>OW964839.1:3503033-4235459 GCA_943142095.1 Ophonus ardosiacus
ACTTTCCATGGTATAAACATAAAAAGTTAAAACTTTTTATAGTATTCCTCGAAAAGTAATAACTATCTATGGTATAAACGTAAAAAGTTAAAACTTTTTATAGTATTCCTCGAAAAGTATTAACTTTCCATGGTACAAACATAAAAAGTTAAAACTTTTTATAGTATTCCTCGAAAAGTATTAACTTTCCATGGTATAAACATAAAAAGTTAAAACTTTTTATAGTATTCCTCGAAAAGTATTAACTTTCCATGGTATAAACATAAAAAGTTAAAATTTTTTATAGTATTCCTCGAAAAGTAAATAACTATCTATGGTATAAAAGTAAAAAGTTAAAACTTTTTATAGTATTCCTCGAAAAGTATTAACTTTCCATGGTATAAACATAAAAAAGTTAAAACTTTTTATAGTATTCCTCGAAAAGTATTAACTTTCCATGGTATAAACAAAAAAAGTTAAAACTTTTTATAGTATTCCTCGAAAAGTAATAACTATCTATGGTATAAACGTAAAAAGTTAAAACTTTTTATAGTATTCCTCGAAAAGTATTAACTTTCCATGGTATAAACATAAAAAGTTAAAACTTTTTATAGTATTCCTCGAAAAGTAATAACTATCTATGGTATAAACGTAAAAAGTTAAAACTTTTTATAGTATTCCTCGAAAAGTATTAACTATCTATGGTATAAACGTAAAAAGTTAAAACTTTTTATAGTATTCCTCGAAAAGTATTAACTTTCCATGGTATAAACATAAAAAGTTAAAACTTTTTATAGTATTACACGAAAAGTAATAACTATCCATGGTATAAACATAAAAAGTTAAAACTTTTTATAGTATTCCTCGAAAAGTAATAACTATCTATGGTATAAACGTAAAAAGTTAAAACTTTTTATAGTATTCCTCGAAAAGTATTAACTTTCCATGGTATAAACATAAAAAGTTAAAACTTTTTATAGTATTCCTCGAAAAGTATTAACTATCTATGGTATAAACGTAAAAAGTTAAAACTTTTTATAGTATTCCTCGAAAAGTATTAACTTTCCATGGTATAAACATTAAAAGTTAAAACTTTTTATAGTATTACACGAAAAGTAATAACTATCCATGGTATAAACATAAAAAGTTAAAACTTTTTATAGTATTCCTCGAAAAGTAATAACTATCTATGGTATAAACGTAAAAAGTTAAAACTTTTTATAGTATTCCTCGAAAAGAATTAACTTTCCATGGTATAAACATAAAAAGTTAAAACTTTTTATAGTATTCCTCGAAAAGTATTAACTTTCCATGGTATAAACATAAAAAGTTAAAACTTTTTATAGTATTCCTCGAAAAGTAATAACTATCTATGGTATAAACGTAAAAAGTTAAAACTTTTTATAGTATTCCTCGAAAAGTATTAACTTTCCATGGTTATAAACATAAAAAGTTAAAACTTTTTATAGTATTCCTCGAAAAGTAATAACTATCTATGGTATAAACGTAAAAAGTTAAAACTTTTTATAGTATTCCTCGAAAAGTGTTAACTTTCCATGGTATAAACATAAAAAGTTAAAACTTTTTATAGTATTCCTCGAAAAGCATTAACTTTCCATGGTATAAACATAAAAAGTTAAAACTTTTTATAGTATTCCTCGAAAAGTAATAACTATCTATGGTATAAACGTAAAAAGTTAAAACTTTTTATAGTATTCCTCGAAAAGTATTAACTTTCCATGGTATAAACATAAAAAGTTAAAACTTTTTATAGTATTCCTCGAAAAGTAATAACTATCTATGGTATAAACGTAAAAAGTTAAAACTTTTTATAGTATTCCTCGAAAAGTAATAACTATCTATGGTATAAACGTAAAAAGTTAAAACTTTTTATAGTATTCCTCGAAAAGTATTAACTTTCCATGGTATAAACATAAAAAGTTAAAACTTTTTATAGTATTCCTCGAAAAGTAATAACTATCTATGGTATAAACGTAAAAAGTTAAAACTTTTTATAGTATTCCTCGAAAAGTATTAACTTTCCATGGTATAAACATAAAAAGTTAAAACTTTTTATAGTATTCCTCGAAAAGTAATAACTATCTATGGTATAAACGTAAAAAGTTAAAACTTTTTATAGTATTCCTCGAAAAGTAATAACTATCTATGGTATAAACGTAAAAAGTTAAAACTTTTTATAGTATTCCTCGAAAAGTAATAACTATCTATGGTATAAACATAAAAAGTTAAAACTTTTTTATAGTATTCCTCGAAAAGTAATAACTATCTATGGTATAAACGTAAAAAGTTAAAACTTTTTATAGTATTCCTCGAAAAGTAATAACTATCTATGGTATAAACGTAAAAAGTAAAAACTTTTTATAGTATTCCTCGAAAAGTATTAACTTTCCATGGTATAAACATAAAAAGTTAAAACTTTGTATAGTATTCCTCGAAAAGTAATAACTATCTATGGTATAAACGTAAAAAGTTAAAACTTTTTATAGTATTCCTCGAAAAGTATTAACTTTCCATGGTATAAACATAAAAAGTTAAAACTTTTTATAGTATTCCTCGAAAAGTATTAACTTTCCATGGTATAAACATAAAAAGTTAAAACTTTTTATAGTATTCCTCGAAAAGTAATAACTATCTATGGTATAAACGTAAAAAGTTAAAACTTTTTATAGTATTCCTCGAAAAGTAATAACTATCTATGGTATAAACATAAAAAGTTAAAACTTTTTATAGTATTCCTCGAAAAGTAATAACTATCTATGGTATAAACGTAAAAAGTTAAAACTTTTTATAGTATTCCTCGAAAAGTAATAACTATCTATGGTATAAACATAAAAAAGTTAAAACTTTTTATAGTATTCCTCGAAAAGTAATAACTATCTATGGTATAAACGTAAAAAGTTAAAACTTTTTATAGTATTCCTCGAAAAGTATTAACTTTCCATGGTATAAACATAAAAAGTTAAAACTTTTTATAGTATTCCTCGAAAAGTAATAACTATCTATGGTATAAACATAAAAAGTTAAAACTTTTTATAGTATTCCTCGAAAAGTAATAACTATCTATGGTATAAACGTAAAAAGTTAAAACTTTTTATAGTATTCCTCGAAAAGTAATAACTATCTATGGTATAAACATAAAAAGTTAAAACTTTTTATAGTATTCCTCGAAAAGTAATAACTATCTATGGTATAAAACATAAAAAGTTAAAACTTTTTATAGTATTCCTCGAAAAGTAATAACTATCTATGGTATAATCGTAAAAGTTAAAACTTTTTATAGTATTCCTCGAAAAGTATTAACTTTCCATGGTATAAACATAAAAAGTTAAAACTTTTTATAGTATTCCTCGAAAAGTAATAACTATCTATGGTATAAACGTAAAAAGTTAAAACTTTTTATAGTATTCCTCGAAAAGTATTAACTTTCCATGGTATAAACATAAAAAGTTAAAACTTTTTATAGTATTCCTCGAAAAGTAATAACTATCTATGGTATAAACATAAAAAGTTAAAACTTTTTATAGTATTCCTCGAAAAGTAATAACTATCTATGGTAATGAACGTAAAAAGTTAAAACTTTTTATAGTATTCCTCGAAAAGTATTAACTTTCCATGGTATAAACATAAAAAGTTAAAACTTATTATAGTATTCCTCGAAATGTAATAACTATCTATGGTATAAACGTAAAAAGTTAAAACTTTTTATAGTATTCCTCGAAAAGTAATAACTATCTATGGTATAAACGTAAAAAGTTAAAACTTTTTATAGTATTCCACGAAAGTATTAACTTTCCATGGTATAAACATAAAAAGTTAAAACTTTTTATAGTATTCCTCGAAAAGTAATAACTATCTATGGTATAAACGTAAAAAGTTAAAACTTTTTATAGTATTCCTCGAAAAGTATTAACTTTCCATGGTATAAACATAAAAAGTTAAAACTTTTTATAGTATTCCTCGAAAAGTAATAACTATCTATGGTATAAACGTAAAAAGTTAAAACTTTTTATAGTATTCCTCGAAAAGTATTAACTTTCCTTGGTATAAACATAAAAAGTTAAAACTTTTTATAGTATTCCTCGAAAAGTATTAACTTTCCATGGTATAAACATAAAAAGTTAAAACTTTTTATAGTATTCCTCGAAAAGTAATAACTATCTATGATATAAACGTAAAAAGTTAAAACTTTTTATAGTATTCCTCGAAAAGTATTAACTTTCCATGGTATAAACATAAAAAGTTAAAACTTTTTATAGTATTCCTCGAAAAGTAATAACTATCTATGGTATAAACGTAAACAGTTAAAACTTTTTATAGTATTCCTCGAAAAGTAATAACTATCTATGGTATAAACGTAAAAAGTTAAAACTTTTTATAGTATTCCTCGAAAAGTATTAACTTTCCATGGTATAAACATAAAAAGTTAAAACTTTTTATAGTATTCCTCGAAAAGTATTAACTTTCCATGGTATAAACATAAAAAGTTAAAACTTTTTATAGTATTCCTCGAAAAGTAATAACTATCTATGGTATAAAACGTAAAAAGTTAAAACTTTTTATAGTATTCCTCGAAAAGTATTAACTTTCCATGGTATAAACATAAAAAGTTAAAACTTTTTATAGTATTCCTCGAAAAGTATTAACTTTCCATGGTATAAACATAAAAAGTTAAAACTTTTTATAGTATTCCTCGAAAAGTAGTAACTATCTATGGTATAAACGTAAAAAGTTAAAACTTTTTATAGTATTCCTCGAAAAGTATTAACTTTCCATGGTATAAACATAAAAAGTTAAAACTTTTTATAGTATTCATCGAAAAGTATTAACTTTCCATGTTATAAACATAAAAAGTTAAATCTTTTTATAGTATTCCTCGAAAAGTAATAACTATCTATGGTATAAACGTAAAAAGTTAAAACTTTTTATAGTATTCCTCGAAAAGTATTAACTTTCCATGGTATAAACATAAAAAGTTAAAACTTTTTATAGTATTCCTCGAAAAGTATTAACTTTCCATGGTATAAACATAAAAAGTTAAAACTTTTTATAGTATTCCTCGAAAAGTAATAACTATCTATGGTATAAACGTAAAAAAGTTAAAACTTTTTATAGTATTCCTCGAAAAGTATTAACTTTCCATGGTATAAACATAAAAAGTTAAAACTTTTTATAGTATTCCTCGAAAAGTATTAACTTTCCATGGTATAAACATAAAAAGTTAAAACTTTTTATAGTATTCCTCGAAAAGTAGTAACTATCTATGGTATAAACGTAAAAAGTTAAAACTTTTTATAGTATTCCTCGAAAAGTATTAACTTTCCATGGTATAAACATAAAAAGTTAAAACTTTTTATAGAATTCCTCGAAAAGTAATAACTATCTATGGTATAAACGTAAAAAGTTAAAACTTTTTATAGTATTCCTCGAAAAGTATTAACTTTCCATGGTATAAACATAAAAAGTTAAAACTTTTTATAGTATTCCTCGAAACGTATTAACTTTCCATGGTATAAACATAAAAAGTTAAAACTTTTTATAGTATTCCTCGAAAAGTAATAACTATCTATGGTATAAACGTAAAAAGTTAAAACTTTTTATAGTATTCCTCCCTCGAAAAGTATTAACTTTCCATGGTATAAACATAAAAAGTTAAAACTTTTTATAGTATTCCTCGAAAAGTATTAACTTTCCATGGTATAAAACATAAAAAGTTAAAACTTTTTATAGTATTCCTCGAAAAGTATTAACTTTCCATGTTATAAACATAAAAAGTTAAATCTTTTTATAGTATTCCTCGAAAAGTAATAACTATCTATGGTATAAACGTTAAAAAGTTAAAACTTTTTATAGTATTCCTCGAAAAGTATTAACTTTCCATGGTATAAACATAAAAAGTTAAAACTTTTTATAGTATTCCTCGAAAAGTATTAACTTTCCATGGTATAAACATAAAAAGTTAAAACTTTTTATAGTATTCCTCGAAAAGTAATAACTATCTATGGTATAAACGTAAAAAGTTAAAACTTTTTATAGTATTCCACGAAAGTATTAACTTTCCATGGTATAAACATAAAAAGTTAAAACTTTTTATAGTATTCCTCGAAAAGTAATAACTATCTATGGTATAAACGTAAAAAGTTAAAACTTTTTATAGTATTCCTCGAAAAGTATTAACTTTCCATGGTATAAACATAAAAAGTTAAAACTTTTTATAGTATTCCTCGAAAAGTAATAACTATCTATGGTATAAACGTAAAAAGTTAAAACTTTTTATAGTATTCCTCGAAAAGTATTAACTTTCCTTGGTATAAACATAAAAAGTTAAAACTTTTTATAGTATTCCTCGAAAAGTATTAACTTTCCATGGTATAAACATAAAAAGTTAAAACTTTTTATAGTATTCCTCGAAAAGTAATAACTATCTATGATATAAACGTAAAAAGTTAAAACTTTTTATAGTATTCCTCGAAAAGTATTAACTTTCCATGGTATAAACATAAAAAGTTAAAACTTTTTATAGTATTCCTCGAAAAGTAATAACTATCTATGGTATAAACGTAAACAGTTAAAACTTTTTATAGTATTCCTCGAAAAGTAATAACTATCTATGGTATAAACGTAAAAAGTTAAAACTTTTTATAGTATTCCTCGAAAAGTATTAACTTTCCATGGTATAAACATAAAAAGTTAAAACTTTTTATAGTATTCCTCGAAAAGTATTAACTTTCCATGGTATAAACATAAAAAGTTAAAACTTTTTATAGTATTCCTCGAAAAGTAATAACTATCTATGGTATAAACGTAAAAAGTTAAAACTTTTTATAGTATTCCTCGAAAAGTATTAACTTTCCATGGTATAAACATAAAAAGTTAAAACTTTTTATAGTATTCCTCGAAAAGTATTAACTTTCCATGGTATAAACATAAAAAGTTAAAACTTTTTATAGTATTCCTCGAAAAGTAGTAACTATCTATGGTATAAACGTAAAAAGTTAAAACTTTTTATAGTATTCCTCGAAAAGTATTAACTTTCCATGGTATAAACATAAAAAGTTAAAACTTTTTATAGTATTCATCGAAAAGTATTAACTTTCCATGTTATAAACATAAAAAGTTAAATCTTTTTATAGTATTCCTCGAAAAGTAATAACTATCTATGGTATAAACGTAAAAAGTTAAAACTTTTTATAGTATTCCTCGAAAAGTATTAACTTTCCATGGTATAAACATAAAAAGTTAAAACTTTTTATAGTATTCCTCGAAAAGTATTAACTTTCCATGGTATAAACATAAAAAGTTAAAACTTTTTATAGTATTCCTCGAAAAGTAATAACTATCTATGGTATAAACGTAAAAAGTTAAAACTTTTTATAGTATTCCTCGAAAAGTATTAACTTTCCATGGTATAAACATAAAAAGTTAAAACTTTTTATAGTATTCCTCGAAAAGTATTAACTTTCCATGGTATAAACATAAAAAGTTAAAACTTTTTATAGTATTCCTCGAAAAGTAGTAACTATCTATGGTATAAACGTAAAAAGTTAAAACTTTTTATAGTATTCCTCGAAAAGTATTAACTTTCCATGGTATAAACATAAAAAGTTAAAACTTTTTATAGAATTCCTCGAAAAGTAATAACTATCTATGGTATAAACGTAAAAAGTTAAAACTTTTTATAGTATTCCTCGAAAAGTATTAACTTTCCATGGTATAAACATAAAAAGTTAAAACTTTTTATAGTATTCCTCGAAACGTATTAACTTTCCATGGTATAAACATAAAAAGTTAAAACTTTTTATAGTATTCCTCGAAAAGTAATAACTATCTATGGTATAAACGTAAAAAGTTAAAACTTTTTATAGTATTCCTCGAAAAGTATTAACTTTCCATGGTATAAACATAAAAAGTTAAAACTTTTTATAGTATTCCTCGAAAAGTATTAACTTTCCATGGTATAAACATAAAAAGTTAAAACTTTTTATAGTATTCCTCGAAAAGTATTAACTTTCCATGTTATAAACATAAAAAGTTAAATCTTTTTATAGTATTCCTCGAAAAGTAATAACTATCTATGGTATAAACGTAAAAAGTTAAAACTTTTTATAGTATTCCTCGAAAAGTATTAACTTTCCATGGTATAAACATAAAAAGTTAAAACTTTTTATAGTATTCCTCGAAAAGTATTAACTTTCCATGGTATAAACATAAAAAGTTAAAACTTTTTATAGTATTCCTCGAAAAGTAATAACTATCTATGGTATAAACGTAAAAAGTTAAAACTTTTTATAGTATTCCTCGAAAAGTATTAACTTTCCATGGTATAAACATAAAAAGTTAAAACTTTTTATAGTATTCCTCGAAAAGTAATAACTATCTATGGTATAAACGTAAAAAGTTAAAACTTTTTATAGTATTCCTCGAAAAGTATTAACTTTCCATGGTATAAAACATAAAAAGTTAAAACTTTTTATTGTATTCCTCGAAAAGTAATAACTATCTATGGTATAAACGTAAAAAGTTAAAACTTTTTATAGTATTCCTCGAAAAGTATTAACTTTCCATGGTATAAACATAAAAAGTTAAAACTTTTTTATAGTATTCCTCGAAAAGTAATAACTATCTATGGTATAAACGTAAAAAGTTAAAACTTTTTATAGTATTCCTCGAAAAGTATTAACTTTCCATGGTATAAACATAAAAAGTTAAAACTTTTTATAGTATTCCTCGAAAAGTAATAACTATCTATGGTATAAACATAAAAAGTTAAAACTTTTTATAGTATTCCTCGAAAAGTAATAACTATCTATGGTATAAACGTAAAAAGTTAAAACTTTTTATAGTATTCCTCGAAAAGTATTAACTTTCCATGGTATAAACATAAAAAGTTAAAACTTTTTATAGTATTCCTCGAAAAGTAATAACTATCTATGGTATAAACGTAAAAAGTTAAAACTTTTTATAGTATTCCTCGAAAAGTAATAACTATCTATGGTATAAACGTAAAAAGTTAAAACTTTTTATAGTATTCCTCGAAAAGTAATAACTATCTATGGTATAAACGTAAAAAGTTAAAACTTTTTATAGTATTCCTCGAAAAGTATTAACTTTCCATGGTATAAACATAAAAAGTTAAAACTTTTTATAGTATTCCTCGAAAAGTAATAACTATCTATGGTATAAACATAAAAAGTTAAAACTTTTTATAGTATTCCTCGAAAAGTAATAACTATCTATGGTATAAAACGTAAAAAGTTAAAACTTTTTATAGTATTCCTCGAAAAGTATTAACTTTCCATGGTATAAACATAAAAAGTTAAAACTTTTTATAGTATTCCTCGAAAAGTAATAACTATCTATGGTATAAACGTAAAAAGTTAAAACTTTTTATAGTATTCCTCGAAAAGTAATAACTATCTATGGTATAAACGTAAAAAGTTAAAACTTTTTATAGTATTCCTCGAAAGTATTAACTTTCCATGGTATAAACATAAAAAGTTAAAACTTTTTATAGTATTCCTCGAAAAGTAATAACTATCTATGGTATAAACGTAAAAAGTTAAAACTTTTTATAGTATTCCTCGAAAAGTATTAACTTTCCATGGTATAAACATAAAAAGTTAAAACTTTTTATAGTATTCCTCGAAAAGTAATAACTATCTATGGTATAAACGTAAAAAGTTAAAACTTTTTATAGTATTCCTCGAAAAGTATTAACTTTCCTTGGTATAAACATAAAAAGTTAAAACTTTTTATAGTATTCCTCGAAAAGTATTAACTTTCCATGGTATAAACATAAAAAGTTAAAACTTTTTATAGTATTCCTCGAAAAGTAATAACTATCTATGATATAAACGTAAAAAGTTAAAACTTTTTATAGTATTCCTCGAAAAGTATTAACTTTCCATGGTATAAACATAAAAAGTTAAAACTTTTTATAGTATTCCTCGAAAAGTAATAACTATCTATGGTATAAACGTAAACAGTTAAAACTTTTTATAGTATTCCTCGAAAAGTAATAACTATCTATGGTATAAACGTAAAAAGTTAAAACTTTTTATAGTATTCCTCGAAAAGTATTAACTTTCCATGGTATAAACATAAAAAGTTAAAACTTTTTATAGTATTCCTCGAAAAGTATTAACTTTCCATGGTATAAACATAAAAAGTTAAAACTTTTTATAGTATTCCTCGAAAAGTAATAACTATCTATGGTATAAACGTAAAAAGTTAAAACTTTTTATAGTATTCCTCGAAAAGTATTAACTTTCCATGGTATAAACATAAAAAGTTAAAACTTTTTATAGTATTCCTCGAAAAGTATTAACTTTCCATGGTATAAACATAAAAAGTTAAAACTTTTTATAGTATTCCTCGAAAAGTAGTAACTATCTATGGTATAAACGTAAAAAGTTAAAACTTTTTATAGTATTCCTCGAAAAGTATTAACTTTCCATGGTATAAACATAAAAAGTTAAAACTTTTTATAGTATTCATCGAAAAGTATTAACTTTCCATGTTATAAACATAAAAAGTTAAATCTTTTTATAGTATTCCTCGAAAAGTAATAACTATCTATGGTATAAACGTAAAAAGTTAAAACTTTTTATAGTATTCCTCGAAAAGTATTAACTTTCCATGGTATAAACATAAAAAGTTAAAACTTTTTATAGTATTCCTCGAAAAGTATTAACTTTCCATGGTATAAACATAAAAAGTTAAAACTTTTTATAGTATTCCTCGAAAAGTAATAACTATCTATGGTATAAACGTAAAAAGTTAAAACTTTTTATAGTATTCCTCGAAAAGTATTAACTTTCCATGGTATAAACATAAAAAGTTAAAACTTTTTATAGTATTCCTCGAAAAGTATTAACTTTCCATGGTATAAACATAAAAAGTTAAAACTTTTTATAGTATTCCTCGAAAAGTAGTAACTATCTATGGTATAAACGTAAAAAGTTAAAACTTTTTATAGTATTCCTCGAAAAGTATTAACTTTCCATGGTATAAACATAAAAAGTTAAAACTTTTTATAGAATTCCTCGAAAAGTAATAACTATCTATGGTATAAACGTAAAAAGTTAAAACTTTTTATAGTATTCCTCGAAAAGTATTAACTTTCCATGGTATAAACATAAAAAGTTAAAACTTTTTATAGTATTCCTCGAAACGTATTAACTTTCCATGGTATAAACATAAAAAGTTAAAACTTTTTATAGTATTCCTCGAAAAGTAATAACTATCTATGGTATAAACGTAAAAAGTTAAAACTTTTTATAGTATTCCTCGAAAAGTATTAACTTTCCATGGTATAAACATAAAAAGTTAAAACTTTTTATAGTATTCCTCGAAAAGTATTAACTTTCCATGGTATAAACATAAAAAGTTAAAACTTTTTATAGTATTCCTCAAAAAGTATTAACTTTCCATGGTATAAACATAAAAAGTTAAATCTTTTTATAGTATTCCTCGAAAAGTAATAACTATCTATGGTATAAACGTAAAAAGTTAAAACTTTTTATAGTATTCCTCGAAAAGTATTAACTTTCCATGGTATAAACATAAAAAGTTAAAACTTTTTATAGTATTCCTCGAAAAGTATTAACTTTCCATGGTATAAACATAAAAAGTTAAAACTTTTTATAGTATTCCTCGAAAAGTAATAACTATCTATGGTATAAACGTAAAAAGTTAAAACTTTTTATAGTATTCCTCGAAAAGTATTAACTTTCCATGGTATAAACATAAAAAGTTAAAACTTTTTATAGTATTCCTCGAAAAGTAATAACTATCTATGGTATAAACGTAAAAAGTTAAAACTTTTTATAGTATTCCTCGAAAAGTATTAACTTTCCATGGTATAAACATAAAAAGTTAAAACTTTTTATAGTATTCCTCGAAAAGTAATAACTATCTATGGTATAAACGTAAAAAGTTAAAACTTTTTATAGTATTCTTCGAAAAGTATTAACTCTCCATGGTATAAACATAAAAAGTTAAAACTTTTTATAGTATTCCTCGAAAAGTATTAACTTTCCATGGTATAAACATAAAAAGTTAAAACTTTTTATTGTATTCCTCGAAAAGTAATAACTATCTATGGTATAAACGTAAAAAGTTAAAACTTTTTATAGTATTCCTCGAAAAGTATTAACTTTCCATGGTATAAACATAAAAAGTTAAAACTTTTTATAGTATTCCTCGAAAAGTAATAACTATCTATGGTATAAACGTAAAAAGTTAAAACTTTTTATAGTATTCCTCGAAAAGTATTAACTTTCCATGGTATAAACATAAAAAGTTAAAACTTTTTATAGTATTCCTCGAAAAGTATTAACTTTCCATGGTATAAACATAAAAAGTTAAAACTTTTTATAGTATTCCTCGAAAAGTAATAACTATCTATGGTATAAACATAAAAAGTTAAAACTTTTTATAGTATTCCTCGAAAAGTATTAACTTTCCGTGGTATAAACATAAAAAGTTAAAACTTTTTATAGTATTCCTCGAAAAGTATTAACTTTCCATGGTATAAACATAAAAAGTTAAAACTTTTTATAGTATTCCTCGAAAAGTATTAACTTTCCATGGTATAAACATAAAAAGTTAAAACTTTTTATAGTATTCCTCGAAAAGTATTAACTTTCCATGGTATAAACATAAAAAGTTAAAACTTTTTATAGTATTCCTCGAAAAGTAATAACTATCTATGGTATAAACGTAAAAAGTTAAAACTTTTTATAGCATTCCTCGAAAAGTATTAACTTTCCATGGTATAAACATAAAAAGTTAAAACTTTTTATAGTATTCCTCGAAAAGTATTAACTTTCCATGGTATAAACATAAAAAGTTAAAACTTTTTATAGTATTCCTCGAAAAGTAATAACTATCTATGGTATAAACGTAAAAAGTTAAAACTTTTTATAGTATTCCTCGAAAAGTATTAACTTTCCATGGTATAAACATAAAAAGTTAAAACTTTTTATAGTATTCCTCGAAAAGTATTAACTTTCCATGGTATAAACATAAAAAGTTAAAACTTTTTATAGTATTCCTCGAAAAGTAATAACTATCTATGGTATAAACGTAAAAAGTTAAAACTTTTTATAGTATTCCTCGAAAAGTATTAACTTTCCTTGGTATAAACATAAAAAGTTAAAACTTTTTATAGTATTCCTCGAAAAGTAATTAACTATCTATGTTATTAAACGTAAAAAGTTTAAAACTTTTTATAGTATTCCTCGAAAAGTATTAACTTTCCTGGTACAAACATAAAAAGTTAAAACTTTTTATAGTATTCCTCGAAAAGTAATAACTATCTATGGTATAAACGTAAAAAGTTAAACTTTTTATAGTATTCCTCGAAAAGTATTAACTTTCCATGGTATAAACATAAAAAGTTAAAACTTTTATAGTATTCCTCGAAAAGTAATAACTATCTATGGTATAAACGTAAAAAGTTAAAACTTTTTATAGTATTCCTCGAAAAGTATTAACTTTCCATGGTATAAACATAAAAAGTTAAAACTTTTTATAGTATTCCTCGAAAAGTAATAACTATCTATGGTATAAACGTAAAAAGTTAAAACTTTTTATAGTATTCCTCGAAAAGTATTAACTTTCCTTGGTATAAACATAAAAAGTTAAAACTTTTTATAGTATTCCTCGAAAAGTATTAACTTTCCATGGTATAAACATAAAAAGTTAAAACTTTTTATAGTATTCCTCGAAAAGTATTAACTTTCCATGGTATAAACATAAAAAGTTAAAACTTTTTATAGTATTCCTCGAAAAGTAATAACTATCTATGGTATAAACGTAAAAAGTTAAAACTTTTTATAGTATTCCTCGAAAAGTATTAACTTTCCATGGTATAAACATAAAAAGTTAAAACTTTTTATAGTATTCCTCGAAAAGTAATAACTATCTATGGTATAAACGTAAAAAGTTAAAACTTTTATATAGTATTCCTCGAAAAGTATTAACTTTCCATGGTATAAACATAAAAAGTTAAAACTTTTTATAGTATTCCTCGAAAAGTATTAACTTTCCATGGTATAAACATAAAAAGTTAAAACTTTTTATAGTATTCCTCGAAAAGTAATAACTATCTATGGTATAAACTTAAAAAGTTAAAACTTTTTATAGTATTCCTCGAAAAGTATTAACTTTCCATGGTATAAACATAAAAAGTTAAAACTTTTTATAGTATTCCTCGAAAAGTATTAACTTTCCATGGTATAAACATAAAAAGTTAAAACTTTTTATAGTATTCCTCGAAAAGTATTAACTTTCCATGGTATAAACATAAAAAGTTAAAACTTTTTATAGTATTCCTCGAAAAGTAATAACTATCTATGGTATAAACGTAAAAAGTTAAAACTTTTTATAGTATTCCTCGAAAAGTATTAACTTTCCATGGTATAAACATAAAAAGTTAAAACTTTTTATAGTATTCCTCGAAAAGTATTAACTTTCCATGGTATAAACATAAAAAGTTAAAACTTTTTATAGTATTCTTCGAAAAGTAATAACTATCTATGGTATAAACGTAAAAAGTTAAAACTTTTTATAGTATTCCTCGAAAAGTATTAACTTTCCATGGTATAAACATAAAAAGTTAAAACTTTTTATAGTATTCCTCGAAAAGTATTAACTTTCCATGGTATAAACATAAAAAGTTAAAACTTTTTATAGTATTCCTCGAAAAGTAATAACTATCTTTGGTATAAACGTAAAAAGTTAAAACTTTTTATAGTATTCCTCGAAAAGTATTAACTTTCCATGGTATAAACATAAAAAGTTAAAACTTTTTATAGTATTCCTCGAAAAGTAATAACTATCTATGGTATAAACGTAAAAAGTTAAAACTTTTTATAGTATTCCTCGAAAAGTATTAACTTTCCATGGTATAAACATAAAAAGTTAAAACTTTTTATAGTATTCCTCGAAAAGTAATAACTATCTATGGTATAAACGTAAAAAGTTAAAACTTTTTATAGTATTCCTCGAAAAGTATTAACTTACCATGGTATAAACATAAAAAGTTAAAACTTTTTATAGTATTCCTCGAAAAGTAATAACTATCTATGGTATAAACGTAAAAAGTTAAAACTTTTTATAGTATTCCTCGAAAAGTATTAACTTTCCATGGTATAAACATAAAAAGTTAAAACTTTTTATAGTATTCCTCGAAAAGTAATAACTATCTATGGTATAAACGTAAAAAGTTAAAACTTTTTATAGTATTCCTCGAAAAGTATTAACTTTCCATGGTATAAACATAAAAAGTTAAAACTTTTTATAGTATTCCTCGAAAAGTAATAACTATCTATGGTATAAACGTAAAAAGTTAAAACTTTTTATAGTATTCCTCGAAAAGTATTAACTTTCCATGGTATAAACATAAAAAGTTAAAACTTTTTATAGTATTCCTCGAAAAGTATTAACTTTCCATGGTATAAACATAAAAAGTTAAAACTTTTTATTGTATTCCTCGAAAAGTAATAACTATCTATGGTATAAACGTAAAAAGTTAAAACTTTTTATAGTATTCCTCGAAAAGTATTAACTTTCCATGGTATAAACATAAAAAGTTAAAACTTTTTATAGTATTCCTCGAAAAGTAATAACTATCTATGGTATAAACGTAAAAAGTTAAAACTTTTTATAGTATTCCTCGAAAAGTATTAACTTTCCATGGTATAAACATAAAAAGTTAAAACTTTTTATAGTATTCCTCGAAAAGTATTAACTTTCCATGGTATAAACATAAAAAGTTAAAACTTTTTATAGTATTCCTCGAAAAGTAATAACTATCTATGGTATAAACATAAAAAGTTAAAACTTTTTATAGTATTCCTCGAAAAGTATTAACTTTCCGTGGTATAAACATAAAAAGTTAAAACTTTTTATAGTATTCCTCGAAAAGTATTAACTTTCCATGGTATAAACATAAAAAGTTAAAACTTTTTATAGTATTCCTCGAAAAGTATTAACTTTCCATGGTATAAACATAAAAAGTTAAAACTTTTTATAGTATTCCTCGAAAAGTATTAACTTTCCATGGTATAAACATAAAAAGTTAAAACTTTTAATAGTATTCCTCGAAAAGTAATAACTATCTATGGTATAAACGTAAAAAGTTAAAACTTTTTATAGCATTCCTCGAAAAGTATTAACTTTCCATGGTATAAACATAAAAAGTTAAAACTTTTTATAGTATTCCTCGAAAAGTATTAACTTTCCATGGTATAAACATAAAAAGTTAAAACTTTTTATAGTATTCCTCGAAAAGTAATAACTATCTATGGTATAAACGTAAAAAGTTAAAACTTTTTATAGTATTCCTCGAAAAGTATTAACTTTCCATGGTATAAACATAAAAAGTTAAAACTTTTTATAGTATTCCTCGAAAAGTAATAACTATCTATGGTATAAACGTAAAAAGTTAAAACTTTTTATAGTATTCCTCGAAAAGTATTAACTTTCCATGGTATAAACATAAAAACTTAAAACTTTTTATAGTATTCCTCGAAAAGTAATAACTATCTATGGTATAAACGTAAAAAGTTAAAACTTTTTATAGTAGTCCTCGAAAAGTATTAACTTTCCTTGGTATAAACATAAAAAGTTAAAACTTTTTATAGTATTCCTCGAAAAGTATTAACTATCTATGTTATAAACGTAAAAAGTTAAAACTTTTTATAGTATTCCTCGAAAAGTATTAACTTTCCTTGGTACAAACATAAAAAGTTAAAACTTTTTATAGTATTCCTCGAAAAGTAATAACTATCTATGGTATAAACGTAAAAAGTTAAAACTTTTTATAGTATTCCTCGAAAAGTATTAACTTTCCATGGTATAAACATAAAAAGTTAAAACTTTTTATAGTATTCCTCGAAAAGTAATAACTATCTATGGTATAAACGTAAAAAGTTAAAACTTTTTATAGTATTCCTCGAAAAGTATTAACTTTCCATGGTATAAACATAAAAAGTTAAAACTTTTTATAGTATTCATCGAAAAGTATTAACTTTCCATGTTATAAACATAAAAAGTTAAATCTTTTTATAGTATTCCTCGAAAAGTAATAACTATCTATGGTATAAACGTAAAAAGTTAAAACTTTTTATAGTATTCCTCGAAAAGTATTAACTTTCCATGGTATAAACATAAAAAGTTAAAACTTTTTATAGTATTCCTCGAAAAGTATTAACTTTCCATGGTATAAACATAAAAAGTTAAAACTTTTTATAGTATTCCTCGAAAAGTAATAACTATCTATGGTATAAACGTAAAAAGTTAAAACTTTTTATAGTATTCCTCGAAAAGTATTAACTTTCCATGGTATAAACATAAAAAGTTAAAACTTTTTATAGTATTCCTCGAAAAGTATTAACTTTCCATGGTATAAACATAAAAAGTTAAAACTTTTTATAGTATTCCTCGAAAAGTAGTAACTATCTATGGTATAAACGTAAAAAGTTAAAACTTTTTATAGTATTCCTCGAAAAGTATTAACTTTCCTTGGTATAAACATAAAAAGTTAAAACTTTTTATAGTATTCCTCGAAAAGTATTAACTTTCCATGGTATAAACATAAAAAGTTAAAACTTTTTATAGTATTCCTCGAAAAGTATTAACTTTCCATGGTATAAAACATAAAAAGTTAAAACTTTTTATAGTATTCCTCGAAAAGTAATAACTATCTATGGTATAAACGTAAAAAGTTAAAACTTTTTATAGTATTCCTCGAAAAGTATTAACTTTCCATGGTATAAACATAAAAAGTTAAAACTTTTTATAGTATTCCTCGAAAAGTAATAACTATCTATGGTATAAACGTAAAAAGTTAAAACTTTTTATAGTATTCCTCGAAAAGTATTAACTTTCCATGGTATAAACATAAAAAGTTAAAACTTTTTATAGTATTCCTCGAAAAGTATTAACTTTCCATGGTATAAACATAAAAAGTTAAAACTTTTTATAGTATTCCTCGAAAAGTAATAACTATCTATGGTATAAACTTAAAAAGTTAAAACTTTTTATAGTATTCCTCGAAAAGTATTAACTTTCCATGGTATAAACATAAAAAGTTAAAACTTTTTATAGTATTCCTCGAAAAGTATTAACTTTCCATGGTATAAACATAAAAAGTTAAAACTTTTTATAGTATTCCTCGAAAAGTATTAACTTTCCATGGTATAAACATAAAAAGTTAAAACTTTTTATAGTATTCCTCGAAAAGTAATAACTATCTATGGTATAAACGTAAAAAGTTAAAACTTTTTATAGTATTCCTCGAAAAGTATTAACTTTCCATGGTATAAACATAAAAAGTTAAAACTTTTTATAGTATTCCTCGAAAAGTATTAACTTTCCATGGTATAAACATAAAAAGTTAAAACTTTTTATAGTATTCCTCGAAAAGTAATAACTATCTATGGTATAAACGTAAAAAGTTAAAACTTTTTATAGTATTCCTTGAAAAGTATTAACTTTCCATGGTATAAACATAAAAAGTTAAAACTCTTTATAGTATTACACGAAAAGTAATAACTATCCATGGTATAAACATAAAAAGTTAAAACTTTTTATAGTATTACACGAAAAGTAATAACTATCCATGGTATAAACATAAAAAGTTAAAACTTTTTATAGTATTCCTCGAAAAGTAATAACTATCTATGGTATAAACGTAAAAAGTTAAAACTTTTTATAGTATTCCTCGAAAAGTATTAACTTTCCATGGTATAAACATAAAAAGTTAAAACTTTTTATAGTATTCCTCGAAAAGTAATAACTATCTATGGTATAAACATAAAAAGTTAAAACTTTTTATAGTATTCCTCGAAAAGTATTAACTATCTATGGTATAAACGTAAAAAGTTAAAACTTTTTATAGTATTCCTCGAAAATTATTAACTTTCCATGGTATAAACATAAAAAGTTAAAACTTTTTATAGTATTCCTCGAAAAGTATTAACTTTCCATGGTATAAACATAAAAAGTTAAAACTTTTTATAGTATTCCTCGAAAAGTATTAACTTTCCATGGTATAAACATAAAAAGTTAAAACTTTTTATAGTATTACACGAAAAGTAATAACTATCCATGGTATAAACATAAAAAGTTAAAACTTTTTATAGTATTCCTCGAAAAGTAATAACTATCTATGGTACAAACGTAAAAAGTTAAAACTTTTTATAGTATTCCTCGAAAAGTATTAACTTTCCATGGTATAAACATAAAAAGTTAAAACTTTTTATAGTATTCCTCGAAAAGTATTAACTATCTATGGTATAAACGTAAAAATTAAAACTTTTTATAGTATTCCTCGAAAAGTATTAACTTTCCATGGTATAAACATAAAAAGTTAAAACTTTTTATAGTATTCCTCGAAAAGTAGTAACTATCTATGGTATAAACGTAAAAAGTTAAAACTTTTTATAGTATTCCTCGAAAAGTATTAACTTTCCATGGTATAAACATAAAAAGTTAAAACTTTTTATAGTATTCCTCGAAAAGTATTAACTATCTATGTTATAAACGTAAAAAGTTAAAACTTTTTATAGTATTCCTTGAAAAGTATTAACTTTCCATGGTATAAACATAAAAAGTTAAAACTTTTTATAGTATTCCTCGAAAAGTAATAACTATCTATGGTATAAACGTAAAAAGTTAAAACTTTTTATAGTATTCCTTGAAAAGTATTAACTTTCCATGGTATAAACATAAAAAGTTAAAACTTTTTATAGTATTACACGAAAAGTAATAACTATCCATGGTATAAACATAAAAAGTTAAAACTTTTTATAGTATTCCTCGAAAAGTATTAACTATCTATGGTATAAACGTAAAAAGTTAAAACTTTTTATAGTATTCCTCGAAAAGTATTAACTTTCCATGGTATAAACATAAAAAGTTAAAACTTTTTATAGTATTACACGAAAAGTAATAACTATCCATGGTATAAACATAAAAAGTTAAAACTTTTTATAGTATTCCTCGAAAAGTATTAACTTTCCATGGTATAAACGTAAAAAGTTAAAACTTTTTTATAGTATTCCTCGAAAAGTATTAACTTTCCATGGTATAAACATAAAAAGTTAAAACTTTTTATAGTATTCCTCGAAAAGTAATAACTATCTATGGTATAAACGTAAAAAGTTAAAACTTTTTATAGTATTCCTCGAAAAGTATTAACTTTCCATGGTATAAACATAAAAAGATAAAACTTTTTATATTATTCCTCGAAAAGTAATAACCATCTATGGTATAAACATAAAAAGTTAAAACTTTTTATAGTATTCCTCGAAAAGTATTAACTATCTATGGTATAAACGTAAAAAGTTAAAACTTTTTATAGTATTCCTCGAAAAGTAATAACTATCTATGGTATAAACGTAAAAAGTTAAAACTTTTTATAGTATTCCTCGAAAAGTAATAACTATCTATAATACAAACGTAAAAAGTTAAAACTTTTTATAGTATTCCTCGAAAAGTATTAACTTTCCATGGTATAAACATAAAAAGTTAAAACTTTTTATAGTATTACACGAAAAGTAATAACTATCCATGGTATAAACATAAAAAGTTAAAACTTTTTATAGTATTCCTCGAAAAGTATTAACTTTCCATGGTATAAACGTAAAAAGTTAAAACTTTTTATAGTATTCCTCGAAAAGTATTAACTTTCCATGGTATAAACATAAAAAGTTAAAACTTTTTATAGTATTCCTCGAAAAGTAATAACTATCTATGGTATAAACGTAAAAAGTTAAAACTTTTTATAGTATTCCTCGAAAAGTATTAACTTTCCATGGTATAAACATAAAAAGTTAAAACTTTTTATAGTATTCCTCGAAAAGTATTAACTTTCCATGGTATAAACATAAAAAGTTAAAACTTTTTATAGTATTCCTCGAAAAGTATTAACTATCTATGGTATAAACGTAAAAAGTTAAAACTTTTTATAGTATTCCTCGAAAAGTATTAACTTTCCATGGTATAAACATAAAAAGTTAAAACTTTTTATAGTATTCCTCGAAAAGTATTAACTTTCCATGGTATAAACATAAAAAGTTAAAACTTTTTATAGTATTCCTCGAAAAGTAATAACTATCTATGGTACAAACGTAAAAAGTTAAAACTTTTTATAGTATTCCTCGAAAAGTATTAACTTTCCATGGTATAAACATAAAAAGTTAAAACTTTTTATAGTATTCCTCGAAAAGTATTAACTATCTATGGTATAAACGTAAAAAGTTAAAACTTTTTATAGTATTCCTCGAAAAGTATTAACTTTCCATGGTATAAACATAAAAAGTTAAAACTTTTTATAGTATTCCTCGAAAAGTAATAACTATCTATGGTATAAACGTAAAAAGTTAAAACTTTTTATAGTATTCCTCGAAAAGTATTAACTTTCCATGGTATAAACATAAAAAGTTAAAACTTTTTATAGTATTCCTCGAAAAGTATTAACTATCTATGTTATAAACGTAAAAAGTTAAAACTTTTTATAGTATTCCTCGAAAAGTATTAACTTTCCATGGTATAAACATAAAAAGTTAAAACTTTTTATAGTATTCCTCGAAAAGTATTAACTATCTATGGTATAAACGTAAAAAGTTAAAACTTTTTATAGTATTCCTCGAAAAGTATTAACTTTCCATGGTATAAACATAAAAAGTTAAAACTTTTTATAGTATTACACGAAAAGTAATAACTATCCATGGTATAAACATAAAAAGTTAAAACTTTTTATAGTATTCCTCGAAAAGTATTAACTATCTATGGTATAAACGTAAAAAGTTAAAACTTTTTATAGTATTCCTCGAAAAGTATTAACTTTCCATGGTATAAACATAAAAAGTTAAAACTTTTTATAGTATTACACGAAAAGTAATAACTATCCATGGTATAAACATAAAAAGTTAAAACTTTTTATAGTATTCCTCGAAAAGTAATAACTATCTATGGTATAAACGTAAAAAGTTAAAACTTTTTATAGTATTCCTCGAAAAGTATTAACTTTCCATGGTATAAACATAAAAAGTTAAAACTTTTTATAGTATTCCTCGAAAAGTATTAACTATCTATGGTATAAACGTAAAAAGTTAAAACTTTTTATAGTATTCCTCGAAAAGTATTAACTTTCCATGGTATAAACATAAAAAGTTAAAACTTTTTATAGTATTCCTCGAAAATTATTAACTTTCCATGGTATAAACATAAAAAGTTAAAACTTTTTATAGTATTCCTCGAAAAGTATTAACTTTCCATGGTATAAACATAAAAAGTTAAAACTTTTTATAGTATTCCTCGAAAAGTAATAACTATCTATGGTATAAACGTAAAAAGTTAAAACTTTTTATAGTATTCCTCGAAAAGTATTAACTTTCCATGGTATAAACGTAAAAAGTTAAAACTTTTTATAGTATTCCTCGAAAAGTATTAACTTTCCATGGTATAAACATAAAAAGTTAAAACTTTTTATAGTATTCCTCGAAAAGTATTAACTATCTATGGTATAAACGTAAAAAGTTAAAACTTTTTATAGTATTCCTCGAAAAGTATTAACTTTCCATGGTATAAACATAAAAAGTTAAAACTTTTTATAGTATTCCTCGAAAATTATTAACTTTCCATGGTATAAACATAAAAAGTTAAAACTTTTTATAGTATTCCTCGAAAAGTATTAACTTTCCATGGTATAAACATAAAAAGTTAAAACTTTTTATAGTATTCCTCGAAAAGTAATAACTATCTATGGTATAAACGTAAAAAGTTAAAACTTTTTATAGTATTCCTCGAAAAGTATTAACTTTCCATGGTATAAACATAAAAAGTTAAAACTTTTTATAGTATTCCTCGAAAAGTAATAACTATCTATGGTACAAACGTAAAAAGTTAAAACTTTTTATAGTATTCCTCGAAAAGTATTAACTTTCCATGGTATAAACATAAAAAGTTAAAACTTTTTATAGTATTCCTCGAAAAGTATTAACTATCTATGGTATAAACGTAAAAAGTTAAAACTTTTTATAGTATTCCTCGAAAAGTATTAACTTTCCATGGTATAAACATAAAAAGTTAAAACTTTTTATAGTATTTCTCGAAAAGTAATAACTATCTATGGTATAAACTTAAAAAGTTAAAACTTTTTATAGTATTCCTCGAAAAGTATTAACTTTCCATGGTATAAACATAAA
Source organism: Ophonus ardosiacus (assembly GCA_943142095.1). NCBI lineage: Eukaryota > Metazoa > Arthropoda > Insecta > Coleoptera > Carabidae > Ophonus > Ophonus ardosiacus. The sequence goes on from OW964839.1 coordinate 3,526,253, forward strand.
AAGTTAAAACTTTTTATAGTATTACACGAAAAGTAATAACTATCCATGGTATAAACATAAAAAGTTAAAACTTTTTATAGTATTCCTCGAAAAGTATTAACTTTCCATGGTATAAACATAAAAAGTTAAAACTTTTTATAGTATTACACAAAAAGTAATAACTATCCATGGTATAAACATAAAAAGTTAAAACTTTTTATAGTATTCCTCGAAAAGTAATAACTATCTATGGTATAAACGTAAAAAGTTAAAACTTTTTATAGTATTCCTCGAAAAGTATTAACTTTCCATGGTATAAACATAAAAAGTTAAAACTTTTTATAGTATTCCTCGAAAAGTATTAACTATCTATGGTATAAACGTAAAAAGTTAAAACTTTTTATAGTATTCCTCGAAAAGTATTAACTTTCCATGGTATAAACATAAAAAGTTAAAACTTTTTATAGTATTCCTCGAAAAGTAATAACTATCTATGGTATAAACGTAAAAAGTTAAAACTTTTTATAGTATTCCTCGAAAAGTATTAACTTTCCATGGTATAAACATAAAAAGTTAAAACTTTTTATAGTATTCCTCGAAAAGTATTAACTATCTATGGTATAAACGTAAAAAGTTAAAACTTTTTATAGTATTCCTCGAAAAGTATTAACTTTCCATGGTATAAACATAAAAAGTTAAAACTTTTTATAGTATTCCTCGAAAAGTAATAACTATCTATGGTATAAACGTAAAAAGTTAAAACTTTTTATAGTATTCCTCGAAAAGTATTAACTTTCCATGGTATAAACATAAAAAGTTAAAACTTTTTATAGTATTACACGAAAAGTAATAACTATCCATGGTATAAACATAAAAAGTTAAAACTTTTTATAGTATTCCTCGAAAAGTATTAACTATCTATGGTATAAACGTAAAAAGTTAAAACTTTTTATAGTATTCCTCGAAAAGTAATAACTATTTATGGTATAAACGTAAAAAGTTAAAACTTTTTATAGTATTCCTCGAAAAGTATTAACTATCTATGGTATAAACATAAAAAGTTAAAACTTTGTATAGTATTACACGAAAAGTAATAACTATCCATGGTATAAACATAAAAAGTTAAAACATTTTATAGTATTCCTCGAAAAGTAATAACTATCTATGGTATAAACGTAAAAAGTTAAAACTTTTTATAGTATTCCTCGAAAAGTATTAACTTTCCATGGTATAAACATAAAAAGTTAAAACTTTTTATAGTATTACACGAAAAGTAATAACTATCCATGGTATAAACATAAAAAGTTAAAACTTTTTATAGTATTCCTCGAAAAGTATTAACTTTCCATGGTATAAACGTAAAAAGTTAAAACTTTTTATAGTATTCCTCGAAAAGTATTAACTTTCCAAGGTATAAACATAAAAAGTTAAAACATTTTATAGTATTCCTCGAAAAGTAATAACTATCTATGGTATAAACGTAAAAAGTTAAAACTTTTTATAGTATTCCTCGAAAAGTATTAACTTTCCATGGTATAAACATAAAAAGTTAAAACTTTTTATAGTATTCCTCGAAAAGTATTAACTTTCCATGGTATAAACATAAAAAGTTAAAACTTTTTATAGTATTCCTCGAAAAGTAATAACTATCTATGGTATAAACGTAAAAAGTTAAAACTTTTTATAGTATTCCTCGAAAAGTATTAACTATCTATGGTATAAACGTAAAAAGATAAAACTTTTTATAGTATTCCTCGAAAAGTATTAACTTTCCATGGTATAAACATAAAAAGTTAAAACTTTTTATAGTATTCCTCGAAAAGTAATAACTTTCCATGGTATAAACATAAAAAGTTAAAACTCTTTATAGTATTACACGAAAAGTAATAACTATCCATGGTATAAACATAAAAAGTTAAAACTTTTTATAGTATTCCTCGAAAAGTATTAACTATCTATGGTATAAACGTAAAAAGTTAAAACTTTTTATAGTATTCCTCGAAAAGTAATAACTTTCCATGTTATAAACATAAAAAGTTAAAACTCTTTATAGTATTACACGAAAAGTAATAACTATCCATGGTATAAACATAAAAAGTTAAAACTTTTTATAGTATTCCTCGAAAAGTATTAACTATCTATGGTATAAACGTAAAAAGTTAAAACTTTTTATAGTATTCCTCGAAAAGTATTAACTTTCCATGGTATAAACATAAAAAGTTAAAACTTTTTATAGTATTACACGAAAAGTAATAACTATCCATGGTATAAACATAAAAAGTTAAAACTTTTTATAGTATTCCTCGAAAAGTATTAACTTTCCATGGTATAAACGTAAAAAGTTAAAACTTTTTATAGTATTCCTCGAAAAGTATTAACTTTCCATGGTATAAACATAAAAAGTTAAAACATTTTATAGTATTCCTCGAAAAGTAATAACTATCTATGGTATAAACGTAAAAAGTTAAAACTTTTTATAGTATTCCTCGAAAAGTATTAACTTTCCATGGTATAAACATAAAAAGTTAAAACTTTTTATAGTATTCCTCGAAAAGTATTAACTTTCCATGGTATAAACATAAAAAGTTAAAACTTTTTATAGTATTCCTCGAAAAGTATTAACTTTCCATGGTATAAACATAAAAAGTTAAAACTTTTTATAGTATTCTCGAAAAGTAATAACTATCTATGGTACAAACGTAAAAAGTTAAAACTTTTTATAGTATTCCTCGAAAAGTATTAACTTTCCATGATATAAACATAAAAAGTTAAAACTTTTTATAGTATTCCTCGAAAAGTATTAACTATCTATGGTATAAACGTAAAAAGTTAAAACTTTTTATAGTATTCCTCGAAAAGTATTAACTTTCCATGGTATAAACATAAAAAGTTAAAACTTTTTATAGTATTCCTCGAAAAGTAATAACTATCTATGGTATAAACGTAAAAAGTTAAAACTTTTTATAGTATTCCTCGAAAAGTATTAACTTTCCATGGTATAAACATAAAAAGTTAAAACTTTTTATAGTATTCCTCGAAAAGTATTAACTATCTATGTTATAAACGTAAAAAGTTAAAACTTTTTATAGTATTCCTCGAAAAGTATTAACTTTCCATGGTATAAACATAAAAAGTTAAAACTTTTTATAGTATTCCTCGAAAAGTAATAACTATCTATGGTATAAACGTAAAAAGTTAAAACTTTTTATAGTATTCCTCGAAAAGTATTAACTTTCCATGGTATAAACATAAAAAGTTAAAACTTTTTATAGTATTACACGAAAAGTAATAACTATCCATGGTATAAACATAAAAAGTTAAAACTTTTTATAGTATTCCTCGAAAAGTATTAACTATCTATGGTATAAACGTAAAAAGTTAAAACTTTTTATAGTATTCCTCGAAAAGTATTAACTTTCCATGGTATAAACATAAAAAGTTAAAACTTTTTATAGTATTACACGAAAAGTAATAACTATCCATGGTATAAACATAAAAAGTTAAAACTTTTTATAGTATTCCTCGAAAAGTAATAACTATCTATGGTATAAACGTAAAAAGTTAAAACTTTTTATAGTATTCTTCGAAAAGTATTAACTTTCCATGGTATAAACATAAAAAGTTAAAACTTTTTATAGTATTCCTCGAAAAGTATTAACTATCTATGGTATAAACGTAAAAAGTTAAAACTTTTTATAGTATTCCTCGAAAAGTATTAACTTTCCATGGTATAAACATAAAAAGTTAAAACTTTTTATAGTATTCCTCGAAAAGTAATAACTATCTATGGTATAAACGTAAAAAGTTAAAACTTTTTATAGTATTCCTCGAAAAGTATTAACTTTCCATGGTATAAACGTAAAAAGTTAAAACTTTTTATAGTATTCCTCGAAAAGTATTAACTTTCCAAGGTATAAACATAAAAAGTTAAAACATTTTATAGTATTCCTCGAAAAGTAATAACTATCTATGGTATAAACGTAAAAAGTTAAAACTTTTTATAGTATTCCTCGAAAAGTATTAACTTTCCATGGTATAAACATAAAAAGTTAAAACTTTTTATAGTATTCCTCGAAAAGTATTAACTTTCCATGGTATAAACATAAAAAGTTAAAACTTTTTATAGTATTCCTCGAAAAGTAATAACTATCTATGGTATAAACGTAAAAAGTTAAAACTTTTTATAGTATTCCTCGAAAAGTATTAACTATCTATGGTATAAACGTAAAAAGATAAAACTTTTTATAGTATTCCTCGAAAAGTATTAACTTTCCATGGTATAAACATAAAAAGTTAAAACTTTTTATAGTATTCCTCGAAAAGTAATAACTTTCCATGGTATAAACATAAAAAGTTAAAACTCTTTATAGTATTACACGAAAAGTAATAACTATCCATGGTATAAACATAAAAAGTTAAAACTTTTTATAGTATTCCTCGAAAAGTATTAACTATCTATGGTATAAACGTAAAAAGTTAAAACTTTTTATAGTATTCCTCGAAAAGTAATAACTATCTATGGTATAAACGTAAAAAGTTAAAACTTTTTATAGTATTCCTCGGAAAGTATTAACTTTCCATGGTATAAACATAAAAAGTTAAAACTTTTTATAGTATTCCTCGAAAAGTATTAACTATCTATGTTATAAACGTAAAAAGTTAAAACTTTTTATAGTATTCCTCGAAAAGTATTAACTTTCCATGGTATAAACATAAAAAGTTAAAACTTTTTATAGTATTCCTCGAAAAGTAATAACTATCTATGGTATAAACGTAAAAAGTTAAAACTTTTTATAGTATTCCTCGAAAAGTATTAACTTTCCATGGTATAAACATAAAAAGTTAAAACTTTTTATAGTATTACACGAAAAGTAATAACTATCCATGGTATAAACATAAAAAGTTAAAACTTTTTATAGTATTCCTCGAAAAGTATTAACTATCTATGGTATAAACGTAAAAAGTTAAAACTTTTTATAGTATTCCTCGAAAAGTATTAACTTTCCATGGTATAAACATAAAAAGTTAAAACTTTTTATAGTATTACACGAAAAGTAATAACTATCCATGGTATAAACATAAAAAGTTAAAACTTTTTATAGTATTCCTCGAAAAGTAATAACTATCTATGGTATAAACGTAAAAAGTTAAAACTTTTTATAGTATTCTTCGAAAAGTATTAACTTTCCATGGTATAAACATAAAAAGTTAAAACTTTTTATAGTATTCCTCGAAAAGTATTAACTATCTATGGTATAAACGTAAAAAGTTAAAACTTTTTATAGTATTCCTCGAAAAGTATTAACTTTCCATGGTATAAACATAAAAAGTTAAAACTTTTTATAGTATTCCTCGAAAAGTAATAACTATCTATGGTATAAACGTAAAAAGTTAAAACTTTTTATAGTATTCCTCGAAAAGTATTAACTTTCCATGGTATAAACATAAAAAGTTAAAACTTTTTATAGTATTCCTCGAAAAGTATTAACTATCTATGGTATAAACGTAAAAAGTTAAAACTTTTTATAGTATTCCTCGAAAAGTATTAACTTTCCATGGTATAAACATAAAAAGTTAAAACTTTTTATAGTATTCCTCGAAAAGTAATAACTATCTATGGTATAAACATAAAAAGTTAAAACTTTTTATAGTATTCCTCGAAAAGTATTAACTATCTATGGTATAAACGTAAAAAGTTAAAACTTTTTATAGTACTCCTCGAAAAGTATTAACTTTCCATGTTATAAACATAAAAAGTTAAAACTTTTTATAGTATTCCTCGAAAAGTAATAACTTTCCATGGTATAAACATAAAAAGTTAAAACTTTTTATAGTATTCCTCGAAAAGTAATAACTATCTATGGTACAAACGTAAAAAGTTAAAACTTTTTATAGTATTACACGAAAAGTAATAACTATCCATGGTATAAACATAAAAAGTTAAAACTTTTTATTGTATTCCTCGAAAAGTAATAACTATCTATGGTATAAACGTAAAAAGTTAAAACTTTTTATAGTATTCCTCGAAAAGTATTAACTTTCCATGGTATAAACATAAAAAGTTAAAACTTTTTATAGTATTCCTCGAAAAGTATTAACTATCTATGGTATAAACGTAAAAAGTTAAAACTTTTTATAGTATTCCTCGAAAAGTATTAACTTTCCATGGTATAAACATAAAAAGTTAAAACTTTTTATAGTATTCCTCGAAAAGTATTAACTTTCCATGGTATAAACATAAAAAGTTAAAACTTTTTATAGTATTCCTCGAAAAGTAATAACTATCCATGGTATAAACATAAAAAGTTAAAACTTTTTATAGTATTCCTCGAAAAGTATTAACTATCTATGGTATAAACGTAAACAGTTAAAACTTTTTATAGTATTCCTCGAAAAGTATTAACTTTCCATGGTATAAACATAAAAAGTTAAAACTTTTTATAGTATTCCTCGAAAAGTAATAACTATCTATGGTATAAACGTAAAAAGTTAAAACTTTTTATAGTATTCCTCGAAAAGTATTAACTTTCCGTGGTATAAACATAAAAAGTTAAAACTTTTTATAGTATTACACGAAAAGTAATAACTATCCATGGTATAAACATAAAAAGTTAAAACTTTTTATAGTATTCCTCGAAAAGTATTAACTTTCCATGGTATAAACATAAAAAGTTAAAACTTTTTATAGTATTACACGAAAAGTAATAACTATCCATGGTATAAACATAAAAAGTTAAAACTTTTTATAGTATTCCTCGAAAAGTAATAACTATCTATGGTATAAACGTAAAAAGTTAAAACTTTTTATAGTATTCCTCGAAAAGTATTAACTTTCCATGGTATAAACATAAAAAGTTAAAACTTTTAATAGTATTCCTCGAAAAGTAATAACTATCTATGGTATAAACGTAAAAAGTTAAAACTTTTTATAGTATTCCTCGAAAAGTATTAACTTACCATGGTATAAACATAAAAAGTTAAAACTTTTTATAGTATTACACGAAAAGTAATAACTATCCATGGTATAAACATAAAAAATTAAAACTTTTTATAGTATTACACGAAAAGTATTAACTTTCCATGGTATAAACATAAAAAGTTAAAACTTTTTATAGTATTCCTCGAAAAGTATTAACTATCTATGGTATAAACGTAAAAAGTTAAAACTTTTTATAGTATTCCTCGAAAAGTATTAACTTTCCATGGTATAAACAAAAAAAGTTAAAACTTTTTATAGTATTCCTCGAAAAGTAATAACTTTCCAAGGTATAAACATAAAAAGTTAAAACTTTTTATAGTATTACACGAAAAGTAATAACTTTTCATAGTATAAACATAAAAAGTTAAAACTTTTTATAGTATTCCTCGAAAAGTATTAACTTTCCATGGTATAAACATAAAAAGTTAAAACTTTTTATAGTATTCCTCGAAAAGTATTAACTTTCCATGGTATAAACATAAAAAGTTAAAACTTTTTATAGTATTACACGAAAAGTAATAACTTTCCATGGTATAAACATAAAAAGTTAAAACTTTTTATAGTATTACACGAAAAGTAATAACTTTCCATGGTATAAACATAAAAAGTAAAAACTTTTTATAGTATTACACGAAAAGTAATAACTTTCCATTGTATAAACATAAAAAGTTAAAACTTTTTATAGTATTATGCGAAAAGTAATAACTTTCCATGGTATAAACATAAAAAGTTAAAACTTTTTATAGTGTTACACGAAAAGTAATAACTTTTCATGGTATAAACATAAAAAGTTACAACTTTTTATTGTATTACACGAAAAGTAATAACTTTCCATGGTATAAACATAAAAAGTTAAAACTTTTTATAGTATTACACGAAAAGTAATAACTGTCCATGGTATAAACATAAAAAGTTAAAACTTTTTATAGTATTATGCGAAAAGTAATAACTTTCCATGGTATAAACATAAAAAGTAAAAACTTTTTATAGTGTTACACGAAAAGCAATAACTTTTCATGGTATAAACATAAAATTTAAAAACTTTTTATAGTATTACACGAAAAGTAATAACTTTTCATGGTATAAACATAAAAAGTAATAACTTTTCATGGTATAAACATAAAAAGTAATAACTTTTTATAGTATTACACTAAAAGCAATAACTTTTCATGGTATAAACATAAAAAGTACAAAACTTTTTATACTATTACACGAAAAGTAATAACTTTTCATGGTATAAACATAAAAAGTACAAAACTTTTTATAGTATTACACTAAAAGTAATAACTTTTCATGGTATAAACATAAAAAGTACAAAACTATTTATAGTATTACACGAAAAGTATTAACTTTTCATGGTATAAACATAAAAAGTACAAAACTTTTTATAGTATTACACGAAAAGGATTAGCTTTTCATGGTATAAACATAAAAAGTAAAAACTTTTTATAGTGTTACTCTAAAAGTAAATCTTATCATAGTATAAACATAAAGAATAACACTTTTTATAGTATTACACTAAAAGTAAAAACTTATCATAGTATAAACGTAAAGAATAACACTTTTCATAGTATACACAAAAAAAAAACTTCTCATAGTATATACACGAAAAGTAAAAATTTTGCATAGTGTGTATACACAAAAAGGAAATACCTTTCATGGTATATACGTAAAAAAGTAAATACTTTTAGTACAGGAAGATGTCGTGAAATTTTTATTTATTTATTTATTTATTTATTTATATTACAGTTGTCGCAATAATCTTGTTTACAATAAAAAAACGATCTTCGTCAATTTATTTATTTGTTTACATGTAGGACAAAGCGTAGTTGTCATAGTGATAAATTAGATTATAAACAAAGTGTTTAAAGTTATCAGGTAATTAATTTTTTATGCTAAATTAAAAAATTATACAGTTTAGTTTACGCTTTGTTAAACTTTACTAAAAAATACGTAATTAATGAAATTTTAATATTAATGACCTGTAAAATTTCAAATAGAAGAAGTGTAATTGAACGAATAAGAAAAGACTCTTAAGATATTGAGAAATTAGTTCATAAAGATGAAAGGATTTTGTTTCACAAAAAAGTTTAAGCTAATCCTCATTTTTGGATTAGTGAATTCTATTCTATTCCGGTATTTAAAATTTAATTTTCATGATATTATCAATAAAGGTAGATACTTCGAATAGATTAGACTATATTTTAAGTTATAAACTGTCAAAATTAGAGTAGAATTCGCTAATCCAAAATGAGGATTAGCTTAAACCTTTTTATGAATCGGGCTGATAGTTTTTAAATTATTATACGTCTCTGTACAGTCTAATTATGTATTCTTTATAAATTCTCGACGTTCAGAAAAAATTATAGTGCCACAAACTTTTTGCAAAGTCAAATGTCTATAATCATAAAAATTATTTATTCAGAAACTTTTCTTTTCGTTCTGCGTCCATAAAAACTTTCCCGATTCGCATTCCAGTGTTGACAAAGCATTTTCGGGAACAGAAAAGCGACGGCTACATGGCCAGATCGACAATTTCTGTACAGAGAAAGGAAAACAAGCAAAAATGCTTCTGATAAGTTTAAAGTTCGTGACTGGTAGAGCAACAATCTGCGACTAGAGTTTGACAGAAGTAAATAATGACGAAAGACGTGATATTTCACAAGAGAAATAGACGAAAATGAACAATAAGTATAGGAAATGTTTGAACGTTTTGTTGTAATTGTTTATGGGCTACTGAAACTGCACATCAAAATTGACAGTTTTTATGAAGTAATAAATTATTCTGAAGTTATTTTTACAAATTTCTTTCGACTAGTTTAAAATGTATGTTTTAAACTTACGTAATGTACTACAATATACATAGGGGAGACGTCACAACCCTTAAAAAGAATGTACCAACACTAATATCACAGTAACCTATTAGATCCAAATTACAGTGTACTTGCTAACCACACAGTTTGTAATGGCCAAAAATTTATATTTGATGATGTTAAAATTATTAATAAAGTTAATAACAAGTATACTCGTTTACTTAAAGAGATACTTCATATTAACTTAAATAAAAACAAATGTAGCATTTTCCAGACTTTAAACATAATTTAAAATATATACACAACTTCATATACAAACTAAAAATCTGTTGTGGCCAGCACAAGACCTCTCGCCATTTTAATATTAGGCTATATAAGTATTGTACATATTTGACATTTTTTGATACAAAAACACATATCTTCTTTATATATTTTCATATTTTTTAATTCATTCTATTCACTCTTATTCTTCTAATGTTCGAGATTCTTCCAATTCATTGATGAGATTGGCGGTATATTTGAAAGGTATATGTAATATATGTATCTATAATTATAAATATTTAATTAATAATAAAGTAAGAAATATTAAATGTACTTCCCAGAAAAGTCTTTAGTAATGTCTCTGGCTTTTTGACACTCTCATTTATCTGTCAATTACAAACATTTCAATTTTTCCACTTGTTTCTCCTGGGTTGCGAGATACATTTACAACTTATTGTTTTATATATTTATATGTCTCTATCTTTAACTCCATAGAAGATATAATAAAAATTTTGAATGTATCGGACAGAGATTTTTATATTCTTTAATATAAGTTCTAACAGAAATTTTCAAAAAAAATATTTTTTTTATAAAAAATATTACTTCCGATAGTTTAATTGTTACCAAAATCAGCTCTTCCTAGGAATGTCAGATTGAGGAAACTGCAGTTAAATATTTTTTAAGTCTTATAGTATTTGAGAAACCGTGGTTCCAACACACACATTCACACACACACACACACACATTCACACACACACACACACACACACACACACACACACACACACACACACACACACACACACACACACACACACACACACACACACACACACACACACACACACACACACACACACACACACATGACTTCATTGGTTGTGTTATGCCACCTGTTTCTTCCTTAGTATTTCACCCAACTCCGAACTGATTCAAAAGTTGTTGAAATGCTGTATCTTAAAATTTCAATAACATGACTTTTATATTTCATTACGTCTAATACAATTTTAAAATTTTGTAATAAAATTCATCAGTATTATTGTTCATTTACCGTTAGGAAAGATTTTTTTTACTTTTCATCCTGTAAAACTGTTTTTGCTAATAATAATTTATCAATAGCTGAAGATGGGCTTGCCTTAATCCCGAAACGTCCATAATTAAATAATTTTAGAACATACTTTGACCATTCATTTCACCTTTGATCGTACTAGAATATTTTTTGCTTTATTTTTAAGGAAATAAAATCAATATTTTATTAGCAATGCTTCATCAATAAATCCCAAAACAACTTGAAGTCTCTCGGTTGAAGTTACTTTGTGTTCGTACAAAAAAAGTACAAATAAGAAATAACACAATAAATAAGTAAAACTTTATAAATATTCCATTTAAATTTGAAAAGTTGGAAAACTTAGCAAAGCAAAGGATTATCTTTTCAAATCAGTTCGCTGAGTTTACAATTTATGGAGTTAAACACATTTAACTTCGGGAATGAATTCAAGAAAAAATATGGAAATCGCACTGTTACTATTTTTATTTTCCAACATTTCATGCATAAAATATTACAGAAAATATATTAGCCAAGAATAGCGGCTTGTGCAAGGAAATACAGACTGTCTATGAACGAATGTAAGGCTGTGTCCGATGTCTTATTTTGGAATTTAGTATTTAGATCTTTTTCACATAAATAAAACTCCGAATGGTACACTAGTGATATCCATTGGTTTGTATGGCAACACTTTAGAACAACAAAAATGAATTATACAATTCGATTCAATTTGATGCTTAACCCTCGAGCGGGCGCGCTGGCGCACTGAGTGCGCCGAGTTCAACAAAAGTCTCATAAAATTGTTAATGGGCGATGGAATGTTTTGTCATTCATGCTAATCCTTCTTTGGACTTTTGGTCACAATATGTTGCTATTGTTTTTAGTTGCCTTACAGTTGCAGTGATACAAACGACAATTTATTTATTGGATATGGGGGCAGACATATAGTATTTTAGAAATATACACGTGTGTATATTTATATTTCTATCTAAATTTGTATTTTGTTCATCTTTATAATACTTTGCAAATCACACACAATAACCTATATTTTATATCAAAATTGCGAAATAGTAAATCAGAAAACGAATAAAATCGATCAGTCATATTTGTGTTTATATTTTATTATATTTAGTTTTATATGCTATTTCTTCAAAAACAAAAATGAATTTAATTTAATAATGTGTATTATTTTAACTTCCAATGTATAAAGAAATATTATGTTGTTCTAAATAGTCATAAAATTAATTTCTTTTATCTGGCGCACTGGTCATGTTATGAGTACTGGCGCGCCTGGTCGAGCGTTAAGAGTAAATGTTGATATTTTATTTCATAAAATAGAAGCTAAGTAGCTATTCTTTGACAGTAAATTTGACGCTTTGTACAAATTATAGCAACGAACATGATTTGTTTAATTAGTGCGCGTCAACTTCAAGGCATAGTGTGCTCCTGCAAAACCCTAAATTCTAATTCCTAAAATCCTAAATAATTACTAGATTTAGGGCATATAAATTTAGGATTTAGATATTAGGGTGATAAAAGTGCAACATCGGACACAGCCAAAATTTCGATGAAAAATCATGTACATAAGTTCAAAGGATTGTAACTCGAGATCTGATGATGTAAAAAAATCATGCGTGACATGAAAAGAAAGAGAATTTCATGCTAAATTTAGACATTCATTGTGCGTTATTCTATCTTCAATCGTGTATGGGTGGTGCATGAAAATATGGGTGTATTCTAAACAAAATCCGTTACATATAAACGGACCGTTAAAAAATTTTGCGAATCAAGTCTTTTGACATAAAACAAAAACTTGGATTTTGTTATGTGTTGCTTGATTCGCTAATTTTTTTAACGGTCCGTTTACTTGTAACGGATTTTGTTTAGAATACACCCAATATACGGTTAAAGATAGAATAACGGATGACAAATATCTAAGTTCAGCATGAAATTCTCTTTCTTTTCATGTCACCCATGATTTTTTGCATCATCGGATCTCGAGTTACAGCCTTTTGAAGTTACAAGATTTTTTATTTTGTATTATTGAAAATACACAAAATATACAAAGGTTCGTAGATTCGTTCACCAGGGTTACTTAATAATAACCGCTGTAATTCGTAACTGAGAAAAATCATTTATTCTTATTGGTTTATAATTTACGAATGATATATTCGAAAGAATTTTGTAGAAATTTCTCACCATTTGAGTAAATTTTATAATTTATTGAAAATTTAAGCCGGGCGAACTACTATACTGAGCCTAGGCTTGTAGTACGAGTTTATTTAACAAAATTTTATTAAATATTGATTCCGTAGGTAATATTTTGTCTTAATCTTCTATTGAATGCATATTTATTAAAATATTAAATAATTTTATGAATGAGATCAACACCTTTGACTTTGTCTTTGAAAACATAAATTCATTTTCTGATGAACCAGATTTCAGCAATAATGCCCATAATTACGTCAAGTTAAACATTCGCTTGTATAAATATCCTTGGGAGAATATTAAAATATCAATGAAAGCGAATTAATCTGATGTTCTTTGATGTACAGAGAGCAAAGACACTCTTTAAGAATTAATAATTGCCAATATTCATGTAAAATTTCTTCTCGCAAAGTTAAGAAATGAAATTTTAACGACATACTAAAAGTGGACTTTCAAGAGCCAGGAAGTGTTGACTCAAAAAGAGTATAAATTTTCATTCTTTCATAATAAAATAGGACATTATCGCTGAAACTTATCCTATGCTTTTACTTTGTTTCGTACGACCAGCGATTCGAGTTTTATCGGCCCGTAAATATCTAGCTTTATAGCCGGACTACTTTCTATTTTATCAAAATTTTATACTAAGAATACCCAGATGAATATTTCAGCACCTATCTAAAATTATTAATAAATAATGCAAAAGATATTTCACCCACTATTTGAAAGGTATATATACCGGCTTTTTTACCTCTCGCTACCCTTGGTAAGGGAGGTATAGGGATCGTGCTAAAAATCACATATCGAGATTTTAGTAAATGACCACATTTTCAGGTCCCTAGAATCCAATTTTAACATTTCACGATGATGTCTGTATGTGTGTATGTGTGTATGTGTGTATGTATGTGTGTATGTGTATGGATTTTGTCTTCGCTCTAACTCAAATACTATCATTCAGAAAATTCTGAAACCTTGTATTTCTATCCTATTCTAATATGAAAAGACGCCATTAGATTTTGGTGTAAATGGAAATGGCACTTTACCTGAAGCTCATAATGGTTTTTCTTCAAAAAATACCATTAAATGCCATTTATTCGCATTTTATGTCTTATGAAAATTAAAGATTATTGAATTTTCTACAGGAATACATTAATTCCCGTATTCATAAACACTCGTAAAAATTTTAAACGGTACGTTATAATTTTTATCCAATAAAAACAGTCGACTTTGTCAAGTTTGATGCCCGTATGCACCAACATCAAATAAATCTTTGAATAGCTTATTCATTCAATAAGAGAAAAATATCGCATCGATACCATAACACAAATGAAGGTATTTGTTCTAGCTGTCATATTTTGATGCGATATTTTTCTCTTATTCAATGAATAAGCTATTCAAAGATTTATTTGATGTTGGTGAATACGGGCATGATTCTATTTGTCAAAAATTATAACGAACCGTTTTGAAACTTTACCAGTGTTTCTGAATATGGGCATAATACTTTTTTTTATATATTTTACAGATAAATTTAAAAAAATTTTGTTTATTAGTCCCGAAGCCTAAAATAAACACAATTCCTTTGTTACACAGTTTATATTGCAAATGAATGTAACTGACAGTAAATGTCGCTGTCAAAAAACTAATCACTTCAAATTAATAATAGTGACATTTTAAAAAGAAAATAGTAAATAAAGCAATAGTTTTCTGCAATGGAACAGTTTGCAGCGTTAGTAAATACGTAGGTATATATTTATATTAATAAAAATTAAATAGCGGGAGGTTTTGTGTTGGCCACATCAGATTTTTTACACAAAAAATCTGTTGTGGCCAGTACAAGACCTCTCACCATTTCCATTTTATGTTATATAAGTATTGTATTGCACTTCGCTTTCGAACTGTCGTTTTATAACAAAAAAATCTGTTGTGGCCAGCACATAACCTTCCGTCAATTCGATGTATTTTGTACATATATACCAAAAGTTGCAGAAGAGTTGGCTTGTAGTTTTTAGAGTTATCAATTTTTAAGTTATTATTTCCTAAGTTAAGTTTCTGTTGAACAAATAAAACTATTATATCCTCCTCCCTATTACATCTTCATCTTGTGGGTAAACAACCGTTTCCTTGGCAACATATGACAAACAAACTGAGTTGAAACAAACAGTAGTAGGTAGTAGACAAACAGCCGAGCAATGCAGAGGTGCAAACAGCAGCAACTCTGATGTTATTTCTGCTATTTAGTTCAAGCTTGTTTGTTATCCCACTTACTAATCTGTTCATTACGGCGCTACCCTAAGAATTAACATTTTCCTCTAACGGGGGACGTGGATAGAATAGAAATAATAAGACTAGTTTACACTACAGACACCGGTATGGTAGTTGGAAGCTTGTAGAAAAAGGTAAGTACGGTTGGAATCTAGATGGGCATAATAATATCCGAATTCGGGTATGGAGTATAACCCGGTTTTTAAAGGTGAAATAATAAAGCTTATGACGAACCTATAGCAGTCCTCAACATGGTGTAAAACGTGAGATTCGCGCGAAACGCTACAGCCTGCACTATTGAACTATTCGTTACAAACTATACATATTATGAAAGAAGAAAGTATGATTTACAAACTAACGGTATACTTTTTGAAAAAATTGTTTACGGTCCAAGTTATGACTAATTGAAGAACAGCTATTTTTGATAGCTGATATTATCAGTCCTTTTCAAAATTCCAAAATTTCGTTTGGAACATATTGTTCATTGCTTTTATGTTAATAATGTACTAAAAATTTGTACTCAAATTCCTAGAAATAGAGGCTGAGTAGTTTCGCGCGATAAATACTATTTTCTAGAATTCTTATTAATTTGTGTTCATAGTTCAGTAGTACAGTACAGATAGCCAAGATTTATCTTCATTTCGTTACGCTTCTCTACCTCAGATATACAGTAGGAAACGTATCTTCTGGACTGTACTTAAATCATCTGCATATAACATCAACAAATTTAAATTTATGGCTTGTATTAACTATGTGGTTAGTGAATTACCTGGGTCTAATAGGTTATTATGATATTTATGTTGATACATTCTTTTTATCTCTCTCTAAGAAAGGTATTGAATACAAATATTGAAGAACATAAAATGCATCAAGGGAGGGACCCTTGCTGAATAACATATTATTTCTAAAATTTAAAAAATCATACTTGACACGGTTCACAGGATTTCAGTCTCTGAATCAACGTCTCGGTCATGTATCAGAGACTGGACCACTCAATGAAAACCGCAGACGCGTTTCGCTTTTATTAAAACAGTTTCACCAAGTATCGCAATTGTATTTTGTACATTTATTAATATTAGCTTTGTTCGATGACATGTACTAGGCCGCCCTAGTGTTAACTTTCTTACACTAACATGTTTTATGAGAAACGGGCAGCTTCTGGCAGGCTGTTCGATGACAAAAATTTTAAGAACTAGTGCTCACGTTTCTGACCTGACTCGCGAGGTGGTGTAGAAAGTGCAGAGTAGGAGTGGGGGTAACTAAATGTTCGGTAGACATTTTAATTCTATCCTTTCTACATATCTGTTTATTAACTTAAAATTTTACACATTGAGAAATTAAAATAATGGATTCAGATATAGTATATTCTCTTTGTTTTGTTATATAAAGAATTAATTAATATATCTGTCTCTGAATCTGATGAAGAATCAAGTGATGATTGATGTTCGTCAGATTCGTTTATTAGTTCAAACACTATGCTGTTTCAAGCAGACATTTCTGCAGTCACTTCTTTGCAGCTTTATGATATGACTATGTTTATAAACAACCTAACCTTTTACACCTTTGGCTACGCCTGGCTTGATTACTCACAGCTGAGTAAACTTGCCCAAATAAACACTAGTGTGTTTTATGAAACCACAAGAATTAGACTGTACTAGTGTACACTACACTACACTGCACTATTCTGCTCTGCACTTCAAGTACTTCTCATCGAACAGAGCTATTATTTCTGTTTAATCCGACTTAAAATAGATAATAGTTAAAAAATCCCTAAATCTTAACTAAAGACGCTAAAACTAATCGATAAACTTAGACTAAGATTAGTCAACATATCAACCATGCCAGAGGTCCAAAAACAAATCTAAATCTGCTCGTGTGTCAGATTTGTTTTTGGATCCAAAAGTGATCTGTTCTTAGACGTGAGTTTACTGACAATGGCAACTTAGTTGCTGAGATACGTATCTAGTTTAGTTAAGGTTTAGGGATTTTTGTAACTATTACAACCGCTAATACAAAATACGAGTAGTTATTTACTAGTTTTCCTCCTCATCTTCCAACTTAATTTTTTCCTGTGGGGTTAATATGTAAACGACCCTTTAGCGTCTTGTTGGCTGGGACGCGTGGCGGATGGACCGTGTAAACGGTTCTCTACTTAAACGCTCTTTATTTCGCCCCGGGAATTTGTAATTCGCTGTTGTTAAAACTCCAGTTAATTTCACGTGCAGTCTGCATATGAAATAGAAGTTTCCGAGTTTCTCTATACGAGGATATTTATGTTTTGATGTATTAAATACTGGTTGTGTTAAGGGCGAGTTACGGCTGTTTCGTTTAGCTTTTTGTTTGCTGGGAAACTATATAGTAATTGCGAACGTACAATTGCTCAGTTCAACTAAATTCTAAAGTTTTAAATAATAAATATATGATAAACTTTTTAATCTATTTGTACGGAGAACTCTGCACAAACAGATTTTAAAGTTGTAGGTAGGTATGATTTAGCAAAATCTGTTGGAGATTCAGAATAAATTAAAAACGATCCAATACAAATTAATAATAAGCCTTTATACTCAAGGCACACTATATAAATTAATGATCATTAATGGTTACGTATAGTATGCGCACGAGAAGTTGAGGCTGATGACACATGTCAAAATTGCGTCTATAAACAAACCAACTACAGTTTCCTCAATCTGACATTACTATGAAGAGTTGATTAGATTTTGGTAACAATTGGACAACCGAAAGTATTAGTTAATTAACAAAAAAGTTCTAAATATTATTTTCTGAAAATTAATGTTGTAACGAATATCAAAGAATATAAAAATCTGTATCTGTATGGGGTCCCATGGCCGCGTGTCTGAGTGTCTGGTCGCGAACCTGAGCGAACCGGGTTATATCCCGACAGACGCCAAATATTTCCAATTTTAAATGGCACAAAAGTGACCCCTGTGGTGCACTCTCCACGCCAGCTATTAGTGCCCGTGAGGTGACACGTGGTAAGCGCTCACACTGTAAAATATATCGTCATCATTACCGATGTCTACATGTGTTGTAGATAGTGGCATACCCAGAAATGGCTAATATGCCGTGATGATATATTTATTTTATTTATTTATAAAAATCTGTATCCCATGTCAAAACACCAGAGACATTACTGAAGACCTTTTCTGGGAAGTACATTTAATATTTTTTATTTTATTATTAATTAAATATATTTATAATTACAGGTACAGATATTACATACTGTGAGTATTTTTAACGTGAAACATTGGGTTTGTCATATCCATGGTTACGACTTGACATTTGATTGACAGCAATGTATTTGCCCGTTCCATTTAAAATGAAACATAGGGAACGAATTTGACATTTGATGAGACGTCAATAGAGATTAATTTTGTTTAAATAATTATACCTGCATTCTAAATTAAAATTAGTTGTAGAAAATATATAGTGTGTACCTTATGCCCGAGTGGTTTTCTGACTCGGCTAAATTTCTTACAATATTTAAATATAATACTCTTGTCAAATTCATTCCCCATGTGTCATTTTAAATGAGACACACAAATACATTGCTGTCAATCAAATATCAAATTATAACTTATACGAAAATTCAACGGTTATCTGTCATATTGACAAGATGTCATTAGAGGTTATTTTGGTTAAATAATTATACCTGTTTTTTGAAAATTATATTTAGATGTAGAAAAAATACTGTGTGCTCCTTGTGCCCGAAATATGTTTAGTGCTCTCGAGTGGTTTTCTGACTCCGCTAAATTTCTTACAATATTTAAATATAATACTTTTGTCAGATTCGTTCCCTATGTTTCATTTTAAATGGAACGGGCAAATACATTGCTGTCAATCAAATATTAAGTCGTAACTATGGATATGACATACCCAATGTTTCACGTTAAAAAATACTCACGTTAGACATATAACATTTATGGCCAATATTACCATCTCTGGTTAAAATTTTAACTACCAGTTAAATGAACAAAACTAAAACGAAATGAACTGTCAAATGGCAAATTTATAATTGCTGTCAATAATCCGATTTAATATTGTTTATTTAACTGGTAGTTCAAATTTTAACCAGAGATGGTAATATTGGGCCTTAGTAATATATATGTTCAGAATTACCAGGTTTAAAAAAATTTAATCAAACGTCATTTTGCAAATATTTACTAAATTTTACTTAATAATAATATATCCAAATATAATTATTTCTTTTAAAGGTGTTAAATAAATAATAATAATAATAATAATAAAACCAATAAAATGCCGTTAATAAAATATATTTAAAAAAATAAAGAAAATTTCAAAAATCCCTAAACGATGACGTAAACCGCTTGATTCGCTGGATTAGTGAATTCTATTTTATTCCGGTATTTAAAATTTAATTTTCATGATATTATCAATAAAGATAGATACTAGGAATAGATTAGACTATATTTTAAGATATAAACTGTCAAAATTACAGTAGAATTCGCTAATCCAAAAATGAGGATTAGCTTAAACTTTTTTGTGAATCGGGCTGTTCAAGAATTATGAAATAAATTCCTTCACTTAAAGCTGAGATGAAGGAAGGTTCCAGTAAATAAAATCATCTTGGAAGGACTCTCCAGTCCTGCAAACTATCAATTCCAAGTTCATCCATTTCTTTACCCTCAGAATAATTCCCTAGTCAAACACTTAGTTTTTCCCATCAATTAGTTGTCCAAACAGTAATTGCCCTCCTGCAAGTTCGTGCCGGTAGCTCAGCAGAATTGGGTTAAGACTTAGTGCTATTTGCCTTGCTCTGCAAATAGCCCGTAGCGTTATGCCTAAGCTCCTATATACAGCCTTAGATATAGTTAGCTCTAATACTGATAATTATGCATATGATTACTGGGGAAATAAATTAGTTATGTTTTAGGCTTGGAAGGATTGTTAAGGGATATTTTGAACTTAACAAAGAGGAAATCTATAGAGGAATCGGCTAGAATGTCGAAAATGCTGAACATAAAAGAATCATTTGATTGTATTCAGAAAAAAATGCCGAAACGGTTCTAGAGATGCATTCGGGTGGGCCGGGCCGGGCTTTGAGGTTTGGATCGACTCGGCCCGAAAATAAAAATTACCGGCCCGACTCGAAGATCGACTCGACAAAAAAATTAGCTAGCCCGGCTCGAAAATTCACTCGAAATCGGGCCGGGCCAAAGCTCGAAATTGGGTGCATCCGGCATTCCTAATGTTGATTTTTATGTTAAGGCAAAATGTTTAACTTTTTTCGTGTCAAACTTATAAAAAACCTCTACATTCTTATAACTTTCAACATTAGTTAACATAAGTAGTTAAAAAACACTTTGTTTACCAAAGAATTTAAACAACTTTTTCACAAATCTTATATAAAAAAATCTGATGTGGCCAACACAAAACCTCCCGCTATTTAATTTTTATTAATTTAAATACATACCACCTACGTATTTACTAACTCCGCAAACTGTTCCATTGCAGAAAACTATTGCTTTATTTACTATTTTCTTTTTAAAATGTCACTATTATTAATTTGAAGTGATAAATTTTCTGACAGTGACATTTACTGTCAGTTACATTCATTTGAAAAATGAACAGTGTAACAAAGGAATAGTTTTTATCTTAGGCTTCGCGACTAATAAAAAAAATTATTTTTAAATTTATCTGTAAAATATATAGAAAAAGTATTAATGTATTCCTGTAGAAAATTCAATAATCTTTAATTTTCATAAGACATAAAATTCGAAAAAATGGCATTTAATGGTATTTTTTGAAGAAAAACCATTATGAGCTTCAAGTAAAGTACCATTTCCGTTTATCCGATTTACACCAAAATCTAACGGCTTCTATTCCTATTAGAATAGGGTAAAAATACAAGGTTTCAGAATTTTCTGAATGATAGTATTTGAGTTAGAGTGCAAACAAAATTCGTACACATACACACATACACACATACAGACATCATTGTGAAAATGTTAAAAATGGATTCTAGGGACCTTAAAACGTGGTCATTTACTAAAATCTCGATATTAGATTTTTAGCACGATCCCTATACCTCCCTTACCAAGGGTAGCGGGAGGTAAAAAATAGAATTTTAATTTACATAAGGATTTTTTATCTAACTTTGTTTCTGTTCAAAAATAGGACAAGAAACCATTATGGTAGGAACAAAAATCACTTTTATTTAAATATACGAGTAATAACAATAATAATAGCATCATCACAATATAATTATTATGCTTTAATGAATAACCTTGAATTCTTGAAGTAAAATAATACATTTTTATTTATTAATATGTGAACTGTGTTGTTATTAAATCATTTTGATCCTTTTTAAGTTCATCCATTTTCATTAAAATATTAAGGAAACTGTGCATCTGAATGAACTGGCTCGAAAAGCTCGAATTTTCGGGCCGGGCCAAAATCAAAAGTCCGACTCGCCTCGATTTGTGAAAATGATTAGCCCGATTCGGCCCGATAAAAAATATCTTTGGCTCGGCTCGATGATCGACTCGAAATCGAGGCGGGCTTCGGGCCTGGTTGGGCCAAAGCTCGAAATCGAATGCATCTCTAAACGGGTCTAACTTTTAGCCCTATTATTTCGGTGTGTACTTTAAATTCTTAGTCTAATATTGCAGGTGGGTGTGAAAGATCGTTACGCTTACAAAAGAAACCTGTTTGCAGGACTTTAACAAAGAATTTATTAGCCCTTCAAGTTAATGATTTCATTAAGAATTTCTCTCAAGCCTAAAACGAAAGAAAATGTTTTAATGAGACCTTTCGTACTTTGAAACAACTTAATGATCAATTTCCTTTTTGTATCGTTAAATGTTTACTTTTACAGCTAATAAAAATAATTCTGGAAAATTTTGGACATATCCATTTCAATGACTTACCCTGCTTCAAAATAAATAGCTAAGCAATCTTTGAAAAATACAAGTTCTCATTCCTTTGCGCAATTTATTCAAATCCTTTTGAAATAAATCACCAAGTCACAGGACTTACAGGTCCTTTAAGGATAGTATAGCAACACATTTATATCCAATAGAAACGCTGCACTTTTCCATTCCTTTCGACAGTTCAGGAGAACTGAACACAGAACAAAATTACCAAACAGAGAAATCAATCTAGTTGCCACACGTAAACAAATACGAATAGCTCTTTTCAACACTGTTTGTTCTTGAAGGGGAAAAATAGTGCATAAGGGAGTTTAAAGTGCACGATGGACGATGCAATAATAGTCTACAGAATGAAAGTATACGGACGATGTATTTTAATTTAACGCAGATACATAAGTACTTTAATTATAATTAGGTGCTAATATACAAGGTGTTTTGTAAGTAAGTATTCAACGCTTAACCTACGGTAGAACTGACCGCAAAAATAGTAAATCTGGCAATAATTTTTGTTTAACATACTTTCTACAAGAACTAGAGGCCTTTAAAACTGACCAATCACATCATAGTTCAAAACTTTATAAAAAAAAAGTACAAATCAATGTGTTCTCTGGAAAATCTTAGGCTGTGTCCGATGTTACACTTTTATCACCCTAATATATAGTTTCTATGCCTTAAATCTAGTGATTATTTAGGTTTTTAGGAATTATATTTTAGGGTTTTGCAGAAGCATACTATGCCTTAAAGTTGACGCTCACTAATTAAACAAATCATGTTCGTTGCTATAATTTGTGCAAAATGTCATATTTACTGTCAAAGAATAACTTCTTAGATTCTATTTTATGAAGTATAATATTAACAATTAATCTGAAGTATCAAATTAAATCGAATTGCAAAATTCATTTTTGTTATTTTAATATCTAAATCCTAAATTTCTATGCCCTAAATCTAGTAATTATTTAGGATTTTAGGAATTAGATTTTAGGGTTTTGCAGGAGCACACTATGCCTTGAAGTTGACGCGCACTAATTAAACAAATCATGTTCGTTGCTATAATTTGTGCAAAACGTCAAATTTACTGTCAAAGAATAGTTTCTTAGTTTCTATTTTATGAAATATAATATTAACATTTCTGTCAAGCATCAAATCACATTTTGGCATTCAGTTTTCAAGATTTAGGTCTTCTTCACATAAATACAACTCCGAATGGAACACTTGTGATATCTATAGGTATTGGTTTGTATAGTAACACTTTAGAAGAACAAAAATGAATTATACAATTCGATTTAATTTGATGTTTCAGATTAATTGTTAATATTATATTTCATAAAAAAGATGCTAAGAAGCTATTGTTAACAGTCGACTTCTTTTCATTTCTTCTTGTCTTTAGCTGTCTCTGTCCAGTTCATCACTTTTTGTTCCAAGAGATCTTTTTTATAGCATTTATCCATTTTTCTTTTACGACTTTTATGTCGTACACTTCCGTAATATTGTCTTTAAAATCAAATAATATTACTACCAAGTTTATATCTTTACCTATTTTTGAATTAATGCACCAAAAGTCAATATACCTCATATTTAAGATAAAAACTTCAAAATTTTCAAAAATCTAATTTATATGTATCTAGATACTTCTCAACGCGCTGATTCCAAATTTTGAAACCGCAGGTCGATATCTCTTTTCGTTCTCGAGATATTTAGATTCAAAGTTTTGCTCAAAACTGCCCATTTTTGGGCAATAACCCAAAAATTTGTCGAGATATGAATTTGACGACAACACCATTCGATTCTACGGACAAAATTATATAAGTGTACCAATTTTCATAATTTTTGTCCAACTGGTTAATTTTTTATGAATAAAAGTTTAAAAACCCCTGAAAATGGCCAAAATCTGAAAAAATCCTAAGGGGTACCCCTTACGATTTTTGCAATTTTTGGCCATTTTTAGTTATTTAGCTTTAGAAATTGTATGCGGTGTTCAAAAATTCTGAAAATTGGTGTACTTATGTAATTTTGCCCGTAGAATCGAATGGTGATGTCGCCAAATTCATATCTCGGCCCATTTTTGGGTTAATACCCAAAAATGGGCAGTTTTGAGCAAAATTTTGAATCCAAATATCTCGAGAACGAAAAGAGATATCTACCTGCGGTTTTAAAATTTGGAATCAGCGCATTGAGTAGTATATAGATACATAAAAATTAGATTTTTGAACATTTTGATGTTTTTATCTAAATATGGGGTATATTGACTTTAGGGGCAATAATTCAAAAATAGGTAGAGATATAAACTTGATAGTAATATTATTTGATTGTAAAGACAATATTACGTAAGTGTACTCATTTTTAGAGTATTTGAACAACTGAGTGAATTTTTAGATATAAAAGTCGTAAAAGAAACATGGATAAAAGTTATAAAAAAGATCATCGGGAACAAAACGTGACGAACTGGACAGAGTCAGCTAAAGACATTAATAAATGGAAAGAAGTTGATTGTAGAGAGAACAACTGAGTGAATTAGAATTAGAAATACCGCAAATCTTGTTAATGAATTGGAAGAATGAATGAAATGACATTTAAGAACTTCTTCATTCAATGAAAAATAGATATAATTAGAATTGCATGTGTGTAGCAGACATGTTAAATACAATAAAAAACAATAAATGGGCAAGTTTCTGTATTTTTTTGTTATAAAACGACGGTTCGATAGCGAAGTGCAATACAATACTTATAATGAAAATGGCGAGAGGTATTGTGCTGGCCATAACAATTTTCACGTACTTTTATTTCGTACATTACCCATAAGCAATAATCTGAAGCATTTCAATCATTCTAAATCTTATTAGCTGTCAGGCCCCACTTCTGGCATAACCTATTTGTATTTACTGTCAAAATGACATGTCAAATAGTATTTCCGCTTTCACCTGGTAATGTATAAACTGTGGAACAAAATAATCCCCAGAATTGTATTGCCAACTGCATCATTTGTTTTAATAGTTCATATAATCTACACCTTTTCCATTTGTATTTCAGAAATGGTCATTTTTATTTCAGAAACCATCATTTGTAATTCAGAATAATCAATTTAATTTCAGAAAGCTTCATTTGAAATTCAGAATAATCAGTTTAATTTCAGAAAGCGTCAAATGTAAATCAGAATAGTCAATTTAATTTCAGAAAGCGTCATTTGTAATTCAGAACGTTATACGTATTGCGAAACAAGTTAGCTTTGATTTTGTGTAACATTTTCATAAGTTATTCAGAACGTTATAATTATAAGTTATTTGCTGTGATTCTTAATACTGCAACAAACGGTTGCGCACCTACCTTCTTTCGATGCTATTTATTTCATTTGTATTATTGTACAATTGTCATACAATACTGGATTGATAATTTTGCATCTTGATTGCTTCGTTATAATTTTATTAAAAATCACTTTTTATAAGTTGGTTTTGAAAAATGTGATGAATAAAAATCAAAAAATTAATTTGTCACAAATCATTCATTCATTTTTCGTGTAAGAATATTCTGTTCAGTGTTTTCAAAAGCGGTCATTTAAATCAAGGCTAACACGTATTTCAGTTCGTACTTTGTTCTGAATTACAAATGATGCAATCTGAATTACATTTGACACTTTCTAAAATTCAATTGACACTTTCTGAATTATATTTGATATATTCTGAATTTCAAATGATACTTTCTGAATTACATTTGACGCTTTCTGAAATTAAATTGACTATTCTGAATTACAAATGATGTTTTCTGAAATTAAATTGATTATTCTGAATTACAAATGACGCTTTCTGAAATACAAGTGGAAAAGGTGTAGAATACCTCTTGCTCCTGCTATAATTTTGCTTCTTAAAAGTCGAAATATTTAAGATTTCAGCTCTTTATAAACTCAATTATGTTGGAAATCTCTTAATCAAAGTCGAAATTCTTTTCGGAGTAATGAGAAAGATTGTAATAAATCATGATAAAGAAAGACTTGTTCTACCTTTACTTCTTCTTCGGTAATGCTTTCCCTTACCTGCTCTGTTCCTAAACAGAGACTGAGCTAAACTTAATTAAATATTTCCAAAGTGTCTATCCTCCTTCTAATTACATCGTAACTTTCCGCCCTACAATCAACGCTCAGAGAAGGGAATTCATCGAATAGATTAATGAAAATTTTACTGCACAAGTGATAAAGTGTTATTAATTTTTAATTTGATAAATTTGAAGAATGGGGCGGGTATGATATACTACGTGTACTTACTTTATTTATTAAAGAATACTCAAATATATTCGAGCCCAAACTCATAATTCGGCCGGTTTTCAACAAATTATAAAATCTACACAAATGGTTAGAAATTTCTCCAAAATTCTTTCGGCTACTTTCAATGTAAAGTTAAAACTTTAAAAAACTGTGGCAAAATGACTGATAATAATAATAAAATAAAATAAGAAATATTAAATGTACTTCCCAGAGAAAACCTTCAGCTATGTACCTGCATTTTTGACACTGACATTTTTCTGTCAGTTACAAACATTTTAATTTTTCAATTGTTTCCATGGAGTTATAAAAGCCACTTAAAAAAAACTGATGTGGCCAGCACATACCTCTCGCCAATTTCATATTAGGCTATAAATATTGTATTTATCATTTCTGATAGGTACACACAAAATATTCTAATTACACCTATTCTTTATTTTTCTCCTACTCTTCTAAATGTTAGAGATTCTTCCAATTCATTGACGAGATTGGCGGTATTTCTGAAAGGTATGTGATGAAATATATGTATAGCAAGCACGTGTTTAGTTTACCTGTTCTGTACATACTTTGGCTTGCAAATGAACCCCGTATCTGTTACCAATTTTAGATGGTCTTGTTATAAAAATAGCATATTATATATTACTATTACATCTCGACTTGTCCAAGTACGAATTTTAGGTTTTCCGCATTTAAGAACAGTGTCAATTTAACGTGCGGCAGCTATATCTATTATTTTAAATATTTAATTAATGATAAAATAAGAAATATTAAATGTACTTCCCAGAAAAGTCTTCAGTAATGTCTCTGGATTTTTGACACTGACATTTATGTCATTTATAAATATTTTAATTTTTCAACTGATTTCCATGGGTTATTTGATGGATACAATGAAATATTTTATATATTTATAACTCTCTATCTCTAAATCTATAGAAGATATAATAAAAATGCTTCATATATTATATAGAGAATTTTGTATTCTTTCATATTTGTAATAACATAAATTCCCTAAAAATAATATTTAGAATATTTTCACCCCGTTTATATACACATGATTAGAGACTAGACAGCTTCTAACGCCTAAACGAATTAGAATGGGTATAGCTATTCGAGAGAAACAAAAAATAAAACAAAAGAACCGTAGCCACAATACTTGTTATAATATTTGTACGCAACTGAACATCTTTTGTTTTATAATATAGCAACCGGATACATTGTTTCATCATCCTGCATTGATTTCAAAGGAACCAGAAACAAAAAAATTCCTGTGTAGGGCTGCCTGCTGCCTCCCTTGTTATTTTACAGGTATCGGTTTCGAAACTTTTGAAACTTTATCCACGCTGTTGGATTTTTACAGAGCTTTCAGAGCAAGTGGCTTTTAAGCCAGATTCAGAGGGGCGAGCTTTCGAAAGCGCAGCTTAACAAACTCATGTTTATTTTCTTCGAAAATTTAATTAAATAAGAACACTATGCATCAAGGGAAAAGTTGGTTTTGAATTACTTTCAAAATGATTTGACAACATTAAGGAAACTTAGTATGAAGTTCAAAGTGGTGCTCAATAGAGTTATTTATGCAAAAATTTGAGGTGAGGAATAGTTATTTACTTATCAAGGCAAGGAAATTTGTCTTTTCATGACGAACATGGAGTCATGAAAAGGAACTTCTAAGTTGAGATAAGTATTAATTTTTTTCTGAAATTGTATATGAATTCAAAATTACTGAGTTGTATATATAACCTATGGAGTCCCGTGGCCGCGTGCCTGAGTGTCTGGTCGCGAACATGGGGGAACCGGGTTCGATCCTGACAGACGCCAAATATTTCCAATTTTAAATGGCACAAAAGTGACTCCTGTGGTGCACTCTCCACACCAGCTATGAATGACCGTGAGGTGGTAAGCGCCCACACGGTAAAATATATCATCATTATCGATGTCTACATATGTTGTATATACTGGCACACCCAGAAATGGGTAATATGCCGTGATGATATATTTATTTATTTATTTACATATAACCTATTTTCATTCAACAAGTAAATCACATTGAAAACTTAAGTAACTCTATTTAAAATTGTACAAGAATTTAAAACAAATGTATACTGGACATCATTTATTTTAATTTTATAATTGTATTTTATATTAAAACATAAAATGTACTTGGGTTGGGGTTTAACTTCCCTGCCGATTTTACGGCAGGAAAGTAGTAGTATTCATCACGATTTCAGAAAAATAAAATCCCAGAAGTGTTGTAATTCGAAGGCGAGTAACTAACTGAACATTAAACAGAATAATTCAATTTAAGAAACTTTTTAATAAAATTATTTAAAAACTACAAGTTTTCTAATACTTGGGCCACACACCATTTCGATTGGTAACTTCTGTCAGTCTTCATGGTATGGAATTAACCAAATTTATACAATATTCGACGGTAACATTTTCTCTTATGCATTACAAACTATTTCTAGTAGTTCTTAGTATCTCAATAAATCTACTATCTTCTTCTTCATTTGGTACTGTGTCGCCCTGATCTTGGATTACTTCTAATTCAGTTTTTGAGAAATGTCATAACTGTAAAGCTAAATTTAAGCAATTAAATCTTAAAGATAAAAGTTTACTTGATTTTTCGACTACATAACAGGGTTTAGAATGTGTGGTTGTGTATTGATTCTCCTTCTTTCTTCTTCCAGACTTTCACGGCTTTTTCCTTCACTTCGCTCATTCTTCAGTTACTTAGGTACTGCTTCCTGTCTTCTTTTATTGCTTCAACTACTTCTTTATTATAATATTCTTTACTTAACATTCGCTGCAGCTAACTGCAAATATTCTTTATTCTTTCACTTTTCTTCTTACTACTTACTTTAACCTCTACTACTATTTTTGTTTCTACTCGAGTCCCTGTTCACTTACGCCACCTGTGGCACGCACACTATTAGATACAGGTCCGCATTGGCCCATTACATTAGATATTGAAAAAATTACTCTAAGCAAATATTACCTCCCTCAGTGTACTCTCCTTCTCGAACCCTACCCCACCCCAAGAGGTGTTATGTTGCTCATAAGCTTTGCCGGTTTTTCTGTATCTGTATCTCGGACTCAAATTTGGTTCCTTTTAACGCTGATTTAAATTTTATTTTGGGTAAAAATGTTACATGGCACTAGATCAGGTGAGTCCAGTTGATGTACCAACACTGTAATTTTGTGTTTCGTCAAAATTGTCTTGACTGACAGTTACTGAGTTTGTTTCAAATGAGTTGAGATTAGGATTAGGGCCAAAAAGAATAAAAATACCATCGTCAACAACTGCACATACAAAAAGAAAGAACAGTAAGGATGATTTGCGCATGATGATATGTGTATTTATGATAAGCTGTCTCTAAGTAGGAGATATTTTTGGTAAATATGTTATGGCGGCGGAAAGCTTTCTCTCTGTGGAATAAATTGGTGTTAACGGGATCTTTTCAAATAAAAGAGTAATATTTTTCACTTCTCGCCATTTCCTTTTCGTTTTATTACATAAGTGTTTTAGTATCTAATTTATTTGTGTTCCGGTTGCCAAGAAACACAGATTTATTCTTTATTTATTTCCTTCTTTGTTGTTATTTCTTTGTTGCGGGAAAATAGAGTCATCATTGTACATTTTCTTAACCCTTTCTTTTATGGAACAAATCAAATTTGGATATAATACTCAAGGAAACATACGAACCCAAACTTATAGTTCGGCCGGTAGACTTTTTCAACAAAAATATTATAAAACTTATGCAAGTGGTGAGAAATTGCTACCAATTGCTTTCGACTAGTTTATAACAGATTTTAAGCTTACAGCAATCTGTTATGGCCAGCTCAAGACCTCTCGCCGTTTCCATATTAGGCTATAAAGTACATATTGTATTTAACATTTCTGGTACACACACAAAAATTCTAGTTACATCTATTATTAATATATTTTTATATATTCATTCTATAAATAAGTTTCCTCCTACTCTTCTAAATGTTCGAGATTCTTCAAATTCCTTGACGAGATTTACTGTAATTCTGATGCGAATATGTAATATAATAATAATACTCAGCTCTCCAGGCCGTGCAGGTCAATGGCTTTTCTTGTAATATTCTTCCACTGTATTCTGTCCTGTGCTCTTTCTTTTCAGCTTTTTTTTATCCCAAACACTTGTAAGTCTTCTTGCACTAATATGTAATATATGTATCTATAATTTTAAATATTTAGTTAATAATAAAATGAGAAATATTAAATGTACTTTCCAGAAAAAGCCTTCAGTAATGTATCTGGATTTTTGTCACTGACATTTTTCTGTCAGTTACAAACATTTTAATTTTTAACTGGTTTCCATGGATTTATTTGGGCTGTGAGATTCATATGAATTATTTTATATATTTATAATCCTCTATCCCCAAATCTTTAGAAAATATAATAAAAATGTCCCATGTATCTACGTGATAGAGAATTTTATATTCTTTAATAATAATAATAAATAAATATATCATCACGGCATATTACCCATTACTGGGTGTGCCAGTATCTACAGCACATGTAGACATCGGTAATGATGATATATTTTACTGTGCGGGCGTTTACCAGGCATCATC
This sequence comes from Ophonus ardosiacus, assembly GCA_943142095.1. Classification (NCBI taxonomy): domain Eukaryota; kingdom Metazoa; phylum Arthropoda; class Insecta; order Coleoptera; family Carabidae; genus Ophonus; species Ophonus ardosiacus. The sequence continues at coordinate 3,557,559 of OW964839.1, forward strand.
TCACGGGCACTCATAGCTGGCGTGGAGAGTGTACCACAGGGGTCACCTTTGTGCCATTTAAAATTCGAAATATTTGGTATCGGTCGGGATCGAACCCGGTTCCCCAGGTTCGCGACCAGACACTCAGGCACGCAGCCAAGGAACCCTATATTATATTTATATTCTATAATATTTGTATTTTTAAAAAATTACTATTTTTGGTTGTCCAATTGTTACCAAAACCATTATAAAAATGTTAAAATCGGATTCTAGTAAACTTAAAACGTTCTTATTCACTAAAATCTGGATATGCGAATTTTAGCATGAATCCAATACCTCTGTTAGCGTGAGATAAAAATTAAATTCCTATTTGATTCCTATAGCAAAATAATGCTAACAATATGACATCATTAACAAATTAGAATCCCTGACGTTATAAAGAGAAATTTTTAAACTTAAAACACAAAGTAAATCCGAGCATTTTTAAAAGAACGTTTTTCCTTGAGCATATAATTTGCAACAAAGTTTTGTATCCACTTTTCCAGAGTTTTCCCAGAACAGTATTATTCTTCTTTTACCTGCTAATGAAAACAGAAGTAACGTCAGCAGTATCCAGTGGCTTGAGCCAATAAAATGTTAAAATAAATCACAGAGCTCTAGATAAGAGAAACGAAATACGGGTCACTTTACCAAATGAGACTTCACTAAGATTACTTCTGTATTAGATGTCTTACAGAAGCTAGCCAATGAAACATTGACCGTATATGATCCTGGGATTGTAACCGAAACCGGAACGGAAACCGTTAACCGAAAAAACTGAAAAAATGATAGCAAAACGCCTTTTTTATTTATCGCATTTATCCATTTTTACCTCTCGCTAAGAGAGGTATTGGATTCATGCTAAAAATCACATATCGAGATTTAAGTGAATAAGCACGATTTAAGGTCCATACAAACCGATTTTAACATTTTTACGATGATGTCTGTGTGTGTGTGTGGATGTGTGTATGTGTGTGTGTGTGTGTGTGTGTGTATGTATGGATGTTGGAGGGACGATTCCTCAAAAACTATAAGTCTTAAAAAATATTTAACTGCAGTTTCTTCAATCTGACATTCCTGGGAAGAGCTGAAAAGGTTTTGGTAACAATTGAACAACCGGAAGTAGTAGTTTTTTAAAAAAATCTTCTAAATATTATTTTTTGCAAATTTTTGATATTACGCCTTTTAAAGAACAAAATTCTACATCTGATACATTTAAATTTTTTATTATATCTTCTATAAATTTAGAGATAAAGACACTATAATATATAGAATATCGGGATATAATAAGTCGAGTAGGCGAAACTACATTAAGGAAACCAGTTGACAAATTCAAATGTTTATAACATAATTTGTAAATGACAGATATCAGTGTCAAAAATCAAAAGTTTCGTTACATTCTGAAAGCTTTTCTGGGAAGTAAATTTAATCTTTCTTATGGTTTTATTAATTAAATATTTAAAATTATAGGTCACCTGCATGTATCCATTACAAATACCGCCAATCTTGTTAATGAATTGGAAGAATCTCTGAGATAGGAATTTCCTTATACAATGGAAAGAAGATATAATTAGAATTGTATGTGTGCAGAAGACATGTTAAATACAATAAAATACAATATTTGGGTAAAGTTCTGTAATTTTTATGTTACAAAACGACGGTTCGGTAGCGAAGTGCAATACATTATTTATATAATATAAAATGGAAATGGCGAGAGGTCTTGTGCTGGCCACAACAGATTTTTATTTCTAAAAATTCACACAGTTTTTCAAATACTCTAAAAATGCGTACACTTACGTACCATTCTCTTTACAATCAAATAATATTACTACCAAGTTTATATCTCTACCCATTTTTGAATTATTGCCCAAAAAGTCAATATACCCCACATTTAGATAAAAACTTCAAAATTTTCAAAAATCTAATTTATATGGATCTAGATACTTCTCAATGCGCTGATTCCAAATTTTGAAACCGCAGTCTGATATCTCGTTTCGTTCTGGAGATATTTCGATTCAAAGTTTTGCTCAAAAATGCCCATTTTTGGGTAATAACCCAAAAATGGGTCGAGATATGAATTTGGCGACATCGCCATTCGATTCTACATAAAAAAATACATAAGTATACCAATTTTCATAATTTTTCTCCAACCGGTTCATTTTTTATGAATAAAAGCTTGAAAATCTCTAAAAATGGCCAAAATCTGAAAAAATCCTAAGGGGTACCCCTCACGATTTTTGCGATTTTTGGTCATTTTCAGTTATTTTGCTTTAGAGATTGTATGCGGTGTTCAAAAATTATGAAAATAGGTATACTTATGTAATTTTGCCCGTAGAATCGAATGGTTGTGTCGCCAAATTCATATCTAGACCCATTTTTGGGTTATTACCCAAAAATGGGCAGTTTTGAGCAAAACTTTAAATGTAAATATCTCGAGAACGAAAAGAGATATCGACCTGCGGTTTCAAAATTTGGAATCAGCGCATTGAAAAGTATCTAGATACATAATAATTAGATTTTTGAAAATTTTGAAGTTTTTATCTAAATGTGGGGTATATTGACTTTTGGGGCAATTATTCAAAAATGGGTGGAGATATAAACTTGGTAGTAAAATTATTTGATTGTAAAGAAAATGTTACATAATGTATATTCATGTGATAATTTTATTGGATTTATAGAATATTTTCCAATGAATTTTTTGTATGGAATTTGTAAAAAATTGTATTATTTTCGTGTTACAATTTTACTGGATATATAGAATCTTTTCCAATGAACTTTTGGTATGGGATTTGTACAAAATACATTAAATTAACGCAAGGTCTTGTGCTGGTCACAATAAATTTTTTATTTTTGTCTAAAAGTATTTTAATTTTCAATGTAGTACCTCAATCGGTGGCTACATTTACGTGGGCGACATGGGAAATTAAAATATGTTGAATATTTGCTTTCCATTAAAAGTGATTGTTATAAAACTTTGTAAACGTGTTTGAGGACACTTTTTGAATCAAATGTTATGTTCATCCAACAATATCACTCTTTTCAAAACTACTTATGTAAATAACTATTGCAAAACCAAATCCCTTTTCGTAAAACCGGTTAAAACAGAAATTTTATTTTCGCGATGACCGAAACCGTAACCTAATAACCCAAACTTTTATGGTTACCATCCCTGATATGATCTATCGAGTCAAGGAAAGATGGCCACGGTTAGTATCTCGATGGGTAACCCCCTGGGAATACAGTGAATATCATTTTCTGTAATTTCCTTCTCAAGTAGAGACAATTACTAGAGAGGGTGTGAGTCCTAACTTCTTGAGAAATGTGGGGTACAGTGTCGTCTAGTTTTAATGGTGCTAAAATTCTCAGTTAGACACATGCGACCCTTAATCATCTTCTAATTATTCTCTGGATAAGGACTAACGTTGTTATCGCACAGATGACTTGAGAATTGGGCTATGAAGTAGCGGAAAAGAAGAATATATAAAAAAAAACTTGATGTGGTCAACACAATACCTCCCGCTATTTAATTGTTATTAATTTAAATACATACCTACATATTTACTAACCCTGCAAACTATATTAAGTTCCTTTGCATATATCTATTGATTTACATGATCCATTTCGTTAATGTGTAGTTGTAAAGTAATATTTGATACTTTGATAACACGTGCTTATTGACAGCTGTTTGATATATGGTTTTACAAACATAGCAAACTTAAATCGGATCATCCTGTACATCTAATATTTATGTATGATGGAAAATATATTAATTTTACAAACCTTAATTTCATTAGAATCAATACAATCTCCTTAACACTGTTTCATTATTAATTTTAATGCAATTGCTTTCTGATAGTGACATTTGCTATTAAAATATTATGTTTTTGTTTGACCCATAGGCAAGATGATGTACAACAATAAATTATTTTATAATTTTACATTTAAAGTTACTTCAAGTTATTTACTAAATGCTATTATCGTAGAATTGAAGATTGTACCATTATATTAAATTTTTATTAGTAAAAGTTGCTGAAAAATTATATTCCATGATTTTTTAACAAAAAAAGTTTGTATAAATAATACTTCCGGTTATCCGATATACACTAAGAACTAATGAGCTCTTCCCATATTAGTATAGAATGGGTATACAAAATTTTAACATTTTCTGATTGATAATATTTGAGTAATTGTGTTCAAAGGATTCACACACACACACATACATACATACACACACACATACACACACACATACACACACACACATACATACCCACAGACATCATTGTTCATCAAATGTTAAAATCGGATTCTGGGGACATCAAAACGTGCTTATTTACATAAATCTCTATATGCGATTTTTAGCACGATCCCTATACATCCCTTATCCAGGGTAGCTGAAGATAAAAACTGACCTTAGTGATTATTTAACAGTTTTTGCATAGAAATTCTCTAACATTTTGTTTATTAAGTAAATTCGTTTATTTATTATTATTTAAAAATACTTATAAAATAACGAATAAATACAGTACTATATATTTTATATGAGAAATAAGCAAATAATTTTCTTTCATATAAATGTTATTAAGGTGTAACGATTTATTTTGTCGGTGACTGCCAGTGTATATACAACATATTGAAATCGGAAAGACCCGAAACTTAACCTTGTGGAACACCAGACATTTTAAAACAATAACCATATTTACGTTTCGAAATGAGAAGAAAGTGTTGTATTTTATCGCAATCTTTAGATGATAAACACTTTTCTATACTATCCAAAGTATCTACATACCAGCTTATAATAACGGTAGTGTTCTCACCGTACATTTGAGAAAGCAATTACCTGAAACTATCCATCCATTAAAATATGAAAATCGCGTAAATAAACTAGTCCATCAAATTCGCTCGCTCAGCGTTCGCCGCTCGAGTGTAGGTAATCCCGCAGCATACGCGATACAATACAGGGACACGGCACTACGGCAGGGCATTGTGCCCCCTTGCCCGCCCTGCCGCACGCCCCTGCCAAGCGGTATTGAATTTCAATCTTGTGATGCCATTATACGCTCGGCCGTCTGCACCGAATCGAATTTATAGCCGAGTTGTGTCTCATTTATACAATACACACACAAATTTATATCATTCTTTATTTGGAATCGATGGAATTATGGTTATAGTTTTATTAAACTTCTTTTGATAGGCACATATTTTAATCTTGCGGTAATTATTATTTTGATGTCTTAAAAAGACGGAGCTGAACAAAGTTATTAGGGAGTTATTGCAACTTCTAAGATGAAAGAACGTAAACATTAACCTTATGTAGAAAACACTTTATTTTAGAAATAAAGGACTTTCAATTTTAATGTTTACCGCATTTAATTGGTGTATTCACGCTACCGTTAACGCTAAAAGCAACACAAACGAGGTTACATCCACACTTTTCACCGAAACATAATCTCAAAAGATACAGAACGTGTGACGTTAAACGCTCGCTATTCCATTGCACATAACGTGTCTCCTTATTCATATAACGTGAACGATATTAGTACGCATGCGCACTCGGGCTGTCACGTGACTTTAAAGTGCACGTTATTTTTGCGTTGAAGCTGCAATAACTCTCTATTAAAACATTAGCGGAAAGTGCAAGGAAATACGGTAATATTCGCGACTGGAATGCAACAGAACGAGATATATTTTTTTATGGCTTCCCTGTAAATTTGGCAACATTGCAGGCTATGGCATATTAATTTGTCATCTTCCCTCCATCCACTGTTAAAATTTCAAGATAATTAGGCAAACCGTTCGGCAGTAGCCTTTGATTGAAGTTAACTACATTCTCGTACTCCGCCGGAATTATGTTAGTGTCAATATGAAATTCTGTGTGAAACTTAAAAAATCCGCTACAGAAATGTACGAATTGTTGAAGAATGTTTATGGTGATGAGGGTCTATCTAGTATTTAAGTTTTCGAGCAGTTTAGAAGATTTAAAGAAGGAAGAAAAGAAATCGAAACGACTAACATTGTTTTTTTCGAAATGCGAGTGATTGTTCACATGGATTGGATGCCTGAGGACATTTCGTTAACCAAGCATATTACAAGAAGGTTTTGATAACCCTTCATGCACGGGTGAGAAGAAAAAGGGCTGAAATGTGATGGATTCTCCATGAAGACAACGCGCCGGAACAAAACGCCCTGTCCGGCAAGACATTTTTGACGAAATACAAAATCACCGTGTGGTACATCAATCGTACTCACTTGAACTAGTGCCATGCGACTTGTTTTTATTCCCAAATTGTAATTCTACGATAAAAGGCACCAATTTTGAACAATTCTTCTCCTTAATTGTTTTCATTTTGGGGCTCCTATAGATTGTAGTAAACATTTTTTGTAACGTCCAAAAGTTTCAATATAGAGTTTAAATTTTCTACCTCAAAGTTACTGTCTGTGTTGAATAATTAGAGATTAAATTCGAAGCCCCCAAAATAATAATTTCATTAGTACTATTGGAATCATTAATATCAATTGTACTGTCATATCTAGCTAACTATAAATATATTTACATTTTAATCCCGCTGTTTCAAATGACAGATTGGACACAATGCCAATTATTAATTGTTTTATATTACATGAACTGCATTCTATATTTCCATTGGCTTGCTGCAGATGTGTATTGATAGACAGATATTCATTTTGTACAATAATATATTTAGAGAAAAATATTACCCAAATAGAATAGGATTTAAACAGTTTAGAAGACTGTTAGCGTTAGCACTCTAGGTTTAAAATATACGTATAGATTATTATAAAATACTATCGGCGGGAGTACTTTTGCTATTAATATACTCTTAGAACCAGTAAACGAAACTTTTGGATATACAGTTGAGGACATCGTGAATAAAATTTTCAACCTCCATACTTGTTTTTTGGGGGATGAACACTTAATAGAGAGATAGTTTTAATTTTTTTTTTGACTTTACATGTTTACTACCACGAAATCGGAGACGCAATCTCTCGCAACTCTCTTTCCAATAAGGTAATGTTGTTTATGTACAATTTTTTCAAATAAACGAGTTATTTACGGTTAAAAATTTAAATTTTGTAAACTATTTTATTAGTTTTTTAGTCAAGTTGGCCATGGAAACAATTGATTCTTTGTTTGTTTGACGTTTAATAATTTCTCCCGTAAAGTTTTCTGTGTTTAATAATGTTTAATAGCTTTACAAATGAAGAAAAGTTAGATAAGATCGTGCTATATGGAAAGTTATATCTAGACACCAGTACGGTCGGCTCTCTTTCCAAAAGAGTTTAAATGTGCGAAAGAAATAATGGCTGTCAATTTGAATATTTTCTTTGTTTTGTTATTACTGTAAAATAAATTAATAAAATAATAATTTTATAAAAGAAAATTGTTTCCAAAGTTTACTTGACCTAAACTAATAAAAGATAATTTTTATCTTTAAACGTAAATAACTCGTTTATTTGAAAAAAATGTACATAAACAACATTACCTTATTGGAAAGAGAAAATAAATATATATTTCCATTTAAAAAATATATATTCTGTCCCAAATTTTGGGAACCGCTGACACAATTTTTATTTTGTTTACATGACCAATTTTCTAATATAAAATGGCATAATTTTGCTAATTTAACCGATCTCGTATCTCTTCAAATAAAAAAGTTACCAATAGTGAGCAAGCTTATTGAGACATCCTGTATATTCTGGTGTGCTTCTATCCAGACCCAAAATCCATTTTATGTACCGTATTTGTATGTCTTCTATTTATTTATATTCTCTCTATCCATATATTTCCGCCCGTAGTGTAATATACTTTTGACTATGGCTTCAAACATCATCCATCTTATTCTGAGATTTCTTTGAAATCTTCTCTCCCCTAAACAATTGTTCTAGTAATAAGCAAATTCAATATTTGTTTCTTAAACCACAGTATCTGCCATTCAAATATTATCCGAAAACTTATGTGACAAATATTATTTTCTTATGTTCTATCCTTAAAAACATAACGAAAAGAAATTCAAATTCCTAACTCATAAACATACTCGTATTATAGTTAAAATATGAGAACTACTATAAAAGATTCTATTATAAAATCCATAAAGAACCAATCTTACTCCGTAAGAGATATATCGCTGTTTACATAATATTCTCCACCCCTACACATATTCAAATGTCCATAAATAATCCTGTAGCTCTCAGCAGCAAATTTCATTCATCCGAATCATTTACTCGGGAGCCGTACTGGCAGGAGTTACCCATAACTCAACGATGTGCTCCTGCTAAATCTGCAGGAAAACCATAAACACATTGCAATACCACGCGTTGTTACACGAGCGCAAAAGTCAAAAGAATCTCATATAATAAGCAGGAGAATCTCTAATATTTCGACATATGGTGGAGGAGCCTGGATATTTTTTTCTTTTTTGAAACCTCTCAACAGGATTAAATCTCATTTGCAGTAAACATATAGGTCTTAACGGACCTCAACAGATTTTTACCTCCCGCTACCCTTGGTAAGGGAGGTATAGGGATAGTGCTAAAAATCACTTATCGAGATTTTAGTAAATGACCACGTTTTAAGCTCCCTAGAATCCAAATTTAACATTTTTACGATGATGTCTGTATGTGTGTATGTGTGTGTGTATGTATGTGTGTGTATGTATGTGTGTGTGTATGTGTAGGGATTTTGTCTTCACTCTAACACAAATACTATCATTCAGAAAATTCTGAAACCTTGTATTTGTACCCTATTCTAATATAAAAAGAAGCCATTAGATTTTGGTGTAATTGGGATAACCGGAAATGGCACTTTACCTGAAGCTCATAATGGTTTTTCTTCAAAAAATACCATTAAATGCCATTTTTTTGGATTTTGTCGTTATGAAAATTAAAGATTATTGAATTTTCTACAGGAATACATTAATACTTTTTCTATATACTTTACATACAAGTATAAAAATATTTTTTTACAAGTCCCGAAGCCTAAGAAAAACAATTCCTTTGTTACACAGTTCATATTTCAAATGAATGTAACTGACAGTAACTGTCACTGTCAAAAAACTAATCACTTTAAATTAATAATAGTGACATTTTAAAAAGAAAATAGTAAATAAAGCAATAGTTTTATGCAATGGAATAGTTTGCAGCGTTAATAAATACGTAGGTATTTATTTAAATTAATAAAAATTAAATAGCGGGAGGTTTTGTGTTGGCCACATCAGATTTTTTCCTTTTTGAAACCTCTCAACAGGATTAAATCTCAATTGCAGCAAACATATATGTCTTAGCGCACCTCAACAGATTCTTTACCTTCCGTCACCTTTAGGTAAGGAAGGTATTGTCTTTGGTCAAAAAAATCGATGGTGAGTTTTAAATGAATAAGCACGTTTTAAGGTCCCTACAATACGATTTTACTGGTTTTACGATATGTCTATTTGTATATATGTATGTATGTATGTATGTATGTATGTGTGTGTGTATGTGTGTGTGTGACAAATTTTTTTCCGACGATAACTCCAAAACTACAATTCTAAAAATTATGATTCTTTCGTATTCCTCTTCCTTCCAATCATACGAAGTGCTGATTAGATTTTGGTTATAATTGGTCAACCGGAAGTACCTCTCTATACGGTATGATTATAACTTTTCCTTCATATTCAATAGATAGAGTTATAGGGTGAGATTCAGTGGGTTGTATTAGCGTGTTTTAAGCTAAAACAGTCCTTTATCAAAAATATTTTGTCAACTTTGTAATACCTGTCAGAAAAAAGTGAGAGACCAAAGGATCAAATAAAGAAAAAAATATTATTAACAGAAGTAAGAAAAAAAGGACAAATGTCAGAACTGATCAAAACGGAGGTTGAGATATTTTAAAATTCATTAACATTCAGGTATGAAATATTTGACACATAAAATTTGACATATTTCTAACCTAATTTTGCAATAATGAGTTTCCTTTTACACCTTCCATTTACAATGATACTTCTTCATTTGACTAAAGGATATCTGTATTACTTTTCCATGTGGTAAAATTTTTAAATCACAATTGAATCTCATTGATACATGTGGAAAATATTACAATGTTGCCATATACTTAATACAAGATTTAATACAGACCTTAATACAACCCACTGAATTCCACCCATAGAGATTAAGAGAGATTAACTTTCAAAAATTAGTCAGCTTTGCTAAAATTATGAAAACAGCAGATATATTCCAAAAATTCTAATTGACAGATGTCAGTGTCAAGTGCAAAACCAAAGTAGAAAGTATATGATCTGAAAGTGACATAAATGACATAGTGTCCCACGCAAGTGACTTGCAGTTGCGGCCTCGCCTCAAGATAGGAATTTGTAATGCCGGGAGCACGAGAAAGGCCAAACAGAAGATGGAAGGACTGTATCAAGAAGAGGCGTTGCACAGGAATTAGTAGAAGAGAAGAATAAGAAACAGCTAATGCAAATTACATAATATAGGTACATTCGTGTTATAATTTTAATGGATTTTAGAATCTTTCCAAAGGTACTTTCGGTATGGCATTTGTAAAAAATAGTGTGTTCGTGTTACAATTTTACAGGATATATAGAATATTTTTCAAGGAACTTTTGGTATGGGATTTGTACAAAATACATCGAATTGACGGAAGGTTTTGTGCTGACCACAACAGATTTTTTTCTTTAATATTAAAAATCTTAACAAACCATATTCTTTCTCTTGTTTTCTTGGAATATTTTGGTATACTAAATTGTCCACCAATTAAATCTATTGAATATATTTCCTCTTCTAATTCCTGCAATGCAGGAACAATTGGCATTTACATAACAGGCCAATTAAAATCTGCCGATTCAGCAGGAACAAAAGATGGAATAAAGTCGGAAAAACTTGTAGTCAAGTTCCATCAGTCGTTCATTAATTCAACACTGGATGGCGTTAATGTCTTCTGCGTTTAGACGCGGGGCGTAATTGCTAAGGACGGCTCTAGCCAGATAAAAAACAAAGGGAATAATACCTTTAAGATGTCTTTAATAATAGAAGGCTTTGAATAGCCGATAACCACACAAGGGTTAGCCAATAGAATTTGATAATTCTCGATGTCTATTCTAAGGAATATAGATTATGATTATAGTATTCTTCGCAATAAAAACTATCAGCCCGATTCACAAAAAAGTTTAAGCTAATCCTCATTTTTGTATTAGTGAATTCTATTCTATTCCGGTATTTAAAATTAAATTTTCATGATATTATCAATAAAGGTAGATACTAGGAATAGGTTAGACTATATTTTAAGATATAAACTGTCAAAATTAGAGTAGCATTTGCTAATCCAAAAATGAGGATTAGCTTAAACTTTTTTGTGAATCGGGCTGTATATGATTATTAACGACATACCTAAAATAGTGATGACTAATACAAGTAACCCGTTATTACATTTAATCCATCATAATTAAAAACTCTTAAGGTTACAATATAAACAAAAAATCTGATGTGGCCAACACAAAACCTCCCGCTATTTAATTTTTATTAATTTAAATACATGCTTACGTATTTACTAATGCTGCAAACTACAGTAAAAATTTTGAAAGAAGTCCGCTCAAGGCCATCTACGAATTGCATCTTTGAATTAAGATTTTTGTGCTGTTAAATTTACATAGTTTTTATGAGGTACACAAGATATCATGTACCCTCATAAAAACTAAGTAAAAGACACTACTAAATTTGAGAGCACAAAATCTTAATTCTTCTTTCAAAAATTTTGCTGTTTATTATGTTCCATTGCATGTAACTATTGCTTTATTTACTATTTTCTTTTTAAAATGTCACTATTAATAGTTTGAAGTGATTAGACATTTACCTGTCAGTTACATTCATTTGGCTTTGGGATTTATAAAAAAATGATTTTTAAATTTATCTGTAAAATTTATAGAAAAAATCCTGACAATGTTAAAATTGGATTCTAAGGACCTTAAAACGTGGTCGTTTATAAAAATCTCGATATGCGATTTTTAGCACGATCCCTATACCTCCCTTACCAAGGGTAGCGGAAGGTAAAAAGAAAAATTCCTAAATATTAACAAAATTTAAAAAAATACTATATACGTATTTCGAGAAATACGTTGTCATCGTCCGTAGAAACAACAAAGTAGTAAGACAGAGACGTTAAGATTACTCAGATTATAAACCATGCCAGTGGTCAAAACAGCTCTGAGGAATAAGGGAGAGAACTCGGATTATATAGGGAGAGGAGTCATAGGTAACTAGGATACCTAATTGGGTAACTTAGATTAAACAAAGTAACTGTCTTTTATCACCCTAATATCTAAATTCTAAATATATATGCCCTAAATAATGTCATTAGTTGACGCGCACTAATTAAACAAATCATGTACGTTGCTATAATTTGTGTAAAATGTCAAATTTACTGTTAAATAATAGCTTTTTAGCTTCTATTTTATCAAATATAATATTAATATTTAATCTGAAGCATCAAATTAAATGGAATCGTATAATTTATTTTTGTTGTTCTAAAGTGTTGTCATACAAACCAATGGATATCATTAGTGTAACATTCGAAGTTGTATTTATGTGAAGAAGACCTAAATCCTAAAATCTAAATGTCAAAATGCGACATCGGACACAGCCTTTGAATTTGGGTTCATCAATTTATCTTTAAATTTATCTATTCTCAAACTTTCGTGTGCATCTAAATATCTATTATTATCAACATGTTTTTATAATTGTACATTAGTATTGTCGTTTTTATGATTGTTAATAAACATATGTGTGTATCAATTTGTCTTTTTGTTTGGCCTATGTAAACGTCATTACAATCTTTACATTCAATTCTATAAACGCCGGATTTTTTTATTGATATCTATTTTATCTTTAGGGTTACCTAATAATGATTTAATAGTGTTATTTGATTTATAAGTTACCGTTAAATACCAATATTCTATTGTACAACCGCAACCAATTAACAGGTTAATAAAATAACCACTTAACCGAGTTTTTTGACAGCACTAATATATAAATGCGTTGAAAAATAAGAAAAATTATATTTTAATTGTAAGAATTAAATAAAATTTCTTCTATATTTTACTAGAAACAATCTAAATATAAAGCAAATTAATTACCTGCATTTTCCATGTCATTCTTTTGTTAATTTTCTTCTTATTTCAGTACAATATTACAAAGGAATCAAGTTACACTAGAATAGAAACTATAGTCACTGCAAATAAAAAGCAGAAGCATTATTACTGCAAGTTGTTGAAACATGAAAACAATTTCATAATTTTATGCTTCGTAATAAATGAATTTAATATGAAACTTTTTATTTGATTTTTAAGGAAAATTATATACAGAGTAACGAAGTTAATTAAATTTATAATAATATTGAAAATAGTTGGAAATTAATATTATTTTTCTCTTTGTTACAGATGATGCGAAGCTGCATACATGGTAAGTGTTTCAAATATATCTATGTATTTTTTGTGCAACCGGATACGAATACAAATCTAAAATTATGTTGTGGCCAGCACAAGACCTCTCGCCATTTCCATATTAGGCTATATAAGTATTGTATTGCACTTCGCTTTCGAACCGTCGTTTTATAACAAAATATTACAGAACTTTACCCAAATACTGTTTTTTATTGTATTTAACATGTCTTCTGCACACATATAATTCTAATTATATGTATTTTTCATTGTATGAGGAAGTTCCTGATTGTCAGAGATTCTTTCAATTCATTAACCAGATTGGCGGTATTTCTGATGGATATATGCATTTTACCTATAATTTCAAATATTTAATTAATAAGACAATAAGAAAGATTAAATATACTTCCCAGAAAAAGCTGTCAGAATGTCACTAAAACTGTTGATTTTTGACACTGACATGTCATTTAAAAACTATGTTATAAACATTGGAATTTGTCAACTGGTTTCCTTAGTGCCTTGGCCTTTTCGATTAAATTACTCTATATATTATAGTGTCTTTATCTCTAAATCTATACAAGATATAATAAAAAATTTAAGTGTATTAGATGGAGAATTTTATGTTCTTCAATATTTAATAACAAAAATTTCCAAAAAATTATATTTAGAAGAATTTTTCTCAGAAACTACTACTTCCGGTTGTTCAATTGTTACCAAAACCTTTTCAGCTCTTCCCAGGAATGCCAGGTTGAGGAATCCGTAGTTAAACAATTTTTAAGTCTTATGATTTTTGAGGAATCGTGTCTACAACATCCAGACATACACACATACACACACACACACACACATCATTTTAAAAATGATATAATCGGATTCTAGGGACAACATATTTTTATGTTTAAAATCGTAATTATATTTATTCCCGGAAGTATCATAATTTGACAATTATACACGAATTTCTTTGACATAAACGTTATTTTATAGCCCGCGGGCCTCATTATAGCCCGCGAACCTCATTATAGCCCGCGGGCCTCATTATAGCCCGGCGGGCTATAATGAAACGTCAAACCAAATTATAACCTACAATATAAACAATTTAAACAGGCAACATGAAAAATTTTTATTACAAATCCAAAAATTTCATATCCTTTAATGAAAAATGAAAATTAATTTTGTGATATTTATATGGAAAGCACGGAGATACACAAAATAAAACTCAAATGACAGAACTAATAAACAAACAATAAACTGTTGTTTTCCGCTTTCATAGCAACACTAGATACTGGATGTACGAGGACAAATTCTTTTCGCTACAATTTTTCTAACACTCATAATTTGAAAATTTTCGTCCGTGCATAAAGTTTTGTATGTACCACGAGCGTAACTTGCTTTTATGGCCTTTGACGTGTTTTTATCTTTCGGCTTACGCCTCGGGCTCAAAATCCCGCCGCAGGCCATAAAAGCCTCCTTACGCTCTTAATATATAAATAACTATTATGGACATACTTATGTTTATGACATGTCACATATCATTGTATGATCTACTGACAAAAATAACTTATTATTGTTATTATTATTAATGATATTCAATTTTTGTAAGTTTAAAATCTATATTTTAAATTAGTCGAAAGAAATTTCTATAAATTTCTCACCATTTGCATAGGTTTCATAATTTGTCAGTTGAGTTTGGGCTCATATGTGTAACATAATATAATTTAAATTAAAATATTACTTTGCTAGTAAATATCACTCGTATAGTTATTTCATTCCATTTGCGGCGTAAAATCCGCAAAACCAGCCCCTCACACTTACCCAACATTTTTAAATGATAAATCTGCAAATAAGTGTCACTGCTGGAATAAATCCTACTTAACTGTTGTAATATAAACAAACTTCCGTAGTAAACAAATCTACAATAACAAAATTTAATAAAAGCAGACACTATGTCGAGTTGGCCGAGCTTTCGAGCTTGCGGTCGGTAAGCAAGTAAAGCACGGCGCTTTTTATGAAAGTTATATGGGATGGAATGAGCTGCTCTGCAGTTGCAGCTTTCGCTAAATTAAACATCTGTATTTACTCCGACGTAGCCACGCTGGCCGTCATTGGCCACACATGCGCAAGGGCATAGCTAGCTTGATTTGAAATTAGGGGACGACGTATATTAGCTCCTGCAACTCCTGGTTGGAGCATGGGGCAGGAATTGTTGCTGCTAAATAGACCGATTCTTAATAACATGTGTCATATACAGTATGAACACTGAAAACCGTGACATAGGCGTTTAACATGGGAATACGGTTTTTTTCAAATATTATCTGTCCCGTAAAACTATTGTGGGAGTTTTTGATATGGTTAGAAAGATTATTTAATTTGGCATCGAAAAGTATCTAAATACTTCTAATGTAATACGTTATTATTGAATTATTTACGAAAGTACTATGCTACTTGACTATTACTTATAATTTACTAAAAACAGTAATCATGGAAACGTATTCGGTAGCTGACTTGGTTAAATCAAGGCTCCATGATAATTTTTCACTAGTTCAAATCCCTCCCGGTTCAAGTTAATATTTTTATTATTTTTATTTATTTTGTACAATGTATTAAATATATTACAAAATTAAAACAAATAATTTTTTGATACATCAAGTATTTTATTTACTAAATGTACAAGAAGTGAAATAAATATAAAAATTTAAGACAAATAAATGACTAAGAAAACTAAAATTTTTGTAATATTCTCAAAATGTGATCCGTTCTGTATTAACCAATAATTAACTCTATTATAGAATTAATTTCTTAAATTACTTAATTCCATCGCAGTTATTTTTCCGAAATAGTATGGTAAATTCAAAAAAATACTTGATGTACCAAACTATTTACAATTTAATTTTGTAATTTATTTAATAATATATTGTACAAAATAAATATAAAAATAATAAAAATATTAACTTGAACCGGGCGGAATTTGAGCCTTGATTTAACTAAGTCAGCTACCGAATACGTTTCCATGATTACTGTTTTTCGTAAATTATAAGTAATAACTGTCAAGTAGCATTATACTTTCGTAAATATTTTAATAATAAGGCACTAAATTAGACGTATTTAGATACTCTTCGATGTCAAATTAAATAATCTTTCTAACCATATCAAAAACTCCCACTATAGTCCTACGGGACAGATAATATTTGAAAAAAACTGTTTTCCCATGTTAAACGCCTATGTCACGGTTTAATAAATGTTGGGACACCTGAGTTTTATACACTAGTGGTTCACTAATAATAACAAGTATCAAGATGAAATTACCATATGAACTGTCATACCAAATTTCATCCAAATCGAATAAATCGTGCTGTTATTATAAGCAAATTTAATTTTTTTTTTTTTCGAAGAATACTGGCTAAATGGCACACTTTCCGATAGAAGCAAGTATTATTACATGTACAAATTTTATGTTCTAATGTATAAGGTGTACGCATTTGATTACCCACCTAAATACTAACAGTTCTTAACCTTTCTTGACTACACAAACATAATATACAAGTTCGCCCTATCAAAATTTCTCCTCTATTTAATTCTGATCGTATTGTTTCTGTTCCTTGTTTCTTTCGGTGAAATGAATCAGTGTAGAACAATACTATACAACATATAACAGAACAATCTTACAATAGGAGTGTATAGCATAGACCCAAACCTCGTACGAAACTGAATCTGTAGTGGCAAAGCCCTTGGGCTAACATACGTGCTTCACTGATTACGGTATTGAATGTCTGGAGAATAGTATGGAAAGAAAGACGGATATTGGAAACGGCACTGAAAATAATATCAAGTCGTAGGATTTGTTTACAGAGTCTATGTAGCAATTAGTTTCTTTTATAAGAGTCTTTTTGTTTCTTACTGGAAAATGTGGTAACATATCTTTTGCTGCCCGATTCACAAAAAAGTTTAAGCTAATCCTCATTTTTGGATTAGTGAATTCTATTTTATTCCGGTATTTAAAATTTAATTTTCATGATATTTATTTATTATTCTAATCACTCAACAGGAAGCAAGTTCCCAATTATAGAGGATTAATACACATAAAATTTTACAAACGGTAGCACAAAATATAGACTAACAATACATTTACATGAGAAAATACAAGACAGTCACACAGATATAGTTATTAATAAATTGATATAATTTAAAATACAGTAGAGATTCAGCAAGCAACCAGGTAAAGTTTTTTCCTAAATTTAGACAGCGAATCAGCGAAAATATCGGGTTCAACATTTTTTTTACAAATATTGTCATATATGCTACACAACTGCCTAATAGGAGATTTGAGTTATCCCTTGAATTGATACGTGGAACACGAAAATTAATACAATTAAGTAGGTATTGATCATCAATTAAGCCATTAATAATTTTGTATAAAAATAAGCAGGATTGGATTTTCCTACGAGAATCCAAGGAAACAACACCAAATTCTATTAGGCAGTTAGAATAATTAAAATAATTTGATGAATTTGAACAAAATTTATAGTTGCAATAGCGTATGAACTTTCTCTGAATATTTTCAATAGCATTTATATGTTTGTTATATAAAGGGTTCCAAATATGAGAGCAATACTCAAGCTTACTTCTCACATAATGAATAGTAGAGAATTTTAAGAGTGTGACGTTTACAAAAAGATTGAGTATTACGTATTATGAATCCTAGATTTCTGTAGGATAATTTTAGAATATTATTGTAATGGGGAATAAAGCTTAATTTTGGATCAAAAATGATCCCCAAATCATTAAATAGAGTTACACGCTCCAAAACAATATTATTCATTTGATAATTAAATGACACTAAATTATGTTTTACAGAGAAAGTCATACATTTACATTTATTATAATTAAAAGATAATTTTGATTTGAGAGACCAATTAAGAACATTGTTTATGTCAATTTGCAATAAGGTACAATCATTAGCAGAATTGATTACTCTGAAGAGCTTTAAGTCATCTGCGTACAACAGAATTTGAGAATATTGAACAACATTTGTAATGCAATTAATAAAAAGAAGAAATAATAATGGACCGAGGTTTGATCCCTGAGGAACACCAGATGTTGCGTAATATATCGTGGAAGTGGTATTATTTATGCGTACATGCATTTCGCGCTTATCCAGATATGAGGATATCAATTTTACTAAATCACTTGAGAAGCTAAAATTTGAGTAGAGTCTACTAAGTAAAACTCTTAAAAAATATTATCAATAAAGGTAGGTACTAGGAATTGATTAGACTATATTTTAAGATATAATCTGTAAAACTTAGAGTAGAATTCGCTAATCCGAAAATGAGGATTAGCTTAAACTTTTTTGTGAATCGGGCTGTTAGTGTTTAAGTGAGTTACGAGACGGGTTATTTCCAATTATGATTTATAGAGTGCTTTCTCCACAATAGTTTTGAGAGTCGATAAAGTAGCATGTGTTACTAGATTTTGAAAAAATGAATGGACCATACTATGGTTTAAGGAAACTATCACCCCTATTCTGTAACTCAATCGATAACTTTTTTCGATCGATAATAAATTGTAGCCAATAATTATAGTAGACAGTGAATAAAAAAATGAAACTGGCAGATAATACATTTGTTTCTATTTGTCAAAAATTATTATCGATCGATAACTATTATCGATTGAGTTACAGAATAGGGCGATATATCGAATCTGCTTATTAATATAACAATTAGTTCATATTTAATACAGGGTGTGGCTACAAAATAATGAGATTGATCTAGGAACATATACAATTTATAAAATTACACAAAACAGATATTGCTACCCTCAATGTACTCTCCTCCCCGAACCCTACACCGCCTGATGCGAATATTCCATTGTTGGAAGCAATGCCTGCAGGCCTTTTTTGTTAGGTTGTTCACAAGCTCTGCCGCTTTTTCTATAACTGCATCTCGGCCCCGGATTTGGTGCCTTTAAACGCAAATTTAAAACTTGGGAACAAAAGCAAGTCATATGGCGCTAGGTCAGGTGGATATGGTTGATATACCACCACGGTGATTTAGTATTTCGTCAAAAATGTCTTGCCGGACAGGGCGTTTTGTTCCGGCGCGTTGTCTTCATGGAGAATCCATCACATTTCAGCCCTTTTTCTTCTCACCCGTGCATGAAAGGTTATCAAAACCTTCATGTATTATATTTTGTATTTAGTCAAAAATGTCTTGCCGGACAGGGCGTTTTGTTCCGGCGCGTTGTCTTCATGGAAAATCCACGAGCCGGTTTTTCACATTTCAGCCCGTTTTCTTCTCACCCGTGCATGAAAGCTTATCAAAACCTTCTTGTAATATGCTTGGTTAACGAAATGACACTCAGGCACCCAATCCATGTGAACAATCATTCGGATTTCGGAGAAAACAATGTCAGTGCACGGCCGAGGCGCTAATCATCTCCGATCTCTTTTCTTCCTTTTTTAAATCATCTACAATGCTTAAAAACTTGAGTACTAGATAGATCCTCATAACCATAAACATTTTTCAACTAATCGTGCATTTCTGTATCGGATTTTTCAAGTTTCACACAGAATTTCATATTGACACTAACTTAATTCCGGCGGAGTAAAAGAAAACAGTTGACTTCAATCAAAGGCTACTGCCGAACGGTTTGCCTAATTATCATGAAATTTTAACCGTGACTGTAGGGAAGATTACAAATTAATATGACACACCTTGCAATGTTGCCAAATTTTCAGGGACGCCTAAAAGAAATAAATCTCGTTATTTAATAGCCATTGGGTCCCGTGGCCGCGTGCCGGAGTGTCTGGTCGCAAACCTGGGGGAACCGGGTTCGATCCCGACAGACGCCAAATATTTCCAATTTTAAATGGTACAAAAGTGATGCACTCTCCACACCAGCTGAGGTGACGCCTGGTAAACGCCCACACGGTAAAATATATCGTCATCGTTACCGATGTCTACATGTGTTGTAGATACTGGCGCACCCAGAAATGGATAATATGCCGTGATGATATATTTTTTTATATTTAATAGCCACACCTCGTACATGCCCCATGATTGAGTCTTTGACGACTTTTAAAATTTATTTTGCGTACCTGTCAAATCTTCTGAAAATTAATCAGTTTGCTGTTATTTTCTCAATCACCACCATAGCTCCCTCATAACTTTTCTGCACTACTCTGCATCCTATTCTAAATCGTATGTCTCCCTATTCGTATTCGTCCGTGTAATCAGCTGCAATATCCGTTGAGTATTGACCGACAGTGAATTAATTATCAGCATGTATGCGACAAGAGAATCGCTCTATAGTTCTATCTCCGTGTGAAGCCAATGAGTCTAATTACGTTAGCCGTTGTGGAACGGCGCGTATTCGCGTCACTATCATACGCAGCGGGTCAGTTAGGTCAGTTAGAACGGTCATGATGAGCAGACAGATCGGATAAGTGTATTAGAGGTAGAAGGTCTCTAACTAGATAGTGCAGAATGGAAGGTAGAAAAGAAAAAATCGGATCCTTGTTCCTCGCCATCTAATGTTTGACCATTTATTTGATTTATTTTTACATCCAGGCACAGTTTTATTAACTCAGTGTATCCTCTAATTGGAATTAAGATTGTGAAAAGACACCTTATTAGAGTTTTACAGGTTTGAATATTCTTGGTGGAGTCTTGAAAATACGTATAAAAATCTCTCGCCATTTCCATATTAGGCTATACCCAAGTCGGTCAAGCATCCTATGCATTTCAAACTATTATAGAACTAGAATAACTTAAGGCCTATTTATAATGAAGTAACGCAAGTGGTAACGCAAATAATGAGCGCATGGGAGTCTTATATGCTGATTTATAATGAAAAGTAACGCAGAAGATGACCAACTTTCATCTTTCTACCTACCGCTATCAGCATCAGTTTATAGTGCCGAAACGTTGATTTTATAATAAAAATACAGAACATAAACTAAAAATGTGATGTGGCCAACATAAAACCTCCCGCTATTTAATTTTTACATACATACATAGGTACATAAAATCACGCGTTTCCCACTTAGTGGGTTAGCAAATACCCGAAACAATAGTAGTAAACCGTGACGATATAGTTATTTATATTTATGTTTAATATATACAGTATTGGCCATAAAGATAGCAACTTTTAAAAAATTTCTATTTCTCTGAAGTAAACATAAGAATATTGAAAATAAATTACATAAAGAATAACCTCTTAAAATAAGTTTATTTTATGTTAAAATAATTTATATTAAATTTATAGAATTTATTTAATTTGCATAATTCTTACTTTTGTCTGGACATAAAAAAAAAATAGCAACTACATAACGAATGTCTTTATTTTCTCAATTTTAGCGTTTATATCGTATAATTGTTTAAAAAGTATAAATTAGTAATTCAAAATTATGGGTCGTAATAAGACTTTGACTAAAGAATTTCGCAATTTAATAATTAAATCATATAAAAATGGTGCTTCGCGGAATAAAATGTCGAAGAACTTTAATTTGCATAAATCTACAATAGCACGAATAATAATCCATTTTCGAAGGAAGGGTAATATTGAGCCTTCTACAATTTCTCGTAGACAAAAAAAAACATCAAACCGAAGTGACAGAATGATAAAACACATATCGTTAAAAATCCGTTGTTACCATCAAAGAAAATTTTAGGCTTTCTACTAAGTAATGTTAAAGATAAAATATCTTCAAGACAGGGAAGAAGAATATTAGTTGCCGGAGAACTTTATAGTCGTCGGCCTGCAAAGAAACCACTTCTTTCGAAGAAGAACGTGAAGGCCCGATTATTTTTTTGCAGAAAATCATGTAAACTGGACAACTGACATGTGGAAAAGAGTATTATTTAGTGATGAACTAAGATTAATTGATAGAAATGTAATAAAAAAATTACTTGAATTCATGATGAAACGAGAAGAAGTAATAAATTCTCGTGGTTCCGGTTATTACACTAAATATTAGAACATTTAGTTTCTATATTAATTTAATAAAAGTTGCTATTTTTATTTTTATGTCCAAATAAAAAATATTTTTTTGTACATAAATCAATTTTTAAGAATAAAAGAAGTATTTCGAACTTTCATTGTCTTTATTCTTTTTGAGTTACACAAAGTTTCGATTGATAAAATCTCCAATTGTTATCAAATGAATCAATTTTTGTTAATATAATGCAAATTATTTTTTAATGTAAATTAAACTTGGTTCCAGACACTAATACTGCAGTAATTTATTTCTGAAATCCCAGTTTTTACATTAGAGCAATTGAATTTTTTTTTAAGTTGCTATCTTTATGGCCAATACTGTACATGTAATAAATGTCCACAACCACCAGGACCACTGTTTATCCTTTCCTTATTATCGTAATTATTTACGGTCTTCTCATTACTCTATGATTAATTTAGTCGTTCTGTCATCGTTCCAATTCTTAGCTCATAAATAATGGTAGGGTAATGCTGAGCGTTAAATATATTCCCGTTGATTCGGACGGGCTAATAAACAAGGAATATTATCAGCTGGTTTAATCTCGGCGAGACTTAGTGCCCTACAAACGGTGTAGGAATATACAACAGCAAGACGTACAGCGCAAATAAATGTAAAGCAGATGTAAAACCAGGGCTAATCAGATGCTAATGGTCTCGCATCGAATTAGTAGAACGAAATGTGTTGGAATGCTTATGGGTTTTGTTATGTCAATATGGGAATATATCAAGAAGGAACTACAGCATTTTTAAATGACAGAGTAATGTGATTCTTTTATTCTTTTCAAAGAAGAGTCCTTGAGGTAACGCCTGATAAACGCCCTCACGGTACAAATATGTCATCATCATTAGCAATATATGTATACAATGCAAATTGGCACACCCAACAATGGGTAATATGCCGTGATTATTCCTTCGTGAAGTCGCAGACAAATAAAAAGAAAGTGCTGTTTTTTAAAAAGTTTTTTCTAATACACCCATGAGACTTCATTGACGTTTGCCAAAACGTAAATACGTCCATTTTACATCTATACAGATTATTTTGTTTCAATAATACTTTTATAATTAGAAATAAAAACTAAAAATCTGTTGTGGTCAGCACAAGACCTCTCGCCATTTCCATATTAGGCTATATAAATATTGTATTGCACTTTGCTTTCGAACCGTCGTTTTATAACAAAAAATTCCAGAACTTTACTCAAATATTGTTTTTTATTGTATTTAACATGTCTTCTACACACATATAATTCTAATTATATCCATTTTTCATTGTATGAGGAAGTTTTTAAATATCTGAGATTCTTCCAATTCATTAACCAGATTGGCGGTATTTCTGATGGATATATGCATTTTACCACAATTTTACCTATAATTTCAAATATCGTCCCTACAACATCCAGACATACATACACACATACACACATACACACACACACACACACACACACACACACACACACACACAGGCATCATTTTAAAAATGTTATAATCGAATTCTAGGAACCTTAAATCGTGCTTATTCAATAAAATAGAATGATGTGTTGCGGAGCTATTGCGATGTAAAGTGGAAAGAAACTCAAAATTTTTTGCTAAGTACGCAATTTTAGCATTTTTGTCAGCTTCACAGCTCCGTTGCTATTAATCGTACAAAATAACTTTACATAAATAATTTGCAGGAAATTTTGCCCTCTACAAATCGGAAAATAACTTTTTTGCGCTAAAATTCACCAGAAAGAAGTTATAGGCAATAAACTTAAAAAAGTGCCGATTTTCGATGGTTTTTACAAGATGGCGGAGGAAGCGGGGGAAGGGGGATTGGGGAAATTTGGAATTTTTCACTAACTTATCATCTTATACAACATAACAAAAATTCAGAATTACCAGACCTTTTGTAGGATAACCCCTTTTTTCAGTCTCCGTTTACTAGACTATAAATTTTGAACTTTAGTTTTAATTGTCGTTAATAACTGTAACATCTAAAAGGATAAGAGTTTTAATATCTTTTATTTCTGCGGTAAATTTAATTGTGCTATTGAAATTATTCATAAAATTAAAAAAATAGTTCAATTGCCTTTTTGTACCTGGTCCATATACAAAATGTACAGGTTGGACAGAAGAGACGGACGTTTTTTAAGTAACAAAATTGATACTTTTTGCTTAAGAAAAAAATAATTGACAGATTTGAGTTCGTAATGCCATAACATTTGACAAAATCAAATATGGAAAGCAACATCTTTAATATGGTGTCCTTTGCCATTAAATTTTGGACTCTGTCAATTTGGGCGACTTCTACACGAAGAGATTCTTTTAGTTCTTCCAATGTGATACGTACATACGAACACTAACCTTGTAAATCTTTTTTTTTTCAATGAAAAAGAAATTATCGGAATGGGGTACAGTAATAGTTTTGTCTGCCGATTTTTTGCTTCAGAAAAAGATAGTTTCCTGATAAGTGTCAGTGCAGATTAACCCGGCGTTACTAGCTATATGAGAGATTCTCTCACATTTTAAGAAAAACGCGCACATCTTTAACAATAAATGGCGGGGGTACATGTCGTCTCAGTTATGCTCTTGTCCAATTTTGGGCATCATATTATATTTTGTCATTTGAGGGTAATGTGCATAGTGGTAGCGTTACCTGAGGTTTTTGTAATTGCTGCAGACTGTGTGAGTAGTTCTCTCATCACGCGAGTACTCAAAAAAAGTTTCGCAATAGAGGTAAGGAACAATATATTATTAAATTTCTGTTATCTTTATTACATATTTTTGTTTATAGACAAAGAGATAGAAACCATCATCGAAGATCTAAGTGCGGATGAGCAACTAGATTAAGGTAGCGATGCTGATAGTGAACAAAATGATCAAAATACTGAGACAGAACAATTGAAAAATAATTTTTATAAAATTAAATTATACCCACTTATTATTATAGTAAATTTTATTTGTTTTGTTGAAAATGTTTAACATATTCAAATTTAAATTATATATTTGCTGTTAAAAAATACTTATCCCTAAAAAAATTAAATATGCCTACCTATTATTCATGTACATTTTGTTTGTCTTGTTTAAAATGTTTAATAAACATATTCAACGTATAATTATATATCGGCAGTTTCATTTCATTTCGTTTACACTTTAATTTCAGATGATTTTTGTAGTGTGAGAAAAGTTCTCACGCGCGAGTCATGCCGAGAGACTCGAATTAGCGAGTAATGCCGGGTTAAAGAACAAATTGAAATATTTCTGAACTATCTATAAACGAAGCACAGTTTGGAACAGTCAATAATTGGATGGGCGACCACTTCATCTCCAAAATATAAATTCATTTCCATATTTTTAATTCTTCTTCTTCATTACACTTCCGTCGTATTAATTCCTGCTTTTGAGGATAATCGTCAGTTCTAATTTAAAATTGAAATGAGTATGCCTGCAGTCTGCGATGTTTGTAATGCAGGTTTGTGCAGGTTCGTGCCTGCGCGCAGTTGACAGGACAAAGGTCATTCCTGCAACGGTTCCGGAGGTGTTTAGATAAATCACACCCCACAGGAAATGAAGAGAATTATACACATGATTTCCAAATCAAATGAACACTGCAGTTTACTTTAGTAGTAGTTTATATAGAAGGACTTGAATATTAAACATATGATACATAATCACACAAAAGACGATATTTGTGGTAATATTTTTACGTCTCGCTAAGAGAGGCACATTTTAAGATATCTAAAATCCAATTATAACATTTTTACGACGATGTGTGTGTGTGTGTGTGTGTGTGTGTGTTTGGATGTGGCTGCGTGTCTGTGTTTGTGGATGTGTGTGTGTGTGTGTGTGTGTGTGTATGTCTGGATTAGTTGAAAAGGCGATTTCTCAAGAAATATAATATTTAAAAGCTGTTTTATACTACGTATTCCTCAATCTGACATTAATGAGAAAAGCTGAAAAGGTTTTGATTACAATTGGACAACCGGAAGTAGTAGTTTCTTAAAAAAATCTTCTAAATATTATTTTTACATACTTAAAAAAATTATTATATCTTTCGAGATTAAGAAAATATAATATGTAGAATAATCTATTGCAATAAATTGCACAGTCCAGACTAGACCAAGGAAACCAGTTGTCAAATTCAAATGTTTGTAACTGACAGATAAATGTCAGTGTCAAAAATCAACAGTTTTACTGGGAGTTTTTTCTAGGAAGTACATTTAATATTTCTTATTGAATTATTAATTAAATATTTAAATTGCAGGTAGATATGTATATTAATAGTAATAGTGCATATATCGTCAATAAAATCTGCCAATCTCGTCAATGAATTGGAATCATCTCGAATATTTCAGAAGAGTAGGACATGATTCCTTATAGAATTGAAAATTCAAATTTTGAGGCGAGGCGCAACTGCAAGTCACTTGCGAGAGACACTCTATCACATTCACATATAACTTTGGTTTCGCTTTTGACACTGACATCTGTCAATTAAATTTTTTTGAATATCTGCTGTTTCCATAATTTTAGCAAAGCTGACTAATTTTTGAAAGTTAATATCTCTTAATGTCTCTATAACTCTATATCTATTGAGTATGAAGGAAAATGTATAATCAAACCGTATAGAGAATAAGATATTCTTTCATATTGATAATCACAAAATGTCGAAAAATGATATTTAACTGCGTTTTTTCAAGAAAAACTGTTAAAAACTTTAAATAGGGGTACTTCCGGTGGATCAATTATAACCAAAATCTAATCAGCTCTTCATATGGATGTAAAGAAGAGGAATACGAAAGAATTATAATTTTTAAAATTGTAGTATTGGAGCTATCGTCGGAGAAAAATTTGTCACACACGGACACACACACGGACACACACACACACACACATACACACACACATACAGACATCATCTTAAAAATGGTATATTCGTATTGTAGGAACCCTAAAACGTGCTTATTCATTAAAAACTCACCACCGAATTTTTTGACCAAAGACAATACCTCCCTTACCTAAAGGCGACGGAAGGTAAAAAGCAAACATTAATCTGCATTGGCGCAGCTTTCAAAAAAAGTATTTGTTTTTTTAATTTGTCAGTGTTTTTTGACACTTTGAGCATCTGAGCGTAATTTTTAGTCATTCTGTCGTGTGCAAAGAAAGCATCTACCCCTCTTTCTATTGGCGGCTAGCGGTGCGGGTGGTGGAATTGCTCTATTTATTTTTATTTTACTCTATACCATTTTTTTAACAGTTCGTGGGTAAGTTACCAGAAAGTAGGTGACAGAAGAGAGGATTACATGAAACTTGAACATAAGAAAAAAAAAAATTTAAAGAAATATCAAGTAAAACGTATACTTGGGGTCACTAAGTTACCCCCCTCAGTCGGTTAAAGGTTAAGGGTTGCTTATACAAGTTTAATTTTATAAACGGTCGATTCCTCTTATCAAAATATAAATGGGCACGCATTTAAAACATCCCACAAGTTCAGCACAAATTAACAAATCCTTACATCCTACTATGTACCTCCCCCTTTGAACATTAATACCAATCGTTAAATAAACGTCTTTCTCGTCGTTAACATGTCACTCCTCACAAATTTAATCTAAGGTTTAGCAACTCCTGCCACCCTTCACCTCTGAAGCTTTCAGCACTGAAAACTGAAAGTGTACGGATGTAATTACACTGAAGATTGTTTGCAAGAGAGATCATATTCAGCGTGATGCTCAAGAGCGATTGTTACTCTCCTACTGCGCGATTCAAGATTCAGCTTAATTAAAATACGAGAAATGTACTTGATATGCTCTTGACATTACTAGATATTAGTAAAGCTATGAAGGTAAAAGAGAAGTGAATGTCTGTAGTTTGAAGATTCTTTGTGGAAATTGTTTTCTATTTACTTGTATATTAAATAAATGCTATGCTGGAAGTTTCTGGAATTAATTATAGAGCAGACATGAAAAAATAATAAAAATTTGAACATGTACAGGTGTCTCAGAAATAGGGGGACATGGCTTAACTATAGAAAGATAAAGTCTCATGTTCCAATGTAAAAACAATTTTATTAAAAAAAATCTGTTGTGGCCAGCACAAGACCTTCCGTCAATTCGATGTATTTTGTACAAATCCCATACCAAAAGGACCGTGGAACAGTTTCTATATAATATCATGTAAAATCGAACACGAACACATACAAATTTCATACCAAAAGTTCATTTGAAAAGGTTCTATAAATCCAATAAAATTATGACATAAACATACACTAAGTATAATGCACTTAACACATTTTACTTTCTGCTTCAGCTTTCCCCTATTTTATTAGGGGTCGCTGTTTCCTCTTCTCTTCCACTCATTCCTGTCCTTTCCATATTTGGTTTTACACTTGCAACACACATCTGTCAATTAGAATTTTGAATGTATCAGCTGTTTCCATGATAAATAGCAAAGCTGACTAATTTTTGAAAATTAATTTCTTTATAATGCTTTAATTCTACATCTATTGAATATGAAAGAAAATGAATAATCAAACCATATAGAGAAGAGTATTTTCTTTAATAAATATAATAACAAAATGTCAAAAAATAATATTTAACTGCGTTTTTTTAAGAAAAATTGTTAAAAACTTCAAATAAGGGTACTTCCGGTGGATCAATTATAACTAAAATCTAATCAACTCTTTATATGGATGTACAGAAGAGGAATACGAAAGAATTATAATTTTTAGAATTATAGTATTGTAGTTATCGTCGGAGAAAAATTTGTCACACACGGACACACATACACACACACACATACACACACACGGACACACACACATACATACATACATACATACATACATACATACATACAGACATCATCTTAAAAATAGTAAATTTGTATTGTAGGGACCCTAAAACATGCTTATTCATTAAAAACTCACCACCAAAGACAATACCTTCCTTACCTAAAGCAAGATCGCAGACGCAGAAAGCGTCGATGATCGGCTGTAAATATTACAATTACGTTTACGTTTCGATCTGAAAATGAACCTGAACAGAAGTTGAACCTTGAACCCAAATTTTAACACCCGGTTCAGTTTCGATTCGGGTTCAATTGAAAAATATATCTGAGGTTCAATTCTGGGTTTGGGTTCGCTAAATTGTTACGGTTTGGTTCCGGTTTTGGTTCGATTCAGGTTCGGGTTTGATGCCTTGGTACTAACCTATAAAACCAACAGTAGAGCAAATTTCAACTAATCTTCGCATTTACATCAAATTAAGTTTATATATCATCTGTCGGGTACTTTGATAATTAATAATTAAGGTAAATTATAAATGATATTAATGATCATTAATATTTGTCGTCTGTTTGGGCTATTACTCTGGACAAGTTCTGTCAGTGTATTTATTTCTGTTACACTCTTCATTACTATGCAAACCACTTAATAATCAAAATAATTCTCCGTTAATTATCTTGTCTGTTTTCCCTGTCCAAGTTCTTCGTTCGTCGCGTCGTTCTGTGTCGTTGGTACTGGTCGCTGCTGACCGCAGATGTGGTGAATCTGCAGTCGGTGTAGCAGGCAGTAACTGCACAATTAGCGAGTTCCTCCAGTCCAATCAATGGCTGCTAATGAGCCGGCGATTGTCCACTTACACACTCAGCAACACCAATTCATTTCATTACGTTCTACTCCATTTACTGCCAATTGGATTGATTGAAATTTTGGGATTTCGATCGGGTATATTGAGGAGGACACTGGTTAATAAAGTTTGGGATTAGACAATAGGAAAGAGATTTTAACATTTAAGTACTCGCGTGGGGTCCCGTGGCCGCGTGCGTGAATCTCTGATCGCGAACCTGGGGGAACTGGGTTCGATCCCGACAGACGCCAAATATTTCCAATTTTAAATGGCACAAAAGTGACCCCTGTGGTATCTCGTTCTCGAGATATTTAGATTCAAAGTTTTGCTC
This sequence comes from Ophonus ardosiacus, assembly GCA_943142095.1. NCBI lineage: Eukaryota > Metazoa > Arthropoda > Insecta > Coleoptera > Carabidae > Ophonus > Ophonus ardosiacus. The sequence goes on from OW964839.1 coordinate 3,587,948, forward strand.
AAAACTGCCGTTTTAAAACTGAATCGAATTAATTAAAGGAAAATGAGGGCACTATTCGATATATAGAATCTTTTCCAAGGAACTTCTTTATAGCATTTATTCATTTTTATTTCAATACTTTTATTTCTAAAAATTCACTCAGTTGCTCAAATACTCTAAAATGCGTACACTTACGTAACATTGTCTTTACATTCAAATAATGTTACTACCAAGTTTATATCTCTACCCATTTTTGAATTATTGCCCCAAAAGTCAATATACCCTTGATGATATATTTATATTTATTTATTTAAGTACTCGCGTGGCGTCATAAAATAAAATATATCATCACGGCATATTATCCATTTCTGGGTATGCCAATCTGCTGTATCACAAATATCGGTAATGATGATATACGTACTTGTTTGAGTAAGAAACAGTGACCCCTAATAAAATTGGAAAAAGCTGTAGAAGAAAGAAGGAATTGTCAAGTGCAAGTTACATAGTGTATGTTCATATTATAATTTTATTGAATATATAGAATCTTTTCTAATGAACTTTTTTATAGCATTTATCCATTTTTATTTCAACACTTTTATATCTAAAAATTCACACAGTTGTTCAAATACTGTACGTGCACTTACGTAACATTCTCTTTACGATTCAATAATATTACTACCAAGTTTATATCTCTACCCATTTTTTAATTATTGCCCCAAAAGTCAATATACCCCATATTTAGATAAAAATTTCAAAATTTTCAAAAATCTAATTTATATGTATCTAGATAATTCTCAATGCGCTGATTTCAAATTTTGAAACCGCAGGTCGATATCTCGTTTCGTTCTAGAGTTATTTAGATTTAAAATTTTGTTCCAAACTGCCCATTTTTGGGTAGTAACCCAAAAATGGGTCGAGATATGAATTTGGCGACATCACCATTCGATTCTACGGGCAAAATTACATAAGTACACCAATTTTCAGAATTTTTGAACACCGCATACAATCTCTAAAGCAAAATAATTGAAAATGGCTAAAAATCGTAAAAATCTAAGGTGTACCCCTTACGATTTTTTCAGATTTTGGCAATTTTCGGAGGTTTTCAAGCTTTTATACATAGAAAATGAACCGGTTGGACAAAAATTATGAAAATTGCTATACATATGTATTTTTGTCCGTCGAATTGAATGGTGATGTCGACAAATTCATATCTCGACTCATTTTTGGGTCATGACCCAAAAATGGGCTGTTTTGAGCAAAACTTTAAATCTAAATATCTCAAGAACGAAAAGAGATATCGACCTGCGGTTTCAAAATTTGGAATCAGCGCATTGAGAAGTATAGATACATAAAAATTAGATTTTTGAAAATTTTGAAATTTTTATCTAAATATGTGGCAATGATTCAAAAATGGGTAGAGATATAAACTTGGTAGTAACATTATTTGAATGTAAAGACAATGTTACGTAAGTGTAAGCATTTTAGAGTATTTGAACAACTGAGTGAATTTTTAGAAATAAAAGTATTGAAATAAAAATGGATAAATGTTATAAAAAAAGTTCATTGCAAAAGATTCTATATATCGAATAGTGCCCCTATTTTCCTTTAATTAATTTCATTCGGTTTTAAAACCAACCGTTAATTAATGATCGGTCGACAATGATTGATTAATTGTCATGTTCATTATATGCCAGTATTCCTGTTCGTTCTGCATAGAGGGCCACGAATTGCGAAACAACCCTTTCGTAGTCATAGCAACAATACACGCGTTTTGTAAAAACACAATCGCACAATTCGCAATTTAAATGATTTCGTACGAGCATGTCAATAATGCATAATTCATTATTATTTGTGTTTTTATTGTTATAAGAAGTATTTATTATTTTCAATTATAATATTTTAGACAAATAAATATATCATCACGGCATATTACCCATTTCTGGGTGTGCCAGTATCTACAACATATGCAGAGCTGGGCAAGTTACTTTTAAAATGTAACTAGTTACAGTTACAGTTACCTCCAAAAAAAGTAACTAAGTTACTTAAGTTCCAGTTACTTTGGTGAAAGAACTAAGTTATTTACTAGTTACTCATTAAAAGTAACTTAGTTACCTTGAGTTACTTTCTAACTACTTTTAATGGCGTGAAGTGTAGACTTAAACTGTTGCCTTAGGTATTGTGTAGTATACATATCAGGGAGTTTTTGCACTAACTACGTTAACCTAAATTTTAACGTTATTGCTTGGCAACACCCAATCAGACTATTATTGTTAATGTTAACGGACCTACAGGGCCTTATTACCGCCTAGGCCCACGAGACCACGGCCTAGGGCCCGCTTTGACAAGGGGCCATCAGGGCCCGGTTGCTGTGATAAAAAATCTGATAAAAAGGCCCTGCGGACCTGCATTATAATATAACATAAAAATTAAAAGTAACATTTTATCTTGTGAGAAGGGAATTTGCAAAAATGAAACGAATTCAAGTCTTGCAACCCTTGGAACAACGAACAAAATACACTATTTTCTGTATAACCTGAAAATTGGAATAATTTTGATGATTTAGTGGCAGTTTAATTATAATTTATTAAAACGTATCATTTGTAAGCGAGGAAAACATTTGAAAATAATATATTTTTTAAGAAAATTTAACATTTAGTGACTTTTTAATTCTAGAATTAACTGTACAAAAACTCTATTATTAATGAATATAATTACTTATTTTATTATCTATTATGGCGTGAAATCAATCAACAATAATATTGAATTTAATTATGTATTAAAATAAAAGTTACACATTACAGAGGGTATGCGCGATGCTGCGCTCAACAACTCCACTTTTTAAGTTACTTTGACTAACTTAAGTTACATTCTAATTTCTGAGTTACTTTAATTAACTTAAGTTACTCAAGTAACTAGTAACTAAAAACCGTAAAGTTACCAACTACTTTTCCGCAGCAAGTTAAGTTACAGTTACCATATTTTAAAAAGTAACTAAGTTACGTTACAAGTTACGTAAAAGTAACTAGTTAGTAATTAAGTTCCTAAAGTAACTAGTTACTGTCCAGCTCTGAACATATGTAGACATCGGTAATGATGACGATATATTTTACTGTGTGGGCGCTTACCAGGCGTCACCTCACGGGCACTCATTGCTGGCTTGGAGAGTGCACCACAGATATTTCAGACAAACAAATTATAAAACCTACGCAAATGGTGAGTAGACAGTAGAAAATAAAATTGTGTTGCATGTAACCACATAAACAAATTAATAATTTTGTCCCAAACTCCTGTTTCTTGTTCTCTGTTGTTGATTGCATTATTCCTAGGCAGTATCTACATTACATTAGTAACATGTAGAGCAGGCACGTGTGTGGCTGTACCGTGTAGCTATACTAGTAAATCAAATTCATCGGCGTACCGCAAATACCAATGCAGTGGTTACGCCGTTTCTGGTGCGAACTGCGAGTTCTACTCGTAGCGAACATACGAATGTGTAGATGTGGTGTTCGTGTTCACATAGAGAAGCTGTATGGAGATGGAAATGATGTCTGAGGATGACTGAAGGAGAGGGATGTTCGGGGGATGGGAGGGTAAGAGAGGAGGTCCTAATGATGAGGTTATACAGCACTAACTTTGAATATACAGAGTGTTCCGCGATTCGACCGACAAACTTTTACCATATAAAGATAGCAACTTAAAAAAAATTCAATTGCTCTAATGTAAAAACTGGAATTTCAGAAATAAATTACTGCAGTATTAGTGTCTTAGTTTAATTTACACTAAAATAATTTGCATTATATTAACAAAAATTGATTCATTGATAACAATTGGAGATTTTATCAATCGAAACTTTGTGTAACTCAAATTAATAGACAATGAAAGTTCGAAATACTTCTTTTATTCTTAAAAATTGATTTATGTGCAAAAAAATATTTTTTATTTGGACAAAAAAATAAAAATAGCAACTTTTATAAAATTAATATAAAAACTAAATTTTCTAATATTTAGTGTAATTACCGGAACCACGAGAATTTATTACTTCTTCTCGTTTCATCATGAATTCAAGTAATTTTGTTATTACATTTCTATCAATTAATCTTAGTTCATCACTAAATAATACTCTTTTCCACATGTCAGTTGTCCAGTTTACATGATTTTCTGCAAAAAAATAATCGGGCCTTCACGTTCTTCTTCGAAAGAAGTGGTTTCTTTGCAGGCCGACGACTATAAAGTTCTCCGGCAACTAATATTCTTCTTCCCTGTCTTGAAGATATTTTATCTTTAACATTACTTAGTAGAAAGCCTAAAATTTTCTTTGATGATAATAACGGATTTTTAACGATATGTGTTTTATCATTCTGTCGCTTCGGTTTGATGTTTTTTTTTTTTGTCTACTAGAAATTGTAGAAGGCTCAATATTACCCTTCCTTCGAAAATGGAATATTATTCGTGCTATTGTAAATTTATGCAAATTAAAGTTCTTCGACATTTTATTCCGCAAAGCACCATTTTCATATGATTTAATTATTAAATTGCGAAATTCTTTAGTCAAAGTCTTATTACGACCCATAATTTTGAAGTACTAATTTATATTTTTTAAACAATTATACGATATAAATTTGAAATTGAGAAAATAACGACATTCATTATGTAGTTGCTATTTTTATGTCCAGACAAAAGTAAGAATTATGCAAATTAAATAAATTCTATAAATTTAATATAAATTATTTTAACATAAAATAAACTTATTTTAAGAGGTTATTCTTTATGTAGTTTATTTTCAATATTCTTATGTTCACTTCAGAGAAATAGAATTTTTTTAAAAGTTGCTATCTTTATGGCCAATACTGTAGGTAAATTTCTCTTAGTTTCGGAGATATCGAATAAGTTAAAAAAAATTATAATTGAGTTAGCCTTGACGAATAAACGTATGTTTGACAAATGAATGATTTTTGTGCTGTCTTATTCATTTAAGCTATTATTCCGCATTTTACTAATGCAGAATATGCGGAAAAGGTTTTTGTGTTAACCATCAAAATCGTTTTTCAGTCAACGTGTGGTGCAGCTTGTTAAATAATAATCTTATTGGCATTTTATTGAAGGACGTCGTAGTGCAGAAACTTACCTTCACTTTTTGGAAGAAGAATTGCCGGATTACATGGAGTATATTCATTTGGAAGCTCTTCGTGGCATGTGGTTCCAGCAAGATGGGGCACCACCACATTTTGGGAGACTAGTGACGGTGTTTCTTAATGAAAATTTTCCGGGAAGGTGGATAGGATGAGATTGTCCTATACATTGCCCAGCTCGGTCACCTGACTCACATACATACACACATACACACATACACACATCCACACACACACACACGCACACGCACAGCGAGAGGTAAAAATTATACTTAAATTACTAGAAATAGAGGCTGAGATTTGCGCGATAAACACTATTTTCTAGAATTGTTATTAATTTGGGCTCATAGTTCATCAGACGTACAGTCTAGTTAAGTGCTACCTACACATCGTTACGCTTTTCTAACTCAAATATACAGTAAGGTACGTATCAACTGTGTCTTCTGGACCGTGCATATTTTTGAACACATCAATTGCCCCTTGTCGCCATAGGTGTTTTAAGCTATCTTAATAATTGTAGTAGTAATAAGCAGATTCAATACATTTTCCTTAAACCACAAAACCATTCATTCAATTTTTTTCTGAAAACTTAAGTTTGTGACACACGTTATTTGTCGGAATATATCTGTAAATAAAATTTATTGTATGGGTGAGTTATTATTGAACACCACGACGAGAACCAATACTTTCTAATTCTAAAGGTTAGTGTATTTCTCTATAAAGGCACCCTCGTGTGTATGTCTAACATGTCAGCTACAGCACAAATGTGAAATTCTGACATTTACTCGAGAAGTAAAAGACGGAGTTATTTTTGGTAACCTTAAGCATCGCAACATGAAATATGGCGCTTTATTTAATGTAAACCAGTGTACTCAAAAAGTCAAGATATTATGAAGGAACAGACATAAAAATAAATGCTGTATCTTAGCGTAACCTAATACAACCCACTGAATCGCAACCAATATTTGTCGAACAAGTAGGTTTGTTTATTTGTGTGATGCAAATTTCTATATTGACGATATATAATTCTCATTGTATTTCCAGAAATGACGTTGAAAAAATGGCATACTTAAAAGTTAAAAATCATTATAATACAGAAACCTTAACTAGCAAAGTTGCAACAGCCGGTAAATGAGAAAAAACGGAATGCCTTCAAATAAATCAAATTAAAATGATAAACTTTTGTGTTTATGTACGAAATAGCCATTTAAAACTTTCCCCACGAAGAAGAGAACGCTTCGTTCTCTGAAATTGGTTATTATTTCTCCAACTCTTTCCTGCTTAAAATTAAATGAAAATTCAGAGGCTCTCCGACCGATTAAGTTTTGGAAAAGATTCTATATATCCAGTAAAATTGTAACACGAACATAATACAATTTTTTACAAATTCCATACAGAAAGTTCATTGGAAAATATTTTATAAATCTAATAAAATTATCAAATGAATATACATTAAGTATATTCATATATATAAATACTCTAAAAATGAGTACACTTACGTAACATTCTCTTTACAATCAAATAATATTGCTACCAAGTTTATATCCCTACCAATTTTTGAATTATTGCCCCAAAAGTTAATATACCCCACATTTAGGTAAAAACTTCAAAATTTTCAAAAATCTAATTTTTATGTATCTAGATACTTTTCAATGCGCTGATTCCAAATTTTTAAAGCGCAGGTAGTTATCTCTTTTCGTTCTCGAGATATTTAGATTCAAAGTTTTGCTCAAAACTGCCCATTTTTGGGTCATGACCAAAAAATGGGTCGAGATATGAATTTGTAGACATCACCATTCGATTCTACGGACAAAAATACATAAGTATACCAATTTTCATATTTTTTGTCCAACCGGTTCATTTTTTATTAAAAAAAGTTTGAAAACCCCTCAAAATGGCCAAAATCTGAAAAAATCGTAAGGGGTACACCTTAGATTTTTGCGATTTTTGGTCATTTTCAGTTATTTTGCTTTAGATATCGTATGCGGTGTTCAAAAATTCTGAAAATTGGTGTACCTATGTAATTTTGCCCGTAGAATCGAATGGTGATGTCGCCAAATTAATATCTCGACCCATTTTTGGGTTAATACAAAAAAATGGGCAGTTTTGAGCAAAACTTTGAATGTAAATATCTCGAGAACGAAACGAGATATCGACATGCGGTTTCAAAATTTGGAATCAGCACACTGAGAAGTATCTACATACATAAAAATTAGATTTTTGAAAACTTTGAAGTTTTTATCTAAATGTGGGGTATATTGACTTTTGGGGCAATAATTCAAAAATGGATAGAGATATAAACTTGGTAGTAATATTATTTGATTGTAAAGACAATGCTACGTAAGTGTACGCATTTTTAGAGTATTTGAACAACTGAGTGAATTTTTAGAAATAAAAGTCTTAAAAGAAAAATGGATTTATGCTATAAAAAAGATTTTCGGGAAGAAAATGTGATGAACTGGACACAAACAGCTAAAGACAGGAAGAAATGGAAAGAAGTTTTTATCTAAATGTGGAGTATATTGACTTTTGGGGCAATAATTCAAAAATGAATAAAGATATAAACTTGGTAGTAATATTATTTGATTGTAAAGACAATGTTACATAAGTGTACGCATTTTTAGAATGAATTTTCTGTATCTATATCGAAAATAAATTAAAAATTTGATAATTATAAAAGATTGACAGTTGACAATTCAAGTTAGAAGTTCTCAAATTTTGTTCTTACGCATTTATTTCTCAAATTTGTGGCAAATTCTCGATAATATCTCGGTAAATTACAAGCTCATTTTGAACCACATTAGCACTGTATCTACTACAATTTTTATCACCAGTTATTACATGTCGGATTACATCCCCTACTTACGTCCCCGATTGTAATATGTAATATTCTCTCTCCTCAATATTACCGCGTCTGTACTTCAAAGCACCTGACAATCCCGCAATCCTCCATTTTGAAATTTGATCATTTCATCAGTCTGGTCCTAATGCTTTCTGTTTCTGAATGAAACAGCTATACAGCCATAGCAGTGTATAGAGACCTAGCACGTTATTAATAACAGGGAACATGCCAAACGAACCAGGTGATTATACGTGGGATATTAATGTACTCGCGCCCAAATGATCAATTGTAATCCTTCGAATAATGCACGCAAAAATCCACAAGGAGATTAGAGGGGTATGCGAATGGCTGGCGAATCGCGATATAGGGAATGGATTCCATGTAGCCTGATTATATTATAATTTGTATGTGTGTAGAAGCGATTCTACGAATTGATAGATTATGAATTGAATTTAATCTTAATAGTCTGGGGTCCAATCGGACCGTAGCCCAACATTCTTGTCCAAGGGTATGTTGGATGTTGCACTTTCATCGCCCCATCTAAATTTATATACCCTATCATTATTTAGAGTGTTATTAATTAGATTTTAGGGTTTTGTAGGAGCACACATATGCCCATATTCATAGTCGATGCTCAATCTCGTATTTCATATGTTTCATAGTCGAAATTTCGTGAATTCTCGGTTTTTTAGGGAGGATATTAGAGAATTTGTAATGACTATGTCGGAATTTTAATATTTTTCTATCAAATTTTATATTTGACATCTACATAATCGCCCCAATTTGTAAAAAATCTGTTGTGGCCAGCACAAAACCTTCCGTCAATTCGATGTATTTTGTACATATCCCATACCAAAAGTTCTTTGAAAAAGATTCTGTATATCCTGTAAAATTGTAACACGAACACACTATTTTTTACAAATTCTATACCAAAAGTTCCTTTTCCTATTTTATTAGGGGTCGCCGTTTCTTACTCTTTTCTTTTATTCATTCCTGTCCAACGCATCTTCTTCACACAATTCTTCCTCTCTCAAATCTTCTGCTACACAGTCCTTCCATCTTATTCTCTTTGGAGGGACACTCTATCACATTCATATATAACTTTCTGACCCTATACTTTCAACTTTGGTTTTGCATTTGACACTGACATCTGTCAATTAAATTTTTCTGAATATATCTGTTGTTTCCATAATTTTAACAAAGCTGACTAATTTTTGAAAGTTAATCTCTCTTAATGTCTCTATAACTCTATATCTATTGAATATGAACGAAACTGTATAATCAAACCGTATAGAGAATAAGATATTCTTTCATATTGATAATCACAAAATGCCGAAAAATAATATTTAACTGCGTTTTTTTTTAAGAAAAACTGTTAAAAACTTCAAATAAGGGTACTTCCGGTGGATCAGTTATAACCAAAATCTAATCAACTCTTCATATGGATGTACAGAAGAGGATTACGAAAGAATTATAATTTTTAGAATTGTAGTATTGGAGTTATCGTCGGAGAAAAATTTGTCACACACGGACACACATACACACACACGGACACACACATACATACAGACATCATCTTAAAAATAGTAAATTCGTATTGTAGGGACCCTAAAACGTGCTTATTCATTAAAAACTCACCACCGAATTTTTTGACCAAAGACAATACCTGCTTTACCTAAAGGTGACGGAAGGTAAAAATGAACAAATACGAAAGTTACCATAGCAACAGAATAATTGAAATCAGCAAACGACCTTCACGTAAAATATTTATAATTATTGTAACGTCAAGTTGTAATTATTTTATTTAAATACGTATGTTTGAAGAAAAAATATAATGTGTCATTCGGAGTAAAAGTGTCATTGTGTGCCTCGCATGTAATTGTCCGACTCGCTACCGCTCGCCGTGCAAACTTACATGCTCGCCACACAAAGAATCACTTTTACTCCTAATAACACAATATAATATACTATTATTTGTAATTTTTGCTCATGTCCAACACAGTCTATGTAAACAGCAAAATTTCCTCTGGTTTCTAACTTCAGTCGATGACACGTTAATCCGTTGGCAATTGCAGCCATTATCTTAAACAAATCCGCACCGAGGGTGTCAGTAAGGCCTTATCCTAGTGGCCGCTGTCACCAACTCGTGTTGTTATCTCGCCTGTAATTGGCTGGTTCGGTATGCACAGTTAGTTGTAGTTGTTTGACAGGTAGTTACAGAACTAATTGCTGTATTGTTAAAGTCATTAGCTTTGGGCTCACCGAATTTCACTAATTGCTACGATGATGGAGAGACGATTGTTAGGGTAGCAACGACGCTATTGGACGGACATAAGTTACGGGGATTGTTATTGGCTGACGCTCTTTGCAATAACAAATTAGAATAGTTGCTGGAATTATTTTCTTAAAACAAAGCCACTCAACAATTTTTGTCATTTAGCCCCGGTTTTTCCACCTCTTGATAAAGTTTGTTTTTTACCTCCCGTTACCCTAGAATTTGTAAAAAATAGTGTGTTCGTGTTACAATTTTATAGGGTATACAGAATCTTTTTCAAGGAACTTTTGGTATAGGATATATACAAAATACATCGAATTGACGGAAGGTTTTGTGCTGGCCACAACAGATTTTTTTTACAAAAATTTAAGTGAAAATTTCACGTTTTGACGTTTAAATAAAAACTATGAAATTTTATATTCTCCCTTGAAGTTGTTCGATTGAATGGAAGTTCAACAATATTGCTCAAGGATGTGATATGTCAAGGAATCCCTGAAAAACAATATGAACTTTTCTTATTACTTTAATTCTAATTATTATTACCAATATGTAAGTCTGCTATTTTATAATATGTTATTTCATTAAATATAAACTGTTTATATTTCAATTTGTTTATGTTTCAAATTACTGATGTTCGATCTGCATTTTAAGGTCATCTTCTTGTCCAGATTTAGCTTCTACCGAGACTCTTTACTTTTGGCACAATGAAAAACAACTTCGTAAAATCCAGTGCTTACATATGACTGTTTGTTCTGTAATATTAGGATGCATTATGTTAATATAACCAATGTCTAATATGAATCCCGTGTTCGCCTAATGAAATAATCCCGAAATCCGATCGAAGACATCGGTGCAGCGATTGTTATCACTGTTCATTTGCACTAGAAATTGCCATGGGGATAAGTCAATAATTCAGGGACGTACTCACAAATTAATGTTTAAGTTGGAAATATAATCTAAATGTAAATAAATATGGGCAAAAGAAAAACTGTTAAAAGCTTGTATAAATGATACTTCCGGTTATCCGATGTACACTAAAAACTAATAAGCGCTTCCCACATTAGTATAGAATGGGTATACAAAAATTCAAAATTTTCTGATTGATAATATTTGAGTAATCGTATCCACAAGATACACACACACAGACACACACATACATACCTACAGACATCATTGTAAAAATGTTAAAATCGGATTCTGGGGAAATCAAAATGTGCTTATTCACTAAAATCTCTATATGCATTTTTTAGCACGGCCCCTATACCTCCCTTACCTAGGGTAGCGGGAGGTAAAAACAGTCCGCAAAAATTGGCAGAGAAGTGATCTGTATAACTCAGAGACGCTTTTCCGTAGTAGTTTAATATACAGGGTGTCTCTTAAATAGACGGACATGGCTTAACCACAGATTCCTGAGGCTAAAATAAGACGATTCAACTAAACTTGCTTCTCCCGGAAAGTGTACCATTTAGCCAGAATTCTGCTTCAAAGTTCTTCAAAAAAATATTAATTTTGCTTATTATAACAGAACGCTTCATACGATTTGGATGAAATTTGGTATGACACTTCAACCACTAGTGTATGAAACTTAGATGTCCCAACAATGATTAGACCGCAACTTTTTAATGGCCACGCCGATAACATGAAATTATTTTTTGTCAGAAAGTTACATTCAATAGTAAACTTTTCTCTCTGTTTAATTTGTGATATCTGTTACGGTTCAGACAGAAAAAAATAAAATCTGAGTGACTATATCGTGAAGTTTTTAAAAATAAATTTAATCTAGCAATCTATCCAAATGTCAAACAACGAATTTTTAATGACAGTTGTCAATCTTCTCAACTTGTTTAGGAATAAGCAAACATATTTGTTTATAATAATGGTAGTAAAATACTATTAGGCCGAACAAACAGATGTTACTACCCACTAAACAATTTTTGATCGTGTCAATGTAACATAGATGTTGAAATCACACATGCGATGTCTGTTTTCTTGTACTATAGACATCTATGTGTAATCTCAGGGCTTGCTAATGTCCGCCCTATGTTACCAAATAATATAACGTTGCATAGACATAACTAAACAATGTTCTTGCCACGTTTTCTTTTCGACGTTATATAGCTGTTAAATGTTACCGAAAATATTTATCTGTGCTTTGTTTTATAAATATCGCGTAGATGTAATTCAACAATATTATTCCCTCTCCTTTTCGGGGCTACTTTTACGACTTCTGGATACAGTGGGGGTTTACTTGATCATCGGTTTTCATAAAAATATCGCATCAAAAATCTTTCATTTATTGTCGAAATTATTTGTGTGTAAAGTTTTCGATGCAATATTTTTATGATAATCGGCGTACAAGTTGAACCGACACTATAACCAGAGTTCGTGAAAATAGCCCTTTATAGTTTACTTTGTATTAGGTCTTGGATTAAAAAAAAATGCAAAATTTGAAAGAAATTGCTTTTTATTGACAATATAAAAAACTTACATTATGTTAAATAATAAATATTATAAACTATAGTATATTCCGTCATGGACAAATTGATTTTTACCAGTGGTCAAAATTAAAAAAAAAAACTATGAACAACTCAAGAAAAAATATATTCCTACCTTGTTTCTATACGAATAAATTTTTATAAATGAGTTGAAAACATATTTTACAGATGCCTCAGCTGATTGTAACGGCCAATTTTGTCCATTACAGAATGGCGGGCTAAGAATGTGATCACATTAAAAATTCTTCATTATTATTATATCATAGACTTTCTCTGGACCCTTTGATTTGCAAGCCGAAGCCAAATTTTTACAAATTCTTCAAATTCGGATTCTTTAACCGACGGGAAGTTAGCTTTTATGCTGTCTGAAAATAAATATCACATATTAATTCTTCTTTTAACTAAAACGTATTACGCAGTACTTTAAAGAATGCAATAATTGAATGTGTGAAATTTAACGAACCTCATTCTGATGCTTGCTGGCTTTGCTAGATTCATGGCTTAATTCTTGAACTGTACTCAAAAAATGAATCACTTACGGTTTATGCCCTTCACGTTTTTTAAGCTTCTTGTAACACATCAAAAACATATACCTATACATAACATAATACTAGTCCAACGTGTTTACGACGCTGTACGGAGACGATGTGCGCGTTAATTCTCTGCGCAGTATAGCTAAACCAATGAGAGAACTATATTGTGATCATGTGACCGTAACTGCTTATTTTAGTGATAGTAGAGACATCGCCCATACGTTGCACCGTGATGTGGCAGAGAGGATTTAAAGCTAATGTCACATAGATATCCCATTAAAATGATCGCTAATCGTATATCTCTTAAATGTTTGAATTGCTATGTTCATATTGTCAACATACGCACAATGTCTATGTAACAAATTAATGCAATATCGCAAAAGAAACTTGTATGAGACAAATATGGATATCTCTTGAATGTAACATGTTTAGTGGGTAGTTTCTGAATATTGCGAAGGAATTTTTTGACAACCCATAAACAATTGTTACTGTCATTAGAAATTAGGTGTTTGACATTTGGGTAGACTGCTAGATTTTAAAAAAATTCACGATGCATCACTCAGATTTTTTTTTTGTCTGAACCGTAACAGATATCACAAATTAAACAGAGAGAGAAGTAAGTTTAGTTAAATCGTCTTATTTTAGCCTCAGGAATCTGTGGTTAAGCCATGCCCCCCTATTTAAGAGACAACTTGTATTTATATGTTATTAACATAAAATCAATGAACAATATGCTCTAAACGCTATTTTGAAATTTTGTAAAGGACAGATGATATCAGCTACCAAAAATAACTGATTCTCAAGTAGTCATAACTTGGCCCCTAAACAAAATTTTCGGAAAATGTACGGTTAATTTGTAGCCTTCTTTCTTAATAAGTATAATTTGTCATGAATAGTTCAATAGTGCGGGCTATAACGTTTCGCGCGAATCTCATGTTTCACATCTTTTTGGGGTTTGGCATAGGCATAGAAGAACAGTCAGATCTATTCTTGTTTGCTGTAAACCAATAAAACGCTGACATTCCATTTCAGCTGAGCTATTAGTTCCAAATCAAACAGTAACATAGTAACATCTCCGTCTATTCCACAGCACTTAACACCCCCTCCCCCCTCCCTGATTCTGACGTCACAACCCTATCGTTTCAGGTGGAACTGAAGTCCTAATATTGGCCATGCAAAGTGGAAAATCGTGTCGGTAAACACAATAGCAAGCGAGGATATAGAGGCCGTATATAAACGCACTAGGGATGGTTCTCTTCACTTGTCACAGCTAAGGGTTGGGTTGAGAGGGTGGTTTAATTTGGCAGAAGGTAAAAGGGGTGAAGAGTTAAAATGACCTTATATTTAAAAAGTTACGGGGTCCCGTGGCCGCTTTCCAGAGTGTCTGGTCGCGAACCTGGGGAACCGGGTTCGATCCCGACCGACGCCAAATATTTTGAATTTTGTATGACACAAAAGTGATCCCTGTGGTGCACTCTCCACGCCAGCAATGAGTGCCCGTGAGGTGATGCCTGGTAATCACCCGCAGGGTATAAATATGTCATCATCATTACTAGTCCAATCAATAGAGACTAAAAAGACCTTTGCCTTACAGAAGGTGGGGAAAAAATGATTTTAACACATGTTGTTTTGGCAGTTTCCTCAATCTGACATTCCTGGGAAGAGCTGAAAAGGTTGTGGTAACAATTGAATAACCGGAAGTAGTAGTTTCTTAGAAAAATTCGTCTAAATATATTTTTTGGGAGTTTTTTTTTTATTAAATATTGAAGAACATAAAATTCTCCATCTAATACACTTAAAATTTTTATTATATCTTGCATAGATTTAGAGATAAAGACACTATAATTTATAAAGTACACTAATCGCAGAGGCTAAGGCACTAAGGAAACCAGTTGACAAATTCCAATGTTTATAACATGACACATGTCAATGTCAAATATCAACAGTTTTAGTGACATTCTGATAGCTTTTTCTGGGAAGTATATATAATTTTTCATATTGTTTTATTAATTAAATATTTGAAATTATAGGTAAAATTGTGGTAAAATGCATATATCCATCAGAAATACCGTCAATCTGGTTAATGAATTGGAACAATCTGTGACATTTAAAAACTTCCTCATACAATGAAAAATATATATAATTAGAATTATATGTGTGCAGAAGACATGTTAAATACAATAAAAAACAATATTTGGGTAAAGTTCTTAATTATTTGGTTATAAAACGACGGTTCGAAAGTGAAGTGCAGTACAATACTTACCTAGCCTAATATGGAAATGGCGAGAGGTCTTGTGCTGGCCACAACAGATTTTTATTCTTGCTTTATAGAACGAAAATCTCTGGAATAAACTGTTTTACTTCGAGAATAAATTTTACTTTGCTAGTAATTTACTTATCCATCTTTTATAAAACTTGGCATAGAATAATCAAATTTGGCACTTCGTTTGACAGATAAACAATAAACAATTGCTGTTGTTATAAAGACAATATTTCAAAGCCTACTATATTAGGGACAATAAATATTGTATAACCCTCGTATTAAAATTGGAGCGTAAAAGTTTTCTCCTAACTTTTCTGTATACGTTATTTACAAAATTCCCAATCAATCATTGATTTAAGTGACAGTATATCTGCATTATAGTGCCTTGTATCTCTTCATTCATTTCCAATTGAATCCATGAAATATTCCATCCAACCAATGCATTTGCATTCGGCGCTGTCATAGTAGGCTGTTCCCCTTTCCTCCCATAATTTATTTATACCTCCTAAGAGCAGTATCATGTCAGTTAAATTTTTTATCGACATTAAACCCTGTCTACGACACGAAACAATTTGGGGTTGTATTTTTTGCCTCAAGATGGAATCATGTATATATTCATAGCATTAGTGACGGAAAATTTGCATTTTGTAAATTTTGACCAAGATAAAATATGGCGAGAATTTGATACTTTGCATAATTGCATTATTTGGTTTCTCGGGGGAGGTGATAGAGAAGTGTTCAGGGAGGGTGATGTTTCAACCCTTACTGAATCATCCCAGAAAGGAAATATTTATCGCAAATTAAATGATGATTTTTGTCAAAATTTGAAGTTGAAATTAGGCACATACATATATCTACATACACACATCTAAATACACATACACACTCAGAGGCACACACACACACACACACACACACACACACACACACACACACACACACACAGACAACATCGTAAAAATGTTCAAATCGGATTCTAGGGACCTTGGCGGTATTTTTTAAAGACATATATATATATATATATATATATATATATATATATATATATACTATTAGTATTAATATACATAACTACCAACTACTTTAAATATTTAATTACTAATTCAATAAGAAATATTAAATGTACTTCCCAAGAAAAGCTTTTAGTAAATGTCTTTTTGACATTTATCTCTCAATTACAAACATTTGAATGTGACAACTGGCTTTCTTGGTGTAGTCTAGACTGTGTAATTTATTGCAACAGATTATTCTGTATATTATATTTTCTTTACCTCTAAATCTATAAAAATCTAAAAAAGGTAAAATAAAAGTTTTGGGTGTATTTGTTGCAGAATTTTATGTTCTTCATTATTTGTAATAACGAAAATTTTCAGAAAAATAATATTTAGAAGATTTTTTTGAAAAATTACTTTTTTTGGTTGACCAATTGTTACCAAAATCTAATCAGCTAGTTCCATTAATATGAGATTGAGAAATCCGTAGTTAAACAGTCTTAAGACTTATAGAATTTAGGAAACCGTTTGTCCTGCATCCATCCATTCACACACATACACATACACACTCATACACACACACACACACACACACACACACACACACACACATATATATACACACAGTCATCATCGCAAAAATGGTAAAATCGTTGGAGTCTTAAAACGTGTTTATTTACTAAAATTTAATGCGATTTTTAGCATGAATTCAATTCCTCTCTTAGCGAGAGGTAAAATAGTTATATAACTATTAAGCGTGTTAATGACAGTGATTAATGATTGAGACATTTGACATTGTTGATATCATTAATCGCCAATTAACATACGCGTTAGTACAATTTTTTTCTGTTGACCGTACTTTATTGAATTAACATTTAATTTTATTCTATAACAAAAAAAAAATTAGGTTAGTAACGTCTGACACATAAGCTTATATTTGTATGTTTGGGTGTTGTACTTTTTCACTACAATCTGGATAAGCGATTTTTAGCATGAATTCAATACCTCTCCTAGCGAAAGGTAACATAGTTATTTAAATATCAAGTGTGTTAATGAGGGTAATTAATGATTGAGACAATTAATTGTTGAGATCATCAATCGCCACACACTTGTGAGTTACAATATTTTTCCGTTGACCTTATCTAACTGAATCGTTTCTTAATAAAAAATCATGCATTAATAGGGGTCAGTAATAAATGATTTTCTATATATTAATATATTCTATTAATAATTATGCAAAATAATTGGTCAGCCCCATGCATTGATCTATCTACTATACAATGGTATCAAGTTTGAAGTTATAACTTAATATTTACGAGTGTAGTTTGATTTCTACTAAAGTGCTGTTTAGCGTAGCACCGGCAATCGCCTTAATAGTGATTTTCAACGAATTTCCTATTGTTTATTTTACTGTAATTCTGAATATTTCCCCGCGGGTAAAATGAAGAAAATGGCAGAGTAATTCAACGATGAACTGCAGATAGAGTGAAATATTTTTAACAGGTTAATTATCCCACATAGTTCGCATATCTCTCCGAAACTTTAAATCTGAGCGCCGTATTTCTTGAATATCTGAAATTCCTCGTAGTTCTCAACAAACTATGTTGTTTTTGTGTCTACATTCTTCAACTGGCAATCAGGGATGATTAACAAATTTACCACCGATATTAAATTGAAATACATCACCAATTGAATAAAAATAAAAAATATAAGTAAAAATATATCATCTCGGCTTATTACCCATTTTTGGGTGTTTCAGTCTGCTAAGATGGTTTTCATTTATAATATAATTATTTTACATCAGCTTTTTACCTATCACTAAGAACTTACAGCCCAATTCACAAAAAAGTTTAAGCTAATCCTCATTTTTGGATTAGCGAATTCTACTCTAATTTTGACAGTTTATATCTTAAAATATAGTCTAATCTATTCCTAGTATCTACCTTTATTGATAATATCATGAAAATTAAATTTTAAATACCGGAATAGAATAGAATTCACTAATCCAAAATTAAGGATTAGCTTAAACTTTTTTGTGAATCGGGCTGTTAGTTAATAAGCACGTTTTAAGGTTACTATAATCCGCTTTTTATATTTTTACTATGATGTGTGTGTGAAAGCGTGTGTGTGTGTGTGTGTGTGTGTGTGTGTGTGTATGTGTGTGTATGTTGGAGGGACGGTTTCTCAAGACTAAAGACCAATTCAACTACGTATTCCTTAATCTGACATTAATGGAAAGAACTGAAAAGGTTTAGGTAACAACTGGACAACCGGAAGTAGTAGTTTCTTAAAAAAATCTTCTAAATATTATTTTTTAGATATTTATGTTATTACAAATATTAGAGAATATTAAATTCTCTATCCGGTACATTGAACATTTTTATTATACCTTCTATAGATTCAATGAATCTCACAGCCAAAATAACTCCACGGAAACCAGTTGAAAAATTAAAATGTTTGTAATTGACAGAAAAATGTCAGTGTCAAATATCTAGATAGGTACATTACTGAAGGCTTTTTCTGGAAAGTACATTTAATATTTCTTATTTTATTATTAATTAAATATTTAAAATTATATTTAAGCATAAGAAATACCGCTAATTTTGTCAATGAATTTGAAGAATCTCGAACATTTAGAAGAGTAGAAGGAAACTTATTTATATGAATTCAAAAATATAAAAATATATAATAATAGATGTAGGTACCTAATTAGAATTTTTGTATTTGTACAAGAAATGTTAAATACATTGTGTACTTATATAGCCTAATATGGAAATGGCGAGAGGTCTTGTGCTGGCCACAACAGATTTTTGATATCCAAAAGAATTTGCCAAAAAACTTTAACAATAGTAAATAGTGACGGAAACCAAATTGTTTCAAAATTTGTGACTGGTAACAATATTAATATTCCTTGCAGCATTAAGGACCGTTTTTTATAATAAACGTTATTTTCACTTTAATACTTTAAATTAAAATTAAAGTTGTTTTGGTTTTCATAATATAACTTCAGCACTTTAGTGAACACTATAGCTTTACGTTAAAACAAAGATAAAGTCTTAAAGTAATTTACATTAAAGTCTTAAAGTGGTCCTTATTAGAAAACGGCCCTTACGATAATCTTAAATATATTTATTTTCATTTTATTTGTATAGATAAACAATATTTATTTCTTATAAACTGGTTTAAACTTACGCGCGTATGAATATTTAATAAAGTATTGCTATCTCTTTTGTTATTACAAGTCTGTAATTGTTTATACACCACGTTGTCTGTACCTGGTCAGTTCAGTAGTGTTCGTGGTAGAGTTCATATGTATTTCTCGTTTATATTATTGATTTAAACATTGAAAATTGGTAAATTTAAAGTACATTAGTGTTGGTTTTAATATTCAAAAAACATTTTAATGATTTGATGTGAATTTGCAACACACAAACAGTTTTATGAAATTTGCGAACAGGTGTTTTTGATACGAGTGAAATAAACAATTTTGGAGAGAACTAAATGTTTTATGGAAAGCAGAATGGTGAATATAGAAGCGTGGGAACTTGGACATCGACTTCCAAAGTAAGTCAAAATAGTATTTATTATATCTTCTATAGATTTAGAGATAAAGAAAAGTAATCTGATGTAATAAATCGCAAAGCCAAAGCTACTTTATATGCAAGAGATAAAATTTGAAATCCATAATTCAATGTATTCCAGAGTTATTGACTTTCAACAGAAGTCATTTTTACCTGTCGCTAAGAGAGGTATTGGAATCATGCTTTTCTTGCATTAAACTTAATAATTTAAATACACTTGCAATTATAAAGTATGTAGACTTATACAGTGTTATAATATTCATTTATTTTATGTAAATATAACTTAAAATAGCATATATTTCAAGAACATTTAGGTCCATGATGAAAACAGTTTGATATAAAAACACATAAGCGTGACGTCACGTCAATCTTTTCACAATTCGGAAAACCATAACTCGCTTATTAATAGGATTTTTTCACCGGATTTTCATCAATAGTCTTAGTTTTCCTAATATTTTCAGATGAAATTATAAAAAATGGTGGAATCCCTCATTCTGCCTTGTATGTTCAATTTGCAAGTCCAGTCTGTCACAATATTTCTAGATCAAGCTTATAAAAAGTGTAGAGTGTATACAACTCTTGAAAAACTTAATAAACGAATTCAGTTTCCATAACTCTACGCATTCTTCCCGTCCCGGAACCGGAAAGAAGTAAAGATAAAACGAATATAAAAACAGCAATAAAAATCATTAGGTTATGATATGGCGAAAAGCAAAACAGCAACAGCTACGTCTCTGGCCAACAGTCGCTGTTTAATCTTCTGGATGTCATAAACGCTGCTGTATGGAAATACGCGGGAACTTTACGTGCAATAAATTCTTTTTATTGCTGGCCAAGGGCTAAAATTATCACTTTTTAAATACTCAAGAGTTGCCACACGCACAAATTGAAATAGCTCAAAAAATGAAGTGAATAAGAGAGTAAAGAATTAGAAAATACTCACCATGTTTCACACAATGAATTACAAAAATTCGTAGAATTCATTATCGGAATCAACCTTTCGGTTATCAGATGCCGTAACCACAGACGCGTTTCGCTGCAATGACGCTGCAACAAGACATACCCATTTTTGACTAAAATTTTTAAGTTTTCAAAAATCCAATTGGTACACGATTCTTCTCAAGCGCTGATTCCAAATTTGAAACCACAGGTTTCCGTTTCCGAGATATTTGTGTTCAAAGTTGGATCCCAAAAACACCCATTTTTGGGTTACCTTCAGATATCACTATTATATACTAATTTTCATAATTTTTTGAACAACGCATATAATTTTCAGAGTAAAATAATTGAAAATGGCCAAAAAACGCAAAATATCTTACCAACTTGGACCCGAAATATGTTTAGTGCTCTCGAGTGGTTTTCTGACTCCGCTAAATTTCTTACAATATTTAAATATATAATACATGTGTCAAATTCAAATATTTCATTTTAAATTGCTGTCAATCAAATATCAAGTCCTAACTATGGATATAACAAACCCAATGTTTCACGTTAAAAAATACTCACGGTATAATATAAAATAGAAGTGGCGAGAGGTATTGTGCTAGCCACAACATATTTTTACCTCCCGCTACCCTAGGTAAGGGAGGTATAGGGATCGTGCTAAAAATCGCATATAAAGATTTTATTGAATAAGCACGTTTTGATGTCCCTAGAATCCGATTTTAACATTTTTACAATGATGTCTGTAGGTATGTATGTGTTAATGTGTGTCTGTGTGTCTGTGTGTGTGTCCGTGTGTGTGGATCTTGTGGACACGATTACTCAAATACTATCAATCAGAAAAATTTGAAATTTTGTATACCCATTCTATACTAATATGGGTTAGTTTTTAGTATATATCGGATAACCGGAAGTATCATTTATACAAGCTTTTAAAAGTTTTTCTTTTAAAAAATTCATTGAATATTATTTTTAGCAACTTTTACTAATTAAAATTGATTAATGGTAGAATCTTCAATTCTACGATAATAACATTTAGTAAATAACTCTAAATAACTTTAAATATGAATATATAATATAATTTATTTTCATGTAGCCTATGCGTCAAAGAAAACATAATTTTAATGACAGTTTTGACATATTTAAACAAATGTCACTGACAGGAAGTAATTATATTAAAATTAATAATAAAACCGTGTTAAGGAGAATATATAACGTATAATATATATAAAAATATTTACTTAAGGTTTGTAAAAATAATATATTTTCCATCATACATAAATGTTAGATGTACAGGATGATCTGATTTAAATTTGCTTATTGCTATTTTTGCAGCACTATAAATTAATATTAATTTACAACTACACATGTGTTGGCCACATCAGATTTTTTTTAATAGCTACCCGGTATAATAACTATTCCAGTGGTCAGTAAAGCAATTTGAATTTAATCTTTATAACTATATTTTCTTGCTTATAAAATATTCTAATGAGCAATTTTATCCCGTATGCAGTTAATAAGTTCCGTGTGTTAATATGTATGAGTTGTATTAAAATAATGGTCTTAAACGCGTTACCCGAACGTGATTACCGTTCACTGGTATAGTGCGAAATGGCGGCACTCAAACGCTCTAATTGACTGGCTAATTTTAACAATTTATTCTGAAAAGCTGTGCGTGAAGCTGTGCTTTTGTGTTGAAACTAGATTTCAGTCCTAAAACAACAGCAAAAGCTTGCGTTAATCATTGGGCTTAATTTAAATGCAAACTCTGTTGACGGCAGATCGTATAATAAAATCTCTATCTACCAAAATGCACCAAACTTTCCCTGCCTATTTGCATATACATTTTTCAGGCTATTAATTAATTTAGAACTCTATTTTCAGACTGATAGGTATGCCATATAAATATAATTGTATCGAAATAGTTATTTTTGATTCTATATTGCGAAGTGTCACTTTCGCATTTGTAGCAAGGTGAGCATGGTGAAATAACAAGTAATGAACTTTATTATTAACTTCTAAATTACAGTTTCAATAACTACATTTTAACTCTGTTATCTTTGTAAGTCAAAATTCTGTTTAGAAATAATAATCACTATTTTCTCATATATCTGTTTAGTCTAGATGTCAACCGCGTAGACATTTATTGTTTTGACAATTAACCATATAAGTTATTGCCTATGATACGTGCAGTCTTGTTATTTTGCTATGGATGCTACACCCTCGCACCCTTCATCAGATATGCTTGTTGAAGAGATAACCCTTTTGTTTTAAGGCAGTCGAGATTAAAGACTCAGACAGGACAGATATGTAGTCGGCGGTTTAGTTTGGTGCGCGTACGCGAGTACGCGTAATTAGGGTTACAATATAATTATGTAGTAGTTTAGTTTGTGTTCAGATAATCAATAATTATAAGTTAGTATTAATGTAAATATGAACAAAATTCTACACCTGATACATTTAAATTTTTTATTATATCTTCTATAAATTTAGAGATAAAGACGCTATAATATATAGAATATCGGGATATAACAAGTCGAGTAGGCGAAACTACACTAAAGAAACCAGTTGACAAATTCAAATGTTTATAATATAATTTGTAAATGACAGATTTCAGTGTCAAAAATCAACAGTTTTAGTGACATTTTGATAGCTTTTTCTGGGAAGTACATTTAATCTTTCTTATTGTTTTATTAATTAAATATTTGAAATTATAGGTAATATGCATATATCCATCAGAAATACCTCCAATCTGGTTAATGAATTGGAAGAATCTCTGACATTTAAAAACTTCCTCATACAATGAAAAATAGATATAATTAGAATTATATGTGTGCAGAAGGCATGTTAAATACAATAAAAAACAATATTTGGGTAAAGTTCTGTAATATTTTTTTATAAAACGACGGTTCGAAAGCAAAGTGCAATACAATACTTAAATAAATAAATAAATATATCATCACGACATATTACCCATTTCTGGGTGTGCCAGTATCTACAACACATGTAGACATCGGTAATGATGACGATATATTTTACCGTGTGGGCGCTTACCAGGCGTCACCTCACGGGCACTTATATAGCCTAATATGGAAATGGCGAGAGGTCTTGTGCTGGCCCCAACAGATTTTTAAGTTACAGTCCTAGAAACACTTGTTAAACCTTGCAAAAATACGTATACCCTTTTTTGCTAAAAACTTCAAAATTTTCAAAAAACACGCTGATTCCAAATTTTGAAACCGCACCGTTATTTTTTCATTTGATAGCTTCGGTGGAACAATTTCTACGGTCCTGTAAAATGTGATATTGCGCTAAGAATCATTTATCAAAGTCAATTTCTAGTTGTTGATGTATCCTATGAAGATGTTAATTGTTATAAGTGAAGAAGTGTCAATGTATAACTCTGAAGTAGAACGCAGGTTGGACTGTGTAATGAAGATGTATCACCTGATACCAAGAAACAATTTTTATCAATTTGCCCGCCTCTGACAAAGACAAATACTCTTCCTCATTTACTGGTCTTCTCTCTGTAGTGCAGGATATAAAATCGGACGTTAATAAATCATAGAAACTACCGGAACCCTCGTGCTTATTTATGACTATTTAATAGGTCTGTTCGCGGTAACAATCCCTGACGGATCCCAAACTTATTTCGTACTTGTTCTGTACTAATTCATAAATCGTGAAAAACGCATGCGTAATCCGATAATGATTTGGGATTTTTTCTACCGCGAACGCTCGTTTTGACGTTTGAGGTTATGTATGTTATGTACCTGAATGAAAATATTATATAATTTTGAACTGAAATGGAGGCAGTATTATAAACTTACCTTCAAATATTTATTAATTTAAAATTTGTGAAATTGTTAAAATAAACGTAATTAAACACAGAAAAGTATGCACTGAATACTCGCAATTAGTCCATTATTCATAGTACTTGCTTCAATTTTCGGACTGGTCTGATTAGTACGTAACCAATCATGTACCAGTCCACAGTGTTCCGCGAACACGGAGTCATCAGTCAGAATCGTACCGCGAACGATTAAATCAAAACTGCGCATGCGTGTGATGCTCAAACTAGTCCGGGATCGCTACCGCGAACAAACCTATAATGTAGTATTTTTCAACTTTCTATAAATAAATAAATACCGTGAGTATTTTTTAACTTGAAACATTTGATTTGTCATATCCATGGTTACGAGTTGTCATTTGATTGACAGCAATATATTTCGCTGTCCTATTTAAAATGAAACATAGGGAACGAATTGACATTTGACAAGACGTCAATAGAGTTAATTTTGTTTAAATAATTAAACCTGTGTTCTAAATTAAATTTAGTTGTAGAAAAACATTTTTACCAGCAGGCCCATTAAATGCCGGTTGAACTATTATCAAACTTCATTTAGCCCACAGTTTTAAGTCTATATTTAAAGTAGCCAAAAGAATTTTGCAGGTTTTATAAATTGTTGAAAATGTAAGCCTGCCGAATTTACGACCATATGTGCTCGCATATAGAATTAACGGAAGGTAATGTGTTGGTTAATTTATATTTATTTTTACCTTCCGTCACTTTTAGGTGAGGACGGTATTGTCTTTGGTCAAAAAATTCGGTGGTGAGTTTTTTAAAATACGAATTTACTATTTTTAAGATGTCTGTATGTATGTATGTATGTATGTATGTATGTGTGTGTGTGTCCGTGTGTGTGTGTGTGTGTGTGTGTGTGTGTGTGTGTGTGTGTGTGTGACAAATTTTTCTCCGACGATAACTCCAATAATACAATTCTAAAAATTATAATTCTTTCGTATTCCTCTTCTGTACATCCATATGAAGAGTTGATTAGATTTTGGTTACAACTGATCCACCGGAAGTACCTTTATTTGAAGTTTTTAACAGTTTTTCTTAAAAAAACGCAGTTAAATATTATTTTTTGACATTTTTTTATTATATATATTAAAGAAAATACTCTTCTCTATCCGGTTTGATTATACATTTTCCTACATATTCAATAGATGTAAATTTAAAGCATTTTAAAGAAATTAATTTTCAAAAATTAGTCAGCTTTGCTATTTATCATGGAAACAGCTGATATAATCAAAAAATTCTAATTGATAGATGTCAGTTGTAAGTGCAAACCCAAATATGGATAGCATAAGATCAAAAATTGGTATGTCATAGTGTTTCTCGCAAGTGACATGCAGAGAAAGGCCAAAGAGAAGATGGAAGAACTGTATCGTAGAGGACTTGAGAAAGGAAGGACTGTGTGAAGAAGATGCGTTGGACAGGAATGTCAAGTGAATTTTACTTAGTGTATGTTTATTGGATTTATAGAACCTTTTCAAATGAACTTTTGGTGTGGAATTTGTAAAAAATAGTATGTGTTCGTGTTCGATTTTACATGATATTACACAGAATCTGTTCCAAGGACCTTTTGGTATGAGATTTGTACAAAATACATCGAATTGACGGAAGGTCTTGTGCTGGCCACAACAGATTTTTTAATTTTAAAATAACTATAGACAATTAAATATAAATATAATCAAACAGTTTTACTAAAATCCCTTTTAATTTTCCATTTTCCGTCTGTACCGTTCATTTCAAAATGTAGCAGTCATATTTCACAAATTTTATTTTTATTCATTGTACATTTAGACGCCTGAAATTGCTTTCAGGAGTATAATCCTACGATATTATGTAAATAGCAGCTGTCAAGTTAATATGCTGAAATTACGGACTGCCCTGAAGAGCTGCAATTCTAACAAAAATACTAACACGACAATTGCATTTGAGCATGAAAACTAAATTAAACTGTTAAATATATCGTGTGCTAGCAACAATCATATGAAATGTAATGGTAGAAATGCATAATACACAATGAAATATACAAATTATTCACAAAAGCTTACTTGTAACCGATGGAACGATATTAAGCATGGAGCTAATACACGGAGGAAAATGTGTTGGCATTTTTAATAACTATTAATTTATCATAACCAGAGTTAGGACCATTTAAAATGCAAAATAACTATTTTGCATTTTACATTTTAAATGATTTCAGAAATTTACATTTTCATTTTCAATTAACAATACATATTTTTTTAAAATGGTTTCTTAACGTCACGTTGACAACATGATAACTTTTTTATGACAGCGCAAGCACAATGCAATGCCGTAAAATTTGAAACCTATGAATTTTACGATTTAATATATTAACTTTGTTCAATGACATGTACTAGGCCGCCCTAGTGTTAACTTTCTTACACTAACATGTTTTATGAGAAACGGGCAGCTTCTGGCAGGCTGTTCGATGACAAAACTTTTAAGAACTAGTGCTCACTTTTCTGACCTGACTCGCGAGGTGGTGTAGAAAGTGCAGACTAGGAGTGGGGGTAACTAAATGTTGTTCGGTAGACATTTTAATTCTATCCTATCAGATATAGTATATTCTCTTTGTTTTATTATATAAAGGATTAATTAATATATCTGTCTCTGAATCTGATGAAGAATCAAATGATGATTGATCTTCGTCAGAATCGTTTATTAGTTCAAACACTATGCTCTTTAAAACAGACATTTCTGCAGTCACTTCTTTGCAGCTTTATCATATGACTGTGTTTATAAACAACCTAACCTTTTACACCTTTGGCTACGCTTTGCTTGATTACTAACAGCTGAGCAAACTTGCCCAAATATACACTAGTATGTTTTATGAAACCACAAGAATTAGACTGTACTAGTGTACACTACACTGCACTGCAATATTCTGCTCTGCACTTCAAGCACTTCTCATCGAACAGAACTATTGTAACCCATTAATGACAATCTTACTTGAAAGTTTTAGTTAGATTGTATGCAGTGTTTAAAAATTATGAAATTTGGTATACTTATGTAATTTTGCCCGTAGAATCTACTGGTGTTGTCGACAAATTCATATCTTGACCCATTTTTGGTGTTATTACCCAAAATTGGGTAGTTTTGAGAAAAACTTTGAATCTAAATATCTCGAGAACGAAAAGAGATATCGACTTGCGGTTTTAAAATTTGGAATCAGCGCATTGAGAAGTATCTAGATACATAAAACATAGATTTTTGAAAATTTTGAAGTTTTTATCTAAATGTGGCCAGCACAAACCTTCCATTAAACTGCTCATTTTTGGGAAGTAACCCTTCCGGAATTATTTTCTTCTATTTGTTGGCAACCTATTGTCGTCGGCAAGTGTCAGTTTCGTCTGGGGCGCGAGTTGTGAGACACCTGTATATATATATATATATATAAATCTGTCGTGATTCCACCCCGATCGACCGTTCCATTATTATTATTGCTTATAGCATTACAGCGACAAAAATGTATATATAATAAATATATAAATATAAATAATAATATTTAAAACATCAAAAAACATAGTATACTACAATTGTATATCTAGGTCTTCCAACCAAATCAATGCAGAAGGAGTGGCATTTATAAAATCTGCGGTTGATCCGTGGTACTTTCTAGAAGGGCACTCTTGAATAATATGTTCCACAGATTGTACTTGTGCTCCGCAGTCGCAAGCTGGAGAGTTACACAGACCCCACTTGTACAACATTTGGTTACATCTCCCATGTCCAGTTCTTATCCTGTTAAGTTTCGACCACAGACTCCTTTTAAATTCAAAACCCGTTCCATCAATTGCAGCTAAACACCACCGAGAAAACAGTAAGTAAATTATTTTCCTATTATGATTCACAAACAAGTTTGATACAAGTTGTAATTTCCATTCTGGCAAGGACCCACTTTAAATTTTATTTAGTGATTTAGTCTATTCTGAACTATTTGTCACAATATTGTCGTCTACTTCTATTTCTCTTTCTTGTGAATTATATCTACCTTCATTCAATTTTTTCTTCCTTGTTTTATTAACTGCCGATAATTCCAAGTAAACACTTTACGACTGAATCCTAGCCCGAAGAAAAAGAACCCCGCAGCATTGTCCTTATAACTCAACCCAATACTATACGTTAAAAGGACC
This sequence comes from Ophonus ardosiacus, assembly GCA_943142095.1. Lineage (NCBI taxonomy): Eukaryota > Metazoa > Arthropoda > Insecta > Coleoptera > Carabidae > Ophonus > Ophonus ardosiacus. The sequence continues at coordinate 3,616,989 of OW964839.1, forward strand.
TGTACCAATTCATTTCGTCCTACAAAATTTATGTAATATCTTGCGTAGGAAATATCTTTGTAAGCAGAAGAACGCTTACGTATAAATCCTAGAAGCCGGATGAAATGCAGGAATACACTCCAATGCAACAAAAATAAAAAAAAAAATTTTATTAAGGTGTGGCAATAAAATATTGATATTTTTTCTCGGCCTCCCTGTAAATTTGACAACATAGCAAGATTTGTTATATCAATTTATCATCTTCCCTCTATACACGGCTCAAATTTCAAGATAATTAGATAAACAGTTCGGAAGATTACGTTGAAGGTGGCAATATTCCTTTTGCGAATTTTTTTGAATAGTTAATGTAGCCACACATTTCAGAGACAATTTTTCTTACTATACCTCTATTCTTTTATATTTCCTGCAGAATTTGAAACGTGGTATAGCTCGGTCAAGTTCCATCGATAACATATTATCCTCCAGTGTCCTATTCGCTCTCTCGAACTATATCTCATTATTATAGATTTGAGAAAAGTTCCATACTTCCAATACATATTCTAAAAGGTGTCTGAAAGCAGCTTGCTATACGTCTCTAGAGAAATAGACATGCATGCAGGTTCAACAGTCCCGGAATGAAAATATAATCAAATAAGCCTTGTTTTGCGCTTTCAAATGTCAAACAACCAGATGATTCAGTTTACGTGTTGCCATGGTTATTTTGTTTGTTAGATACGTTTTGTTTTAGAGACGAGAATATTTCAATTTGGGAAAAATGAAACAATATTATTATTAGGCAATTTATTTTTATTACTCGGGTATTCGTGTTGATTTATATAAATGAAACTGAGAATACTGATCAATTATAAGGTACAATAGACCAGAAAGGTCGTAGTACAGGGGCAAGAATGAACCACCTCCCGACTGATCAATTATTATAGTAATAAGTTGATTCTGGACCTTTTAGAGGTTGGTAAATACGTCAATCAAACCCACCAAAAACCAGGTTCGGTTTAAATTTAGTCCAATTTGTTTTTTACCTCTCGCTAAGAGAGGTATTGGATTTATGCTAAAAATCGCATATCCATCAAAACATGCTTATTCACTAAAATCTCTATATGCGATTTTTAGCACGATCCCAATTCCTCCCTTATCTAGGGGTACTGGGAGATAAAAAGAAATAAGTGTAAGGTCTTTCCAACAGTGACTCCCGCTATAATTATAAAGAACACATGACAAATGAAAAATTCTTTAAGTTTTCACAGCCATCTGAAGACACTGAATTATGTAGAACTTAAATATCAAAACACAATCGAGAGACGCAACTGTTATAACCACTGTACTACCGAGATATTTACAAATCTCTTGATATTGCATAAAAAAGTGAAACAATTATTTATTTGACAATTTTTACAATTTATTGTAATTTTTGCAATATTATTAAAGTAATTAATATTAAATAATGTGCAAGATGTAATGTACTATTATCATGTTCAATAGCATGGCTTGATTTATTGCCAGACCTTTGTACTTACCAAAATCTGCTTCCCATGTTACCTAAGCGCCTATGTTTACTCATAAAATAAACGCTTCAATACATTGCTGTCAAACATTCATACCGTAACTATGACAATGATATACCCTATGTTTACTGATAAAATAAATTCCCGGTATATATATATACCGTGAGTATTTTTTAACGTGAAACATTGGGTTTTCATGTCCATGGTTACGATTTGACATTTGATTGACAGCAATGTATTTGCGTGTCCCATTTAAAATTAAACATAGGGAACGAATTTGACAGATGTTAGCTAAGTCAGAAATTTAGCTAAGTGAGAAAACCACTCGAGAGCACTAAACATATTTCGGGCACACAATATTATTTTTGCAACTAAATTTAATTTTTAGAAAAAAGGTATAATTTTTTAAACAAAATTAACCTCTAATGACGTCTTGTCAATATGACAGATAACCGCTGAATTTTTCTATAAGTTTCGACTTGACATTTGATTGACAGTAATATATTTGCCTGTCCCATTGAAAACATAAGGAATGAATTTTACAGAGTATTATATTCAAATATTGTAAGAAATTTGGCCAAGTTAGAAAATCACTCGAGCACAATAAGGTACACTAAATTTAATTTGGAAAGCAGGTATAATTATTTAAACAAAATTAACCTTTACTGACGTCTTATCAAATGTCAAATTCGTTCCCTATGTTTCATTTTAAATGGGACACGGAATTACATTGCTGTCAATCAAATGTCGAATCGTAACTATGGATATGACAAACCCAATGTTTCATGTTAAAAAATACTCACGGTATATATATATATATATATATATATATATATATATATAATAATAATAATAATAATAATAATAATAATAATAATAAAAATAATGAATGTTTTGATAAGAATCATACGAAAACGGCAAGAACGAAAACTGCGCAAACTGAAGAAAATAAAAATAATTTACATCGTGCAATAGAAGAAAAAAAAATAGCTGTCTACAAATGTTTGGGGAAATGAATTTAATATTAGCAAAAGTTCTGTATTTCAGTTATTAAAAAACCGCAAATTTCATTCTTGTCATTTCCAAAATTACCGAGAGTTAAGGTACTATTCTTATTACTTCATTTATTAGTTCATGTAACAATGTCAACCTTGTTGCATTTTATCTGAAACGAAACAAGAAGTGTATCCATAGTAATCAATTAATGATAGAATATTAAATTTATTGCACTATAGCTGAAACTCACGGTATATATTCAGCAATTGCCTACTTATTACAAATTAAAAAAATTCTTGACCTCAATTATATGCTGTCCTAGGTTTACAATAAGTCTTTACGCCTGGCACCAATACCTGTTACAATATCACTTTTATTAGGCGACCTTTATTGCTTTATAGTTTAATCAAAACTTCAACACCCCCTCCCTAAATAGCCCTTATAATCTAGCCCTTGGGCGAAGCGAATGTTTGATAGTTCGTTCAACTACTCCGCTTTGCATAATCCAAGATGACTCGGATCTCGGGTCAAGCACTGTTCGCCGGAAGTTTCCGTACCCCTGGCTAGAGATTTCCGGCTACTCATGCCGAAGATAATGTGCGATACACGGTCACTTATCCACAAGTTCAGACCTGTCAATAATATCAAGGTTTAAGAGGGACGTTTATCAAACAATGGAGCAATGAGTAAGGGGAACTTTGAAAGTGGTAAGTGGTAGTTCTCTTCATAAGCAGAAGATAAATGAATCGCTTGGTTTCAAAATCCGATAAATCCACTTAGATCAAATTTTAGGGAAAAAAGTCTGTTGTGGCCAGCACAAGACCTTCCGTCAATTCGATGTATTTTGTACAAATCCCATACCAAAAGGTCCTGGGAACAGATTCTATATAATATTATGTAAAATCTAACACGAACACATACTATTTTTTACAAATTTCATACCAAAAGTTCATTTGAAAAGGTTTTATAAATCCAATAAAATTAAAACATAAACATACACTAAGTAAAATGCACTTGACACTTCCTTCATTTCTTCTTCAGCTATCCCCTATTTTATTGTCCAACGCATCTTCTTCACACAGTCCTTCCATCTTCTCTTTGGCCTTTTTCTGCATGTCACTTGTGAGGAACACTATGACATACCAATTTCAGATCTTATATTTTCCATATTTGCTTTTGCACTTGCAACTGACATCTGTCAATTAAATTTTTTTGAATAATTATGTCAGCTGTTTCCATGATAAATAGCAATGCTGACTAATTTTTGAAAATTAATTTCTTTATAACGCTTTAAATCTACATCTATTGAATATGAAGGAAAATGTATAATCAAACCGTATAGAGAAGAGTATTTTCTTTAATATGTATAATAACAAAATGTCAAAAAATAATATTTAACTGCGTGTTTTTAAGAAAAACTGTTAAAAACTTCAAATAAGGGTACTTCCGGTGGATCAGTTATAACCAAAATCTAATCAACTCTTCATATGGTTATACAGAAGAGGAATACGAAAGAATTATAATTTTTAGAATTATAGTATTGGAGTTATCGTCGGAGAAAAATTTGTCACACACGGACACACGGACACACATACACATACACACACACACACACACACACACACCCACACACACACACACACACACACACATCATCGCAAATCTAGTAAATCGTATTTTAGATACCCTAAAACGTGCTTACTTTTTAAAAACATTACCGGTTTTTTTGACCAGACAAGGTAAAAACGTCTATGAATATGACAGTAGAAAATCGATGTCACGCTTAGAACTACTAGATAGCAGAATTTTTCAGCAGGCTTTGCTATCGCCTAGATTATGTTACGCATTCTTGTGTTCGTTCTGTATAATGCAATAGTTATTTACATTCGAGTGCGTGTAAGTTGTATTTTACAGCGTGACAGCTAAGGCGAGTGCCTTATTAGCTGGAGCGCTGTAAAATACTTCACGCACGAGAATTATATCAAATTTTTTGGCCGACGATAATGAAAATCACTTTTTTCAATGAGATAGGTTGTACTTCTGAAAAGGGTTAGTTTAAAATACTGGGGTTAAGTCAATTTCCAAATTTGATTTTACTTACCTTCATTAGAGTACTTCTTCTAGCAAAAATTTATCTGTAATAATAGACGTTGTTTATGACTGATAATATATTTATTTGCTCATGTTTTCTTCGTAATAAATAATAGGTAGGTGTCGATATTTGACATTTCAGCTATGTTCGCCTCGCGTATTTGACAGGTATATCGATCGGTGAATATGTCGGTAACGGCGGATTTTTACAATAATGACACATATCGCTACCGTGAGTTTGGTTTATATAAATTAATTTTAAATATAGGAAATGTTAAAGTAAAAAAATAACTTAAGTAGGTAGTACTTTTTTACATGAACTTTATTATAGTAAAGGTGATTTCTTTTCTAAATGCCCATAAACGTCCAGTGTATTTTGATTATTTTACCGCATAGTTAGACAAGTTACAACACAATAAGCGTAAAATGTAGGTTACATTTGGTGTGTATACAATTGTAAAGTTCCCATTACACTTCAGGAGGGCAAAAAAAATATTTTTAATATAGGTCATACTGTTTTCCGTGTTGAGAATATAAAATATAGGTAACTAGTGATAATATCTTATTATTGTCGTTGGTCCAACCCTTAACAACGTCCATCCATCACCACTGGACTTTGATAAATGCTCATTCTGTCCCACATCCAGCTATAATGAAATTATAATTGCATCTATCTCTATTATCACGTGCTGAAATACAAAATAAACCCTTCTTTATGAGCTAGGAATATTAAGTAATAAACTTGACCAACTTTTAATAAGTCCCCGGTCGGCAGGCGCACAGGGATTAAAATTAACTTTTAATTAGATTTACAACGAGCGAGATAAAGTCCAATAAAAAATTACATTAAAAAATCTATAAAATATGTAGTGGGGAGAGAGCGGGATTAGCTGATGCATTATTTACGGGGCTGTATTTACAAACGAGGAGTAATCCTTTAGAGCGAGAGGCATTTTTATGTGACGCACAAGTAATGCGCTAATGGGAATGCGCTTTTTGATTTATTAATTAATTGTAGGGTGGTTCGACCCAACGTAGTGTGATCGTTACGAATCTACGAATTATAGCTAAAATATGTGATATACAATTACAATGAAAAAATCTGATGTGGTCAGCATATTACCTTCCATCAATTTTACATATTTTGTATAAATTTTACACAGAAAGTTTCTTGCAAACGATTCTATAGACTATAGGTTTGTTCCAACACACCGTCAAATCAGTTTACGAACTGTCGGGTACATCCGTAGTATGCATTTAGTGTTCCAACATAAAGTTTGACTGAATCATGTACTAATCGTCGGATGTTACGAAACAAAATTGACCGTACCTAAACTCGTTCTTGAACTTCTGTTGTGGCCAGCACAATACCTGTCGCCATTTCCATTTTATGTTATATAAGTATTGTATTGCACAAAAAAAATTACAGAATTTTACCCAAATATTATTTTTATTGTATTTAACATGTCTTCTGCTCACATACAATTCTAATTATATCTATTTCTCATTGTATGAGGAAGTTCCTAAATATAAGAGATTCTTCCAATTCATTAACTAGATAAGCGGTATTTCTGATGGATATATGCATTTTACCTACAATTTTAAATATTTAATTAATAAAACAATAAGAGAGATTAAATGTACCTACTTCCCAGAAAAAGTTTTCAAAATGTCACTAAAACTGTAGATTTTAGTCCCTTTACAATCTATGTTATAAACATTACCATGTTATAAACATTTGAATTTGTTAACTGGTTTCCTTAGTGCCTTAACCTCTGCGATGTACTACATTAAATTATTCAATATATTACAGTGCCTTTATCTCTAAATCTATACAAGATATAATAAAGGAGAACTTTATGTTCTTCAATATTTGTAATAACAAAAATTTCCAAAAAATTATATTTAGAAGATTTTTTTAAAAAAACTATTACTTCCGGTTGTCCAATTGTTACCAAAATCTAATCAGCTCTTCCCAGGAATGTCAGATTGAGGAAACTACAGTTAAATATTTTTTGTCTTGTAGTATTTGAGAAACCGTGGTTCCAACATTCACACATCCACGCACACATCCACACACACACATATACACATACACATATATACACACATATATATATATATATATATATATATATATATATATATATATATATATATATAAGATACACACATACAGTAAAATTTTTGAAAGAAGTCCGATCAAGGCCATCTACGAATTGTATCTATGAATTAAGATTTTGTGCTGTCAAATTTAATAGTGTCTTTTACTTAGTTTTTATGAGGGTACATAATAAACGACGCTACTAAATTTGACAGCATAAAATCTTAATTCGTAGATGCAGTTCGAAGATGGCCTTGATTGGACTTCTTTCAAAAATTTTACTGGGCACGCACATACGGACATCATCGTAAAAATATTATAATCGGATTATAGGGACCTTAAAACGTGTTTATCCACTAAAATCTGGATATGCGAATTTTAGCATGATTCCAATACCTCTCTTAACGAGAGTTAAAAACTGTCATCCCTATTGAAAGACACTATGTATAAATGGAAAACACTATAACTGATATAAGTAGGATTAACGTAGTCTCTATACATACCGTGAGTATTTTTTAACGTGAAACATTGGGTTTTTCATATCCATGGTTACGATTCGACATTTGATTGACAGCAATGTATTTGCGTGTCCCATTTAAAATGAAACATAGGGAACGAATTTGACAGATGTATTATATTTAAATACGATAAGAAATTTAGCCAAGTCAGAAAACCACTACAGAGCACTAAACATATTTCGGGCACAAGGTGCACACAAATTTTTTTTTACAACTAAAGTTAATTTTTTGCAAACAGTTACATATAATTATTTAAACAAAATTAACCTCTAATGACATCTTGTCAATATGCCAGATAACAGCTGAATTTTCCTATAAGTTACTACTTGACATTTGATTGACAGCAACGTAATTGCCTGTCTCAATTAAAACATAGGGAATGAATTTGACAGAAGTATTATATTTAAATATTGTAAGAAATTTAGCCAAGCCAGAAAATCACGTGGGCACAAGGTGCACACAATATTTTTTCTACAACTAAATTTAATTTAGAAAGCAGGTATAATTATTTAAACAAAATTAACCTCTACTGACGTCTTGTCAAATGTCAAATTCGTTCCCTATGTTTCATTTTAAATGGGACACGCAAATACATTGCTGTCAATCAAATGTCGAATCGTAACCATGGATATAGCAAACCCAATGTTTCACGTTAAAAAATACTCACGGTATATTGACTTACAGAACTTGCAAGATGCTCAAACATTTCTAATTCGTCTATCCCCGTTTTCCTTTCTTTCCTTCAAGAAATTTTCTTTATTTGTTATATCCCACTGGATTTCGCACCTAGAATTACCCAGCTAACACTCTTACACCTAACAGCATCAAAAAGTCCACTGCGCAAAGTTCCCGCCATGAAATTTTAATTCGCAGTGAAAAGCTGCGAATAAAAATAAACTTTCTGATGTGGCTTTGTCCCCTGATCTGTAGAGGGGAACCCTGTAGAATTTTTAATAAAGTCGTACGCGAACACGGGTTCAATTCTCTCGCCGCGAAAAAACTGACATTTTTTACAGCAGTTGTCAGCGAAAATAGTTCTATTCAAACAGCAACGGGAGTTTCAGTTTTTCTATTTGTGGAAGCGCAAAAATGGACAGCGATAATTAAAAACCAGGTGAGGACGGTTACGGGGGAGGAATGGAGAGGATTATAGCTGAATTATTTCAATAAAAAGAGCAGACAACAAGGAGTCATACGGTTTAATGAATGGAATTATTAGAGTGGAATGACTACCTTTATTAATTACGATAAAAGTTATGTAATACTTCACATTATGATTATATATGTTGAGGGATGCATTTCTGTTTGAAGATATAGAATATCCAAATAATTATAATTTTATACCGTGAGTTTCGGTAGTACACTGTCATTAATGTATTACTAATTTTTTACCTTCCGTCACCTTTAGGTAAGGAAGGTATTGTCTTTGGTCAAAAAATTCGGTAGTGAGTTTTTAATGAATAAGCACGTTTTAGGGTCCCTACAATACGAATTTACTATTTTTAAGATGATGTCTGTATGTATGTATGTGTGTGTGTGTGTGTGTGTGTGTGTGTGTGTGCGTGTGTGTGTATGTGTGTCCGTGTGTGACAATTTTTTCTCCGACGATAACTCCAATACTACAATTCTAAAAATTATAATTCTTTCGTATTCCTCTTCTGTACATCCATATGAAGAGTTGATTAGATTTTGGTTATAATTGATCAACCGGAAGTACCCTTATTTGAAGTTTTTAACAGTTTTTCTTAAAAAAACACAGTTAAATATTATTTTTTGACATTTTGTTATTATATTTATTAAAGAAAATACTCATCTCTATATGGTTTGATTATTCATTTTCCTTTATATTCAATATGTGTAGAGTTAAAGCATTATAAAGAAATTAATTTTCAAAAATTAGTCAGCTTTGTTATTTATCATGGAAACAGCTGACATAATTATTCAAAAAAATTTAATTGACAGATGTCAGTTGCAAGTGCAAAACCAAATATGGAAAAAAAAGTATAGGATCTAAAATTGGTATGTCATAGTGTTGCTCGCAAGTGACACGCAGAGAAAGGCCAAAGAGAAGATGGAAGGACATTACTTAGTGTAGTTTATGTTATAATTTTATTGGATTTATAGAACCTTTTTAAATGAACTTTTGGTATGGAATTTGTAAAAAATAGTTTGTGTTCGTGTTCGATTTTACATGATATTATATAGAATCTGTTCCAAGGACCTTTTGGTATGGAATTTGTACAAAATACATGGAATTGACGGAAGGTCTTGTGCTGGCCACAACAGATTTTTTATTTATTTATCTATTTTACAATTTTGGCTTCTCAACAGGAAATATTTCCCAATAACAGAGACGCACTAGACCAATTAACAAAAAACTGTGTACAAAGCAATAATAATACAACAAGTAAATGAAATATACAAAATATAAACCTATACCAATTATTAACCCTAACCCAATACGAAAATTTTTATTTGATCTACTTAAATTAAAATTTAATCAGTCTTTTAAAGCTACATAATGTTTCACAAAATAAATCCGACATTCTTCCACTACAATACAAATTATTACATAGATAAGAAAGGCGGACAATCGGCGAATTCATAGTTGAATTTGTTCTACAATAATTCACTGAGAAAAGACGTATATGTCTGCTGGGATACTTAGGTACGTGAAAGTTAAACGAACTAATTAAACATGGGGATAATATACCATTATTAAATAATTTATACATAAAACATAAGTCATTTAACTGCCTTCTATTTTCTAGAGATAGTAAGTTTGGTCTGTGCGTGGGAAATTTTTTAAACAATATCTGTAAAAATTTATTTTGAATACTTTCTATTCGGTCGATATAAATTTGATATTGAGGATTCCAACACACAGAAGCAAATTCTAACTGACTACGGACTAGAGTAATATAAAGCATAATAAATGTACAGGGATGTTTAAAGTTCGAGCTAGAACGAATTAAGAATCCTAACATCTTATAAGCTTTTTTTAACTATTTTATCAATGTGCACATCGAATAATAGTTTGTTATCAAGACTACCTCCCAGATCTTTGACAATGTTTACCTTATTGATTAATGAATTTTCTATTTTATAGTCATAGTGAATCATGTTTCTATTTCTAGTAAATTTTATAAAGGAACATTTTTCAATGTTAAGCTCTAATTTCATGTGTTTAGTGTAGTTCACAAATTTGTCAATGTCTGCTTGCAATGCCTTACAGTCACAGACAGTTTCAACTGTATGGTAAATCTTTAAATCATCTGCATATAACTGAATATTTGCAAAATTAAAGCAAGTATTTATATTATTTATAAAAATTATGAAAAGAAGAGGACCAAGATGAGACCCTTGAGGGACTCTAGAGAAACCATTTACTACAACCCGCTGCCTTCTATTGGTAAGATAAGAAATAAACCATGACAATAATTTGCCACCAACACCAACTTCAGCCAACCTGAAAATTAAAAGATTGTGTGAAATTTTGTACTATGGCCATGTCATACAACTCCGAATGGCACACTAATGACATTCATTGGTTTGTATGGCAACACTTTAGAATAACAAAAATGAATTATACAATTCGATTTAATTTGATGCTTCAGATTAAATGATAATATTATTTTTCATAAAATAGAAGCTAAGAAGCTATTCTTTGATAGCAAATTTGACGTTTTGTACAAATTATAGCAATGTTTTGTTTAATTCAGGGATTTGTTAACTGCTGGATGGAGCGAGTGAATCTTTACCATGTACCCGGCCAGATCGACAGAGATAGTCATACATAATTCCGATTTGTTGTCTTTGTTTCCGTTACTTGTCAAATCTTTTGTTTGACAGGTTTGACAGATTTTAGGTTATTCTTGATATAACTATTGAAATATAATTATTTTAATATATGACAATGGTTCGAAAGTGTTGTGTTGAAAATTGTGTATCAAAATATGTGATGAACGATGCTGTGTTGTTTCATTAGTAAGTTATGATTAAAATTCTTCAAAAAAATAATTTGTTGACAAATTAACGACTTGTATTCTTATAGGTGTTCTAATTTAACGTTGCATTAGATGTATTCGTACTTATTTCACGTTTCATGTTCAAATATACTTAAACACAATTAATTTTTGACGTGAATTTGACAGATGTGAATATGACAGATATAAATATCAAATTCACTTGTCTAAAGTGGAATTATCTTTATCTTTTTCACTCACACTTCCTGTGTTCTCTCTTAATCTAGCCGGGTACACAAGAGATATATATATATATATATATATATATATATATATATATATATATATATATATATATATATATATATCGATATACACTTGCTCTATCCAGTAGTTAACAAATCCCTGGTTTAATTAGTGCGCGTCAACTTCAAGGCATAGTGCACTCCTGCAAAACCCTAAAATCTAATTCCTAAAATCCTAAATAATCACTAGATTTAGGACATATAAATTTAGGATTTAGATATTAGGGTGAAGTCAGCACATGAATAGTTGTTAAATAAAGTAACTCGCCTTAAGTATCCATAATAATATATTAATGACAGGATAGTAAATATGTATCTTAGCTGAAACTTACGGTAGAAATTAGACTAATATTATTTATAGATTCCGGCAATGACGAAACCACCTGTATCATAAATGAATTAATAAAATATAAAAGATTCTTATTGTTCTTTTTACATAAACTCAATTTTTGTTTGAAATAATGTTTAGAGCGGCAGTTTTCATTCCCAAAAGAACTTATTTCAAATAAAAATAGTATTTATGTTAAAGGAACAGTAAGATTATTTTACTAATTTTTGTTTGAAGAATTAAAAACTATAGGAATTATTTACGTACATCTGAATAATTACAATTTTGTTTATGGAATTTAAACTAATCTTATTCACATATATGACTATTTCTTTGAAGAGTGATCCATGTAGAAAATAGCTTAATAATATAATAATATATGAAAAGATCCACCCAGAAATGATTTAAATATCAGGTTGAATCGGTAAGGTTTGAAATTATCGTATCTTTTGAAGCAAAGACCTCCTTTGTAGTTGATAATTGGTCCAATTTCTCCAGTGATACGTTTCTAGAATGAGTCAAAATTAAGTAGATAATTAGGGGCCGTATTTACTCGAACCGTTATTGGTGATTTTTATTATTCAGTGTCTCGTTAGGCATAATTGGTCGGCAATTAGAGTTCCTTCCACTTCAACAGACAACAAGAGATATTGACCAAGTTTTCCCTTCGATAAATATTTATTTAAGTCGTTTGATGGCAAATGATAAAAAGAGGGAGCTGTATTGGCAAAATTGGAAATGTATTCAAGACGAATATTACACAAAATTGAATTCAAATATAATTGTTTATAAAGAAATGTACCTATTCCGGTATACAAAACAAGGAACACAACTCTCATCAAATTTTCCTCTTCAATGTGGTGTACCATAGGGATCAATTTTGGGACCTTTGTTCTTTTTAATATTTGTAGCTGACATGCCTAATATTTTTAATTTTTGTTCAGTTCACTCTTATGCGGATGACACCCAGGTTCTTGCAACTATGGAACAGTCGCATATAAATGAACATTGCGCTATTGTCAACAAAGAGCTAAGTGATTTTGTATCATGGGTAAAGAGCAATGGTCTCAAAATTAATACCGACAAATCATCACTTCTAATCATTAGTGACTGTGGTAACATACCTGATATTGTGTTAGATGCTTCTATTTTAGTTCGCACAGATAATTTTAAAATTTTGGGACTTCACATTGACAAAGATTTAAATTTTAGAAACCATCTTAATGTAAAATTATGTGCAGCAAGATTGAAATTACGACAATTATTTCAGTTTAAAAATGAACTAAATTCGTCAGTGAAACTTAAACTGGTAAATTCACTTATTCTTCCACTATTTGACTATTGCGCCTGCACTTATATTCCGAACCTCACACAGACAGATAAACAGAGACTAACATTATTGCAAAATTCTTGTCTGCGTTTCGTATACGTTGTGCGTAAATACGATCATATATCTAAATATCGCAAAATTTCTAAGATGCCCTCTGTTGAAAACCGTCTTAAATATATTTATTTATGCTTGCTACATAAAATTATATTGACAGGTACTCCATCATATTTATTTGATAAATTTATTATTAAAGACTATAACTATTCTCTTAGAATGAAGGATTTGTACATTGTCGTAACCTTCAGAAAGTCAAAATTTAAAGGTGCGTTTTCATATATGGCCCCCACTTTATATAACAGTGTTCCTGATTATCTGAAGATCCTTTTCTTTAAACAATTTCAAAAGAAATGTACGAGCATTATTATCTGTATAATATTTATTTCATTGTTTACTATTTTGTACTCTATATTTATCTATATTTATCTTAAATGTTTCTATTACTTAAATTATCTGTAATTGATTAATATTTCAACGTGTCTATTAGTTTTATATACATCTGTGTATTATTTGTTGGTTAGGTGAAAGAGCAGCCTTAGGCTGAACCTCGCCCTTGATTATATGTCAATAAAGTTTATTATTATTATTATATATCTTATTGATCTTTACTGATTTACCCTGTGGTTCATCTTGTTTTATTATCCCGCTTGAGTGATCCTAGTGAGCCGAACTATACAGAACCCGGATCACATACGCTGAACCAAAAAAAGGAAATCATGTAGGTGCTTTGATTTTCCTTTGCGATGCACAATCTCTAGATAATTGTACAAGATTCTTTGTCCAATAACAAAGATACTGGACCACAGAAAAGATAAAAGAAAAGTGAACATAGGTAGAGTCAATTAAGTAATTGAAGGAAGGCTTACGACTTACGTTAGTGAATTTACTAAAATTGTTTAATAGAGACTTGTTTACATGATGTAAAGTTATTGCACCTGTCTCTATCCACTGTCTCCAAAAATGTGTAAATGTACTTTTTTACCCTCCTGAAGTGTAATGGGAACTTTACAATTGTATACACAGCAAGTGTAACCTACATTTTACGCTTACTGTGTTGTAACTTGTCTAACAATGCGGTAAAATAATCAAAATACACTGGACGTTTATGGGCATTTAGAAAAGAAATCATCTTTACTATAATAAAGTTCATATAAAAAAGTACTACCTACTTGAGTTATTTTTTTACTTTAACATTTCCTATATTTAAAATTAATTTATATAAACCAAAATCACGGCAGCGACATCTGTCATTATTGTAAAAATCCGCCGTTACCGACATAGTCACCGATCGATATACCTGTCAAATACGCGAGGCGAACATTGCTAAAATGTCAAATGTCGACACCTACCTATTATTTATTACGAAGAAAACATGAGCAAATAAATATATTATCAGTCATAAAAAACGTCTATTATTATTATTTTCGCTAGAAGAAGTACTCTAATGAAGGTAAGTAAAATCATATTTGGAAATTGACAACCCCAGTATTTTAAACTAACCCTTTTCAGAAGTACAACCTATCTCATTAAAAAAAGTGATTTTCATTATCGTCGGCCAAAAAATTTGATACAATTCTCGTGCGTGTAAGTTGTATTTTACAGTGCGACAGCTTTGTTTAAGGCACGAGCCCTTAAGGCGAGAGCTTTATTTAAAAATCAACATTATAGTTCTTCACTTCCATGGTTACTCACTATTGTCAAAAAATGACAGCAATGTAATATTTGTCCATTTTAAAATGCAACATTATAAATAGTATTTCAGCACAGGAGATACCTCCAAAATACATCACAAATGGTGTCAATTCTTATTACGACCGACTAGAATATTGCCTCAGAGTGATTGGGGATATTTTTTAACATTTATTACATGAAAGTTATGAATTTTTGAAAGCTAAAGTTTTTTAAGATGTACAACATTCATGTTATGATTATTTGTTAATCGTATGTAGGCTAATTTATAGGAAATTAGTTTTGATAATACAAAACTATAAATTTTGTATATTGCATTTTAAAATGGACAAATATTACATTGCTGTCATGTTTTGACAATAGTGAGTAACCATGGAAGTGATTCGCCATATGTTGCATGTTAAAATAAATTCCCTGTATTCGTATTTGGTAATTTATTCAATTCAATTTCCAAATTAGTTCCGTTGCTTTGCAACCCACATTATCAAATTTCTTTGAAACAAAATTAATATCATTAATGTGTTGCCTGAGGAAATGATCCCTTGCTGTTCTGGCACGGGTAACTTGATAAAGAAACTCGGCAATAAGATAAAAGAATACACAAATTAATTACATTTTCCTTTGTTAAACAACATTAGACAACAAACAATCTTCACAATCAAAAATTGTTTCGCTTTAAATTGTCTGGAGAATCTTAAGGTTGATGTATTCTACGACTATGACTAAGATTTGGTCGTACGGTTCCAAGCTTTGTGCTTGCGCTAGCTTCTATGTTTTGCTGACGAATCAGAAATATAATGCTTATAGAATGTGGCGGATTAACCGACCTTGTTTTGCTGATCGATAGGGGTAGCACAGAAATTGGGAAATAACGGATAATCAGAAAGATAGGGCAATATATATCTAGGGTTTTTGAAAAAGGTTGTTTGGGATTTACGTGTAATGAGGAATCTATCTATTATTATTTGTTATTATTTATAGACAACGTGTAATGTGTCAGGATATTGCTTGATTTGTTCTAATTTGGAATTATTTGTTCCAGGAATTCGAAGACTGCATCAATAAATCGAACGACGGATTTGGGAAAGGTAAGAAATCTTTTAAATATGTATGTTTAATAACAGTAATCAAAGAAAAAGTCCTGATAAAGTGTTCTTCGCTTAAAAATGGCATTGAGCAATAATATTTCGTGGATTATTAGTAATTCAGAAATATTTTAATTCATAACTTCATAACTGTAGTGTATACATTATTTTATTTAATTTTGATGTTTTAAACTGTCATTATTAACTCCATAGCAACAATTATAAGTAACACTTTTTTCACAAGTGAATTAATTTTTTTTAAATCACTCTCACATTTTTTTAATTCACCCTGCAACAAATAATGCATTTAAAATAACATCAGACACGAAATTAACACTTACCATAATATTTATCAGACAATCAGCCATTTTCATTACTTTTCACGGCACAAATGACAGACAATAAATCTTTTTAAATAGATGATTTGACACTATCATCGACAATTGTCATGCACAGTCTACTAACTGATTAGTTTTTTGTTTTGTCAAAATTAAATATTGTAATGGGTTTTATTACTATTTCGTCAAAATTGAATAAAATATTGTACAAACCAAGTGAGCTAAGAATGTTTCTTCACTCGAAGAAATTATCTAAATTAGCTAAACTTTTTTCTCATGAATAAACATTACCTTAGCTCACTTGGTGTGTAAATATCTATTTTTTCACTACTAGCCTAGGAATCCACCAGAGCTGGGCAGGAACTAGTTACTTTAGGAACTTAGTTACTAACTAGTTACTTTTACGTAACTTGTAACGTAACTTAGTTACTTTTTAAAATATGGTAACTGTAACTGTAACTTAACTTGCTGAGGAAAAGTAGTTGGTAACTTTACGGTTTTTAGTTACTAGTTACTTAAAGTAACTCAGATATTAGAATGTAACTTAAGTTAGTCAAAGTAAAAATTAATCATTATCCACTAATAAGTCCAGGATATAATGTTTCCATGTTTTATACATTATAATGGTCATGTCATGTTAGAAAGAAAGTAGATTCTTTATATCTTGGTATAAGAAATCAAAATTGAAAAATAAATTAATAAATTTTTAAAAAATCACAGCAACCGGGCCCTGCGGGCCCCTTGTCAAAGCGGGCCCTAGGCCGTGGCCTCGTGGGCCTAGGCGGTAATAAGGCCCTGTAGGTCCGTTAACATTAACAATAATAATCTGATTAGGTGTTGCCAAGCAATAACGTTAAAATTTAGGTTAACGTAGTTAGTGCAAAAACTCCCTGATATGTATACTACACAATAACTAAGTCAACAGTCAAAGTCTACACTTCACGTCATTAAAAGTAGTTAGAAAGTAACTCAAGGTAACTAAGTTACTTTTAATGAGTAATTAGTAAATAACTTAGTTCTTTCGCCAAAGTAACTGGAACTTAAGTAACTCAGTTACTTTTTTTCGGAGGTAACTGTAACTGTATCTAGTTACATTTTAAAAGTAACTTGCCCAGCTCTGGAACCCACTATTATTTACCTTTATTTGACTTGAGAAATTGTTTTTCACTACCGTTTGCTTGTAACCATGGTAACCAAGGTCAATAATAATTTATTATTAACCTAGGTTTATAATGCAAACTGTCACTTTTCAATCAAACTCAAGCCTCTAAATCCGAATATTTTTTAACTCATTAAACTCAAGAAAGGTGTTAAGTATATAATTTAAATTTACCGCTTAATTTTAAATTGTCCTACGCTGCCGCCTCGCCTCGCCTCGCCTGGCCACTGTGCTGTTCGGTGAAAATGTGAAACATGTGTAGATGTAGCAATGAATAAATCACTATTTTCTTGTATTTGTAGGTAAATACATTTCAATAGAACTTTTATAAGAAATGATTTCAATTCATGCGTAAACTTTTATTCCATTATGCTAATAATATCATCCCTTATTGCACAAATTCTCTCTTAATATTTCTCACTCTGGACATATGCATACATCAACCCTTATGGACAGCTAATTAAATGCTGCGGTGAAGCAGCATGTCTCCTTAGGGGGTTATTTAGGAAATGAAATGCGACGCACACAATACTCTGCAAGCTGCAAGCGAACTCACATACTACAAACGTAGGAGGAATGTATGACATAGTAGAGAATCAAATAGATAAACATTGACAGGGCAAAAACTACCCTCAAAGTGTATTAATTCATTAGCTGAGTAGAGAGCAAATATTCGCGGAATATTACTATGTAATGGAAAATGTATCCCGGACTGTACTAACCGAGAGACTATATGAAGGAAAACATATACATAAAGCAGAGCTGGGCAAGTTACTTTAAAAATGTAACTAGTTACAGTTACAGTTACCTCCAAAAAAAAGTAACTAAGTTACTTAAGTTCCAGTTACTTTGGTGAAAGAACTAAGTTATTTACTAGTTACTCATTAAAAGTAACTTAGTTACTTTCTAACTACTTTTAATGGCGTGAAGTGTACACTTTGACTGTTGACTTAGTTATTGTGTAGTATACATATCAGGGAGTTTTTGCACTAACTACGTTAAACTAAATTTTAACGTTATTGCTTGGCAACACCCAATCAGATTATTATTGTTAATGTTAACGGACCTACAGGGCCTTATTACCGCCTAGGCCCACGTGGCCACGGCCTAGGGCCCGCTTTGACAAGGGGCCATCAGGGCCCGTTTGCTGTGATAAAAAATCTGATAAAAAGGCCCTGCGGATCTATATTATAATATAATATAAAAATTAAAAGTGACATTTTATCTTGTGAGAAGGGAATTTGCAAAAATGAGACGAATTCAAGTCTTGAAACCCTTGGAACAACGAACAAAATACACTATTTTTTGTATAACCTGAAAATTGGAATAATTTTGATGATTTAGTGGCAGTTTAATTATAATTTATTAAAACGTATCATTTGTAAGCGAGGAAAACATTTGAAAATAATATATTTTATAAGTCAAATTTAACATTTAGTGACTTTTTAATTCTAGAATTAAAAGTTAAAATAATGTGTTATTTTTAGTTTTTCTGTTTACCGTACAAAAACTCTATTATTAATGAATATAATTACTTATTTTATTATCTATTATGGCTTGAAATCAATCAACAATAATATTGAATTTAATTATGTATTAAAATAAAAGTTACACGGTTACACATTACAGAGAGTATGCGCGATGCTGCGCTCAACAACTCCACTTTTTAAGTTACTTTGACTAACTTAAGTTACATTCTAATTTCTGAGTTACTTTAAGTAACTTAAGTAACTTAAGTTACTCAAGTAACTAGTAACTAAAAACCGTAAAGTTACCAACTACTTTTCCGCAGCAAGTTAAGAAAGCGAAGTGCAATACAATACTTATATAGCCGAATATGGAAATGGCGAGAGGTCTTGTGCTGGCCACAACAGATTTTTAAATTAATTTAATGATTGATAATACTGCGTCACATATGTACTAACGTAATAAAATGGCTCATCTGCAACTTAAATATTTAGTATCATAATTTTTCTTTTTCGTTCACTGTATTTAGACAAAAATATCCAAGAATATATTAATATTTTAGTGGTTACAGAAACAAAACTGAACAAAAATTCCACTATTCATGAACTCTCCCACTTACTCTCTTCGTCCCTAAATAAACTACCCTTTAGAACTTTAGCAAAGCCTTCTATCGTGCTATCAAAATGCAAACAATAGCCGTCAAAACACAAGAACGCGACAGACAGCGAAACAACGGAACGGGGGACAAAGAACAAGAACGAATCGCAAGGAACAGCTGCGAACAAAACACTGTGATCAGACACATCACAAAACAATGACGCAGAGAGAGATAGACAGGGGTGCTATGCTAAACAAAAACAAATGCGGAAAGGAATAGGAAATTAACCAAAGTTATTTCTGGAGGTATTATACAGTAATGAACAAAAATATTGACACAATGAAATGAAACATTGTTGTAAATATTTAACAAACTCTAAGGCCTGTATTATAAATAACTGATTTAGAATTATTAGCAAACAGTTGAGTAGCAAATATTTTTTGTTGTTTATCTGCCATAAGTGCAGTTAATGAGTTCGCGGACGCTTATACTTTATCAAGTTTTAAGAGAATTTTTGCGAATTTCTCGAGTAAGTTTTAATTCAGAGTGGTTGACTGCATTTTAAAGATGCCATTAAGGCGTTTATGTATTGAAGAGATGAGCCAAGCTAAAATGAAAATTTTGTTATTTTTCTATTAAAACATTTGAAATTCGTTATTTAAGTTTTATTCTTTTAATTCTTCGCCCTAAAAGTGTTTCCCGTGGCCGTGTGCCTGAGTGTCTGGTCACGAACCTGGGGAACAGGGTACGATCCCGACCGACGCCAAATATTTCGAATTTTAAATGGCACAAAAGTGACCCCTGTGATGCACTCTCCATGCCATCAATGAGCGCCCACACGGTAAAATATATCGTCATCATTACCGATGTCTACATGTGTTGTAGATACTGGCACACCCAGTAATGGGTAATATGCCGTGACGTTATATTTATTTAAAAGTGTTTCCAAAATCATGTACTATCAATTAAGCAAGAAGGTGTTGCTCAAAAAGTAGTAAATTGTTATTAATATATGTTCTTGTAAGTGTACCAGTTCAAATGTTGAGCAGTGTATTATAGCCCTGGGCAATTTGTCTGATCGGCATTCTGTCTTACGCTCTAACAATTACCGAACACTTCACAAGATCGCTAATTCGAGGCATTTTTTTTTTACTTCGATTCGACAATTAAATCTTAAAAAAGAAAGTTTACTTGATTTTCGATTTGTCCTTTTTACCTCTCGCTAAGGGAGGTATTGGATTCATGCTAAAATTCGCATGTTCAGATTTTATTGAATAAGCACGATTTAAGGTTCCTAGAATTCGATTATAACATTTTTAAAATGATGCCTGTGTGTGTGTGTGGATGTGTGGATGTGTGTATGTGTATATGTGTGTATGTATGTATGTCTGGATGTTGTAGACACGATTCTTCAAAAACTATAAGACTTAAAAAATATTTAACTGCAGTTTCCTCAATCTGATATTCCTGGGAAGAGCTGAAAAGGTTTTGGTAACAATTGAACAACCGAAAGTAGTAGTTTCTTAGAAAATTTCTTCTAAATATAATTTTTTGGAAATTTTTGTTATTACAAGTATTGAAGAACAAAATTCTCCATCTAATACACTTAAAAAATTTATTATATCTTGTATAGATTTAGAGATAAAGACACTATAATATATAGCAGATTCTAATCGCAGAGGCTAAGGCACTAAGGAAACGACTTGACAAATTCAAATGTTTATACATAGTTTCTGATAGCTTTTTCTGGGAAGTATATTTAATCTTTCTTATTATTTTCTTAATAAAATATTTGAAATTATAGGTAAAATGCATATATCCATCAGAAATACCGCCAATCTGGTTAAAGAAGTGGAAGACATATAGGAACTTCCTCATACAATGAAAAATAGATATAATTAGAATTATATGTGTGCAGAAGACATGTTACATATAATAAAAAACAATATTTGGTTAAAGTTCTGTATTTTTTTGTTATAAATCGACGGTTCGAAGTACAATACAATACTTATATAGCCTTATATGGAAATGGCGAGAGGTCTTGTGCTGGCCACAACAGATTTTTTTTCTGTCCATCACTGTACATACTTGAGGCAATGAATTACTTGCAATATAAAACGAATTATTATTTTATCAGATTTTTAGCAAGCTATAAACCAAGTGACTGTATATGTAGTAGGACTGTGTAGTTATAGAAAAGTTAATTGCACGCAGATTTTATTTGAAATATTTTGTCCCGTCTAATATATTTCTCCTCGCGACTCAATCATGCCTGGTTCGTTTCCCGCCCAGCGATCAATCGAGTATGTGATCCTTGCCGTACTCCAGACTGGAGCGGGATGCTTGATGCTTTCCAGGATGTCTGGAAGGTTTCGAAGCTAGTGATTTTGTAAAATAAGATCTAGGATCAAAGAGACTCTTATTGAATACATGTGAGACTACGTAGGTATGGAAATAATTGAATTCTTATGAAATATTGATTCGGGGATGGAATATGTCATATGTACAGAACCGGCGTAATATTACATGTGGTGCAAGATGATACAACTTGGTTTCAAGCTGAAATGAAAAGCAAAAGGGGAAACTGACTTTTTGTTCTAATGCGATAGTAAGTTACAACAAATAGAAATTCTATTGGACTGTTACATATCTATTTTAATTGTTACTAAAGCAGTGAAGCATCAACGGATGCAAACTATAGTATTATTATAAAGCAATTGTCTGCCGAGTTTACTTGATTTTATCAATTTATATCATACACATATATTAACACTTAGGCTGTGTCCGATGTTGTACTTTCATCGCCCTAATATCTAAATCCTAAATTTATATGCCCTAAATCTATTGTTTATTTAGGATTTTAGGAATTAGAATTTAGGGTTTTATAGGAGCACACTATGCCTTAAAGTTGACTCGCACTAATTAAACAAATCATGTTCGTTGCTATAATTTGTACAAAACGTCAAATTTACTGGCAAAGAATAGCCTCTTGGCTTCTATTTTATGATATATAATATTATCAGTTAATCTCGGGCATCAAATTGAATCGAATTGTATAATTCATTTTTGTTGTTCTAAAGTGTTGCCATACAAACCAATGGATATAACTAGTGTGCCATTCGGAGTTGTATTTATGTGAAGAAGACCTAAATCCTAAATACTAAATGCCAAAATGCTACATCGGACACAGTCTAAGAGGGATGATTGATAAACACATATGGATGGTTTATACTGATTTTTTTTTACACATATTTACATTTAGACTAACTTATTGTTACCGATACTAATTAAACAACACGAGTATCATTTGCTGTGAGGTACCTTTTATCTAGATGTAGTCTTCTTACGGCCACAGCTAGACATTCACATACAAAGTGTTCCGAAATTTTTTCGTCCTCTTCGCAGAGTTGACGTATTGCGTCTTCCATGGTTGTAACTAATAATGGAGAATCTAGATTGGACTGGAGATGAAAGGAGTGCTTTTATTAGAAAAACACCAATCAGCATCAGTAGCATTTTGGTGTTATTGTTTGTCGCTTAGTGTATGGTGAATATGAACTTTATGATGATGATGATGTGACAGACTCAAAGAGTTAAGCTAGGTTTCCACATGCTAGGATTATTGGCGTCAATTTATTGGTAGTTTTATGGTGCCAATTTTAGTAGCACAGTTTCTGTCAGTTTTCAACAGGCACCATACTAAAGATGCCGTCAATTTTGTCTGTAGAGCTCTAAAAAGTACTTAGTATTTTGGCTTTAGTAGAATTTACATCAAAATCTTTGACTGAGTCAAACATAACCACAACAATTTTTCTCAATGCATCGTCTCTTTTATTTAAATCTTTATGGGATGAAATTTTTTATTCCAAAGGCATGAATGAATATTTTTTTGAAGCTTTTGTCATAGCACTGGCGTATTGTGTCTCTAAATGGCGCTAAAAAGGATAACTGCTTCATACTTTTACTGGCACATTGATTAGTGGTACCAGTCCATTGACGCCAGTTGAATGAGTATTATTCCATATACAACTAAATTAGCGCTAGTCGTGTGGCACTAATGTAGAAAACTAACTTCAAACAAAAAGATCTGTATTATTTAAAAATCCCCGGTATCGTGGCCGCGTGCCTGAGTGTCTGGTCGCGAACCTGGGGAACCGGGTACGATCCCGACCGACGCCAAATATTTTAGAATTTTAAATGGCACAAAAGTGACTCCTGTGGTGCACTTTCCACGCCAGCAATGAGTGCCCGTGAGGTGGCGCCTGGTAAACGCCCACACGGTACAAATATGTCATCACTATTACCGATATCTGTGAAAACAGACTGGCACACCCAGAAATGGGTAATATGTCTTGATGATATATTTATTTATATTTATTATTTTTTATTTATTAAGACACTTTTACGTCCACCAAAGCTACTCTGAGTTCATTACAACCCCTTAATAATTTATCTCTGCTATTGTTGTTCCCCTTTAGTTTTTATGAGGGCTCAGACGTTGACATCCGAGTGGTAAAACTGACACGACGTTGACAGGTGTGACATTCCACGCACTGCATGTCAACTTCATTTTCCTCTCTTTGTTATACACTCTACAGCGCAGACATACACGACACATGTATGTCATACGGCCCCAGGATATTGCATTGTACAGCACATTGATTATTTCATACGGGGAAAACGAATGAGGCACAAACGAATGCGAATTTGCAAGTAGGAGAGAAAAAGGTGGGGTGTTTTTGATCGCGTAACACAGGCACGCAAACTGGTGTGGAGAGTTCGTGATGTAATAAAATTTAAGGAGTTTAAACTACAAATAATTATTGACGGTAATAATAATAATACATTTTATTTGCACCGAAATTTGACTAATGGGTCTATTCTGAAAACTTACAGATCTGTAAATCTGTAAATAATAGTAATTTACGTAACAAGGCCTGAAAGTGATACTTTACTGGGTGAGCAAGCATATTCCAGAGCGAGCCGTAGGCGAGCTTTGGAATCTTGTGAGCCCAGTATAGACACTTTCAGGTCATGTTGGATACAATATTTTTTTTGCGATCCTGAAAAAAGAATAAAAAAGTATTATTTTATTTTTTACTGCGAGTAAATAAGAAATAAATAAACAACTGATCTCCGTGGAAACATTTAGCTTTACCGGTCCCGGGATCCCTTATAGACAACTTTCCGAGCTAGCTCAGCAAAGAAGGACTTTCCGGTCTAAATAGTGATCAGAAAGAGCTCATTTTCTGGGCGATCGCGAAGAAATGAACAAAATCGCAACGAATGTTGCCACCCTAATGTATAATTTTATATTAATCAACAAAAATAGATGCGTTTTTGTCACGTTTTTGCAGATTTACTGATCTGTAAGACTTACAGATTTATTCAGAATTGGCCTATTAGTTTGTTAATTCATTTCTTCAATTTATAGAAATATTTCTGTTGTAATATGTAAAAAAAATCATTCTTGACACGTTTCACAAGATTTCAGTCGGTGTACCAACCTCTCGGTCATTTATTAGAGACAGTACCACTCAACCAGAACCACAGACGTGTTTCGTTCTTCTTAAAATTCCATTCTCTGATAAATGACCGAGAGGTTGATGCAAAGATTAAAATCTTGTGAAACGAGTCAAGTATGATTTTTACCTCTCGCTAAGAGGGGGTATTGGATTCCTGCAAAGTTCCCTAGAATCATATTATAACATTTTACGATGATGTCTGTGTGTGTGTGGATGCATGTGTGTGTGTGTGTGTGGATGTTGGAGGAACGGTCTCTCAAGTTCTGTGAGACTAAAGACCAATTATTACACTACTTATTCCTTAATTAGACATTAATGGGAAGAGCTGAAAAGGTTTAGGTAACAAATGGGCAACCGGAATTAGTAGTTTCTTAAAAAATACGTCTAAATATTATTTTTCGCAAATTTATGTTATTACAAATAATATTATCTATCCGACAGACGCCAAATATTTCCAACTATCTATCCGATACATTGGACATTTTTATTATATCTTCTATAGATTTAGAGATAATTATAAATATATAAAGTAATCCGTTGTAATGAACCTCTCAGCCCAAACAACACCATGGAAACCAGTTGATAAAATAAAATATTTGTAATTGACAGAAAATGTCAATGTCAAAAATCCAGATACATTACTGAAGGCTTTTTCTGGAAAGTGCATTTTATATTTCTTATTTTATTATTAATTAAATATTTAAAATTATAGATACTTATATTACATATACATATCAGAAATACCGCCAATCTCGTCAACGAATTTGAAAAATCTCAACATTTAGAAGAGTAGGATGAAACTTATTTATAGAATGAATTAAAAAATATAAAAATATATGAATAATGGATGTAATTAGAATTCTTGAATGTGTACCAGAAATGTTAAATATAACATGTATTTATATTAGCCTAATATGGAAATGGCAAGAGGTCTTGCGCAGGCGACAACAGATTTTTAAATATAGTTTCACCAAGTATCGCAATTGTACCTTAATATAAATTTATTATTACATTTCTGTTAATTTTATGTGAAGATCTTTTTGATATATAAATTTCAATTTGTTTTACATCTGCATTTAATAAACTTTGCTGTATTTATTTATAAAATAACAAAGTGCAACATTATATTTTAATATCCAAGCGTTAAAATAAATTAAAACAACCTAATTCTACTCCCCGTTGTGTACTTAGCGTTGAAGTAAAATAAAAACTTAGTTTATCATGAGCGGGAAAATGAATGGATCTTATTAAAAGAATAATTAAAAATGTTGTAATATCTCGAGAGCCCAGGGCGGCAACGCTGCTATATAATGAACTAAAGAGTTATTCATTCTTTGAAGTGCAGTAATTTCCCCAATGCAGGTATAATTAAATTTTAATTTCTAAATTAATAATAATGCAGATGTAAAGCTTAGAAGATAACAGCATCTTCTAACATGAAAAAATACTATTTCAAACTATGACGTGTGGTGTGGTAATAGGATTGATATTAACAATGACTATTTAAAAAATTAAACAAAACAAATATTACCACCCCCAAAGTAATCTGCTTCACAAGCCCTACACCGCATCTTGGACCGAACATGATTCCTCTTAACGCAGATTTAAATTTAGGGAATAAAAGAAAGTCACGGAACACTAGGTCAGATGAGTAAAGTTGAATTATTTCTAAGAGTACACTTACGTAACATTGTCTTTACAATCAAATAATATTACTACCAAGTTTATATCTCTACCCATTTTTGAATTATTGCCCCAAAAGTCAATATAGGTACCGCATATTTAGATATAAACTTCAAATTTTTCAAAAATCTAAGTTTTGTTCCCGAGGATCTTTTCTATAGCATTTATCCATTTTTCTTTTCAGACTTTTATTTCTAAAAATTCACTCAGTTGTTCAAATACTCTAAAAATGCGTAAACTTACGCAATATTGTATTTATAATCAAATAATATTACTATCAAGTTTATATCTCTACCTATTTTTGAATTATTGCCCCAAAAGTCAATATACTCCACATTTAGATAAAAACTTCAAAATTTTCAAAAATCTAATTTTTATGAGTCTAGATACTTCTCAATTCGCTGATTCCAAATTTTGAAACCGCAGGTCGATATCTCTTTTCGTTCTCGAGATATTTAGATTCAAAGTTTTGCTTAAAACTGCCCATTTTTGGGTATTAACCCAAAAATGGGTCGAGATATGATTTTGGCGATACGTCCATTCGGTTCTACGGGCAAAATTACATAAGTATACCAATTTTCATAAATTTTGTCCGACCGGTTCATTTTTTATGAATAAAAGTTTGAAAACCCCTAAAAATGGTAAAAAATTGAAAAAATCGTAAACCTTACGATTTTTGCGATTTTTGGCCATTTTCAGTTATTTTGCTTTAGAGATTGTATGCGGTGTTCAAAAATTATGAAAATTGGTATACTTATGTAATTTTGCCCGTAGAATCGAATGGTGTTGTCGCTAGACTCATATCTCGACCCGTTTTTGGGTTATTACCCAAAAATGGGCAGTTTTGAGCAAAATTTTAAATCTAAATATCTCGAGAACGAAAAGAGATATCGACCTGCGGTTTCAAAATTTGGAATCAGCGTATTGAGAAATATCTAGATACATAAATATTAGATTTTTTAAAATTTTGAAGATTTTATCTAAATGTGGGGTATATTGACTTTGGGGCAATAATTCAAAAATAGGTAGAGATATAAACTTGGTAGTAATATTATTTGATGGTAAAGACAATGTTACGTAAGTGTACGCATTTTTAGAGTATTTCAACAACTGAGTGAAGTTTTGGAAATAAAAGTCTTAAAAGAAAAATGGATAAATGCTATAAAAAAATCCTCGGGAACAAAACGTGACGAACTGGACAGAGACAGCTAAGGACAGGAAGATAATTTTATTAATAGCATCTAATAAGGTTATCCTTCTACTCGTATCATTGTAAAGCACTGAAATATATACTAACTGGAACTCGCATACTCTACCTATCAGCGTACCCTGCACTGAAGCCTCATTGAACAAGAATGGCTGGTCCTGTTCGCGCACGTTCGTGCCGAACCGAACTTAGCCGAATAACTCGTATCATAGCTGATCGCTTTGTTTTCATATTATGCTTCATTTATTTAAACATGCGCCACACGAAATAATTTCCGTCTACTCACGAACTGTCTCGATGTTTGCCAACTACTCCAGCAGCAGGCTTCCGTCTACTCACGAACTGTCTCGATGTTTGCCGACTACTCCAGCAACAGGCTTTCAATATGCTTCACAGTCACGGTTCGTACGCGCATTCCAGTTAGTATATATTTCAGTGTTGTAAAGCAATAATAGATATATGCAAATGAACTTAATATTGTTTGCAGGATTAGTAAATATGTAGGTATGTATTTAAATTAATAAAAATTAAATAGCGGGAGGTATTGTGCTGATCTCATCAGACTTGTTGTCTTATATTTGTATTACGATTTTACTATTTTTAATTTTTAAAAGGGTTTATCTCTCTACGTAATAAACGACTCCAATATTATTTGTATCTTGTTTTCCTCAGGATATGCACCATGTAGCATCCTTGTTCCTCGGGTTAAAAATCTCTGCTTGCACTAATCCTAAATCTTTTAATATCTTTTCTACAAACTGCAGTCTGCATCGAAATAAAAAGTCCGCTACCGCTTCTAATTCGCATTCAACTAGAGGCGGACAAGTATAGCTTTGAAGTGTTCGTTAAGTTTAATTTCTGTAGAATAAAAAGTCGGTAGTTTGCTGTGGACGGTACGCTGTGGCCAGCATCGCAAGGAGTCTATTTATATCCGGCTTAATCCTTAAGGAGTGCTGAGTATTTTGTAATGTTTATATCGGACGTGAACACCTTACAATTTTCCAACTTAAATGGAAGTACAGCAAGGATTTCGCCAATGGCGTACGGCGAAAGTTTTCGTTAAAAGAAGGGTAGAGATCACAGAAATTATAATCGCCGTTAAATAAATATGGATTGATGTTTATTCTTTTTCTTGCCCTCTGGTGTTGCCGCTTCTTTATAACTTAGCATTTTTAACATGACCAATGGAATTGGTAACAGTGTAGAAAGTATCAGTACATATTTATTTGACGACAAGTATAGTTAAAAATAATAATAAAAATCTGTTGTGACCAGCACAAAACCTTCCGTCAATTCGATGTATTTTGTACATATCATATACCGAAAGTTCCTTTGAAAAGATTCTAAAATCTAATAAAATTTTAATACAAATACGAACGTACATTATGTATTGCACTTAACACTTCCTCCTGCTTCAACTTTTCCCTATTTTATTAGAAGTCGCTGTTTCTTACTCTTCTCTTCTACTCATTCCTGTCCAAAGCACCTTCGTGACACAGTTCTTCCTCTCTCAAATCTTCTGCTATACAGTCCTTCCATATTCTCTTTTGTCTTTCTCGTACTTCTGGCATTATAAGTTCCTATCTTGAGGCGAGGCCGCAAATGCAAGTCACTGACGAGGGACACTCTGTCACTTATATCACTTTCAGATCATATACTTTCCACTTTGGCTTTGCACTTAACACTGATTTCTGTCAATTAGCTTTTTTTGAATATATCTGTTGTTTTCATAATTTTTGCAAAGCTGACTGATTTTCGAAAGTTAATCTCTCTATAACTCTATATCTATTGAATATTGAGGAAAATGTATAATCGAACCGTATAGAGAATAAGATATTCTTTCTATTGATAATGACATAAAATGTCGAAAATGATATTTAACTGCGATTTTTCAAGAAAAACTGTTAAGAACTTCAAATAAGGGTACTTCCGGTTGACCAATTATAACCAAAATCTAATCAGCTCTTCATAGGGTTGTAAGGAAGAGGAATACGAAAGAATCATAATTTTTAGGAGTTATCGTCGGAGAAAAATTTGTCACACACACACACACACCCACATACACACACACACACACACACACACACACACACACAGACACACACACAGACACACACACACACACATACATACAGACATCATCGTAAAACCAGTAAAATTGTATTGTAGGGACCTTAAAACGTGCTTATTCATTAAAAACTCACCACCGAGTTTTTTGACCAAAGAAAATACCTCCCTTACCTAAAGGTGACGGAAGGTAAAAAAGGTACGCAAGTAGCCCATTGAATCTCATTGATACATGTGAAAAATATTACAATGTTGCCATATACTCAATATAGACCTTAATACAACCCACTGAATTCCACCCATAGTCTCTAATGAAGTGCAAATCTGCCCGTCTTTAGATCCAAAGTTCGGCTGATTACTCATCTCATCCCAAACAAATTCCCCTAATATGATTGAGTGCAAACTTCCCTATTACCTCAAATCACGTGTTAAATCTGCCTTATGCAAAGTGTAAGCCGGGTGCATTAGCCGAACTCCAGTGATGCACTGCTTCAGTGCTTCAGTGCTGTGCAAGTAAGTGTAGAGTAAATTCGGGGGTACTGCACTGGCTTGCACCGCCAACTTGCTCGGGAGGAGATTATATCGTTTAGGCTTTATCCGTACTGATTGGAAAACTTCCTAGCACAAATAAATGAACAAATTACAGGACCACTAAGTTAAATGGAAGGCCAATAGAGGTGTTAAAAGTACGTGAGGCACACAAATATTTCCAGACGGGAATTACCGGAAAGATTCGCCAGTAACGACATGATTATTGCTCTAGTTTTGTTGTCTTTGTTGAGAGCTAGTCAGGGAAGTTTTCTACTTCTGCTTTAATTCTTAAGGCTGGTTTATGTATGCTGTTACCTTTAGCATTTACCTTAGCTTTAGCATTATACTTTAACATTACTAATTCGAGTATAGACAAACAAGTAGTATGGTTTACGGAGTTGTATCTACAGTCAAAACTACACCAAGGAAACCAGTTGACAAAATTGTATACACAGCAAGTGTAACCTACTTTTTACGCTTACTGTATGGTAACTTGTCTAACTATGCGGTAAAATAATCAAAATACACTGGACGTTTATGGGCATTTAGGAAAAAATCATCTTTAATATAATAAAGTTCATGTAAAAAAGAACTACCTACATAAGTTATTTTTTTACTTTAACATTTCCTATATTTAAAATTAATTTATATAAACCAAAATCATGGCAGCGACATCTGTCATTATTGTAAAAATCCGCCGTTACCGACATAGTCACCGATCGATATACCTGTCAAATACGCGAGGCGAACATTGCTGAAATGTCAAATATCGACACCTACCTATTATTTATTACGAAGAAAACATGAGCAAATATTATCAGTCATAAACAACGTCTATTATTACAAATAAATTTTCGCTACAAGAAGTACTCTAATGAAAGTTATTTTTTTACTTTAACATTTCCTATAAACCAAAATCACAGCAGCGACATCTGTCATTTTTACTTCTCGCTAAGAGAGGCATTCATGCTAAAATTTGCATATCCAGATTTTAGTGGATAAGCACGTTTTAAGGTCCCTATAATCCGATTATAACAGTTTTACGATGATGTCCATGTGCGTGTGTGTATGTGTGTTTGTGTGTATGTGTGTGTGTGGATGTGTGTGCGGATGTGTGGAAGTTAGAACCACGGTTTCTCAAATACTATAAGACTTAAAAAACATTTAACTGTAGTTTCCTCAATCTGACATTCCTGGAAAGAACTGATTAGATTTTGATAACAATTGGACAACCGAAAGTAATAGCTTCTTTAAAAAAATCTTCTAAATTGTTATTACAAATATTGAAGAAAATAAAATTCTTCATCTAATACACTTAAAAAAATTATTATATCTTGTATAGACTTAGAGATAAAGACACTGTATTATATAGAATAATCTAATCGCAGAAGCAATTTAATGTTTATAACATAGTTTGTAAATGACAGATGTCAGTATCAAAAATCAACAGTTTTAGTGACATTCTAAAAGCTTTTTCTGGGAATTACATTTAATCTTTCATACTGTTTTATTAATAAAAGACTTAAAATTATAGGTAAAATGTAAACATCCATCAAAAATACCGCCAATCTAGTTAATGAATTGGATGAATCTCTGATATTTAGAAACTTCCTCATACAATGAAAAATACATATAATTAGAATTGTATGTGTGCAGAAGACATGTTAAATACAATAAAAACAATATTTAGGTAAAGTTCTGTAATTTTTTTTTGTTATAAAACGACGGTTCGATAGCGAAGTGCAATACAATACTTAAATAACATAAAATGGAAATGACCCTGCAATGTTTCCAAATTTACAGGGAAGCCGACAAAAATCATGTTATTTATTGCCCACCTCACATTCTTTCGATAAATACGATTAGTTTTCGATGATCTGAATTCATTACAAAGTCCTCTGTTCATAATCCCTAAACCGTAGCCCTTTTTAAGTGGATAAAATAACACAGACAAACACAATTTCGTGGAGAAATATTTAATATCAGAGCAAAGGTATGGCTGTTCTAAATAATTGACTCGCTGTCTCTCTCGTTTGGTAAGGGAGGGTTGTCTCTCTCTCGCACTCATGTAGGGTTGGCTGTCAAGGGTGACAATTCCATTTGCTGGCCGAACGACGCTTGACACCTAAGGGATGAGAAACAAAGAACTCCAGGCAGGGGATGCTTTGTTTATGGAGATGAAATAGTTTCTGACGTATTTCACAAATATTACATTGCATGAAATATATTAATAATTTATTGGTTGTGGATGTACTTTATTGGAAAATATGTAGATAGTCAATTCAAATGTATGAATTAAGGACTGAAAAGTAGGTTGGTACAGTCATATAAAAATCTGTTGTGGTCAGCACAATACCTCTCGCCATTTCCATTTTATGTTATATAAGTATTGTATTGCACTTCACTATCGAACCGTCGTTTTATAACATAAAAATTACAGAACTTCACCCTAATATTGTTTTTTATTGTATTTAATATGTCTTCTGCACACATATAATTTTAATTATATCTATATTTCATTGTATGAAGTAGTTCATATATGCCAGAGATTCTTCCAATTCATTAACAAGATTGGCATTATTTCTAATGGATATATGCATGTTACCTATAATTTTAAATATTTAATTAATAAAACAATAAGAAAGATTAAATGTACTTCCCAAAAAAAGCTATCAGAATGTCATTAAAACTTTAATTTTTGACACTGACATCTGTCATTTACAAACTATGTTATCAACATTTGAATTTGTCAACTGGTTTCCTTAGTGTAGTTTAGTCTCTGCGATATATTACATTCGATTATTCTTTATATTATAGTTCCTTTATCTTAAAATCTTTACAAGATGTGTAATAAATGGAGAATTTTTATGTTTTTCAATATTTCTAATAACAAAATTTTCAAAATTTTTTTAAGAAATTTAGAAGAATTTTTTTAAGATACTACTACTTTCGGTTGTCCAATTGTTACCAAAACCTTTTCAGCTTTTCCCAGGAATGTCAGATTGAGGAATTCATAGTTACACAGGTCGTAAGTCTTATAGTTTTTGAGGAATCGTCCCTCCAACATCCAGACATACACACACATACACACACACACATACACACATATAAACATACAGACATCATTGTAAAAATGTTAAAATAGGATTCTAGGGATCTTAAAACGTGCTTATTCACTGAAATCTACGTATGCGATTTTTAGCATGAATCCAATACTTCTTTAGCGAGATAACATTTTTTTTGTCATGAAATTATGAATACTTTCAATGTTTACTCCGTATAATAAATAAAATAACTATATTATTTGTTTATTTTTTTATATACAGTAACATAACATAATGCTCTTCATTTTGAATTAAAAAAATTATTATATAGGTTGGGTTTTAAACAGCTATTTTTCCTAAAATAGATTGGAACTATTGTCGTACGGAGAATATTTTGTATGTCTGTAAATATTTAGCCCTGCTTTGTTAAGTCTTAGTAACGTTGCTAAAAATTCTAGCCAATAGAAACAAATATAAAGTCTGTTATTTTCATGTTTTATTCAGTGTCCGCAATTATTATTGGTTAAGACAATAACTATTTCACAATTTTATCTGTAAACCAAAAATTATAACCGAAATAATAAAAGTGCATAACCCTACCTACAGAATTAGAACCTGATACATTATCGGAAAGCGAATGTTAAAATTTTGTGTTCCAGTAATTTATTCCAAAAAATAATCACCTACTGAAAATTGTCCACGCGAAAAATGAACAACCATTTCGTTTAACAATCGCACATTCCACGGCTGATATGATTGACACGTGTCGTGATTTTTGTGGCATGTTGTGACACGTCTGTTGTAATTTGGCATTTGTTTGGATGGAGTAGGAAAAATAACACCCCCCTGAATCAATATGTGCTGAAAGGATCAGACATAATAACGCAGCTGTACATGTTAATGCTAATGCTGTTTAGAGTATAAATTGTTGGGTTCATTTTGTCAGTCGACAAGGGACATTGTCGGAATTAGTTTATGGAATAAATAAATAAACCAAACGCACATTTATTTCAATTTAATTAAATATGTTACAGGGATACAGAGTCATTTATAAATGCTACTTTTGCTAACATGGACAGCCGTATTTATTGCCTTTGCACATTCGAAATATATACGAGAACACACATAGAATTCGGATTTAACAATAGGGGCAATGTTGAAAGTTTTGTTCGCAGTTCTATTTAGGCTGTGTCCGATGTTTCACTTTTATCACCCTAATATCTAAATCCTAAGGCGAAAGAGAAGATGGAAGGACTATTTCGCAAAAGACTTGAGAGAGGAAGAACTGTGTAAAGAAGATGCGTTGAACAGGAATGAGTGGAAGAGAAGAAACATTGACCCCTAATACATTTGGGGAAAGCTGAAAAAGAAAAAAGGAATTGTCAAGTGCAATTTACATAGTGTATGTTCATGTTATAATTTTATTGGATTTATAGAATCTTTTCCAAGGAACTTTTGGTATGGGATTTGTGTAAAATACATCGAATTGACAAAAGGTCTTGTGCTGGCCACAACAGATTTTTTTATAGCATTTATCCATTTTTATTTCAATACTTTTATTTCTAAAAATTCACACAGTTGTTCAAATATTCTAAAAATACGTACACTTGCGTAACATTGTCTCTAAAATCAAATAATATTACTACTAAGTTTATATCTCTACCCATTTTTGAGTTATTGCCCCAAAAGTCAATATACCCCACATTTAGATAAAAACTTCAAAATTTACAAAAAATCTAATTTTTATGTATGTAGATACTTCTTAATGCGCTGATTCCAAATTTTGAAACCGCAGGTCGATATCTCTTTTTGTTCTCGAGATATTTAGATTCAAAGTTTTACTCAAAACTGCCCATTTTTGGGTAATAACCCAAAAATGGGCCGAGTTATGAATTTGGCGACAACACCAATCAATTCTACGGGCAAAATTACATAAGTGTACTAATTTTCATAATTTTTGAACACCGCATACAATCTCTAAAGCAAAATAACTGAAAATGACCAAAAATCGCAAAAATCCTAAGGGGTACCCCTTAGGATTTTTTCAAATTTTGGCTATTTTTCGGGGTTTTCAAACTTTTATTCATAAAAGATGAACCAGTTGGACAAAAATTATAAAAATTGGTATACTTATGTCCTTTTCTCCGTAGAATCGAATGGCGATGTCGCCAAATTCATATCTCGACCCATTTTTGGGTTACTACCCAAAAATGGGCAGTTTTGAGCAAAATTTTAAATCTAAATATCTCGAGAACGAAAAGAGATATCGATCTGCTGTTTCAAAATTTGGAATCAGCGCATTGAGAAGTATCTAGATACATATTTATTAGATTTTTAAAAATTTTGAAGTTTTTATCTAAATATGGGGTACCTATATTGACTTTTGGGGCAATAATTCAAAAATGGGTAGAGATATAAACTTGGTAGTAACATTATTTGATTGTAAAGACAATGTTACTTAAATGTACACATTTTTAGAGTATTTGAACAACTGAGTGAATTTTTAGAAATAAAATTCTTTAAAAAAAAATAGATAAATGCTATACAAAAGATCCTCGGGAACAAAACTGGACACAGAGAGCTAAGGACAGGAAGATAATTTTATTAATAGCATCTAATGTTATCCCTCTATCATTTAATTTTGGTAAAATTTGAAAGAAATGAAATCCACACCTGACGACGGGTGTTGTGCTATATATATATATATATATATATATATATATATATATATATATATATATATATATATATATATATATATTTTAAACCTCCCAACAGGAGTAAATCCCAATTACAGGGTAGGTTTACATACACAAACATTCATGCCTTAGTGAGATTTGAACCCAGAACCCCGAGCGCACTCATGACTAAAAGGCGTTGCTCTAACCATTGAGCCACCGGAGCCGATAATTTTCATGTAAATTCTTTAAAAATCAACTTCCTTGCCGTTCTGAAACAGTAATATAACATTTTATTCATGTGGTAAAATTTTTATTTACGTTAAAAAATATTTCATTCGTGTTGCACTCCGGTGTAAATTCTCGCTGATGCTTTTAGGTGTAAAAAGTGTGGGTTTCTGCGTATAAAATATTCAGTGAGGGCCGTCTACCGCGCATGTTTCCTGTAATGAAGCTCATAAAAAGCGCTTAGCTACCGGCCTTCGAGGAGCCAAGCACGAGGGAAGGAAATGCGTCACACTTTCCCTTCCAAGTCCACCCTTACAGAACTTGTAACGCGGGAGATTTAAATAGATATGCTGTTCTGGGAATGGGTGAAATTATGAAAAAAAAATCTGATGTGGCCAACACAAAACCTCCCGCTATTTAATTTTTATTAATTTAAATATATACCTACCTACATATTTACTAACGCTGCAAACTGTTCCATTGCAGAAAACTATTGCTTTATTTACTATTTTCTTTTTAAAATGTCACTATTATTAATTTGAAGTGATAAGTTTTCTGACAGTGACATTTACTGTCAGTTACATTCATTTGAAAATGAACTGGGTAACAAAGGAATTGTGTTTTTCTTAGGCTTCGGGACTAATAAAAAAATTATTTTTAAATTTATCTGTAAAATATATAGAAAAAGTATTAATGTATTCCTATAGAAAATTCAATAATCTTTAATTTTCATAAGACATAAAATGCGAAAAAATGGCATTTAATGGTATTTTTTGAAGAAAAACCACTATGAGCTTCAGGTAAAGTGCCATTTTCGGTTATTCGATTTACACCAAATTCTAATGGCCTCTTTTCATATTAGAATAGGATAGAAATACAAGGTTTCAGAATTTTCTGAATGATAGTATTTGAGTTAGAGAGAAGACAAAATCCATACACAAACATACACACATGTATGTTTGTGTGTGTGTATATATGTATGGATGTTGGAGGGACGATTCCTCAAAAACTATAAGACTTAAAAATAATTAACTGCAGTTTCCTCAATCTGATATTCCTGGGAAGAGCTGAAAAGGTTTCGGTAACAATTGAACAACCGGAAATAGTA
This sequence comes from Ophonus ardosiacus, assembly GCA_943142095.1. Taxonomy (NCBI): domain Eukaryota; kingdom Metazoa; phylum Arthropoda; class Insecta; order Coleoptera; family Carabidae; genus Ophonus; species Ophonus ardosiacus. The sequence goes on from OW964839.1 coordinate 3,654,592, forward strand.
GTTTCTTAGAAAAATTCTTCTAAATATAATTTTATGGGAGTTTTTTTTATTAAATATTGAAGAACATAAAATTCTCCATCTAATACACTTAAAAATTTTATTATATCTTGTATAGATTTAGAGATAAAGGCACTATAATTTATAGAGTAAACTAATCGCAGAGGCTAAGGCACTAAGGAAACCATTTGACAAATTCCAATGTTTATAATATAGTTTGTAAATGACACATGTCAGTGTCAAAAATCAACAGTTTTAGTGACATTCCAATAGTTTTTTCTGGGAAGTATATTTAATCTTATTGTTTTATTAATTAAATATTTGAAATTATAGGTAAAATTGTGGTAAAATGCGTATATCCATCAGAAATACCGCCAATCTGGTTAATGAATTGGAAGAATCTCTGACATTTAGAAACATCCTCATACAAATAAAAATAGATATAATTTGAATTATATGTTTGCAGAAGACATGTTACATACAATAAAAAACAATATTTGGATAAAGTTCTGTAATATTTTGTTATAAAACGACGGTTCGAAAGCGAAGTGCAATACAATACTTATATAGCCTAATATAGAAATGGCGAGAGGTCTTGTGATGGCCTCCACAGATTTTTTATATATCATATTCCAACTGTTTTACCAAGTGTCGCCATCATATTGTACTTTGTTGTACTTTTATTATTCAATTTTAAAACTCGCTAAAGACTCAACGGGAAAGTCAGAAGTTGAAGAAAATGCAGCTCTATATTAAATGTACTTCCCTTGATCCACAATATTGGTATTATTATTTTTTTTTTTTTTTCGATAACTTATGTGACACATATTAAAACTTTGACAGAGAACTGGCCTAATCTGTCGCGAAAAATTGTGTTAATTTGCAATATATTTTCTCTGTTGTGTTAAAATCAGAAAGGGCGGAATTCTCGCCCGACCTGTGTCAAAATGCGAGTATTTCTGTACCTGTCCTTTGGCAAAACGGTTCGTGAACTCACTGATTTTACAGACTGATAAATGTACGCATTACTTGAACCCTTCTACCTAACCCACACCAAAAATAAATGGGCTTTTTAGATTTCATTTGGAGGGTTTTTTAAATTTGTTCCACTCCGGAGATTTTAGTCCTAATTACAGATTAACAGTTTCCTCTTCTCTAAAAGGGCGAAGGTAAAAATATGTCAGGGCGAGAAATCGTTATTTGTAACACGACACAGGACAAGTTTGTGGGGGAAGGAATCCAATAATTATAAAATTTCTCAGCTGATTCGGTCGTCATAAGCTCGGAATTTTCCTTATTGCCCATTGTTAGGTGTGCAAATTTGCTTTAAATTAATTTTTATGTATTGTTGCAGATATTGATGGACCAGAATATGGATGACCGACACTACAGAAAATGGTGAGTAGTACTATATACTTTTATAAGTACATGCTTGAAATTCACACTAAAACATTATTAAGTAGACTATACCATTCATTAAGTTATAAGCCAATAAGACAGCGTGATTTTCCTTACTTACCACGAATATTGGTATATTCGAAAGGCTCGTGGTTACTTATAGGTGCGTTTAGACATTTTTTTTTATGTACTTAGAACTGTCAGTATCATTTTGAAATCTATTTACGGTGTATATAAGTACTATTGAACTATTAATTACAAACTATTCGCGAGTGAAGAAGAGGAGGAGCTTAGCGCGTGACGTAACAATATGGCCGGTTTAAGGTAGATGCTTCGTTTCCCGCAACTGTATTAGTTATACACTGCGGCGTTTGAAATACAAAGTAATATTAATATTATAGTTAATATTAAATAAAATTAATGTTTCTAGTATAAATAACATTTTGAATTTTGCGAACTAGTCCGTTTCATATAAAAATTATGTTCAGCATTCTCTCGAATTTTGAATTTACATGATTCGAGTCTTTGTTTTCTTGAATCTACATAGTACTGCATTATTACAGTCTTTGGTAGATTAATGGAGAGATAAGTATTGTTATTTTATTGTCATCTTTGTGCAAGCAGGTCTACAAGTTTAGATTTCATGACGAAGTATTTTAATAAAGACACTAAGTAATTATTATCTTGTAGTTATACCCGGCAAAATATAATCTTGCTTTACAAAATGCAAGGAGCAAGCATTATTTTTACTCGGTTCCTTTCCCATTTTTAAAAGATGAATGCATAACTTTCGTCTACCAACTATTTCAGATTGGCAAATTTCTCTAATAAATTTTTCTATAGAATTTAGGTTCTTGTTTTCGGGAAATTATGGAAATTAATTATTCCTGGATTTCTGCGTGCTAATGACGTACATAGATTAAACGTAACTAAAACGTGTTGAAGTTTTAGATTTTGTTATTATACTTTATTTCACGTAAGAATAGCGTTGGTTTAGTTAGGGATATATAAATTCTACCCTTTGATTGGTCAGAATATAAACCTATTTCACAGAAACGAAACAAATATCGCCTGTCAGTTTCCAAATAAAATCTACAGAATTAAGTGATGTTTAACCATATTTTGTTGCAATTTTAGATTTTGACATTTTTACAGATAAATATATTTATTATTGACAAAGCTTGGTTTCACAAATTTAAATTATTTATTCAATGCATGTAAAAACGGTCAGCTCTTAAAAGTAATCTACTATTTTTTCTTACGTAAAATGAAGTATAGCCTACAAATTTCAATCCACTCGTGATTTATTTGTTAAATAAGTGACAGAAAGGATGCGTTCGCCGCTACCTAGGCTAGGACTTAATACAAATTAACCGTACATTTTTTGAAAATTTTTTCAGGGGCTAAGTTATGACTATTTGAAAAAGAGCTATATTTGATATTTATACTCAAAGTCCTAGAAATAGAGGCTGAAGAGTTTCGCGCGATAAACACTATTTTCTAAATGTCTTATTAATTTATTATAATTCAGTAGTATAGTTTTAGCTACGCGTACCCTTTACTTCGCTACACTTTTCTACTTCAGATATAAAGGGAATTTATTTTAACATGCAACATATGGTCAATCACTCCCATGATTACTCACTATTGTCAAAAAATGACAGCGATGTAATATTTGTCCATTTTAAAATGCAACATACAAAAGTTGTAGTTTTGTATTACCAAAACAAATTTCCAATAAATTAGCCTACATACGATAACCAAAAAAATCAAAATATGAATGTTGCACATTTTAACAAACTTTAGTTTGCAAAAATTCATCTTTCATGTAATAATTGTTAAAAAATACCCCCATTCACACTGAGGCAATATTCTAGTCGGTCGTAATAAGAATTGACACCATTTGTGATGTGTTCTGGAGGTATCTCCTGTGCTGCAATACTATTTATAATGTTGCATTTTAAAATGGACAAATATTACATTGCTGTCATTTTTTGACAATAATGAGTAACCATGGAAGTGATCAACCATAATGTTGCTTTTTAAAATAAATTCTCTGTATAGAAGGGGACGTATCAATACTGTGTCTTCTGGACTGTAGTTAAATCATATGCATATTTTTGAGCGCAGAAATTGCCTCGTATAAGATCTGGATGCATGACTCCATACCTTTCTTAGCGAGAGGTAAACAATATTGCAATGCTACTTTAACATGTCCAAACAAATATAATATACTCTGTATAGATACAAACTTTCCTGATTTGAATACAGATACTCGTCTAACTTCGTGGCAATTGTGTAAAAATCCATTGACTCGACAAACTACTTAACTCATTGAATAAGTTCTATTGAATTGTAATAGTTCGTACACTATAGCACGGTTGCATTGTTTAAACATAATATAGCGTTTGAAGCAAATACCAGCGCCGACTACGATTCTATGCCAGTACTAGAAGCGCTCTCAATACACATTGTTTCGACGACAGAGAATTATAGAGGTGAGAATTGCTATTTATCAGATGAGGGAATGTGCAGGCATATCAGCAAGGGAAGAAAGGGAGGAAGATACTCGTATGGAAGTTTGTTACTGATTTACATGTGACCAAAGAAGTACATTACACAACACATACATACATATAATAATAATTATAATATATCATCACGGCATATTACCCATTACTGGATGTGCCAGTATCTACAACACTTGTAGACATCGATAATGATGACGATATATTTTACCGTGTGGGCGCTTGCCAGACGTCACCTCACGGACATTCATAGCTGGTGTGGAGAGTGCACCACAGGGATCACTTTTGTGCGATTAAAAGTCCGCACTGGCCGGGATCGAACCCGGGTCATCACACGGTAAATAAAAACTTTGTTGTGATTACTAAAAATAAGTTCCAGTAGCAATTTTTTTTTGTCAATATAGGACCAGCAAATATATTTGTTACAATTACCAAGGTAAATTTGCTGGTAAAAAATTGTTTGGCAACAAATACAGTTTTGTTATATATAACAAAAGATATTTGTTATACGAACAAATAAAATAAGTTACCATTAATAACTATAAATTTGTTTTAGAAACTAATTAATTTTGATTGATATGTAGAATGAGGTAGTAAGGTAAAAATTAAATACATGCGTATTATATTATTTTTATTTATTTATAATTATAATCTATATACATGTAACAAATATTATATAAAAAAATAACATATGAAACAATAGTCACTTAAATTATATAGATTTATCAGTAATCTATACATACCTTCAAATTTCTCAATAAGACACACTAATTGCCATTGTTTTAAAATATCTTTTACAAAATCATCAATTTTTATTGAGGGGCACAAGAAATAGGCACTTTTAAAACACAATTTTCGACAGGCTAAACTTAACAGCGCAAGCAAATGCGACACGACGTAGTATAGTACACGAACAGTGAATTATGCTGTATACCAGGAAACACCCTGTCTACACAAAAGTTTTAGTTACCTGTACAAAGTATATGGCGAGAAAAGAAATAATTTGTAATCTTTACAAAACATAATGTCACAGGAAAAAAAAAAATTGTCCCAGTAACAGATGAAATATTTTTAATTGTTACAAAATGATTTTGTAATCGGAACAAAGTAACAAAATGACTGCTTAATACTACTAATAATAATTGCTGCCATGACTAATATTTTGCAGCAAATAATACTTTTTATATACAACAAAAATTGTTTAGTTTTGGAAACTTAAAATACAAAGTTCTTCGTTTACACAGCAAAAACTTATTGTTAAAATAACAAAAATATGCAGCTAACTAAATTTTGTCTGGAATATCAATGTAATTTTTTACCGTGCAGATTGGCAACCAGACGCCAAACTTTAAAACGATCCTATAGGAATTGCTGTGCTCAGAAATATGAATATGATTCAACTACAGTCCAGAAGATACAGTATTGAGGTAGAAGTAACGTCAAATTGTATGCTACATAATCCTATCTTTTTATGTAGGTATAGCTGTATTAATATTATACCGAAATGCGTCTATTTCAAAAAAACTATCACTAGCAATAGTGCAGTTTCTGGACTAGTGATTAAATAATTATATATCTTCTTGTCAAATTTTTATTTCAATAATGCATTGTTGACAAATAATAGATGCGTTAAATTATTCGTTTTGGTGCACTCGGAGATGTCAGTGTAATTTCAGATGTCTACATAAAACATACAAAACACGACTTTTCTCTTTAAAGTGTACATTTATGAACTCGATACTGTTCGGAGGAAAAAGTCACATGTAGACGGTAATGATGACAATATATTTTACCGTGTGGGCGCTTACCAGGCATCACCTCACGGGCACTTATAGCTAGTGTAAAGAGTACACCACAGGGATCACTTTTGTGCGATTAAAAGTCTGCACTGGCCGGGATCGAACTTGAGTCACCAGTTTGGCAACCAGACACTAAACCCACACGACCACGCGATCCCATTGAATTTCATATTTATGTAGCAAAACGGAAATGGCGAGAAGCATTGTGCTGGCCACAACCGACTTTTATCAAAATATTCAAACTAATACATTGTTGAAATAAATTATTTTTTATCCTACCAGAAGTTACATATGAAAGAATTATGAAAAATTCAATGACTCTGCAGGGATTTGAACCCCGGACCTTCTCATTTCTAGCAAGACGCTCTACCAACTGAGCCATTCTCCGTGATCCTTAAGGCCTAATTCTTTCATTTTTAATACATTGTTAATTAAAATACTTACGATTTAAATTATGTTTTCTCATCCACAAATTTATTGTTTCACAAATTACTCGTTCGAAATTAGTCCAGTAGAGTTCGCAAAACTCGTTATAGAAGCCTCGTTAATATAATAACTTAAACTCATTCTATTTCATCTTGTTCCAACACTTGCTTGCCCCTATTTCAATTATGTTTAACATATGAAACACAAGACACATTTGCAAAGTTGTGCGTTCCCTGGGGGCTCAAAACTCCTGCTCGTACAAGTGGAGCAGTCATTTAAATCGGGACGCCATAATTCCTTAATTGAATTTCTTTGTTGTTTAACAGCTAGCTGGGAAATTTAATTACAGCGCCCCTATATACCTTCGGATGATTCGAAACATGTTTAGTTTGTGCTAAGTCCATGTCAGATTTGGATGGTGTACTGCCGCGGGTTGTAAGAAAGATGGGGTATTATAGATGAGGATCTTAAACGGGACTTGGAGAAAATTGAATGACAAAGATAATATATTTGTTCATTCGCTTTTATTTCATTTTATTTAGTTCATTCGAGGTCTGTCCCAAAAGTATCCGACCTTCCTTCATATCTTCCCGCCTGACAATTTTAGCGCCCTTTGCGAGGTACGAGTGTCAACTGTAAAGCTTCACGAACTCCCTAGATGCCGCAGTTTTCGTCGGGTCGCCTTAGTTTACGTGCAGCATCCGTTTGTTTACAAATTGTTTTTTAAGTTTATCGCATTTTGCTATTGTAAAAAGGTCGGAAAGATCGGAACAACGAATTTGCATTAAATTTTGCTTAAAACTCGAAAAGAGTTGTGCAGAGACCATCGAAATGATGAAGACGGCATTTGGGGACGAATGTATGAGCAAAATACAAATAAAAGACTGGTATAAACGGTTCAAAGATGGCCGCACATCTGTTGATAGTAACCTACGTTCTAGGCGGTCTTCAATGACAAAAACACCAGATATCGATCGTCGATTGACTGTGCGAGAACTAGAATGTGATTTGGGAATACCGAAAACTAGTGTTTGTAAGATTTTAACTGAAAATTTGCAAATGGTTCGGGTGTGTGCGAAATTCATTCCGAAATTGCTAACGGTGGAGCAGAAAAACCTTCGCCTTGAAATCGCTCAGGACAATTTGGGCATAGTCAATAATGATGAAAATCTTCCAGCGACTTTTGGCTGTTCCCAAGATTAAAAATGTCGTTCAAAGAAAACCGATTCGATGACAAAGAACAGTCGAAACTAATACGACGAACGCTCTAAAGGCAATACCAAAAAAAGAGTTCCAGGACTGCTTCCAAAAGTGGAAAGGCCGTTGGAAGTGTAATCTTCAATCAAATTGGGACTACTTCGAAGGATGCCACCGGCCCGATAACTCAGAATAACAACAGCGGGGAAATATAAAGGAACGTCGGATACTTTTAGGACAAACCTCATATACAAGGTGTGGCAATTAAATAACGAGATTTATTTTTTCCGGATTTTCAGGCTATGCCATACTAATTTGTCATCTTTCCTCCATTAGGCAAACCGTTCGGCAGTAGCCTTTGATTGAAGTTAACTACTTTTTTGTACTCCGCCGGAATTATGTTAGTGTCAATATGAAATTCTGTGGAAACTTATCGGCCGTGCCTTGACGTTTTTCTCGAAATGCGAGTTCACATGGATTGGGTGCCTGAGGGGCATTTTGTTAACATCAACCGTACTCACTTGACCTAGTGCCATGTGACTTGTTTTTATTCCCCAACATTTGCTATAATCATGGAAACAGCAGAGATATTCAAATAAATCTAATTGATAGATGTCAGTGTCAAGTGCAATTTACATAGTGTATGCTCGTGTTATAATTTTATTGGATTTATAGGATCTTTTCCAAGGAACTTTCGGTATGGAATTTGTAAAAAATGTTAAATGTTCGTGTTACAGTTTTATTGGATATATAGAATCTTTTCCAAGGATATTTTGGTATGGGATTTGTACAAAATACATAGAGTTAACGGAAGGTAATGTGGTGGCCACATTAGATTTTTTTAATAATAGTGCAAAGTACATAAATAAATTATTAAAACAACGTTTATGAATAAATTATGAAAAACTTTTGACCATGCAATTAATAATGTATATGTCGAAATATTTTGACAAAAATATGTATACATATGTATTTTATTCCAAAGAATCTATTTTTCATAAAATTTAAGTAATGTGTCACACCCATTAATGGGTAGATATTCGTCACACAAAACTGGGTGCAGATATAAACTCGGTAATATCATCATTCGATTCTGTGTATTTTCCTATATAAGTATACCAATTTTCAGAGTTATTGCTTTATTTGCCCAAACTCTATAAATAAATAAGTTTATTCATATTTAAAATCATTTATAAATACGATAAAATAGACATCTATCAATAAAATTAATAATTAGAGTCAGCAGGTACACGTAACAGACTTGTCTAAACGTACGTAAAAATCTCCTCCATTTGCATTATTTTCTATATTGCGTATAGTACAACATGTGCATCGTGTCCGCGGTTATTATTAATTTTTGGGGGTATAATTTGCCCCAAAAGGGTGAAAAATGGGTGTAAAAACTGTAACATTTTGTAGAGAATAATGACGTAATTGTTTTAGTGCGCGGATTATATTATATCGTGGTTTGTGTCGATTTTATTGATCGCTTGGACTGAAAATCTTGAAGCTATGATGCGGTTGAACTTTACAACAAGGGACAATGGATTTATGAGGGATCGCCACACCTGAAAAAAGGTAAGAAGGTTTAATTGTTGTTCATTTGTGCCCTAATTTGTTGGTGATACATGTTAAAAATATAGGTGTTTCTTTTAAGAACAGTTACAGAAATTTCTTTGGAATTGCAGTGTTTTATTTTTATTCGTGAACCACAAAATAAAATAAGTAAAATGTTAAAAACATGGGGACGTATTTTTACTGGTTTCTACTTTCAACAGAGTCGTTCTAATTATGTCCCAAACTGTATGTTTATTTATTTAGGGCCGGTTTTTCAATGTACTGGCAAGTGTCTGTTAAGTCTCTGTAAAATTTATCTTCATGGTAAACACCGATTTCAGTTTTTGAATGTCATGTTAGCGTTACCAACAGGATAAGTCCTAGGTAAACCAGAAGATAACGTAACAGACTCTTTGACCTACCGATAAAATTTTACCAGTAGAATAAATTCAGCTGTTCTGACATATTGACATTGACAGTTAAATAAATCAGTAGAAAATTGTAGAAATATGTATCTAATAGACTTATGTAAATGTGTTTTCGATAATAAAGACAAGGACAAGGAAAAAGATTTCGTTTGTTAATATAATGGTAGTAAATCGAGGACCACATAATGAAAGACGTCGACCAGATCTCGTTGACTTCTAGTGACGATAATCGATAAATATTTAAAAAAATTCTAAATTTGGCTAAAAATACTGCTATGTATTCAGAGAATACTGATATTTCCAATGGTATAAATATTTATTCTAAAAATGTCTTGTATACCAATGAATGTGGCTTATATAAAAATGTATAAATTTCATTATATTGTAATACATAATACAATGAAAATTATTTTCACTTTATAATAATTTATTTTGATTACAAGAATGAGAAGAAATAATAACAAGCAAAACTTTGATAACAACAATGTTGCATCAATATACAGCAAAGTTATTGTTTAATCATAATAAAAAATGTTTAATAATTATAAATCTATTGTGCAATGTTAGAAATAGAATGTATAACGCCATGTTATACTGATCACTTCGTAATTGAGAATTCCCAAGAAGACATGAACCAAACCTGCTCATATAAAATACTTAAATTCGCTACATTTTCTAATTAATGACCAATGAGACAGTATATTTTTAAGAAACAGAACATATGTGTACATTTGTAGGCAAAATCCCAGTACAAATTTATAGCTGCTTTATGCTTGAAGCCCGAAAGATATGTAATAAAATAAAATCCATAATGATATGACAGTCAGTAATAAAATAGTTTTTCCATTCTTCAGTTCACGTATTCTTACCTAAAGATGCACTCGATTTCGAGCTTTAGCCCGGCCCGGCCCGAAGCCCATCTCGATTTCGAGTCGATCATCGAGCCGGGCTGAAGATATTTTTTATCTGGCCGAACCGGACTAATCATTTTCAAAAATCGAGGCGAGTCGGACTTTTGATTTTAGCCCGGCCCGAAAATTCGAGCTTTTCGGGCCAGCCCGAAAAATCTTATAGTTCATTCAAATGCACAGTTTTCTTAATATTTTAATGAAAATGGATGAAGTTAAAAAGGATCAAAATGATTTAATAACAACACACTTCACATATTAATAAATAAAAATGTATTATTTTACTTCAAGAATTCAAGATTATTCATTAAAGCATAATAATTATATGGTGATGATGCTATTATTATTGTTATTACTCGTATACTTAAATAAAAGTAATTTTTGTTGATAATGGTTCCTTGTCCTATTCTTGAGCAGAAAATAAGTTAGATAAAAAATCCTTATGTAAATTAAAATTCTATTTTTTTATATAAGATTTGTGAAAAAGTTGTTTAAATTATTTGGTAAACAAAGTGTTAAATACTCGTAGGTCTGTAATTTTTATAACAAACTTACACTAGAAGAGTCTCTTTTTTTACTACTTATGTTAACTAATGTTATAAGAACGTAGAGGTTTTTTATAAGTTTGACACGAAAAAAGTTAAACATTTCGCCTTAACTTAAAAATCAACATTAGGAATGCCGGATGCACCCAATTTCGAGCTTTGGCCCGAAGCCCGGCCCGATTTCGAGTCAATTTTCGAGCCGGGCTAGCTAATTTTTTTGTCGAGTCGATCTTCGAGTCAGGCCGGTAATTTTTATTTTCGGGCCGAGTCGATCCAAACCTCAAAGCCCGGCCCGGCCCGCCCGAATGCATCTCTATTCTTACCACATATTGCTACAAACTAAATCAAACTTTAAATTTGCTTGAATGTCACAGATTCAGTACTGTCAACAACTGCAACTGTCAATCACATTCGAGACGAAATGAATGTAAATATGTTCAAAATAACATGTGATTTCTTACGAACATAGCAAATATCAGATTATAATTATTGCCAACTTTAAAAATGACAACCAAATGCGACTGTTACTTACCGAATAGATAAATTCGTATTTAAAAACGCATTTTCATTACCATGGAGTTTATCTGATGGAAAAATTTAATCTGCTAGGTAGTTAACAAACACTTTAACAAGCGATTGAAAAACCGGCCCTTAAAAAATTAGTGTTTAACAACACTACATATTGTAAATGTTTCATAGCTTACAAAACAAATAATAATACAGTCGGAGTTAGCATCTGTTTCAATAATTCTGTCCCTGCGAAATTTAATTATATCTGGTGGAAATTCTCAGGCAACGCAAAACGCAGTATTTCACTTAAAGCTTTAGAAGCGGGCAGGGTACACATATTTCTAAAACTAATTACAACATAGTGGCTGTATTGAGCAATAAATTCTAGTATCTTAACTGAAATCAGAACCAAACTTCTTTACAATGTGAGTTATTACCTACTACGTACAAGAAACCAGGCTTACATATACTGGCGGCGCTTTTTTCAATACTTTCTAGGTTTCGCTGCATTCTTTAATTTGTTAACGAGTCTGAAGTTAAGAAATAAATAACGCCAGGTTGCTTTGAAAGTGTCGAACTATAGGGGAAAGTAGGAGGAGACTTTTTTATTTTATTGAAATGTGAAATGAATTATTATAAACTGTTTTTATGCAGTTATTACCTCCCGCTAAGAGAAGTATTGGAATTATGCTAAAAATCACATATCCAGATTTTAGTGGATAAGCACGTTTTAAGGACCCTATAATCCTATTATATATGTGTGTGTGTTTATGTGTGGATGTTGCAACCACGGTTTCTCAAATACTATAAGACTTTAAAAATATTTAACTGTAGTTTCCTAAATCTGACATTCCTGGGAAGAGTTGATTAGATTTTGGTAACAATTGGACAACCGGAAGTAATAGTTTCTTTAAAAAAATCTTCTAAATATATTTTTTTTAAAAATTTCTGTCATTACTATTATTGAAGAACATAAAATACTACATCCGATACATTTAAAATTTTTATTATAATTTGTATAGATTTAGAGATATATAGAATAGTCCAATCGCAGAGGCTACGGTTGAGAAATTCAAATACTTATAACATAATTTGTAAATGACAGATAAATGGCCCTGTCTAAAAACATATCATTTAAAATTATTAATGGTAAAATTGCAATAGTAAATAAAACAATAGCTACCTACATTATACAAATGCAAAGGAAAATAATATAGGCCCGTATTCTAACATCTTGAAGTAATGCTACTTCCGAAAAATCGCTACTTCAACTGTCAAATATGAGCTATAATATTAAAAATAACAGAAATAAAAATAAATTAAATTATCAATGCCACGTTTTTCAAATATTATAGGTTTCATTTACAAAATATGAAACCTATTCTTGTCTATTCATAAAATAAAATAAAATTTAAAAAATCGAAATAGCGCTACTTCGGAAGTAACGCTACTTCAAGAGGCGAGAATACGGGCCATAGTTTCCAGCATCAATCACCCCAATTCTGTAAGAAAGCCGTTAAGTCTTAGCAATGTTGCTAAAATTTGTAACCAATAGAAACAAATGTAAAGCCTGTCATTTTCATTTTTTATTCAGTGTTGACAATTATTATTGGTTATTTGCTATAGCAACGTTGTGAAGACGTAACAACTTTCGTGCAGAATATATTCCAAACAAAATGTTGAAATTCTACAAAGAACTGTTGATATCAGCTATCAAAAATAGCTGTTCTTCAAGTAGTCATATTTGGGCCCTAAAAAAAAAAATACAAAAAGTGTACGGTTAATTTGTAAATCATATTTTCTTCTTTCATAATATGTATAGTTTGTGATGAATAGTTCAATAGTGCGGACTGTAGCGTTTCACGCAAATCTCATTTTTAAGACTGCTATAGAATCATCTTAAGCCCGTAAAGGAACTGTCAGATGACTTCATTTTAAACGACTTTAAACTGACAACTTTAACTTATTATTATGAAAGGCTTTTCTTACTTTTAGATCGAACTTTATGTCAAAGTGACTTTATATTTATTATGAAACCGGCAAAAAGGCTTATAAGTTAAAGAACTTAAAGTGAAATTATGAAACGATTTTTCCACTTTTACATCAAACTTTAAAAGTAAAGTGGCTTTTTATTTATTTTTTTTTATTAAACCGGCCATTAGATAGTTAAACTGTAACAACTATAACTTTAATTTTATTAAAATTGCATACTAGAAATTATTTATTCAAAGCTAAAAATCTCCTGAGTTCTTTCACAATAAAAAATAATCCAGAGGAGAAATTTTTAAAACAACATCCGTCAAACGCAGACCATTTAATTCCGGGACTATTAATGCTGAGAAAGCTGATAATCGCCGCTCAAGATGTATGGAATTTTTTTACCAAAGCTAAGGTACCTTCCTTGCGAAAATGAAAAGAAAATAACTTGGTTTTTTCACAAGGTGAAGTTAAAACTTCATTACCGTGCCTTTGAAGGCAACTAAATAACTTACACGTAGAAGTTCCAGGCAAATTTAATATGAAATGGAACATATTTCGGTAACGCCTTTATTTTTTCAATATATATGGAGAGTAAGAAGTACAAAGGATGGTATTTCAAAAGAATCTAATCTGATTTAGGCTGATGTAAAAAGAATTTTTACAGAAACGTTGATGAGAATGAGGGGGCTTCAATAAATAAATACAATTTTAATATTGTGCAACATACCGGGTGTTACACAAAAACCGAACCATATACCTTTAACATATACAGTATTTCTTTACGCAAAAGTGACTATACAGTGTCCCACACTCTATGTTCAGTATAGGGTCTTATGGAGTACCATGTTGCCAAATTTACCTGCTGTTAGTCTACAAGATAGAAAGAGCAAAATATATGCCCAAAAAGAGATGAAATATTCTGGGTAATTCATTGAATGTATTTATGACTGGTGTACTTTCAGTGTATCTAAACAGCTAAACAGGTGGGTGAAAAGAAAAAAAAAATAATAAACTGGTCAGTTTAACAATTTACAAAAAATATAAAATAATACAAACACAAAATATAAGTAGGGTATAGAAACATAACAAGCGTAGGTAAACTAAAATAATTAACATTTAACTCTAATCAATTTAAAGTAAATAATATAAAACATTTTTGTACTTTTGTACCAAGTGGACATTTTACAATCTTCGTCAACAATATAAATTCCCTATGTTACATTCTACGAAAAGATATAGAGCTATATGAAATAATTAACACTATATTTTCTACAGCGCATTTTTGTAACACTATACTTGCCGATTGGAGCAGATAGATATGATGAATTGAAATCCCTAATTTTTTGTGTTCCTCCTACGATACCTACATTATCCCAATGTCATATTGTTGAAGAATATTTTTTTATGTTTTATGCTATTTATGTCGACATATTATATGATGATCTCATAAAGAGATAATATTATTAAGCATTATTTTTTATTTAATTTATATCTTCTTATTTACTAATATTTAGGCTTGATAGAAATACTGCATATATTTTACATAGTTCATAAGTCTTTATTCTTTCTTTATAATCTTCAATTTGAATTTATAATATTTTAATCTCTAATGCATTTGATCGAGATTAGTATGACGGGCACGGGCGGTTTTAAAATATTGTATTGAAATATTACTTATTACAGGTACAAATAGCTTCAGCATGTTTTTTACACCCCGGTTCCAACGCATCTTCTTGCGCCACTATTATAAAACTATTTAGAACTGCAGATAAATTTCGAGTGATTCCAATAAGCCCTTGGGTAAATAAGAGACCCTCATAAAACTTAAATTGTACAGTGTTAACTAATTTTGGTATAGCAATGAAAATTTATGAATGTTTCAATATTACATTACATTGAAAAATTGGCAACATGGTACAGGAAACCTCCATAAGAATAACATTGGCTATTTCTGCTACACTGAAGATAGAGCGTGAGACACTATATAGACAGTAACTAGAAATTCTAGTGAGAAAATCAAAGCCTGTGATTGGCTATTCGCTATTTCGTGAAGCCGTATTTAACCAGACGAAATTTCAAGTTAACCTTCAAACGTAACTAAAACGTCAAACTCTCAGTAGTTGTCAAATCACTTGTTGAATTTGCACGTGTTTTTTGTTTCATTTCTCTTTTTGTGATATTTCACGTATAAAAACAGTTATAATACATAAATTTTTCATCAAGGAATTACAAAAAAATAATGCAATGAATTAATTTATAATTAAAAGTTATGTATTTATGATTTTACATGAATAAATTAAGTAGATTATCTATAATAGTTTTGGTTAATGAAAATATAACCTGGAAAGTATAAATGCTGACATAACCTTCATTTTAACATTTCAATTCCCCCGCCAAATAAATCTAGTGACTTTTTTTGGTGACTTCTAGCGGTGTAAATGTGACTTCGTCTAGTGCTATATATAGTATATACACAGTACTTTAACATTCCTTGTGTTTTATGTACGGATTCTATTTAAAAAGATTCTTTCGAAATTCGCAAAAACAAGTGCAGTTTATATCAAGTTTGTTTTTGAATTATTGCCTTGCAGAAAATGAGCTTTACGTGTGTGTGTATTCAGAAACTAACTTAATTTCAACATTGACAATATAATATAGAGGATGTTAAACAATAGTCCCTATTTAAGTTTGCATTAGAAATCAATACCAGCATGAATTTAGCTTAATTAAAATCACGGTTGACTTGAAGCAAACAACGAAATCAAATTTTGTCTTGTGATAACATTTACATTTCTAATGAAATTTGATAACATATAAACATGAAGAAGAAGCGAAAACATTCGTTTCATTATTATTCAACCATTTCTTTTTGTTCAGATCTTCTTACCTCAGTAATAGTCAATAATATGTTACCCTAAATGGATATCAATCTGAATATTTTCTTGTCACTTCTGGTGTACCGCAGGGATCCCACCTTGGACTTCTCTTATTATTTACTATTATAAATGATTTTAAATTTTCAATGCCAATATGTACGCCGATAATTTAAAAGTTTATATACGTACTATGTGACTGTTTGGCCCTTCAAGAAGAACTTAACCTGCTATCTGCATGCAAATGATTTGAGTAACCGTTAAGACGATCCTATAGCAGTCCTCAAAATGATGTAGAACATGAGATTCGCGCGAAACGCTACAGTCCGCACTATTGAACTATTCATTACAAACTTACTTATTATGAAAGAATAAAGTATGAAGAAGTTATGACTACTTGAAAAACAGGTATGATATCATCAGCGCAAAATTTGTAAACAATTATTTTTCCTAGAGTTATCGCTCAATTGCAGCTGTAGACACGTGTTTCGCTCTTATTAGAGCTCATCAGTACAGCAAAGCTAGTTAATAGATGGACATTAACTAGAGGTAGTAAAAAAAACCGACAAAGTGTAACAGTACTAGTAAGCAGCCAAATACACCTTTGTTGACTCGGTCAGTATTTCCACACCCTTGGTGGATAAATACGTCACAGCCAGTGTTGGGTCTGATAATGATTTTATATTATATCTAGATAAGGATAACAGATACTTTACATGTTATCTAGATAACAAATAAGATACCTGAAAAGTAAGCATGTTGACGGTATGGGCTCGTCTTTCTCTTCCATTATGCTCAAAATAATAGAAAATCAAAATATTAATCGTAAACTGACAGGTTAGTTTATAAAACAATGAAAATATGAAATATTAGGATTAAAATGCATTAACTTAATAAACACTGTTTTATATAAAATGCCAGTAAATGAATATTTTCATAAATAATGTTCCTCACTGTTGCTCACGAATCACGATCACAAGTAAGTTTACGCAGGCAGACACACCGGCGACGGAGAACACACGACACGGCACTATGCGATGCGGTAGGTTGTGCTTGTCCTAACTTGCTAAATAGTATTTTGATTTGAGTATAGATGGAGCTAACATAAATAATGGTTATCTTATCTTTCTTCTGCATGTTATAAAACAGATAAGATAATAGATATTAATTTTAAAAATATCTAGATATTAGATAAAAGATACTAACTACATTATCTAGATAAAATTTTATATAATGTTATCTAGATAAGCACAACATTGGTCTCAGCGACGGTGACCTGTTACTTGGACCCCAAAGTAAATATACGAAAACAATAATATTTCTTGAGCGCAAAATTTGTAAACAATTCTTTTTACCTCCCGCTACCCTAGGTAATATATAGCGATTTTAGTGAATACGCACGTTTTGATGTTCCCAGAATCCGATTTTAATATTTTTACAATGATGTCTGTAGGTATGTATGTGTGTGCGACGGTGTGTGTGTGTCTGTGTGTGTGTGTGTGTGTGTGTGTGTGTGTGTGTGTGTGGATCTTGTGGACACGATTACTCAAATACCTACTATCAATCAGAAAAATTTTAAATTTTGTATATCCATTCTATACTAACGTGGGAAGAGCTCGTTAGTTTTTAGTGTATATCGGATAACCGGAAGTATCATTTATACAAGTTTTTGACAGTTTTTCTTGTAAAAAATTCATTGAATATAATTTTTTAGCAACTTTTACCAATACAAATTGGCCCAATCTTCAATTCTACGATAATAGCATTTAGTAAATAACTTGAAATAACTTTATATTATATTATAAAATAATTTATTTTTGTACATCACTTTGCCTCTGCGTCAAACAAAAACAATACTTTAATAACAAATTTGACATATTTAAACAAATGTCACTGTCACGAAGCAATTTTCATTAAAATTAATAATAAAACCGTGTTAAGAAGAATTTATTAGTTTAAATATGATTCTAATGAAAGTAAGGTTTGTAAAAATAATATATTTTCCGTCATACATAAATATTAGATATACAGGATAATTCGACTTAAGTTTGAGGTTTGCAGCATTATATATCAAACAGCTCTCAATAAGAACGTGATTTCAAAGTGTCAAATAATAGTTTGCAACTACACATTTACGAAATGGATAATGTACGGCGAAGAATTTACACAGATTGCCTTTTAGAGCATAAGGAAGTTGGTGATGATTTTGACAATAATGTGTGTGTGACGATTTTTCCTTAAAATATATTAATGATCCAAAACTTCGCCAAGTTGGTATTTAATACTCTTATATAATTTGAAACAACATATTAGATTTGGACTATATATGATAAACCGGATGTAGTACTTAATTTGAAGCTCTAACAGATTTTTCAGGAAAAACATAATAAAATATAATCCAAAATTTCGTATTACAAAATTTTCTATTTATTGGAACAACAAAGTAGATATTGTTTACAAACGATCAATCGGAAGTGAAACTTTACTTAAAGCTCATTGCTATTTTAAACATGGAATTGGCTGGCCACATCAGATTTTTTTCCTAGTGTTATCGCTCAAATTAATGTCCACCTATTAACTATCTTTGTTGTACTGATGAGCTCTAATAAGAGCGAAACACGTATCTACAGCTGCATTTGAGCGATAACCCTAGTAAAAAAGAATTGTTTATAATAAATACTGTACAACCCACGTATCATTTGCATCTCCGTAATATTGATATTCACATCCCTCATCTTTCAATTCTAATGAAGTTATCAACAAGTAATCAATTCCATTCAGCACGTGGCTTGCATAGCCATCACGTTCACTTAGGCTAAGAGTGAACATCGTGAACATCGTACACATCGTACACTTCTCGAACATCTTGAGTAGCTGTTCGCAAGCGTCTTTGAAACAGAACGCCAATTATACCCAGACTGTTTGCGGTTTCATGTTTGATACATCGTCCCAACCGCAAATACACGTAAATTAGATGTGGAACTTGTGTATATAGACGCGTGTCACGGTATAGGTGGTGCGCCTACGTAAATTTTGCGGTTAAACTTATGCGAACACAAATTTACTAAGTTAGAATGTGGTATTTTGTACGGAATATAAAAGAGGAGGCTTATAGAATAACTACAATGATTGTGGTTTGGATTAAGAGTTAAGAGTCGAAATACAGGGTTGAGCAGAAAGGATGAACGTTTTTTAAAAAATTACAAAACTGATATTTTTTGCTTAAGAGAAAAATTATTGACAGAGTTGAGTTTGTAAGGATATAGTATTTGACAAAATCATGAGTGTAGAACACTGTCGTAATTGGTCCATATTTTTCCGATGACGACAATGGGATTGCTATTACCGTGAACTCGGAGCCCTATATAGAGATGATGAACTTCTTTTTGCCTGAATTACGAAGAAATTTTGTTTTCTACAATTGATTTTGTCAAATGCTATGTCATTGCTAACTCAACTCTGTCAATAATTTTTATCTTCCATCATTCATCCGTTTTTATTGTATATTTTATTCAAATACTCTAAAAATGCGTACACTTACGTAACATTGTCTTTACAATCAAATAATATTACTACCAAGTTTATACCTCTACCCATTTTTCAATTATTGCCCCAAAAGTCAATATACCCCAAATTTAGATAAAAACTTCAAAATTTTTAAAAATCTAATTTTTATGTATCTAGATACTCCTCAATGCGCTGATTTCAAATTTTGAAACCGCAGGTCGATATCTCTTTTCATTCTCGAGATATTTAGATTTAAAGTTTTGCTCAAAACTGCCCATTTTTGGGTAATAACCCAAAAATGGGCCAAGATATGGATTTGGCGACAACACCATTCGATTCTATGGGCAAAATTACATAAGTATACCAATTTTCATAATTTTTGAACACCGCATACAATCTCTAAAGCAAAATAACTGAAAATGACTAAAAATCGCAAAAATCGTAAGGGGTACCCCTTACGATTTTTTCAGATTTTGGGCATTTTCAGGGGTTTTCAAACTTTTATTCATAAAAAATGAACCGGTTGGACAATAATTATAAAAATTGGTATACTTATGTATTTTTGTCCGTAGAATCGAATGGTGTTGTCGCCAAATTCATATCTCGATCTATTTTTGGGTTATTACCCAAAAATGGGAAGTTTTGAGCAAAACTTTGAATCTAAATATCTCGAGAACGAAAAGAGATATCGACCTGCGGTTTCAAAATTTGGAATCAGCGCATTGAGAAGTATCTAGATTCATATTTATTAGATTTTTGAAAATTTTGAAGTTTTTATCTAAATTTGGGGTATATTGGCTTTTGGGGCAATAATTGAAAAATGGGTAGAGATATAAACTTCGTAGTAATATTATTTGATTGTAAAGACAATGTTACGTAAGTGTACTCATTTTTAGAGTATTTGAACTTTCGGTATTGAATTTGTAAAAAAGTAGTATGTGTTCTTGTTATAATTTGTTTGGATATATAGAATCTTTTCCAAGGAACTTTTGGTATGGGATTTGTACAAAATACATCGAATTGACGGAAGGTCTTGTGTTGGCCACAACAGATTTTTTAAAAATATTTTTGCCTGAGAAAAATAGAAGTTGGATATCATCTCGATACAGTGCTCCAAGTTCACGGTAACAGCATTCCTTTCAGAAATGCATTAATGATAACGGGCACCACATATAAGATGTTGTTTTCCACACTTGATTTTGTCAAATGCTATGTCATTACAAACTCAACTCTGTTAATAATTTTTTTCTTAAGCAAAAAGGATCAATTTTGTGTCGTTTTAAAAAAAGTCCGTCCTTTCTGTCCAATCCTATAGTAGTCATACATCTTTATTCATACAAAGCCAACATTTTAATCAGTGTTGCCACGTTCGGATGTAACGAATTCGGGAGATTGGTCGTAGAATATCGGTAGATTTCGATAATTTTCGGTAGATTATTTTTTTTGCATTATTTTAATATATAATATATTTGTTGTGTTTGTTTTATGGATTTTTTGTACAAAACATAAATGAATAATTTTATTTATCAAAAAATGTAAATTTATATAAAAACAAGAAAAAGTTCTTATGAAGATTGATGGATGTATGTATCTTCGTAAGAATTTTTTCTTTTTAAATTAAAATCATCATTTTGGCAATAAGATTAAGAAATCGGGAATTCCCCTAGTATTGTTTGTACAATTTGTCAATGGGAAGAGTGGTTTGTCAATGGGAAGAGTGGTAAGGAAGTGTACGTTGACTACCTTTAATTTAAATATTACTAAATAATAAATTATTGAAACAATATAATCAGAAATTTTGTCAATCAGCAAATTCGGTAGATATCAATGTCTTACGGTAGATCGGTAAATTGAAGAGAAATTCGGTAGATCTACCGAAAAATCGGTAGAGGTGACAACACTGATTTTAATACGCACTCAAGTGCACACTGCTTGTTGTGGCGAAAATCTGTACCATGAAGATATAGTGATCTTGAATTACCATGGCAACCACTCCGCTATTTGGTTTACTTATCGTCCGCTATCTCTCCCGTTTATAGCCATAATTACCGCGTACGTTCACCTCACCGTAATGATGACAAATACCAATAACGTGCACTGCATTCATTTGCATATAACACCGGCCTTCTCTGATCTAGCAAACAAAGAACAAGCTTTTTGTCCTGCACAGGACCAAGGCTTCCCCTCTAATTACATCTGGTTTAAGGAATATAAATAGATGGCGGGAGATACGAATCTGGAAGGATTATTATTTATGACAGCAGGATTCGGATTCTTTTGTTTATGTGTGGTGGTGGGGATTTTGTAAGATTTTGTTTTGTAATTTTGTTTCTTTTGAGGGAAAAATAATAGTGAATTAAATTTGAAAAGGAAAATGAGAATAAGAATAAAAATGTTTTTAAAAAATATCTTGAAATATACGTACCTTTGTGACAGAACAGGTCCGGCATAAGGATAAAATATAAAAATAATATTTATGGGTAAATAACCGAATAATAACAATACTAATACTTTCATATGTTCAGGGGGGCAAGGCAGAAATGAAACAAAATAAATAATTATATTATAAAAGGAATTAAATTATGTTGTAAAATATACACAATTAATAATTAAAGTTGCAATTTAAACAAAAGATACAAACAGAAAGTATAGCAGAACAATAAAATCATTGCAAAACAAAAATCTGAAGTGGTCAGCACAATACCTCCCGCTTTTTAATTTTTATTAATTTAAATACAAACCTACCTATTTACTAATCCTGCAAACAATATTAAGTTCCTTTGCATAAATCTATAGCTATGCATGATCCATTTCGTTAATATGTAGGTGTAAACTAATATCTGACACTTTGTTAACTCGTGCTTATTGGCAATTGTTTGATTTTTAGTGCTGCAAACATATCATATTTATATCGGATCATTCTGTACATCTAATATTTATATATAATGGAAAATACATTATTTTTACTAACCTTAGTTTCATTAGACTCAATACAATCTTCATAACACGGTTTCATTATTAATTTTAATGTAATTGCTTCCTGATAGTGACATTTGTTTAAATATGTCAATATTGTTATTAAAATATTATGTTTTTGTTTGATACATAAGCAAGATGATGTACAAAAATATATTATTTTATAATTTTATATGCTATTATCGTAGAATTGAAGATTGTACCATTATATTCAATTTTTATTATTAAAAATTGTTGCAAAATTATATTCAATAAATTTTCTTCAAGAAAAACTGTTAAAAGCTTGCATAAGTAATACTTCCGGTTACCTGATATACACTAAAAACTAATGAGCTCTTCCCACATTAGTATAGAATGCGTATGCAAAATTTTCTGATTGATAGTATTAGAGTAATCCTGTCCACATGATCCACACAGCACACGCAAACACACACACACACACACACACACACACACATACAAACATACACACACACACACACACACACACACACACACACACATACCCACACACATCATTGTAAAAATCTGATGTGGCCAACACAAAACCTCCCGCTATTTAATTTTTATTAATTTAAATACATACCTACCTACTTATTTACTAACGCTGCAAACTATATTATGTTCCATTGCATATAACTATTGCTTTATTTACGATTTTCTTTATTACTTAATATGTCACTATTATTAATTTGAAGTGATTACTATTTTGATAATGACGTTTACCTGTCAGTTACATTCATTTGAAAAATGAACTGTGCAACAAAGGAATTGTGTTTATCTTAGGCTTCGGGATTTAAAAAAGAAAAATTATTTTTAAATTTATCTGTAAAATATACAGAAAAAGTATTAATGTCCACCTGTACAAAATTCAATAATCTATAATTTTCGGATAACATTAAATGCGAAAAAATGGCATTTAATGGTATTTTTTGAAGAAAAACCATTATGAGCTTCAAGTAAAGTACTATTTCCATTTATCCGATTTACACCAAAATCTAATGGCTTCTATTCCTATTAGAATAGGGTAGAAATACAAGGTTTCAGAATTATCTGAATGATAGTATTTGAGTTAGAGTGCGGTGACAAAAGATAGCGCATAATTTCTACTTTGTATATAGCCTGTAGATAAACAAATTCTAGGCGTCGAGCTAAAAACGTGTGGTGAAACCTTGGTGTTACATTTTCATATAAACGTAAAAATATCTTCGGTCGAAAATTCCGCGAAACTCATCCATTAAAGCCGCTGTATAAAATACCTCATATCTTCTTATTTCCTACGTCATTTAGAATATTAATTCTTGTGTGAAATTCTCATTAAAAGAAGCTGGAGGCATACAATCACATCTCGACGTGGTATCGTTTAAACTACTCTTACAGCGTGAAAGTTTCCCCGACGAATACGAAGCTCGAGCTTGAGCTTGATGTAGATTCCAACTTGAAGCTCTAAGCTTCGCACTTTCATTACCTGACGCAAGATTTTAATCTTTTCACTATTTTGTCAAGAATTCGCCAACTTCTGATGAGTTTCATAAAATGAATTTATGAAATGTTTTAGACAGAGTTATTAACAGAACAGATTTTGTATGTTACATTTCGAGATAATTCCTCTCATATTGCCCCAAGTGATTATCATGTCTTTGGTACACTTATAGAGATTTAGGGCCCTAGTCTATAACTCATCCGTTAATTTTTAACCAAGACATCGAACCCGAACCTGAATCGAATCAAAACCGCAACATAGTTTGTAAATGACACATGTCATTGTCAAATATCAACAGTTTTAGTGACATTCTGATAGTTTTTTCTGGGAATTTTTCTTATTGTTTTATTAATTAAATATTTGAAATTATAGGCAAAATTGTGGTAAAATGCATATATCCATCAGAAATACCGCCAATCTGGTTAATGAATTAGAACAATCTCTGACATTTAGAAACTTTCTCATACAATGAAAAATAGATATAATTAGAATTATATGTGTGCAGAAGACACGTTAAATACAATAAAAAACAATATTTGGGTAAAGTTCAGTAATTTTTACCTTCCGCCAAAAGGAAGGTATTGTTTTTGGTCAAAAAATTCGGTGGTGAGTTTTTAATGAATAAGTACGTTTTAGGGTCCCTACAATACGAATGTACTATTTTTAAGATGATGTCTGTATGTGTGTGTATGTGTGTGTCCGTGTGTGTGTCTGTGTGTGTGTCTGTGTGTGTGTGTCTGTGTGTGTGTGTCTGTGTGTGTGTCCGTGTGTGTGTGTGTGACAAATTTTTCTCCGACGATAACTCCAAAACTACAATTCTAAAAATTATGATTCTTTCATATTCCTCTTCTTTACAACCATATGAAGAGCTGATTAGATTTTGGTTATAATTAGTCAACCGGAAGTACCCATATTTGAAGTTCTTAACAGTTTTTCTTGAAAAATCGCAGTTAAATATCATTTTCGACATTTTATGTGATTATCAATAGAAAGAATATCTTATTCTCTATACGGTTCGATTATACATTTTCCTTCATATTCAATAGATATAGAGTTATAGAAAGATTAAGAGAGATTAACTTACGAAAATCAGTCAGCTTTGCAAATATTATGAAAACAACAGACATATTCAAAAAAAATCTAATTGACAGATGTCAGTGGCAAGTGCAAAACCAAAGTGGAAAGTATATGATCTAAAAGTGATATAAGTGACAGAGTGTCCCTCGCCAGTGACTTGCATTTGCGGCCTCGCCTCAAGATAGGAACTTATAATGCCAGAAGTACGAGAAAGGCAAAAGAGAAGATGGAAGGACTGTAAAGCACAAGATTTGAGAGAGGAAGAACTGTGTCATGAAGGTGCTTTGGACAGGAATGAGTAGAAGAGAAGAGTAAGAAACAGCGACTTCTAATAAAATAGGGCAAAGTTGAAGCAGAAGGAAGTGTTAAGTGCAATACATAATGTACGTTCGTATTCGTATTAAAATTTTATTAGATTTTAGAATATTTTCAAAGGAACTTTCAGTATGGATATGTAAAAAATAGTGTGTTCTTGTTACAATTATACAGGATATATAGAATCTTTTTCAAGGAACTTTTGGTATAGGATATGTACAAAATACATCGAATTGACGGAAGGTTTTGTGCTGGCCACAACAGATTTTTTGTTATAAAACGACGGTTCGAAAGCAAAGAATGACTGTTCTTCCTAAAATGCAAAATAAGGAAGTTTAAAAGTATAGTTAGATCCATCTGGGGACACACTATATACTTATTTTAGTCATTGCTTCAATAACTGTTATTCAACAATATTTTTAAGGTTTTCCATTGACTCTGCCTCGTATAAAAATAATTTGAGTGTACGTACTTATAGAAGCAATAACTATGTATAATGAGATGTGTCGTCGTCGCCATCCTTTATAATTGAATGTTCGATATCTGCAGGTTGTCGGTGTAATTTACGACGTACTTTGTTACTCGCAGCCAAATCTGTTTGCTACATCGTTGCGGTGCCCTGTCTATGAATACTTAATAAGATTATGTGCAATTCGGTTCTGCTTTAATGTACCTTCCCTATATTCTATTTCCCGCACCTTAGATTTATATACACGTCTTTCCAACGCGTTCATAAGTCATAATATGCGAATATTGTTAGCATATAGTATGGTGGACAGCAAATAAATGAAAAGTCCAAAGGAAAAATAGTTAAACTTCAATTTTTCTCTATTTTGATTAAAGGTAAAATGATTGGGCTTAAATCGTCCATGTATGTTGTACAAATTCTTTATTTATGGACGTTTCGAGCTTAAGACAAGACCATCTTCAGCTATTGATACATTTTTATTATCAAAAACAGTTTCACAGGATGAATTATGAAATATTTGTTACCATATACAATAATACTGTTGAACTTTATTATAAAATCTTAAAATTATATTAGACACAATGATCTATACAGGGTGTCTCAGGACGAGCTTACGCTATCTATATTTTAAATACTATTTAATATAATTTAACGAAATTTGGTATCTAGGGGTTATCCAACATGCCCGTTTTAACTAAAATATTTTCAAAGCAGTAGCACTTCGGGTTTGACCGGAAATGGACCTCAACTTTTTATTTTAAATAGAATACGCTATATTTTATTTTACCATTGAATGCAGCGGAAAATTTTACATATGAAGCAATAAAAACATTTTACTCATGATCAACTACTTCCTGCGTTATTCAACTTTTTTTGATTTTTTGTCTGAAATCCGGCACATTTTCAAAACTCTGTATATCGGGAACGAATTTTTATAATCTGAAAAAAGCCTTTTATAAAGGAGACTTTAAGCTACATTATCCTTAGAAGAATCCTCGATTATTTATAAAAATGTGACGGGTACGTTACACCAAAATTACAGTTGACAAACTTCAAAAAAGACAATTTTTTTAAATGGAACCCTCCTTTTTTATTACATACATGTGTACTACGACAAAAAATAAGGGTACTTTATGTAACATGTCCTATGTTGAAAGTTGATAGATTTTCAGTAAATTAGAAAAACCTGTAATCTGGGTATAATTATTTTATTAATACGGATAAGTAAGCTATAGAAAAACAATGTTTGTTTTTACAAACTCATCTACTTGATTTCTTAGATAATTTACCGTTGGATCAAAGAAATTTAATATGGTACCAGCATGATGGCGCTCCACCCTACAATAGCCATAGAATAAATACTTTTTTGGAAACAATTTTTGAAGATAGGTGGCTGGCAAATAATATACCACATAGGTGGCTTCCTCGTTCACCCGATTTAACTTCACTTGATTTTTTTGTTTGGGGTTACATTAAAAACGTCGTCTATCTATCGATCTCGTTCCCGATATACAGAGTTTTGAAAATGTGCCGAATTTCAGACAAAAAATCAAAAAAAGTTGAATAACGCCGGAAGTAGTTAATCATGAGTAAAATGTTTTTATTGCTTCATATGTAAAATTTTCCGCTGCAATCAATGGTAAAATAAAATATAGCGTATTCCATTTAAAATTTAGTTGAGGTCAATTTCCGGTCAAACCGGAAGTGCTACTGCTTTGAAAATATTTTAGTTAAAACGGGCATGTTGGATAACCCCTAGATACCAAATTTCGTTAAATTATATTAAATGTTATTTAAAATATAGATAGCGTAAGCTCGTCCTGAGACACCTGTATAAGTTACGGTGGAAATTAGTACTTTTTAATATGTCTATGAAGTTGTTTATATATTTTAAGTTATGTTTAAGATCTGTTGACATTTTTTTTTTTCATTCTACCAAATTGGTGTGACAGTTTTTGATGATTTTAATGGTGGGCCATTTTGGAAATATGCATTTCTGTGAATTGTGTTTTGGCAGTTTTAAAGAGCACACTTGGATAATTAATTAACGCTATTTATACCATAAAAACCTTTGAGGAAAACTGTGCTCATGCAATGTCTGTCGACCTGCCCATTAGCAAAATATAATAACTTTATTTCTGCGTCATGTTTTTGTTCTTTGTAGGTAATTACTCGAGTGCGTGAATTTACACTTTATATTGACGTGGAGGAAAATTCATTAGCTGTATTTGCATAGAAATCTTTATTTTCTACTTTACATAGATATGCAGAGAATTTAATTTAAAAGCCTTAAGTAAATATGCATGTATATGCATACATTTAGTTTGTTCTATGCAATAAACTAAATTAGATAAGCACTTTCATTCAAATTCATAGAAATGTTTCTATTGTCGTATGTTGAATGAATTATATCGTTTTAATTTTTAATTGTACTAATGACCTTTTCTTGGAGCTCATTCAAATAAACGAGCACCAATAAGAGTGCCGGAATTAAATTTTAAATAAATCTTTTTTATCAAAGAAACAAGTCGGCGACCAGACAATCGTCAAGGATCTTGAGGATCTCCTGGTCATTGCTCAAGCACAGTTGTAGAGACGCAGCAGTGTCACTGGTACCTTTCGACAATTTGAAAAAAGAAAAACAAGACAGTGCTAGACCTTCTTCAACGGTACCTTCCACTATCTAGAACAACAAAGTAGTAATTAATGCTTGATTCATGGAATTTAACGAATGAGCACATTAAATTGTCACTATCCTTGAATGCGAAAAAACTAAAATTCGTACTTGGACAAGTCGAGATGTAATAGTAATTATAATATGCTATTGTTATAACGAGGAAAAGACTCTGTCAACATCTAAAATTGGTATAAAAAAAGGTGATTAATTGATAAGCCAAAGTATGTACAGTATCAGTGTCAACTAAACACGCGCTTGCTATACATCGAAAGTAGTAGTATCTTATAAAAATTCTTCTAAATATAGTTTTTTGGAAATTTTTGCTATTACAAATATTGAAGAACATAAAATTCTCCATCTAATACACACAAATTTATTATATCTTGTGTTGATTTAGAGATAAAGACACTATAATATATAGAATAATCTAATCGCAGAGACTAAGGCACTAAGGAAGCCACTTGACAAATTCAAATGTTTGAAAATTGTACCATATCTACAAGATTATATATTATTATACAACAGTTCTCCGCTAGAATTTTCGTAAAAGTCTATATATATATATATTATAATTATTATCGATTTTGTGCTGACCACTAAGTGGGGTATAATCGTTTCAATATTATTTTCACCAGAGAAAAGAGACCCCTATATGATTTTAATCTTTAGAGTTTCTATACATTTCTGTGGAATTTCGTACGTCGATTCATTTAAATTGAACTAAT
Organism: Ophonus ardosiacus; assembly: GCA_943142095.1. Lineage (NCBI taxonomy): Eukaryota > Metazoa > Arthropoda > Insecta > Coleoptera > Carabidae > Ophonus > Ophonus ardosiacus. Next base: position 3,683,967 of record OW964839.1, read on the forward strand.
TTGTGAACAGAATTCATCAAAGGGCTTTTCTGGCATTTATTCTTGTGTGAACGTATGTGTTATTTGTTTCACCTTCCTCAGTAAAATCTTTTGATCCTTTGAAGGATGTAGAAATGAAAAGGAATACATATATTGATCCGGAAAATCCTAATTTCTGTGGAGTAGGAATGTTTTATGTTTTTGTGATGATTGGATTTGTGTTCGGGGGTTAAAATAACATACATATCTAATCCTATAGAAAGTATCTATAAAAAAGATACATTAATGTGTGTAGTCTATTCCACGAGACCTTTCATTAAAGGGACAAGGGAGTGACAACTGTAGAGCATCGATATGACACCTGGTGACTAAATTTTAAACTAGTGCATGACGGTAGGTGCGAGCAAATACAACATATGTTAGCATACATTTTTTAAAAGTATTTCTTTTATACGAAAATGAATGTTGCAAAACGTGGTAAATGCAATATTATGTGTTGCATATAGGGGTGTCATTCGCTTATGAGTAGGGAAACTCATTTAAGTTTCCACATTTTTCCAAAAATAGGTAAAAATAAAGTGACTATAATTACAAATGCAGGCGTTCAACAAACATTGGATAGATTTTACGCTTGGAAGTATGTTTTACGTTCTGGAAAACAAATTTCCAAATATATTAAGAGTATGTTCGAGACATTTTAAAGACAGTGGCTGGTAGCACAAGCCTTGTTTTAACTAAAACACTGTTTTAAAAAATGTCAAATTCAAATTTCAATATTTCATTTCACCCTTGTGCGTATAGAACGTTTTTTTAAAATATTTGTTTGAATAAACTATGTTCTGCTTTAAAATTATATTTTGATAAATTTGATATTATTTATTTTTATTATTAAATAATGAAATTTGACATTTCTTAAAACAGCGTTTTAGTTAAAACAGGGCTTATGCTACCAGCCAATGACTTTATTCTTCCAGATATTATTATTAATAATTATATTTGAAACATATTTATGATTATTTAAATTTTTAGAAATTCCTTCTCAACGATATAAGACAGAGTGATGTTACATTTATAATTTCTCGATAACTATCGGTAATTCCACATAATATAATGTGATTTGCATTCAGAACTTCTTCGCCTGTTTACAAGATTAATATTTTAAATAAAGTAGTAAATGAACATTATATACAATCATACCTTCAACAATATTCCTAAAATGATCAATAGCCTTTAGAAAGTCAAATATCTGAACAATACTTAGCTTCATTTTCAAGAAACACAAGCAAAATTGTATCATATGACAGTGACAGATTGTACACCTACCGTCATGCATCCGCCATATTGAAAATGCTTACAGGGCCTCTATCGGTTATTTCAGATGAGAATTGGTTCATATAATACAGTGGACCATACGATGCACTCGACGATATACTCTTTGAATTTTGAAATATATTATATGCGCAACTGTAATTCCATCATTATTTCTTACAATTTTTTAAACATACTGTACAAAATTTTCGATAAAATTATTAAAGTGTTTTATATAGAGGCCATTTATATAGTGGACATAATAAAAGAGAGTCGATCAATTTACTGCCCACAATCTATTTTTACCCCATTAAACAATTGATGAACGAGAAATGTGACAATCGGGACCTATTAAACAAAAAATAAGTTGCCATTTATGTAATGGGTCATATTTTTCATAACGCTTATAGAATTCTGTGGACCAAATGAAATACGCGGTTACAAGCCATTACATATATTACAAAATCAATATATATTAGAGACATTATTTATAGAGGATAATAACTTTGTTAATATACTGTTGTATTAGCTCTGTTCGATGAGAAGTGCTTGAAGTGCAGAGCAGAATAGTGCAGTGCAGTGTAGTGTACACTAGTTCAGTCTAATTCTTGTGGTTTCATAAAACACACTAGTGTATATTTGGGCAAGTTTGCTCAGTAGTGAGTAATTAGGCCAAGCGTAGCCAAAGGTGTAAAAGGTTAGGTTGTTTATAAACACAGTCATATCATAAAGCTGCAAAGAAGTGACTGTAGAAATGTCTTTTTAAAGAGCATAATGTTTGAACTAATAAACGATGCTGACGAAGATCAATCATCGCTTGATTCTTCATCAGATTCAGAGACAGATATATTAATTAATTCTTTATATAACAAAACAAAGAGAATATACTATATCTGAATCCATTATTTTAATTTCTCAACGTGTAAAATTTTAGGTTAATAAACAGATGTGTAGATAGGATAGAATTAAAATGTCTACCGAACAACATTTAGTTACCCCCACTCCTAGTCTGCACTTTCTACACTACCTCGCGAGTCAGGTCAGAAAAGTGAGCACTAGTTCTTAAAATTTTTGTCATCGAACAGCCTGCCAGAAGCTGCCCGTTTCTCATAAAACATGTTAGTGTAAGAAAGTTAACACTAGGGCGGCCTAGTACATGTCATCGAACAAAGCTATTAATTTTTTTCGTAATGGTGGTACTCGTAAAACAGATAAATATTAGTCATGAAGAAAGATTTTTGTGAAAAATTCCATATAAGGTTTTATAAGGATAGTACATACATTTAAGAAACTGGTACTTCCGGGTGCCCAATTGTTACCAAAATTTAATCAGCTTTTCCCAGTAATGTCAGATTGAGGAAACCGCAGTTAAACATGTCTTAAATCTTATAGTATTTGAGGAACCGTGCCTCCAACATACATACACACACACATACATACACACACACTTCGACATCATCGTAAAAATGTTATAATCGGATTTTAGGGACCTTAAAACGTGCTTATCCAGTAAACTCTGGAGTTGAACCCCGAACCTGAATTTTAATACTCGGTTCGGTTTCGACACAGGTTCAATTAAAAATGTATCTGAGGTTCGGTTCTCGGTTTGGGTTCCCTAAAATGTTACGGTTTGGTTCCGGTTTGGGTTCGGTTCAGGTTCGGGTTCGATACCCTGCTTAGAACATTGACAATGTATAAAATTACACAAAACAAATATTGCCACCTTCAATGTACTCTCCTCCCCGAACCCTACACCGCCCGATGCGAATATTCCATTGTTGGAAGCAATGCCTGCAGGTTAGGTTGTTCATAAGTACTGCCCCTTTTTGTATAACTACATGTTGGCCCTGAATTTGGTGCTTTTAACGCAGAATTACAATTTGGGAATAAAAGCAAGTCACATGGCACTGGGTCAAGTGAGTACGGTTGATGTACCAACACGGTGATTTTGTATTTCCTCAAAAATATCTTGCCGGACAGGGCGTTGTCTTCATGGAGAATCCATCACATTTCAGCTCTTTTTCTTCTCACCCGTGCATGAAGGGCTATCGAAACCTTCTTGTAATATGCTTGGTTAACGAAATGCCCCTCAGGCACCTAATCTATGTGAAAATCACTCGTATTTCGAAGAAAACAATGTCAGTGTACGACCGAAGCGCTAATCGTCTCCGATCTCTTTTCTTCCTTCTTTAAATCTTCTACAATGCTTGAAAACTTGAGTACTAGACAGACCCACATCACCATAAACATTCTTCAACAATTTATACACTTCTGTAGCGGATTTTTTAAGTTTCACACAGAATTTCATATTGACACTAACATAATTCCGGCGGAGTACGAGAAAATAGTTAACTTCAATGAAAGGCTACTGTCGAACAGTTTGCCTAATTATCTTGAACAGTGGATGGAGGAAAGATGACAAATTAATATGACATAGCCTGCAATGTTGCCAAATTTACAGGGAAGCTGGAAAAAATAAATCACGTTATTTAATTGCCACACCTCGTATCTCTAGCGAGAGGTAAAAATCAATAATTATATAATAATGACAAAATATCTGATGTGGACACCACATGACTTCCTTGTACGCCTGTTACACTATAGGTACATATTTTGTTAATAATTAAAATATGTATAATAACAGACCCAATCATAAAATTGCACGTATTTGACATTGACATTAAATTCTTTATTTTTTTGTTATTTCTCGTCCTAATTCATAACAAACTTAATTACAGAAACCAAAAAGTACATAATGTTTAAATTTACATATCTCGCTTATACAAAGAACTAATTCAATCATACTTGAAGTTTTTGACGCAAGATTCAATTCTCTAAAACTTTTTTTCAAGAAAAACTGATAACAGCTTCAAGTAAAGTATTACTTTCGGTTAGACTATTTTAACCAAAGTCTATTATCTAATTTCCATTCATATAAAAGTATTATATCCCAAATTTGAAAAGTTTTGGATTATATTTTAATATAGTTTTCCATTAAAATCTATTATAGGTTTCAAGTAAAGTACCACTTCCGGGTATACGATTTTAACTAAAATCTATTATGTTATTCCCATTGATATAAAAGTATTATATACCAAATTTGAAAAGTTTTGGATTATATTTTAATATAGTTTTTCATTAAAATCTACTATAGGCTTCAAGCAAAGTACCACTTCCGGGTGGACCATTTTTACTAAAATCTATTATGTTATTCCCATTGATATAAAAGTCTTATATACAAAATTTGAAAAGTTTTGAATTATATTATAATATAGTTTTCCATTAAAATCTATTATGGGCTTTAAGTAAAGTACCACTTCTGAAAGTTATGCAATGACCAAAAAGGGAGGTGCACAACTAGATGTTATAACAGTCCTAAATACAAAATTTTAACTTTCTACGGCTTCCCGTTTTTTAGTAATGCGAGATACGTACGTACATACATATACGTACGTACGGACGTCACGACGAAATTAGTCAAAATGGATTCAGGGATGGTCAAAATGGATATTTCCGTTGAAATCTGGAAACCGAATTTTTTCGCGATTACAATACTTCCTTTACTTCGTACAAGGAAGTAAAAATACGTAGTTTTAATAATAGTACGAAAAAATTATTACAGGCCCTTTACACTTTCTAAAGGGTTGTCGTGTTATAGAGTGTACGTCCCTTAATGCGTAAAATAAACATTCTTGAAAACTGCATAGCCGTGGCAGACAAACACTCGAACCAAAAGCGCAGTCTTGTTCTGTGAAGTGGCCAGCAAGGGAAACGCGAAACAAAACAGCTAGAGACCCGGGTTCAACCAACCAGACAACTTGAGACATTTCAATTACGAGGATTATTTTGAAGAATGGCCTCCCATTGGTGGAATGCGGAATATTAAATGCTATGCAATCAACCTGTATAGTCACTGTTGAATTATTTCAGCGTACTTGCATAGAAAATTCAGGAAATTAACACTTGTAAAGCTTTCAGAAGGGATGGAAAACAAAACGGGGTTCTAATTTCTGTTACTAGGTAACAACGTATAATGTAGATGCTTCTGCATGAAGCAGTAAAAGGAATTCTAATTGTTTCTTCTTATTAATGTAGTTTGTATATGATACATTTCTCTAAATTCTAAAACAAAAATAAAAATCTGTTGTGGCCAGCACAATACCTCTCACTATTTTTATATGTATTGTATTTAACGATTTCGCTAAACACAAAAAATTCTAATTATATTTATTCCTTTTATGAACAAGTTTCCTCCTACTCTTCTAAATGTTCGAGATTATTGTCCAATTGTTACCAAAACTTTTTCAGCTCTTCTTAGGAATGTCAGATTGAGGAATTCATAGTTAAACAGGTCTTAAGTCTTATAATTTTTGAGGAATCGTCCCTCCAACATCTAGACATACACACACATACACATACACACATACACACACACACACACACATCCACACATCTAAGATGATCTCTGAAAGGTAAACAAAAAGTCTTTCTTTTTCTTTTTTCTTTTTTAAAACCTCTCAACAGGATTAAATCCCAATTACTTAGTACGTTCACATACACAAACATCCATGCCTTAGTGGGATTCGAACCCAGAACCCCAAGCACACTCATGACTAAGAGAAGTTGCTCTAACCATTAAGCCTCTGGAGTCGTCTTACTTAATTAAAGTCGTAACTCTTATAGTTTTCACGATAGCAGAAGTAACGCCGTAAAACTTATTTTGCACTGCCTCATATATGAGAAATTATTGAAGATCGGATACATGTTCTTTAAGCTTTTTTTACTCAATTTGGTCAGTACTATATGCCCTTAAATTTTTTTACACTTTCTTTGGAACACCCGTATGTATTGTTCAAGTGTAGCGTTTTTCGCAAATCTCATGTTTTACTTCATTTTAATGACTGCTATATGATCGTCTTAAGTGACCGACTTTTAGTACCAAAATCCGTACCTCAATAATAGTTGCGCAACAATCATTTACCACCACATATTCCTATCCAAGCACACTTCTTTCGCCTCAGCCACATTCATAATCTCATTCATATATGCCCTTCTTCTCTTTCCATACATGGAACGAAAATATTAAATAAGATTGGGTCTACATTGTAACCCTGTGGTACTCCCGATGTTATAGTAAAAAGGGTGAACTGAATACCTTATAGTTAAACTAATACTGTATACCTATACTGTCATTAACAAAATCTACAAATAATTACAGCAAATTAACATACCCAGAAGTGGGTATAATAGTTATAAATTATCTCAATATTTCCTGATTCTTATAACCTGCTTTAAAAAGTTAATCTAGCGGCATTTGAAAGAATCAATACATCAATTTGATTACACAGTTGTTTTTTTAAAACGAAACAATTGTAAATGAATGTATCTATCTCGGAATTACTTCTATTGGATTTGTTTGTTAAAAATACGTGTTATATGAAGCATGAAACAACGCCGTATTTATTTATTTTTACCTTTTTTCGTTGAATAGCAACGTTGGCGTGCTTTTTCACATTTGTTTTATAGGATAAATGAATGTTTAATATAAGGGATTTTTCCAGATGATTTCGTTTATATAGTGATTTGAGTTTAATTGGTCCGGTATTGTATCGGTTCATGGAAGGAAATTATATTGGATTTTCCAAAAGGGAAATTTTTATTTGTAAAGAACTGTTCAAGCTCAAATCATGTATATTATGTAAATACTATTTACCTCTCTTAGCATAAATAATATTAAATTTTAATGGGGTATCAACTTTACTAATGGAAAGCTTGTAATAAAATACAGTAAAGCTGTGATAAGCACAGTTAATACTTGGATGGGTAACCATCCAAAAATGCTGCATTTACGAACTGTAATTATTATCTATTTCATCGAAACCCAAAGGGTTAAAGTCCGGACTTTAACCAGATTGAGAAAGTGCGGAAAATTCTTAAAATAAATAAGAATGTAAAACAAAAAATAATTTAAAATTAATTACAAGTAAAATGGCAGAATATAATGCCATCGGTGACAAAAAAATTGGTAGATTCAATGACTCATCGCTTAGTTACTGGGGGAAGAATCAAAGGAAAACCCTCCAAATATTATATTTCTTTATGAAACATAAATAAATGGTTCATTATTTAAATGTTTTGGTTATCGTACGGAGACTTTTTACCTCTCGCTAAGAGAGGTATTGGATTCATGCTAAAATTCGCATATCCAGATTTTATTGAATAAGCACGATTTAAGGTCCCTAGAATCCAATTATAACATTTTTAAAATGATGTCTGTTATGTATGTATGTCTGGATGTTGTAGTCACGATTCCTCAAAAACTATAAAAACTTTAAAAATATTTAATTTCAGTTTTCTCAATCTGACATTATTGGGAAGAGCTGAAAAGGTTTTGGTAACAATTGAACAACCGGAAGTAGTAGTTTCTTAGAAAAATTCTTCTAAATATAATTCTTTGGGAATTTTTTTTTTTTATTAAATATTGAAGAACAAAAAATTCTCCATCTAATACACTTAAAAATTTTATTTTATCTTGTATAGATTTAGAGATAAAGACACTATAAATTTATAGAGTAATCTAATCTCAGAGGCTAAGGCACTAAGGAAACCAGTTGACAAATTCCAATGTTTATAACATAATTTGTAAATGACACATGTCAGTATCAAAAATCAACAGTTTTAGTGACATTCTGATAGCTTTTTCTGGAAAGTATATTTAATTTTTCTTATTGTTTTATTAATTAAATATTTGAAATTATAGGTAAAATTGTGGTAAAATGCATATATCCATCAGAAATACCGCCAATCTGGTTAATGAATTGGATGAATCTGTGACATTTAGAAACTTCCTCATACAATGAGAAATAGATATAATTAGAATTATATGTGTGCAGAAGACATGTTAAATACAATAAAAGACAATATTTGGGTAAAGTTCTGTAATATTTTGTTATAAAATAAATATATCATCATGGCATATTACCCATTTCTGGGTGTGCCAATCTGCTTTATCGTAGATATCGGTAATGATGATAACATATTTGTACCGTGCGGGCGTTTACCAGGCGTCACCTCACGGGCACTCATTGCTGGCGTGGAGAGTGCACGACAGGGGTCACTTTTGTGCCATTTAAAATTCGAAATATTTGGCGTCGGTCGGGAATACTTATATAGCCTAATATGAAAATGGCGAGAGGTCTTGTGCTGACCACAACAGATTTTTTGTCATGAAATAACATAAATAAATAAATTAAATTATTTGTTTTTTATATTTATAATAAAGTAATATACTGCGTTTTATTTTAGATTAAAAGGAAATTAAATATATTGGGTTTTAGACTGCTATTTTTCCTAAAATACATTAAAACTATTGTCATACGGAGACTTTTTTGTATGACTGTACATACATAATTCTACTGCTTATTCGGTCTTTCGATTCTTAATTGAATATAATTATCTCTAATTTTATTCCAAATAAAACTGTGAAGTGTTTATATAATACCTTCTGGATATAATTTAATATATTCGAAATACAATGTTGGAACCGTAAATTTAATATTGCAAATCACGGACGAAGTTCGTTCAATACACACGTACTTATTAATTTCCAGTAAGAAGTGACACTTTTCGGTATGTATAATTTCGCAAATTTTGATATTTTAAAATAAGTATAACGTAGCCTAGATTTACCATAGTTACAATGTTGAATAAACTTCTTTGCAAGACATATGGGACAAAACTCACAGAAAAAAGTGCAGGGTTTAGGGATACAATGCCTAAAAGAATTAAAATTGGGATTACTAATAAAGGCGATGTAACCCAATATTAAATAGGGGAATATTTGAATATCACATTTAGTTATTGTAAGTTTAAAATCAGCCGAAAGAATTTGGGTCGAATTAATATAATGAGTCAGTTTCACATTTTTACCTCTCGCTAAGAGAGGTATTGGAATCATGCTAAAAATCGCATATCTAGATTTTAGTGGATAAGCACGTTTTAAGGTCCCTATAATCTGATTATAACATTTTTACGATGATGTCCGCATGTACAGTAAAATTTTTGAAAGAAGTCCGATTAAGGACATCCACGAATTGCATCTATGAATTAAGATTTTGTGCTGTCAAATTTAGTATTGTTTTTTACTTAGTTTTTATGAGGGTACATAATATCTTATGTACCTCATAAAAACTATGTAAACGACACTACTAAATTTGATAGCATAAAATCTTAATTCATAGATGCAATTCGTAGATAGTCTTGATCGGACTTCTTTCAAAAATTTTGCTGTACATATATAGGCTAAGGCACTGAGGAAACCAGTTGACAAATTCAAATGTTTATAACATAGTAATGTTTATAACATAGTTTGTAAATGACAGTTTTATTGACACTCTGAAAGCTTTTTCTGGGAAGTACATTTCATCTTTCTTATCGTTTTATTAATTAAATATTTAAAATTGTAGGTAAAATGCATATATCTATCAGAAATACCCCCAATTTGATTAATGAATTGGAATAACCTCTGATATTTAGGAAGGTCCTCATACATATAATTAGAATTGTATGTGTGCGGAAGACATGTTAAATACAATAAAAAACATTATTTGGGTAAAGTTCTGTAATGTTCTTGTTATAAAACGACGGTTCGATAGCAATGTGCAATACATTACTTATATAACATAAAATGAAAATAATGAGAGGTATTGCGCTAGCCACAACAGATTTTTTTATTAATGAAAACTCCACAGTACATACATACATATGTCTATACCTGAATTTTATGTAAAATTAACTACAAAAACTATTGTTCCTTCATGTAGAATGGTAGATATTTATTGTACAATTTGTAACTCCGCAAAAAAATTATGACTCTTGACGTAGATTATTATTGGCTTGTGTATTTTGCTCACTTGTGAAGAAACTTATTTACTTTGCTCACTTGTGATTGAACATGCCACTTTGCTCACTATTTTACTTACTTAATCCTGCACCATTCTACCATCACGGGTGTAAGGCGTTCCCCCGGCTTGCGGAGGAAGGGGTTGAGTTCTGGTTCGTTGGTCTTCTCCATATTTCTTTCCACTCTGCTCTATCTTGTGTTGCTGTCTTCGTTTCTTCCCAAGTTAGACCTCTTCTTTCCTCGTCCTGGTGGTTTCTTTCTTCCAATTTTTGCTTCAAACACTTTTTTAACTATTCTCTCCTCTCCCATCCTTTCTACATGACCGTACCATCTCATCTGTCCTTCTGCTATCTTATCTTGTATTGCTTTTACTTTTAAGTTTTGTCTGTAGGTTGTGTTTTCAATTCTGTCCAGTCTTGTTTTCCCCTCTATTTTTCTCAAGAATCTCATTTCGATAGCCGTAATTTTTTCTTTTTGTCTTTGCGTTAATGTCCATGTTTCAGCTCCGTGTATGAGTATAGGCGTCACTACTTTCTTAAATATTTGTACTCTGGTCTCTTTCGGTATTTCTTTCTTTCCTAAGAAGCTGTGTTTGATGCTATTGAATATTTTGCCTCCTGTTGTTCTTCTTTCTTTTATTTCTTCATTAAATCTTCCATCTTCTGAGATCATTGACCCCGGGTATTTAAATTTTTGGACTTGCTGTAGATTTTCATTTTTTAGTTGTATCGTGTGGTGTTGTTCATTTCTTCCTAGTATCATGGTTTTCGTTTTTTCTTTATTTATCTTCATGTTTAATTTTTGTAGCGCTTTATCATATATTTCTATATTCCTTGTTAACGTTTTTTTCGTCTTCTGCTATGACCATGTCATCTGCATAGCATAGTTCTGCTATTTCCACTCTTCTTTAAGTTGAGTAATAATGAATTTTGCTAATGATTGTGGAAAAAATAAATTTTCGTAAGCTTTATAATTTGTTTGTTGAAAATGTAAACCGGTAACTATTATGAGTTTGGGTTGTATTATTCTAATTGTATTTTTTTATTTGCAGATTAGAATTCCCTGGAGATCACCCGAGTCTTTTTGGAGAACAAAGCGGTGAGTTTTTTTATATTAAAATTCCACTAATGATTTTATGTGTAACATAATTAATGATTATTTTAACAACATTATTCCTGATTTTCCGTAATTATCTCAAGCAAAAAAACCATCCCTAATTCAAATTCAAATTCATATTTGATATTAACATCCAGATTCATTATTTATGGGGGATTAATAAATAATTAATTATTTGCATGTTCACTTCCAGTAGCCAATAAATATCGAGCTACTGGCCGGTAATTAGCCTAATTATTACAATTTATTTTACGGGTATTATGTCGCGTAAATGGATAAATTATGTCCCGTACTAGATACTTTAATGGCCATTTTATTGATACATTGGGACACGTTAACTTAACCAGACCTGGGGAAAATTGATTAGTTGCCTGATTTTATTACAAGATAGATAATGTAATGATATTATTACTACGATCGTATAATATGTAACAAAAGTTTTATAACAAATTAAAGCTTACATTCGATATAAGTAAATAAATAAATCATCACGGCATATTACCCATTTCTGAGTGTGCCACAATCTGCTTTATCGCAAAAATCGGTAATGATGATGACATATACAGGGTGTATCAGGACTAGTGTAAAAAAAATTAATAGCATATTCCTGAGATAATTTTGAGCAAAAAATGTCATATGAAGGTATGTCCGAAAACTTTTCGTTACAAAGTTACAGGCCTTTAAACGTGCACCTCATCTGACATATTTTTATTCATAACTCTGTTACTAGTTACACTAAAATTTTGAAACTTGATACGAGGATACTAGTTATTGAGATGCATATTTAAACTTTCTTTTGTTTCTGTATCTCAACCAGAGGCGTCTCATATGGGGAAGTCATGAAGGTTTTTATCCTTATCTTTTTACCTATTAACATTTTTTCATTTTTAAATAGAAAGTATTACAAATAATTTAAAAATACACAAAAATGTACTTTAGATAAAAATTGATAAACGCAATAGCTTTTGAGATATTTTTACTTTTAGAAAATATCATGTATACAAAATAGTTAGTTAACAATTAAAAATCAATCAATTTACCATAGAAAATAGAAAAGCGACACAAAATCTGTTTACAACTATTGTTTAATTACCTTATTTTCAATATTAGTAATTCTTTTGCAAATTAAAAAAATCTGTTGTGGCCAGCACAAGACCTTCCGTCAATTCCATGTATTTTGTACAAATCCCATACCAAAAGGTCCTTGGAACAGATTCTGTATAATATCATGTAAAAACACATACTATTTTTTACAAATTCCATACCAAAAGTTCATTTGAAAAGGTTCTATAAATCCAATAAAATTATAACATAAACTACACTAAGTAATGTCCTTCCATCTTCTCTTTGGCCTTTCTCTGCGTGTCACTTGCGAGCAACACTATGACATACCAATTTTAGATTCTATACTTTTTTTCCATATTTGGTTTTGCACTTACAACTGACATCTATCAATTAAATTTTTTTGAATAATTATGTCAGCTGTTTCCATGATAAAAAACAAAGCTGACTAATTTTTGAAAATTAATTTCTTTATAATGCTTTAAATTTACATCTATTGAATATGAAGGAAAATGTATAATCAAACTGTATAGAGAAGAGTATTTTCTTTAATATATATAATAACAAAATGTCAAAAAATAATATTTAACTGCATTTTTTTAAGAAAAACTGTTAAAAACTTCAAATAAGGGTACTTCCGGTGGATCAATTATAACCAAAATCTAATCAACTCTTCATATGTATGTACAGAAGAGGAATATGAAAGAATTATAATTTTTAGATTTGTAGTATTGGAGTTATCGTCGGAGAAAAAATTGTCACACACGGACACACATACACACACACACACACACGGACACACAAACACACACACAAACACACACACACACACACATACATACATACAGACATCATCTTAAAAATAGTAAATTCGTATTGTAGGGACCCTAAAACGTGCTTATTCATTAAAAACTCACCACCGAATTTTTTGACCAAAGACAATACCTTCCTTACCTAAAGGTGACGGAAGGTAAAAAAGTGTAAAATGTTAGTGTTGGTGAATATGTAGATATGGTGTTTATTTATAGGTATTGTAAAAGTAATGGTTGTCGTAGTACCAGAGAATATCGACGTGGACATCAAAGAATGAATTTGTGTTTTTTTTGTGTATTTTTGTATTATATGTAATATTTTATAGGTAAAGTTAAAAAAATGTTAATAGATCAAAAAATAACGATAAAAAACCTTCATGACTTCCCCATGTGAGGCACCTCTGGTTGAGATACAGAAACAAAAGAAAGTTTAAATATGTATCTCAATAAGTAGTATCCTCGTGTCAAGTTTTAAAATTTTAGTGCAACTAGTATCAGAGTTATTAATAAAAATGTGCTTGACGCGGTGAACTTTTAAAGGCCTGTAACTCTGTAACGAGAAGTTTCCGGACATCCCTTCATATAACATTTTTTACTCAAAATGATGTCAGGAATATGCTATTATTTTTTTTACACTAGTCCTCCTGATACACCCTGTATATACCTTGCGGGCGTTTACCAGGCGTCACCTCACGGGCACTCATTGCTGGCGTGGAGAGTGCACCACAGGGGTCACTTTAGTGCCATTTAAAATTGGAAATATTTGAAATTATAGGTAAAATGCATATATCCATCAGAAATACCACCTATCTGGTTAATGAATTGGAAGAATCTCTGACATGTAGAAACTTCCTCATACAATGAAAAATAGATATAATTAGAATTATATGTGTGCAGAAGACATGTTGAATACAATAAAAAACAGTATTTGGGTAAAGTTCTGTATTTTTTTTTTTGTTATAAAACGACGGTTCGAAAGCGAATTGCAATACAATACTTAGGTATATAGCCTAAAATGGAAATGGCGAGAAGTCTTGTGCTGGCCACAACAGATTTTTCTGATAGCGCTAGTGGAGTCTACGTAGTACTTTCTTATATAAACACACCTATTTTCAAAATTTTCTGAGTGCTGGTCTGATGTCCCTAACTAAAATAAATAAAACAATATTGATTTATAAATTATGAGAAATTTTTGACTGAAAATATTTTGATAAAATTTTGTATCTATATGAACATTGACTCAAGGAATCGATTTTTCATAAAATTAAAGTCGTATGTCACACCCATTAATAAGTAGATATTCGCCACCCAAAACTGGGTGGAGATATAAACCTGCAGATATCACCATTCTATTCTGCGCATTTTTCTATGTAAATATACTAATTTTCAAAATTATTGCTTTATTGGTCTAAGCTCCATAAATAAATAAGTATATTCAAATTTAAAATCATTTATAAATACGATAAAATAGACATCTATCAATAAAATTAATAATTAGAGTCGGCAGGTACACGTAACAGACCTGTCTAAACGTTCGTAAAAATCTCCTCCATTTGCATTATTTTGTATATTGCGAATAGTACAACATGTGCATCGTGTCCGCGGTTATTATTAATTTTTGGGGGTATAATTTGACCCAAAAGGGTGAAAAATGGGTGTAAAAACTGTAACATTTTGTAGAGAATAGTGCCATAATTGTTTTAGTGCGCGGATTATATTATATCGTGATTTTGTGTCGATTTTATTGATCGCTTGGACTGAAAATCTTGAAGCTATGATGTTGTTGAACTTAAGAACAAGGGACAATGGAGTTATGAGGGATTGCCACACCTGAAAAAAGGTAGGAAGGTTTAATTGTTCATTTTTACCCTAATTGTTTGGTATGTCAGCCCTGTATAAAAACTGTTGAACCCTTGACGTTGAACATATCTTCCTAATGGTTGCTATTCAATTGAACGTAAATTTGTGCCCTAATTCAGTCGTAATTATCAATATGGAAGCTTACCAATTCAGGGCGTACTAATCAATGTATATTATCCATTTCGGAACTATTCATTCTCATATATTGTCGCGAAATTAAATTTTAATTACCATTCCGAAAGCAACTATTTCCAATATTAATTTGCTTCAGTGTTCGCTTTAACATTTCCCTGAACGCCGTTGTGGAAAACGGAGTAGGTGTTATACATAACTCTGATCTACAATATTCTAAATTAGAATCGAAGAAAAACTGACAAACATAATGATCGAACAAAATATCTATGCCAATAAATATTTGGAAGAAAGACTTCTTACGGTTTTTTTGGGAAAGATTTTATTGAAATTTGGAATCACAATTTTGGATTAAATAACTCCAATTTCCGATTATCCTAATGCTATACTTAATAACTTAAGTGCAATGCTTAAAAATGTTTTTCATATGGAAACGTATCGCAGAGCTAGGCAGTAACTAGTTACTTTAGGAATTTTGTTACTAACTAGTTACTTTTACGTAACTTCTAACGTAACTTAGTTACTTTTTAAAATATGGTAACTGTAACTGTAACTTAACTTGCTGCGGAAAAGTAGTTGGTAACTTTACGGTTTTTAGTTACTAGTTACTTGAGTAACTTAAGTTACTTAAAGTAACTCAGAAATTAAAATGTAACTTAAGTTAGTCAAAGTAACTTAAAAAGTGGAATGGAAATATTTTGTTGAGGCTGATGCCTTTTTTAGAAACACTAACTAAAACTGTTTTGTTTTAAATAAATGTCTGTCCAGAGTGGGAGTGTTGAGCGCAGCATCGCGCATACCCTCTGTAATGTGTAACTTTTATTTTAATACATAATTAAATTCAATATTATTGTTAATTGATTTCAAGCCATAATAGATAATAAAATAAGTAATTATATTCATTAATAATAGAGTTTTTGTACTGTAAACAGAAAAACTAAAAATAACACACTATTTTAACTTTTAATTCTAGAATTAAAAAGTCACAAAATGTTAAACTTGATTTATAAAATATATTATTTTCAAATGTTTTCCTTGCTTACAAATGATACGTTTTAATAAATTATAATTAAACTGCCACTAAATCATCAAAATTATTCCAATTTTCAGGTTATACAAAAAATAGTGTATTTTGTTCGTTGTTCCAAAGGTTGCAAGACTTGAATTCGTCTCATTTTTGCAAATTTCCTTCTCACAAGATAAAATGTTACTTTTAATTTTTATATTATATTATAATGTAAGTCCGCAGGGCCTTTTTATCAGATTTTTTATCACAGCAACCAGGCCCTAATGGCTCCTTGTCAGCGTTAACGTAGTTAGTGCAAAAACTCCCTGATATGTATACTACACAATAACTAAGTCAACAGTCTAAGTCTACACTTCACGCCATTAAAAGTAGTTAGAAAGTAACTCAAGGTAACTAAGTTACTTTTAATGAGTAACTAGTAAATAACTTAGTTCTTTCACCAAAGTAACTGGAACTTAAGTAACTTAGTTACTTTTTTTTGGAGGTAACTGTAACTGTAACTAGTTACATTTTAAAAGTAACTTGCCCAGCTCTGACGTATCGGATAGAGATTTTTATATTCTTTAATATCAGTAATAACATAAATTTTCAAAAAATAATATTTAGAAGATTTTTTTAAAGAAACTATTACTTTCGGTTGTCCAATTGTTACCAAAATCTAATCAGCTCTTTCCAGGAATGTCAAATTGAGGAAACTGCAGTTAAATACCGAATTTTTGAATAGTAGTAAACAACTAGAAAATCATTACCCTTTACCATCTTTGTCGTGGTTAAATCGCAAACAGAACTGTCTGAGTCCCTCTAGTTTTGTTTGTCTTTTACAGAAAGAACCGGAGAAAATTTTATTTATTCTATTGATTCGGTTCTCGACATTTGAAGGGCCCTTTAGAAATCATTACGGAGACAAGATTCTCTCGTTATATTCCTATCGTTAGAGTAGAGTAACAGTTGTTATAATGAGAATAATAATAAGAATTGGATTCATTACGAAACAATAAGTTCTTATTAAAATATCTTTTACTGTATTTATATATTCTACATTCCGTAATACCAGAGGTCCTTATTTTTTCTCTGAAATACGATCGCTGACCCATGTGCGCGGTTTGGAAATGATTATTTAAAGTGTTCTGGTTTTTACCTCAATAAATATTAAAGCAGCTCGGGTATATTTGGTTCGCGAGGAATTATAGCAAATGTTTTTTGCCCGTTTATGATTTGCCGGTGGACTACGAACCGTGCTGTAGAGTTTTTACTCAAGTAATGAAACTTTATTGTGCATAACTGCACGAAAAAATACTCGGAATTT
The DNA here is from genome assembly GCA_943142095.1 of Ophonus ardosiacus. Classification (NCBI taxonomy): domain Eukaryota; kingdom Metazoa; phylum Arthropoda; class Insecta; order Coleoptera; family Carabidae; genus Ophonus; species Ophonus ardosiacus. Next base: position 3,701,471 of record OW964839.1, read on the forward strand.
TGTCTATTGCTTCCAGAAAGATTAAATTTTTGCATATTAAAACTGGGGCAGTTTTAATTGACATGTTTATTAGACAAATGTTTTTAGTTATTTTGCGTTGAATAAAAATTGTGTTTACGGCATAATTTACAATACAATACTGTTTATAATAACGTTTGTAAAGCGTGTATTATACGATGAAGTTTTTCTTTTCAAGTGACTTGAAAATTTTTCTCTTTTGCACAAAAATATGCTATTTTCAAAACGTTCAAAAGAACGTTTTTCGCGATCGCCCAGAAAATGAGCTCTTTCTGATCACTATTTAGATCGGAAAGTCCTTCTTTGCTGAGCTAGCTCTGAAAGTTGTCTATAAGGAATCGGAAAGTACTTTACCGATCCCGGGACCGGTAAAGCTAAATGTTTCCATAGAGATCAATTGTTTATTTATATCTTATTTGTTCGCAGTAAAATATAAAATAATACTTTTTACCTCCCGCTACCCTTGGTAAGGGAGGTATAGGGATCGTGCTAAAAATCACGTATCGAGATTTTAGTAAATGACCACGTTTTAAGGTCCCTAGAATCCAATTTTATCATTTTCACGATGATGTCTGTATGTGTGTATGTGTGTGTGTATGTATGTGTGTATGTATGTATGTATGTGTGTGTGTGTGTATGTGTAGGGATTTTGTCTTCACTCTAACTCAAATACTATCATTCAGAAAATTCTGAAACCTTGTATTTCTGTCCTATTCTAATATGAAAAGAAGCCATTAGATTTTGGTGTAAAACGGATAACCGGAAATGGCACTTTACTTGAAGCTCATAATGGTTTTTCTTCAAAAAATATCATTAAATGCCATTTTTTCGCATTTTATGTCTTATAAAAATTAAAGATTATTGAATTTTCTACAGGAATACATTAATACTTTTTCTATATATTTTGCAGATAAATTTAAAAATAATTTTTTTTATTAGTCCCGAAGCCATGAAAAACATTTGCATATTTCAAATGAATGTAACTGACAGTAAATGTCACTTTCAAAAAACTAATCACTTCAAATTAATAATAGTGACATTTTAAAAAGAAAATAGTAAATAAATCAATAGTTTTATGCATTGGAACAGTTTGCAGCGTTAGTAAATACGTAAGTATGTATTTAAATTAATAAAAATGGATAAGAAAGTGTGGCGAAGGAAGATTGTTGCGTAACTATTATTGTGGTCCGGATAGGGTTATTCGCTACCGAAAATCGGTCACTTTAATATGTTCTTATGTATGAATGCTATGATGGATAAGGCGAAAGAAGAATGTTGTTAAAGAGTGAAGTGAGTCAGCTGAGCTCTTACTCTTATCCCTTTTCTTATTGTTACTATTGTTTTCGGGTATTTGCTAACCCCCTAAGTGGGAATCGCGTGATTTTATGTACGTATGTATGTATGTAAAATTTAAATAGCGGGAGGTTTTGTGTTGGCCACATCAGATTTTTTATTTTATATGTCTATACAAGCTTCCAAAGCTCGCCTACGGCTCGCTCTGGAATATGCTTGCTCACCCAGTAAAGAATCACTTTCAGGTCTTGTTACGTAAATTACTATAAAAATGCAAAAATTATATATTAAACTTACTTTTGGGTCTTACGGATTTTATGGGTGAATAATCAACTCCGATCCGTGTTTCATTTGGTCTGGGTGGGTGGGTTTTCCCTTTTAACTAAATACCTAGTTCTAAATCCTAGCCCTAATAAATTCCCCATAATATACAGGTGTCTCACAACTCGCGCCCCAGACGAAACTGACACTTGCCGACGACAATAGGTTGCCAACAAATAGAAGAAAATAATTTGCGGCTGCTTGCATAACGGAGTTACAAGACTTTTTAATCCACCAATCCCGGAAGGATATCTTGAGGTGTGATGATATTATTACAAAATAAAACTGGTTGCTAGGTTTTAAAAATACTACTAGTGAGTTACAAAATTTGTTTGACTTACTGTAATTTTGACACTTTAGAGTTGACTTTTCACTGTCAACAAATTTAGGTTAGCGAAGGTGTCATCCGAGATAATCATTTATATCGTACAGTGCAACGTGTTGTAGCAGCTGTGTAAAATGTTTTAAACGAAATAGTTATTTACATTCGAGTGCGTGTAAGTTGTATTTTACAGCGCGACAGCTTTGTTTAAGACACGAGCCCTTAAGGCGAGTGCCTTATTAGCTGGAGCGCTGTAAAATACTTCACGCACGAGAATTGTATCAAATTTTTTGGCCGACAATAATGAAAATCACTTTTTTAATGAGATAGGTTGTACTTCTGAAAAAGGTTAGCTTAAAATCAATTTCCAAATTTGATTTTACTTACCTTCATTAGAGTACTTCTTCTAGCGAAAATTTATCTGTAATAATAGACGTTGTTTATGACTGATAATACATTTATTTGCTTATGTTTTCTTCGTAATAAATAATAGGTAGGTGTCGATATTTGACATTTCAGCAATGTTCGCCTTGCGTATTTGACAGGTATATCGATCGGTGACTATGTCGGTAACGGCAGATTTTTACAATAATGACAGATGTCGCTGCCGTGATTTTGGTTTATATAAATTAATTTTAAATATAGGAAATGTTAAAGTAAAAAAATAACTTAAGTAGGTAGTACTTTTTTACATGAACTTTATTATAGTAAAGATGATTTCTTTTCTAAATGCACATAAACGTCCAGTGTATTTTGATTATTTTACCGCATAGTTAGACAAGTTACAACACATTAAATGTAAAATGTAGGTTACACTTGCTGTGTATACAATTGTAAAGTGCCCATTACACTTCAGGAGGGCAAAAATATTATTGTCCACATTCTCCGAAAATTATAATCATTTCTAAGTAATCAGCGGCTGAATACATAGTAAGAATTTGCTTCTTTTATTCACCTTGTCAAATTTAATTTGACACTGACATTTTTCGAAAACTACAGTCGCCCACACATTTTAAAGAAGATTTGATTTGTATAAAACCATAGTAACGTAAAATTACGGCAAACACACGTTAAAGGTGTAGGTCTCTGATTGGTCAATTTTAAGACGTCTTTTCTCTAATATCTTTTAAGCTAGATTTTTTTCTTCGAAATGACACATCCGAGTGCAGTCTCGTGTTACCTCATTCGCTCTGGGGCGCGAGTTGTGAGACACCCTGTTTGTCAATTTACATTCAGACGCGTTACGTAGGAATCTCCCTATAAATATTAGCTCCCTTCTAACCTCAAAATAAACTTTAAAATTCCCAAACTTTCAATTCTTTGCACTCGAATGCATAAACACACAGTCGCCTCCCTTGATATACCTCGATGTATCGTCTCGTAGTCCTCCAACAAAGGGTCCACTCGGACTGAGTCTAAGTCCAGTCCAGCAGTCCTTCAAGCCCTGATCGATAGCGATCGAGTTGCCTGCGTGCAGACACGGACAGTTGAAGCTCGGGCAACGCAAAGAAAAGAGAGACGGTTTTAGTTTACAAGGTGGGAAGGTATATCGCGTTGCCATATTTAAAAGAAGGGTTTCAATTTGAAATGTTGACCAATAGATTGTTCAACTTTCTGTTTTGATTGGGGTGTGAAAAAATTGTTAATGTCACATGATGGAATATAATTTTAGGATCCCACCGCTGCCACCAAAAAATTTCACAGTAAGAAATACAATGAGCCTGTTTCACATTTTTCAAAAACTATTTTAAATGAAAGTTTATGGAATGATTTTCTTAGTGATAATTTTTATTTTAATAATTTGTTGTTATTTGTGGATATAATTAAATAAAAAGATTGGCGTCCTGAAAAACTACCCCCCACTCCTGTGACGTAGAAACACATATATTACATTATTAATAGCCAATATTTATATAAATAAACGTAGGCTAAAGTTTGTCACATGTTAATAACAAAATCTTTTAATTTGACATTTGACGCTGACATTGCTCATTGTAAATGAATAATAAAGTAATAATGGCTAATTCAAATTACACTCAAGCTAAATCGGACAATTAACCGAAGGTCGATCGCTGGATGACGGCTGAATTTATATCAGAACGATTGTTTTACTGCTACCGAAATAAGGGGTGTTAAAGAGTTGAGGTAAAATAAAATATAAAAACTGAATTTATTATATAAATTAATAATATATTTTACTCTAAAGTTCTAGTCGTGATTCTTATTTGACACTTGTTTGACAACTTTGACAATACACTTGACACCTTAGTACCGCTGAAGATGTATGTACTCTGACGTCACATTCTGTTTCTGATTACGTGATTTATTCAAAATTTTATCCAAATTTCAAAAATTAATTGTAAAATATCTAAAGGATATTTCGTGATATTTTCAAATTTGAGGCTCTTTAAAGAACAATATCTTTTCAAATTTAATACTTAGAAGTCATATAAAAATTCTTGCAACAGCCCTATTTTAGGGTATATTCCAAAAATAACAAATTTTAACCGTGGTTAACCAAAAAGGTTCCAATAATATCAAATGGTAAAAATTGTACATTTATGAAACATGGTTCCGGTTAAAATGGTTGCAACCGAAGCGCACCACCGCAACCATGATTTTTCCTCGGTTTTTCCGGTTAACATCTTCTGTCCTTTTTTATAAGATGTCAGATTTTATAGGTTAGTGTGGTTAGATACCATTTATTGACTCTTTGATGTTTGCATCTATTTTCTGCGGTTTACATTGTACGTATTTTAATTTTCCACTCCATAATTTAGGATTACGAAAAACGATAGACGTAATGTTTTGAAAGAAAATTTTAGGGTTTCAATAATAATAGTCACGTGACTAGAACCAGTCGGTAACCGAAACCATGGTTTTGGTTATTATATTTTATTTTCGGAATGTACCCTTAGTATCCAACGCTGCCACCAGAAAATGTAACAGGATGACATACTATTTTAATATTACGTCACTGCTACTAGAGATTTGTAATTGCGCGACTACTGTATTTTACACAAGGATGGCAAATTACATTTACATAATTTGTGGTGCACTCTCCACTCCAGAAATGAGTGCCTGTGAGATGACTCCTGGTAAACGCCCACACGGTACAAATATGTCATCATTATTACCGAAATCATTAACAAGATAGGCAGTATTTCTGTTGAACATATGCATTTTATCTACAATTTTATATATTTAATTAATAAAACAATAAGAAAGATTTAATGTACTTCCCAGAAAAATCTTTCAGAATGACACTAAAACTGTTGATTTTTGACACTGAGATTTGTCATTTACAAACTATGTTATAAATATTTGAATTTGTGTGAAGAGTTGATTAGATTTTGGTAATAATTGATCCACCGGAAGTACCCTTATTTGAAGTTTTTAACAGTTTTTTTTTTTTTTAAACGCCGTTAAATTTTATTATTATATATATTTAAGAAAATACTCTTCTCTATACGGTTTGATTAAACATTTTCCTTCATATTCAATAGATGTAGATTTATAGCTTTATAAAGAAATTAACTTTCAAAAATTAGTCAGCTTTGCTATTTATCATGGAAACAGGTGATATATTCAAAAAAAATTCTAATTGCCAGATGTCAGTTGCAAGTGCAAATCCAAATGTGGAAAGTATAGAATCAAAAATTGGTAGGTATGTCATAGTGTTCCTCGCAAGTGACATGCAGAGAAAGGCCAAAGAGAAGATGGAAGGACTGTATCGCAGAAAACTTGAGAAAGGAAGGACTGTGTGAATAAGATGCGTTGGACAAGAATGAGTGGAAGAGAAGAGGAAACAGCGACCCCTAATAAAATAGGGGAAAGAAGAAAGAAGGAAGTGTCACGAACATTTTACTTAGTGTATGTTTCTGATATAATTTTATTGGATTTATGGAACCTTTTCAAATGAACTTTTGATATGGAATTTGTAAAAAATAGTATGTGTTCGAATTTACATATTATATAGAATCTGTTCCAAAGACCTTTTGGTATGGGATTTGTACAAAAAACATCGAATTGACGGAAGGTCTTGTGCTGGCCACAACAGATTTTTAAAAGAAACTAGTACTTCTGGTTGTCCAATTGTTACCAAAATCTAATCAGCTCTTCTCAAGAATGTCAGATTGAGCAAACTGCAGTTAAATATTTTTTAAGTCTTATATTATTTGAGAAACCATAGTTCCATTACCGATGTCTGTGACAAAGCAGATTGGCACACCCAGAAATGGGTAATATGTCGTGATAATATATTTATTTCTATATCACAGTCGAAAATTTCCCACATTTCAAATTATTTTTATAAATTTCCTTTAGTTTTTGATTTGATAATATCACTCTCTGCTCTTCCATTCCGAAACACTGTATACCTTCTTTCTCTTTCCTCTCTATCCTCAAGTTAGAGGCATTTGAGCATGTCTGTGTCCTGTAGATCAGGATCACTTGGATCACTTCGTTCAGATCCGAGATCACTTCCCGGAACGAAAGGGAACGAAGGATGGGTTGAACGTAGAATGTTCGGACATCTATGAAAAGTATAGACTTACGTTCGTTCCCTGAGGTATAGGGAACAAATGTGTTAGAAAGAGATGGATGGAGAGAAGGATATGGATGTAATATGATATTATATTTCATCCATAATGAGTTGATAGTAGATTTGAAACTATAAATAATAAATATAGTATGTGTTCTTGACGTAAGAATGACATTGCCAATAAAAATTGTATGATTGTTGACGACATATATAATTGAAGTTTACGTCGTAACTCTATTCAGGAATTAATTTGAAATTGTCAACATAGTTCGTATTCATTGGCGTGTATTTTACCATTTCTGTGTTTCATGTTGATTAACATTATTTTATATAAAGAGAAAATAATTGACAATTATTGATTAAAATAATCAAAATATTGATATATTAACAATGCATTGTATTTTCTTTTGATATTAATAAAAATAACTGAAATACAATATCTTTGTGTAGTTATTATGTTTTACTGTATTTTTTAAAAATAATATTGTTGTTAATATCAAAATAAAATACAGTGAATTGTTATATATTAAAGTTTTGTTTATTGTAATCAGTTATTATTAATTATTTTCTCTTTATTTATTAAAATGTTATTATTATTTTTTAAATGAGTATAATACGAAATATAAGACAGATTTTTAAAAGTTCAACAAATTTTATATAAAAAATCTGATGTGGCCAACACAAAACCTCCCGTTATTTAATTTTTATTAATTTAAATTCATACCTACGTATTTACTAATGCCGCAAACTATATTATGTTCCATTGCATATAACTATTGCTTTATTTACTATTTTCTTTTTAAAATTATTAATTTTAAGTTAGTAGTAAAGAAGTGTCATTTCCGGTTATCCGATTTACGCCAAAATCTAAAGGTTTCTTTCCATATTAAAATAGGGTCTAAATACAATGTTTCAGAATTTTCTGAATGATAGTATTTGAGTTATATACATATATATACAAACAGACATCATGGTGAAAATGTTAAAATTGGATTCTAAGAACCTTAAAACGTGATCATTACTAAAATCTCGAGATGCGATTTTTCGCACGATTCCTATACCTCCCTTACCAAGAGTAGCGGGAGGCAAAAAATAAAATAATTACCCAAAAGGGGAATCGAACTCCAATCTAAAAGTTCAGGGGTAGTTTTGCTAACCAATGCGCCACTCTGACATTTGAAAATCTTTTCATATTGCATAATAAAAGAGTGAATCAATTATTTATTTGAAGATTTTTATAATTTTTTTGCAATTTATGCAATAATATTGAAATAATTAATATTAAATAATGTACAAGATGTAATTTTCTGCCGGAGACTTTATTTACAAAACACTGTTTTCCTATATCAAGGTTTCCTTGGGACACCCGGTATATATATATGTAAATATACGATTTTGGTATTATTTTGATAATTAAATATATAGGGTCCTACTTAACCTATAGAGTATAATTTCAATGTAACATAAAATGATTTAATTACATGCATATACTTTTCACTTTACATTCCGAAAAAGCAAATCTCTGCAAAGCTTTCTTTGCGAAGGTGACATTTTATTGAAGGTCATCCCAACTGCAAGGGCTGTTTTATATATGAGATTTACCACAATACTACTCCAAGGCTATACTTGAAGCTTCGTTACGCAGGCTATTTTATATGTGTGGTTTACCGCAATACCACTCCAAGGCTATACGCTCTGCGCCCATAAAAATGACCCCAGTGTCACATAACAAACAAAATTAAGTTCTTGGGGTTAGAAGATCGCGGATTTAAGGGTAGTATTATTAAATTGTATAGAACTGTAGTACCTATAGCAAAGTAAATGTATTAATCAATAAGGTTTCTGGGCATATTTTTGAATTATAAAACGATATAACTAAATTTTTGTAGTTCATAAATTGGCTTGTAACAGTCATCAGAGAATGTCGGCAAGTGATCCATTGAGTACCGGCATTGGGAAATGTATCGTGGGAAAAGGTTTTGCTTCAATTGATATAAGAATAAGATATTCTTTCATATTGATAATCACATTATGTCAAAAATAATATTTAACTACGTTTTTTTAAGAAAAGCTGTTAAGAACTTCAAATAAGGGAACTTCCGATTGACCAATTATAACCAAAATTGAATCAACTCTTCATATGTTTTGTCACACACACACACACATTCACAGACACACAAAAACACACACACACACATACACATACATACAGACATCATCATAAAACTAGTAAATTCGTATTCAAGGGACTCTAAAACGTATATGAATAAAACTACTATTTCCTGGTTTAGATATTTAGATGAAAACTTGAAAATTTTCAAAAATCTAATTTTTATGTATCTATTACTTCATAGTGCAGATTTTCGCCACAACAAACAGTGTGAACAGAGTTGAGTTTGCAATGACATAGCATTTGACAAAATCACTTGTGGAAAACATCATGCATGTGGTGTCCGTTAGCATTAAAACATTTCTGGAGGGACTGCTGTTACCGTTAACTCGGAGCGCTGCATCGAGATGATACCCAACTTCTTTTTTTCTTATTCTTTACAAATTCCATACCAAAAGTTCAAATACTGTAAAAATGCAAACACTTACCTAACACGGTATTTAGAATCAAATAATATTACTACGAAGTTTATATCTCTACCCATTTTTCAATTATTGCCCCAAAAGCCAATATACCCCAAATTTAGATAAAAACTTCAAAATTTTCAAAAATCTAATTTTTATGTATCTAGATACTTCTTAATGCGCTGATTCCAAATTTTGAAACCGCAGGTCAATATCTTTTTTCGTTCTCGAGATATTTAGATTTAAAGTTTTGCTCAAAACTGCCCATTTTTGGGTAATAACCCAAAAATGGGTCGAGATATGAATTTGACGACATCGCCATTCGATTCTACGGACAAAAATACATAAGTATACCAATTTTTATAATTTTTGTCCTACCGGTTCATTTTTTATGAATAAAAGTTTGAAAACCCCTAAAAATGGCTAAAACCTGAAAAAATCGTAAGGGGTACCCCTTACGATTTTTGCGATTTTTTGCCATTTTCACTTATTTTGCTTTAGAGATTGTATGCGGTGTTCAAAAATTCTGAAAATTGGTGTACTTATGTAATTTTGCCCGTAGAATCGATTGGTGTTATCGCCAAATTCATATCTCGACCCATTTTTGGGTTATTACCCAAAAATAGGCAGTTTTGAGCAAAACTTCGAATCTAAATATCTCGAGAACAAAAAGAGATATCGACCTGCGGTTTCAAATTTTGGAATCAGCGCATTGAGAAGTATCTAGATACATAAAAATTAGATTTTTGAAAATTTTGAAGTTTTTATCTAAATTTGGGGTATATTGACTTTTGGGGCAATAATTCAAAAATGGGTAGAGATATAAACTTGGTAGTAATATTATTTGATTGTAAAGACAATTTTACGTAAGTGTACGCATAGAGTACTGTTGTGGCCAGTACAAGTTCTTATTTAGTTATAATTGTTATTAATGAAGTTATTATAATCGAACAAACGCAGAAATGTTCAATAAAATAATATTTAAATATGAGAAACTCGGGCTGCGCGTCAAATGCCAGCAAGTGATCCATTGGTTCCCGACATTAGGAAACTTAATCTTGGCCAAAAGTTTTTCTTTAATTTTTGTATTATTTGATTTAATATTTATATGTTTTTATCTTATTTAGTTAAAATTGTTATTAATAAAATATATTTATAACAGACCAAAGTCATAAATGTTCAATAAAATTATATTCTTATTTGAGAAACCCGGGACGCAAGACTGATGCCGGCAGGTGATCCATTGGGTACCGGCACTGGAAAATGTAATCTTGGGAAGAAAATTTGCTTTAATTTTTGTATTATTTGATATAATATTTATATACTTTGTCTCATTTAGTTATAATTGTTATTAATCAAATACAAACGCTTAAACGTTTATTAAAATAATATTTAAATGTGAGAAACTTGGTCCGCAAAACCAATGTCGGCAAATGATCCATTGGCTGCCGGCATTAGAAAAATATAATTAATTTGACATGGTGTATAAAAGTAAAACATGCTTTATTTTCAACTTATTTAGCGGCTAACTAAAAACAAATTGATGAAAAAGTTGACAAGGGTAATACAAGTATTCCTGACTCTCCCTGTATATTAGTTTATTTCACGCCCACGCCTACTCTGTTGTTTTTACAAAGTTGAAATTAAACTTCCATTTTTAAAATTCAAAGTTTGACAAGATGTCAAACGCACTCTCCAAACAAAAACTTATAAATAAACACGTGCGTCAGAATTTTTAATAACAAAATATATTTCTACTTAGCATCACCTTATGTGGCAGATGCATTCGACGTAAAAAAATATATTTCGTCAGACTTTCAGAGTTCTCTCCCTATAAACAAGTGAAGTGCGATATCCAGGGGGATACTTTATTATAAAAGTTTCCTGACTTCAACTCAATTGCAAAGTTCATATGTTAAAACAAAACGTAGTTGCCAAACAAAACCACTCCAACAATCAGAAAGACAAATAAGAGACACAAGTTTCCACTTGATAACGAGAGGAGGAAGTCTGCTCAAAGACAAAAATGGAAAGAATTATCCAGAAGATCCCTTATCATTTTCTAACTTTTCCAGAGTATTTTTCTTGTAAAAATGTTCTTTTTTCAGCTGATGCAGCACAAAACTACCGGCAACATTTTTAAATACTGGTTGTATGAGAGTTGACGTTTATTATACGCGCGGGTTAAATGATATTTTAATGAGCGGTATGTATAAGCGCAAGTTAAACGTACATTTTAACAGTGAGTGTAATACAACTGTTTATTCAATTTTGCCCTAATTAACTTCTCCAATTTGAGTGTAAAATTTTTATAAATGCCGCTAATCGTTTATGGTTATCAAATCGCTCAGTATAAGTTTTTTTTTACCTCCCGCTACGCTAGGTAAGAGAGGTATATGCATCGTGCTAAAAATTGCATATAGAGATTTTAGTGAAAAAGCACGTTTTGATGTCCGATTTTATCATTTTTATAATGATGTCTGTAGGTATACCGGTGTCCCATATAACATTACGTTCTTAAATATATCGAAAACAATGCATCGTAACAAAAAGTGTGCCGAATCAAAACCCTCACAATTTTTGAGGGGACATCAGATTCTGACAAAATGGGCCCCCCGACCTCCCCAGGGGGGGCGGGAAAGGGGGTCAACTTAAAAATCTTAAATGGGACCCCCTATTTTTTATTGCAGATTCGGAAAGAGCGTAAAAAATATGTTGGTTTTATTCGGAACTTTTTCGAGTTATTCAAGACCGTAATGTTATATGGGACACCCTGTATAAATATATATATGTGCGTGTGTGTGTGTGTGTGTGTGTGTGTGTGTGTGTGTGTGTGGTGTGAGTGTGTGAATGGTGTGGACACGATTACTCAAATACTATCAATCAGAAAATTTTGATATTTCGTGTACTTATTCTATACTAACGTGGGAAGAGCTCATTAGTTTTTAGTGTATATCGGATAACCGGAAGTATCATTTATACAAACTATTAACAGTTTTTCTTGTAAAAAATTCAATGAATATATTTTTGTAGCAACTTTTACCAATAAAAATTGAATGTAATGGCACTATCTTCAAATCTGCGATCATAAATAAAATAAATATTTTATCACGGCATATTACCCATTTCTGAGTGTGCCACAATCTGCTTTATCGCAGCCATTGGTAATGATGATGACATATTTGTACCATGCAGGCGCTTACCAGGCGTCACCTCACGGGCACTCATTGCTGGCGTGAAGAGTGCACCACAGGGGTCACTTTTGTGCCATTTCAAATTCGAACAACTTGGCGTCCGTCGGTATCGAACCCGGTTCCCTCAGATTCGCGACCAGACACTCAGGCACGCGGCCATGGGACCCCCATTAGATAATAGTACTATATATGTATGACACTAAAATTTTACAATAGCAGTAAGGCAATGGTCTTATGATCACAATAATACTTAAGATAACAATAATTTTGGACCAAAAATTAATTATTTTTCCTGCATCAAAACATCTTGATTAATTGTTTGAAGTATAAGATAACCCAATTTGTAACACAACAAAAAATTGTCGTCCTAGGTGGATAAAATAATCAACAAGGGTTCTGTCGCAAGAAAAATATCTGAAGGAAAGAGAAAGAAGTATAGAGAAGAGAGAAGACCAGTGTTTTATTCGTTGTCCAGCGCGGAAGTGTCAAAGGGACAGAATATTACAATCCGCAAACAGAATTTCTTTATAGAAATTGTGACGGCAATAGAATGTCGCGTTCGTACTTTATTTTACGGCAAAAAATCTTTCAATATAAAGGAAAAGCGTATAGATTTCCGAAGAAATATTGCGTCATTTTCCTGCCGGTTAGGGTCGCCTATAAAAATGCTTTAGCTATTCTTATTGGAGATTGTGAAATAATTCAAACTGTTCTCTTATGGCATTCTGCAAAACTGAAAGTCTGCTTCGTGCACTGAGCTTGTGGTAAGAAAACTAACGGTGAATCTAGAAAATATATTATTTTAGTTAGCGCAAAAATTTGTAAAAAATACTTATAATTTTTCAGGAAACGAAGAAGAGTCATACAGTCGTACGATAATAATCTATTTTACAACAAATAGCTGCCTAAAACCCAATATTAAAAATGTTAAAATCGGTTTGTAGGGACCTTAAATCGTGCGTATTCACTAAAATATAGATATGCGTTTCTTAGCATGAATCCAATACCTCTCTTAGCTAGAGGTAAAAAATGTTTTAAATCAAAGTTGTAGTGAATTTTATCTCCTACAAAATTGAAAGTAGCTATTTTTGTTCTAATACATACTGGTGGGCTGGACTATCAAATATATTTACTTATTTATTTATTCTTAAATATTATTATTTAGTATTTAATGTGTCTAGAATTTAGACCAAAACCTAGTGTTTCATCTGATAAAAAGAAACGAAATACTAAGCTTTGTATGTGTAATCCACTTATGCATTCGGAAACTAAAGGAAAAACTAAAGAGAAAAATTCATTTAAGCTTGAGCTTAGCTTTAACTGTTCCTGACGTAACCTCAGCTTTAAGTACGTTGTGTCTGAAAGCTTCGTTTTACGTTAATAATACCGGAAAGCTCGGAATTATGTAAAAATGTTAGAATAATATTGCGGGTTTTTGTTCTGACGACCCTGGTTTAAATCTAACAATGCCAAATTATTTACCTTTTAAATATAAATTGTCTTTATCAAATTTGCTCATATTTTCGTACTCCTACTAACTAAATATACCCCCAAAACATAATGCTGTCACCGCCGTATTTAACTGTTACTTTTAAATACCTTAAATTTTCTACTTTTAATTATTTATTATTTTAATTTTTTTTCACAGGGAAACCGCTCATAGCTGCTGTATACACGTGTTTCGCTCTTATTAGAGCTCATCAGTACAGCATAGCATGTTAACAGATGGACATTGACTGGAAATAGTGAATAGAAAATGAACAAATTGTAACAGTACCTGTAAGCAGCCAAATACATATTTGTTGCTTTGAAATAAGTTCCACCATTTGTAGATAAATATAACACGACCACCCACCAGTCACCGCTACCTGGATCCCATATGAAAGATTTTTATAAACGAGCGTGAAGCAGTCAAAATTTTTTTAAAAAAATTTCACAGCAACATATGTGTATTTGGCTGCTTACAGGTACTGTTACAATTTGTTCATTTTCTATTCACTATTTCCAGTTAATGTCCATCTGTTAACATGCTATGCTGTACTGATGAGCTCTAATAAGAGCGAAACACGTGTCTACAGCTGCTATGAGCGGTTTCCCTGTGAATTTTTTTTTAAATTTTGACAGCTTCACGCTCGTTTATAAAAATCTTTCAATTATATATATTATGTATAATACATACAGATTAGATAGAAAGCAAAAAATTAGAGGAAACCTGAAATTTAAGGCATTTAAAAGTAAAAGTTAAATACAGCGTAACAGCAATATGTTTTGAGGGTATATTTAGTAAGCGGAAGAACGAAAATTTGTAATTATTGTAACAATCATAGATTGCAAAGATTATCTTGATATTTGAAAAGCAAATCTAAAGCAATGTGCCTAAAAATATGGCTTAGCAGACAATTTTGATTTTATGCATTAGAACAATTTGACAAATAACTGGCGTGTAAGAGAATAGTTATTGTACTAGCGAGTATTCCCTAGGACTCCGCCGATAGTGTTTTAGAATAGTTTTACGTACGTCCAGTCCGGTATAACTTAAACTCACAATGCTAACGCCGTCAGTCTTCACGCATACACAAACGATTTATATTTATTCGAAAAACAAAAGCACGATCGAGCTGTCAAATTTCTGACATTTCTGCCTCGCAGCCCTTGACGATACCTCTCAGTTGATATCAAACGCGACATGGTTCTGACATCTTTAAGCAAAAAAACAAAAACCGATGGAACTGTCAAATTTTTGACATTTTTGCATGACAGCCCTCAGCGATACCTCTTATTTGTTACCATTATTGTATAATATTAAAAATAAGCTTACTCATCCCTACAGTCTCCGGACTTTAACCAGATTGGGAAAGTAAGGAAAATTCTTGAAATAAGCAAAAATAAGGACCAAAAAAGAATAAATTACAAGAAGAATGGCAGACTAATGCCATCGGTGACTAAAAAGTTGGTAGATTCAATCACTCGTCGCTCAATTACTAGTGGAAAAACCAAAGGAAAGCTTTATAAAACATAAATAAATGGTTTATTACTTAAATGTTTTGGTTGTCGTATGGAGACTTTTTTGGAATCATGCTAAAATTTGTATATCTAGATTTTAGTGGATAAGTACGTTTTAAGGTCCCTACAATCCGTTTATAACATTTTTACGATGATGTTTGTGTGTATGTGTGTGCGTGTGTATGTAACTGTAACACTTAAGACTTGTTTAACTATGAATTCCTCAGTTCCTCATTCCTGGGATGAGCTGAAAAGGTTTTGATAACAATTGGACAACCGGAAATAGTAGTTTCTTTAAAAAATCCTCTAAATATAAATTTGTTGTAAATTTTTGCTATTACAAATATTGAAGAACATTAAATTCTCTATCTAATACATTTAAAAAAATTATTATATTTTGTATAGATATACAGATAAAGACACTAATATATAGAATAAACGGATGTAATACATCGCAGAGGCTAAACTACAATAAGGAAACCAGTTGACAAATTCAAATGTTTATAACATAGTTTGTAAATGACAGATGCCAGTGTCAAAAATCAACAGTTTTAGTGACATTGTGAAAGCTTTTTCTGGGAAGTACATTTAATCATTCTTATTGTTTTATTAATTAAATATTTAAAATTATAGGTAAAATGCATAAATCCATCAGAAATACCGCCTATCTTGTTAATGAATTAGAAGAATCTCTGGCATTTAGGAACTCCCTCATACAATGAAAAATAGATTTAATTAGAATTGTATGTATGCAGAAGACATGTTGAATACATTAAAAACAAATATTTGGGTAAAGTTCAGTAATTTTTTTTGTTATAAAACGACGGTTCGATAGGGAAGTGCAATACAATACTTATAGAACATAAAATGGAAATGGCGATAGGTCTTGTGCTGGCCACAACATATTTTTAATTTCTGACATATTGGCATTGACAGTTAAATAAAATTAGTAGAAAATTGTAGATATGAATATAACAAAAGTATATAATCTACTAGATTTTTAACAAACACTTTAACAAGCTATTGAAAAACTGGCCCTTAGGAAGAAGTTTAGGGTATTAAGTACCCACACCGTTATAGGGACTTCTGCCCTTTTCGATGTTTTATTTCTCTTTTTTTGTGTGTGCTATTAGTGTTGTGGAGAGGCTGATTATATTATTTCCTTATAGATATTCATACTTTCCAGCTCGTCTAAAACTTCGTTGGGTAATAATAAACTGTACTTTTTATCCTTCTTGAATTTCACCTCGAGGTTACTCTAGGATTCCCCCCCCCCCCCTCTTTGCACCCCTTATCATTTCCACTATGTTATCACCCGCTAACACCCTCTGGAAGCATGCGGAAACCCTTCAGGTCTCCTGGAATCAGCGATGCTACAGAAGGAGGTCTTTATCCCGTTAAGGAGCAATTCTCGTTGGAGCATGCAGCGATATACGTATGTTAAGCTTCTTTCCCTATCGTTAGCACTGATTTCCACTTGATTCAATATCACTGGTTGCCAATGGCAAATGGGGGTGAATATGCCTTATGCCACAAGCTTAGGAGGAATATAGATCAAGGTAGCGTGGTAGAAAGGATGCTCCTTTCGTATAGCGAAGGTTTTAGGTTTGAAACCTGTTAGTGTGTTGATGTTTGTGTGTTTTTTAGCTCTCGCTAAGAGAGGTATTGGATTCATGCTAAAAATCGCATAGCCATTTTTACCTCTCGCTAAGAGAGGTATTGGATTCATGCTAAAATTCGCATATCCAGATTTTATTGAATAAGCACGATTTAAGGACCCTAGAATTCGACTATAACATTTTAAAAATGATGTCTGTGTGTGTGTGTGTGTGTGTGTGTGTGTGTGTGTGGATGTGTGGATGTGTGTATGTGTGTCTGTGTGTATGTATGTATGGATGTTGTAGACACGATTCCTCAAAAACTACAAGACTTAAAAATATTTAACTGCAGTTTCCTAAATCTGACATTCCTGGGAAGAGCTGAAAAGGTTTTATTAACAATTGAACAACCGGAAGTAGTAGTTTCTTAGAAAAAGTCTTCTAAATATAATTTTTATGAGTTTTTTTATTAAATATTGAAGAACATAAAATTCTCCATCTAACACACTTAAAAATTTTATTATATCTTGCATAGATTTAGAGATAAAGACATTATAATTTATAGAGTACACTAATCGCAGAGGCTAAGGCACTAAAGAAACCAGTTGACAAATTCCAATGTTTATAACATGTCACATGTCATTGTCAAATATCAACAGTTTTAGTAACATTATGATAGCTTTTTCTGGGAAGTATATTTAACTTTTTTTATTGTGTTATTAATTAAATATTTGAAATTATAGGTAAAATTGTGCTAAAATGCATATATCCATCAGAAATACCGCCAATCTGGTTAATGAATTGGAACAATCTCTGACACTTAGAAACTTCCTCATACAATAAAAATATATATAATTAGAATTATATGTGTGCAGAAGACATGTTAAATACAATAAAAAACAATATTTGGGTAAAGTTCTGTAATAGTTTGTTATGAAACGACGGTTCGAAAGCGAAGTGCAGTTCAATACCAATACTTACATAGCCTAATATGGAAATGGCGAGAGATCTTGCGCTGGCCACAACAGATTTTTACCTCTCGCTTAGAGAGGTATTGAATTCATGCTAAAAATCGCGTAGCCAATTTTTTTTTAAATCTGTTCTGGCCAGCACAAGACCTTCCGTCAGTTCGATGTATTTTGTACAAATACCAATATAATACTACACCAAAAATTACTTGGAGAAGTACACACATACTATTTTTTACAAATTCCGTACCAAAAGTTCCTTTGAATAAATTTATAACATACAGGGTGTCTCACAACTCGCGCCCCAGAGCGAATGAGGAAACACGAGACTGCACTCGGATATGTAATTTCGAAGAAAAAAAATCTAGCTTAAAAGATATTAGAGAAAAGACGTCTTAAAATTGACCAATCAGAGACCTACAACTTTAAAGTGTGTTTGCCGTACTTTTACGTTACTATGGTTTTACACAAATCAAATCTTCTTTAAAATGTGTGGGCGACTGTAGTTTTCGAAAAATGTCAGTGTCAAATTAAATTATAAATAATTATAATTTTCGGAGAATGTGGACAATAATATTTTCGTTTAACACATTTTACACAGCTGCTACAACATGTTGCACTATACGATACAGAGAATTTATTTTAAAATGCAACATTATAGTTCATCACTTCCATGGTTACTCACTATTGTCAAAAAATGACAGCAATGTAATATTTGTCCATTTTAAAATGCAACTTTATAAATAGTATTGCAGCACAGGAGATCCCTCCAAAACACATCACAAATGGTGTCAATTCTTATTACGACCAACTAGAATATTTGTAAAATTCATGTTTTGATTATTTATTAATCATATGTAGGCTAATTTATTGGAAATTAGTTTTAATAATACAAAACTACAAATTTTGTATGTTGCATTTTAAAATGGACAAATATTACATTGCTGTCATTTTTTGACAATAGTGAGTAACCATGGAAGTGATTCGCCATATGTTGCATGTTAAAATAAATTCCCTGTATAAATGATGATCTCGGATGACACCTTCGCTAACCTAAATTTATTGACAGCGAAAAGTCAACTCTAAAGTGTCAAAATTATAGTAAATCAAACAAATTTTGTAACTCACTAGTAGTATTTTTAAAACCTAGCAACCAGTTTTATTTTGTAATAATGTCATCACACCTCAAGATATCCTTCCGGGATTGGTGGATTAAAAAGTCTTGTAACTCCGTTATGCAAGTAGCCGCAAATTATTTTCTTCTATTTGTTGGCAACCTATTGTCGTCGGCAAGTGTCAGTTTCGTCTGGGGCGCGAGTTGTGAGACACTCTGTATATACTTAAATTAATAAAACTTAATTATTAGCGGGAGGTGTGTTGGCCACATCTGATTTTTATCATCTAATTTCAATTAACAACAATATGGAAGTTTCACAATAAAAGCTATTTTTGTTTGAAACAATTTTTGAAACTGCAGTGTCCATTTGCCTTTTGAGCATCTTTTCTTGCTTTCACCTCTTTAAACATAAAACGTTTATCTTGCTATCTGTGTAAGAATATGTATCTTTCTCTATTTCAATGGCAAATACAAAGTATACTCTTCCTTGCAGTTCCGAGTAGCAGGAACAGGAAGTCATTATCGTTCTTTGGTACGATCCTTGAGTCAGGATCTTGAATCCAGGAACCAGCACAGAGCAGCTTTATGTCTGATCAGGACAAAGGACTCTTAAAACAATACTCCTGCTTTCACTTGGTTCATAGCACACTTATACGTGGATAGGGATAGAGTTTTATAGAGAAAAAGTTGTGTTTTAGAAAGAGATAAGGAAAACTTTGTACTTGGATTTTATGAAGTGTAATTGACAATGGTTTTATTAATTTGAAACAATGTAATTAAAACTGCTCGCCATTTCCATATTAGGCTATATAAGTATTGTACATATTTAACATTTCTGGTACACACAAAATCACATATCATCTTTATATATTTTTATATTTTTTAATTCATTCTATGAACAAGTTTCCTCTTATTCTTCTAAATGTTCTTCCAATTCATTGATGAGGTTGGCGGAATTTTTTAAGGGTATATGCAATATATGTATCTATAATTATAAATATCTCATTAATAATAAAATAAGAAATATTAAATGTACTTCCCAGAAAAATTCTACACGGATTTTTGACACTGACATTTTTCTGTCAACTACAAACATTTTAATTTTTCAACTGATTTGTATGAATGTATCGGATAGAGATTTTTATATTCTTTCATATTTGTATTAACATAAATTTTCAAAAAATAATATTTACAATTTTTTTAAGATACTAATATTTTTGGTTGTCCAATTGTTACCAAAATCTAATCAGCTCTTCCCAGTAATATAATTTTGAGGAAACCGTAGTTAAACATGACTTAAGTCTTATAGTATTTGAGCAACCGTGTCTCCAACATCCACACACACGCACACACACGAACATCATCATAAATATGTTATAATTGAATTCTAGGGACCTTAAAACGTGTTTATCCACTAAAATTTGGTATGTGATTTTTAGAATGATTCCAATACTTCTCTTAGCGAGAGGTAAAAAAAAACTAATTGGAAGTGACTGCGCCGGGTAATTTTTAAAATAAATTTTATCAAGTAGTTTATCCACATGTCAAACAACTAGTTTTTAATGACAGTACAATTGTTTATGGGTTGTCAAAAACTTTCTTTGCGATATTCTAAAACTAACATGTCCGTTTGTTCGGCCTAATAGTATTTTACTGCCATTATTATAATTAAACGATATAAATAATAACTTGAGAAGATTAATAACTCGTAAACAATTGTTACTATCATTAAAAATTATACTCGCCGTCAAATGATTATGGACTGATGTTCAACTTTTATCCCTTTACGCACCCTGTCCCTTGCCTAGCGGTGTTGCCGCTCGTAACTTGACATGACTAGGAATGAACGTAAATGTCATATAATAAATTTAAAACTAATTATAATTTTTAATACATCGTAAGGTAAGCCAGTAATAATATAAAATATAAAAATTGTCTCTGTGGAAAATTTATATTTATATTTTGACCAAAGTTTCCACACACTAAGCTACGGTCGCGTTTGCGTTAAAATACGATAACCGGTAAAATCTAAATAAATGGTAAGAATAATTGATTATTAGGTGAACAGTAGATCTGCCAACACAACATGCTTCTACAGTCAAATCGAAAGTTATTTAATAAATTATAAATTTTTTCAGGATGTAATTTTTTGAAAAAATTGTGTACATTGGCAATAATTGATTTTGCTTGCCCATTTAAATCATATTTTCCTAAACGTTTTTTATAAGAACCAGGACTATTTAATTCATGAGTTTCACTCATTTTCTTTTCAAAAGTCTAAAAATATTGCAATTTATAGGATTAGGAATAAAAAGCGCACGCAAGTACTGATGAAAATGTCAGAATATAAAATGACATTTACAGATTACAGATATTTGTACAGGTAGACACTTAAAAAATTTGGCATTGGTGTAGAAATCTCCAGTCCATAATTATTTGACGGCAAGTATAGATGTGTGAAATTTGGATAGGCTGCTAGATAAAATTTATTTTAAAAATTGAACGGATAAGGGTAAATTTAGTTAAATCGTCTTATTTTGAGCCCAGGAATATGTGGTTAGCCATGTCCCCCTATTTCTAACCCACTGTATAATTGGAAAACGCTATAAATGTAATTGACAATGTTTCCAATAATTTGAAACAGAGTAATTAAAATGTTTTTACTACCAGCTTATATCTTGAATTATTCTCATATGTAGAACAGAGAAAATATTATTAGAATATTCCCACAGTTAACAGAAAGGTATGACATCCAGGATTCGATCGAGGATTGTCCTATCTCTCCAACTGTCCAAAAAGAAAATACAGGGTGGGGCAGAAAAACCTATCCGATTTCAAAACGTTATAAAATTAAAACCACTCAACTTGTCAAAAAAATTTTTTATTAACATATCGCAAATTTTATGCCATTTTTAAATTTAAGTTTTGAAAAGCACATCACTCAAATGTCGTCCTTGGGAGCGGATACACTGATTTAGGCGCTCGCGGTAGCTTTCCATGACTTTCACCGTCATTTCCACAGGAATTTCTTCAATTGCCCGAGCAATTTCCCTTCGTAAAGCAAGAAGGGTCCTTGGTCGATGCTGGTAAACCTTCGATTTGAGGTAACCCCAAAGGAAGAAGTCACATGGAGTGAGATCCGGTGAGCGCGGCGGCCAGCCAAGATCACCTCTCAGGGAAATGAGGCGACCGGGAAACAGTTCCCTGAGAATGTCCATTGATCGTCGCGATGTGTGGGCGGTTGCCCCATCCTGTTGAAACCACACATTTTCCACGCCATTTTATTCCATTTTGGGTCTAAGAAAATTTTCCAGCATGAAACAATAGCGCTCGCTGTTGACCACGTTTTCAGGTCCAGTTGCTGTCCTGGGACGTCCTGGCGACTTCTTTTTCAATGCTGAACTCGTCTGTCTAAAATTTGACACCCACACTTTAATCGTAGCGTGATGTGGAACAGGATCATGACGCCCGAGTCCGAAATGAATTCGAAAAGCACGTTGTGTAGCAATTATCGAACCGCCGCATTCGATAAACCGCTCAATAACAAAAGCACGATGTTCACCAGACCAAGGCATGTTGACTACTGACAAATGGCATAAAACCGGCTTTATAACGGTTTTTACCCCACTACTCTACCTGCTCCCTCTTTTGAGAAAAAGGGATTTGATATCGGATAGGTTTTTCTGCCCCACCCTGTACTTTATTTCCTCCATAATTTTACTCTGGATTCCTTCCTCCTGGATATATTATGTTGTCATATGAGATATATATCTTTTTCGCTTATATATGCTAGTGGTCTGTGCGAATCTACAGGACTATTTATTATGCGAAAACAAAAAATATGTGTTTGGGATATATTATGCTGGTATAGTTGAGTAAGTAAATTGCTGTGGCATTTGTCACTGTCGCCTGTCGGATTTCAGAATGAAATCGGTTTTGTTTGAAGCTTGTTGCGTAGTGACAGAACCGCTGAAAGAGATTTTCAGCTTACCTATCCTGAAACGCTTACACAACAGATATTTTTCAGGAAAATACACAAGTATAAAAGCATATTCTTCAGGTGGATACTTTTGTATGTTTATTTATAGTAAGAGGAAACAATGTCTTCAACATACAGTTATACAAATAAATCTCCCTACGAAAACAGTTTTTTAGTCTAAAACCCAATGGGTGTAATTCAGTGGGTTGTATTAAGGTCTGTATTAAATCTTGTATTAAGTAAATGGCAAACATTGTAATATTTTCCACATGTATCAATGAGATTCAATTGTGATTTAGATATTTTACCACAGGGAAAAGTAATTCAGATATCCTTTAGTCAAATTAGGAAGTATTATTGTAAATGGAATGTGTAAAAGGAAACTCATTATTGCAAAATTAGGTTAGAAATATGTCAAATTTTATGTGTCAAATATTTCATACCTGAATGTTAATGAATTTTAAAATATCTCAACCCCCGTTTTGATCATTTTTGACATTTGTCCTTTTTTTCTTACTTCTGTTAATATTTTTTTCTTTATTTGATCCTTTGGTCTCTCACTTTTTTCTGACAGGTATTACAAAGTTGCCAAAATATTTTTGACAAAGGACTGTTTTAGCTTAAAACACGCTAATACAACCCACTGAATCTCACCCAATATATTTAATATTTTTCTTAATCTAAAATGAAAAGTATTGTGTTACTATTCAATAAAAAAAAACCTGTTGTGGCCAGCACAAGAACTTCGCCATTTCCATATTAGGCTATATAAGTATTGTATTGCACTTCGCTATCGAACCGTCGTTTTATAACAAAAAATTACAGAACTTTACTCAAATATTGTTTTTTATTGTATTTAACATGTCTTCTATACACATATAATTCTAATTATATCTATTTTTCATTGTATGAGGAAGTTCCTAAATGTGAGAGATTCTCCCAATTCATTAACAAGATTGGCGATATTTTTAATGGATGTATGCATTTTACCTATAATTTCAAATATTTAATTAATAAAACAATAAGAAAGATTAACTATACTTCCCAACAGAATTTCACTAAAAACTGTTGATTTTTGATACTGACATGTGTCATTTACAAACTATGTTATAAACATTGGAATTTGTCAACTGGTTTCCTTAGTGTCTTAGTCTCTGCAATTAGATTACTCTACATATTATAGTGTCTTTATCTCTAAATCTATACAAGATATAATAAAAATAGTGTATTAGATCGAGAATTTTATGTTGTTCAATATTTAATAAAAAAAAAACTCCCAAAAAATTATATTTAGAAGAATATTTCTAAGAAACTACTACTTCCGGTTGTTCAATTGTTATGAAAACCTTTTCAGTTCTTCCTAGGAATGTCAGATTGAGGAAACTGCAATTAAATATTTTTTAAGTCTTACAGTTTTTGAGGAATCGTGTCTACAGCATCCAGACATACATACATACACACACACACACATCCACACATCCACACATCCACACACACACACACACACACACACACACATCCACTAAAATCTGGATATGCGATTTTTAGCATGATTCCAATACCTCTCTTAGCGAGAGGTAAAAAGTGTGTACGTAATACGTGCAGCGCATTATAACATCCATCAATTAGCAGTAGAATTTTTGTATAATTTTGTGGTCATTAATTATTGATTATAGTTATAAAATCAATTAAATATTAATAAAGCCTTGAATTTGAGTGCAAGTAAATAGTAAATGCTCATATGATTTCATGAAGAACAGTCACGTTTATAGCTAGAATTATGTATGTATCAATTTAACTTCGTAGTATCATACAAAATATTCGTAAACACAAAACTGTGTTCACAAATTTGTTACTAATTACTAATGTATGTCTTTCTTTGCAGAGGCACCAAGGCACCATCCAATCCAATGAAGACAGCAGACAGCGAAAACAAAAATGGTGAGTTTTCCCTATGTATGTATCAATTTAACTGCGCATTATCATACAAAATATTCGTAAACACAAAATTCTGTCCACCAATTTGTTACTACAGTGAAAGCTCTCATAAGCGGACACCGATGGTTCCAACTTTTTTGTCCCCTTATGGGAGGTGTCCGCTTATAAAAAAGCTCTATTTGAAGATATGAAAAAATTAATAAAATTTACTAGGAATTTTTTTATGGAAAACTATGCACTTAAAGAATATGTATATGGACATACTTCAAAATAGTTAAAATATATCTAAAAATATTAATAATAATGGCTGGAGTTAAGTTTAACAAGGATTGTAGAAATTGCAATTTTTTTGTTGTAATGTCTTCTTTTAGCTAAAATATAATAAGAAAAGACAGAATGAGAGGGCGGAAACAGGTATTTATATAATTTTTTGTAAAAATAAATTCCTAATTTTATCTATAATAAAGTTGTGTTTTTTGTAATGAAATGAACACTGGATATGCTTGTTATTAAGACACAGTACACTTTTCAGTAAAATACCACATGAAAACCCAAAAGTGAGGTAGAAAAGTAATTATTAATAGATATTTAAGGGAAAAATGCAACTTAACCTAAAATGATATGAAAACGTAAGAACACGAACATCGTTCAAATTGAAAGTCGGTAATTAAAAAAATTCTGACAAAAACAATACCTGACGCACACTCATTTTCTAAGAAATGTTTTAAAAAAACCTAACAAAAACAATACCTAACGCACTCATTTTTAAAAAATCCAGACAAAAACAATACCTAATAAAACGAAGGAAAATAAGGCAAAAAAACAAAATTCTGCAAATATACATTAATTGAAACACTATTATTCGTATGGAAGCGTAAGTACGTACTTAAACAAAGAAATATATGTGCTTGATCTAACCTATTTTTTTTTCAGAAAAAATGCCAAAATCGCTATAAATATTGCTTTCCGCAACCAAATTTTTGTGGTATTTATTGTTTTTAATGGTTTAGCAACTATATATAACCATCAATATAAATTTCTACAATCCTTGTTAAGCTGAACTTTAGCCATAATAATATGTACGTACATAAAACTTAATATTGAACACAAAACAAAACAACATATTTAAATATATCGAAAAAAGATATTTTTTTTTAAATCTAATATTTTTAACTGCTTCAACTTTCTATAAAAAATAATATTGATAATGCGACTCAATATTTTTTACATGTTCAAACGCAATAAAATCTTCTTTTGAAAACTTTTTTAGGTTTTTAACAACATCAAGGCATCGGAATAGGAAGTTATGGGACCAGTATCTTCTTCTTCTTCTTCTTCTTCTGCTTCTTCTTCTTCTTCATCATCATCATCATCATCATCATCATCACTCTCCCGAACAACACTTATTTCTTCAACTACTTAAATCATTTTCGTTTTTCTTCCCATTTTCTTCTCTATTTTCGTCAAATTTTTCTTCAGTTAACAATCTTTTATCTAAATTAATGCTCTGCAAGGTTAATACCTCCATTTCCTGCCTTAATGTAAAAAACGTTTTCCTAGATGCCATTGTCACAAAAGTTTCAAACTATGAATCTCGGAGACACGTAAAATACTGCATTTCTGTAAAATAGGGAAACCCCCTGTGTTAATGTTACCTTGAGAGGAAATACTGAGGCTGTTTATGTCCGGTTTCGGAGTTTCGCGTCCGCTCATGAGAGCGTCTCGGGCCTGTCGGGAAAAAACTATGTTGTCCGTGTCCGTCCGGTAGAGAGTGCGCTTATGAGAGCGTGTTTTATATAGGAATTGATACCCAAAAATATGGTTCCAGAAAAACTGTCCTGTTATAAGAGATGTCCGCTTGTGGGAGCTGTCCGCAAAGGGAACTTTCACTGTAATTACTAATGTATGTCTTTCTTTGCAGATGTACTAAAGCACCACCCAATCCAATGAAGACAGCAGACAGCGAAAACAAAAATGGTGAGTTTTCCCCTTTTTCATATCACTTTTTTAGATTATAAGTTATAGGGTAATTCCGGGAGAGATGCCTCGGCGGGAGAAATGACACAGGGTTAGTTTTCCTAAAAAATAATTGTTACATACATACATAATCACGCGTGTCCCACTTAGGGCCAGTTGTACAATACACAGTTAGTATCTACGGTTACCTAACATACAGTTAACCTAACCACTGGTTAAAAAACGCGATTAGTTGTACCATTTCTATTTTTCTAAAGGTTACCTAGCAGTCTGTCAATTAACACTGGATCAGTTTTTCCAAATTATACTATATAAAACAAAACAAAACATAAATTTTATTGCAATTTTAACATATACGTCAGTTTTTATAAAAATAATAATTACAAAATATCACAAACTAAGCGTAATAGAACACCTAATTTTACGCAAGATGATTGTTTAAAATTAATGGATTTTGTCGCCCAGTATAAAGATACAATATAATAGAGAATAAAAAAACTAATGCGATCACAACACAAGATAAGGTAAATAAATTATTATATAATGTGCATGAGGTATTCTTGGTTATTGGATAAAATAAATAAGCAGGAATGCAGTCAATGTATAAAATTTTATTTAATCAAAAGCCGATGTTTCGCTTCCTGCTGAATATTTTAAAATATTTTTTTAGCGAGTGTAACAAATTATTTAAAAATATTAGTCTTTCGCCCTGAAGGAGCTTCCACAGGAAGCGAAACGTCGGTTTTTGACTATATAAAATTTTATACATTGGCTGCATTACTGCTTATTTCTTTTATCCAATAACCAAGAATACTTCAGGTACTTTATATATTAATTTATTTACCTTATCTTATGTGGTGATCACATCAGTTCCTACTTCTTAAAAACATATATTCTAATAGTTCAATTCATCTTCTGAATCAGATTCAACTACCAAACGTCGCCGAAAAGCCATCACAAATAGTTAAACAAACGTCAAATGTCATGCGTTAACACTTTGTTAAATCATTAACCCCTCATTTCATCAAAAGTTAAAAATATACTGGTTAAGAGCCATGGTTACGCTTAACCCGTTATCGTACAACACATTTTTTGACTAGCCAGCTGTTAATTACTAACCCTTGCCTTAACCTTTGATTGTACAACTGGCCCTTAGTTGGTTAGCAAAAACCCGAAAACAATAAGAAAAGGGATGAAAGTAAGAGCTCAACTGAATCACTTAACTCTTTAATAACATTATTCTTTCGCCTTGTCCAAAATCATCATAACATTCATACAAAGAACATATTAAAGTGGCCGATTTTCGGTAGCGAATAACCGCATCCGGACCACAATAATAGTTACGCAACAATCATCCTTCGCCAAACATTCCTATTAATAATTGTTAGATGGTACTAAAGTTTAGAAATGCATTCGGGCCGGGCCGAGCTGGGCTTTGAGGTTTGGATCGACTCGACAAAAAAATTAGCTGGCCCGGCTCGAAAATTGACTCGAAATCGGGCCGGGCCGGGCCAAAGCTCGAAATTGGGTGCATCCGGCATTCCTAATGTTGATTTTTATGTTAAGGCGAAATGTTTAACTTTTTTCGTGTCAAACTTATAAAAAACCTCTACATTCTTATAACTTTCAACATTAGTTAACATAAGTAGTTAAAAAAGAGACCCTTCTAGTGTAAGTTTGATATAAAAATTACAGACCTACGAGTATTTAACACTTTGTTTACCAAAGAATTTAAACAACTTTTTCACAAATAAAAATATAATTTTAATTTACATAAGGATTTTTTATCTAACTTCTAAATACTCTTCTCTATACAGTTTGATTATACATTTTCCTTCATATTCAATAGATGTAAATTTAAAGCATTATAAAGAATTAATTTTCAAAAATTAGTCAGCTTTGTTATTTATCATGGAAACAGCTGACATAATTATTCAAAAAAATTTAATTGACAGATGTCAGTAGCAAGTGCAAAACCAAATATGGAAAAAAGTATAGGATCTAAAATTGGTATGTCTTAGTGTTGCTCGCAAGTGACACGCAGAGAAAGGCCGAAGAGAAGATGGAACGACATTACTTAGTGTAGTTTATGTTATAATTTTATTGGATTTATAGAGCATTTTCAAATGAACTTTTGGTATGGAATTTGTAAAAAATAGTATGTGTTTTTACATGATATTGTATAGGATCTGTTCCAAGGACCTTTTGGTATGGGATTTGTACAAAATACATGGAATTGACGGAAGGTCTTGTGCTGGCCACAACAGATTTTTATTTATTTATATGTGAAGTATGTTGTTATTAAATCATTTTGATCCTTTTTAACTTCATCCGTTTTCATTAAAATATTAGGGAAACTGTGCATTTGAATGAACTATAAGATTTTTAGGGCCGGCCCGAAAAGCTCGAATTTTCGGGCCGGGCCATAATCAAAAGTCCGACTCGCCTCGATTTTTGAAAATGATTAGCCCGATTCAGCCCGATAAAAAATATCTTCGGCCCGGCTCGATGATCGATTCGAAATCGAGGCGGGCTTCGGGCCGGGCCGGGCCAAAGCTTGAAATCGAGTGTATCTCTACTAAAGTTGTAGTATATGAGAGTGCATAAGGTCATTAAATCGTACTTTTGAAATTTTGTCGATTTATATCCGATTCATTTATACAGAGTATTATTGTTGTTTCCAAACATCTGCTTTTAGAATAAATAACGTTATTATTCTTTTCTTTATTTATCAAAACTTGCCTTCTTATTTTCACTTTCCCGTCTCCCATTTGTATGAATATCCCCACAATGGACATAGGAATCACCGCATCAACAAGTAAATATGCTACATACAGTTCGGAATCTCATTTCCGCCAGTGTTTACTATGATATTCTCCAAGAATATACAACGAAGTGTTGACGTATCTTTCACAGTTATGAAATAAAACTGGAACAATTCCAAGTGTGGATTTTAAACATTCAACACTCCAGGAATGCTTCTATGGAAGATTGCTGATTTTATATGGATAGTAAAAGTTTACGAATAGTTTCCAGAAGTTTCTTGGTCATATTTTAGATGGAGGAATTGTGTTCGTTTGCAAATAATGTTGTAGACATGAGCCTAGATCCTATGTTTATAATAAGTTCGGATGGTTCACATTTTCAACAAACAAATTATAAAATCCACGCTAATGGTGAGAATTTTTTACAATCTTCCTTCAACCAGTTTGAAATATAAAACTAAAATGGAGTCTTAAGGTAAAGTTATAACTAAAGAAAAAACCCCTTAACCTTAACAATAAATTTAAAAACTATATACGTATTTCGAGAACTAAGTTCTCATCATCAGTAGAAACTACAAAGTAAAAAGAGAGAAGTTAAGATTACTCAGCATGTAAACCATGGCAGAGGTCAAAACAGCTCTGAGGAATAAGGGAGAGAACACATAATGTATACCTGTACAAAATTCAATAATCTATAATTATTATTGTCGGGAGGTGGTTCATTCTTGCCCCTGTACTGCGACTTTTCTGGTCTATTGTACCCTCCATGTTTCCTCCTATTCTAGGAGCCCTGTCTGTTTTGTAAACTCCAGAATTTTCTTTAGACTAATGTTCTTTAGTGTCTCAGTGTGCAATTTCTTTGCTCCTAAAAGACTATGTCTGCTTGCCATAAATGCTTCGCAGTGACATATTAAGTGTTCAGGGGTTTCATCCTCTTCTCCACATCCTCTGCATGTTGGTTCTTGTTTGAGGCCCAACCTATGCAAATGTTTATTTAATTGACAGTGTCCTGTTACCAGTCCTGTTATTAGTCTGACATCTTGCTTGCTCATTACAAGTAAGTTGTCTGTTCTTTTCTTGGATGGCTCATTCAGGAAGAGCTTGGAATGTCTTTGGCCTGATGTGGCTGTCCAATGCCGTTTGTGCCATTGCCAAAGCAAAGTATTAAGTTCTTGCTTAACTGTTTGCGCAGTTATTCCGCAAGCAGGTTCTGGTATATTTGTCCCATCTTTTGCAAGATGATCGGCTGCCCGGTTTCCTTCAATTTTTGAATGCCCGGGTACCCATATCAATCTTAATTTATTCGTCGCTCCTAAGGCATTCAATCTGTGGATGCAGTCCAGAATTAGTCCTGAGCCTACCTCACACGAGTTTAGTGCCTTAAGTGCGGCTTGGCTGTCTGTTACTATGGAGATTCTTCTATTGTGGTAGTTTTTCTCCAATAGTAATTGCACGCTGGTTAAAATTGCTTGTACTTCTGCTTGGAATACTGTTGCATTTGTCCCAAGTCCAATCGAGATAATAGGCTAGCCAGGTTAGCTACTAGTACAAGTAATTAAGGTTAGTTACTACACCAATGTAAACCCGCCTTTAGGTTTGGACAGTCCGTATTTCCTTGCACTCTCCAATAATCTTTTAATAAAATTGTCGATAAAATAAATAAATAAGAATAAAATGACCATGAATTAGGTAAATAAAATAAAAATTCCTATTCGAAGTCCAACTACAACTACTATATATCTCGTATGAATAAAACCGTGTTGACGTATTTAAACTATAAACCACCATCTCCAATATTTTACGTATTTCCAGGCATTCTTTCCATTACAATATCCAATAATTCACACTGTGTATAGAGAATCAATATCGAGCTATACCTCACTACCCTATCTCACTTCTCGGCCTTTTCAAAGCGTTCAAGTACTCGTAACATAAATAAAAACTACCACAATATCAATAACACTAGCCGAATAAAAACACACCCGAGTAACATCGGCGATATTTCTTCATGAACAGACAAAGTTTCACACTATGAACGAGATAGAGAAGAGGAGAGATGGATCTTGTATGGAGTACGGAAAAGAAAAGAAAATGGAAGAAATTTAGTAAGTTATAGATGGTGTAGTACACTTTTCGACTGGAGGAAAACCGTAGGTAATTAGTACACGTTCATATTTAATGTTAAAACTGCAAAAAAAATTCTCACCGAATACCCCTCGATCATTGATAAATACTTATAATTTTATCACACTTCCTCAAGCACGTTGCTTTTAGGTAACACCACCTCCGCCTTCGGCGTCGGGCTGTTACCAAGCAACGCGCTTTCGGTAACTGTCATAAAATTATTTACATTACATCTTGAACATTATTTAATATTAATTACTTTAATAATATTGCAAAAATTACAATAAATTACAAAAATTGTCAAATAAATAATTGTTTCACTTTTTTATTATGTAATATAAATTGCTGAACTTTTAAAAATCAGTTTATATTTCTATATTACAATCATTTAAAAATAAAAATAAATATAAAATAAATATATCATCACGGCATTTTACCCATTTCTGGGTGTGGCAGTATCTACAACACATGTAGACATAATAATAAAATAATAATAACATTATAATAAATAAAGACAAAATAACTGAGAATAATTGATTACAATAATCAAAATATTGATGCAATAACCAGAGCTGGGCAGTAACTAGTTACTTTAGGAACTTAGTTACTAACTAGTTACTTTTACGTAACTTGTATCGTAACTTAGTTACTTTTTAAAATATGGTAACTGTAACTGTAACTTAACTTGCTGCGGAAAAGTAGTTGTTAACTTTACGGTTTTTAGTTACTAGTTACTTGAGTAATTTAAGTTACTTAAAGTAACTCAGAAATTAGAATGTAACTTAAGTTAATCAAAGTAACTTAAAAAGTGGAACGTAACTTAGTCATAAAAAGTAACGGGGGGGATTAAAATTTCAAAGAAATATTTTGTTGAGGCTGATGTCTTTTTTAGAAACACTAACTAAAACTGTTTTGTTTTAAATAAATGTCTGTCCAGAGTGGGAGTGTTGAGCGCAGAATCGCGCATGCCCTCTGTAATGTGTAACTTTTATTTTAATACATAATTAAATTCAATATTATTGTTGATTGATTTTAAGCCATAATAGATAATAAAATAAGTAATTATATTCATTAATAATAGAGTTTTTGTACGGTAAACAGAAAAACTAAAAATAACACATTATTTTAACTTTTAATTCTAGAAAAAAAGTCACTAAATGTTAAATTTGACTTATAAAATATATTATTTTCAAATGTTTTCCTCGCTTACAAATGATACGTTTTAATAAATTATAATTAAACCGCCACTAAATCATCAAAATTATTCAAATTTTCAGGTTATACAAAAATAGTGTATTTTGTTCGTTGTTCCAAGGGTTGCAAGACTTGAATTCGTCTCATTTTTGCAAATTCCCTTCTCACA
Source organism: Ophonus ardosiacus (assembly GCA_943142095.1). Taxonomy (NCBI): domain Eukaryota; kingdom Metazoa; phylum Arthropoda; class Insecta; order Coleoptera; family Carabidae; genus Ophonus; species Ophonus ardosiacus. Next base: position 3,734,568 of record OW964839.1, read on the forward strand.
AGATAAAATGTTACTTTTACTTTTTATATTATATTATAATGTTGGTCCGCAGGGCCTTTTTATCAGATTTTTTATCACAGCAACCGGGCCCTGATGGCCCCTTGTCAAAGCGGGCCCTATGTAACTGGAACTTAAGTAACTTAGTTACTTTTTTTTGGAGGTAACTGTAACTGTAACTAGTTACATTTTAAAAGTAACTTGCCCAGCTCTGGCAATAACAATGCATTGTATTTCCTTTGATAGTAATGAAAATAACTAAAATATAATAAAATTTTTGTAGATATTATGTCTTTACTGTATTTATCAAATAAAATACAATGCATTGTTATTACATCAATATTTTGATTATTGTAATCAATTATTCTCAATCATTTTCTCTTTATTTATTAGAATGTTATTATTATTTTTAAATTATTGTAATATGGAAATATAAACTGATTTTTAAAATTTTTAATTTGTTGCATTTTTTGTGTAGTTTATTTTATCTAAATGTGAATATTTTGCCTTATATCATCCACAAAGATCTTCCTAAAAACAGAACCTTTACTGTTTAAAATTTCATTCATGCTTTTATATCTGCGTAAGATGAATAATAAAGCCATCTTATTTTCTGCAAATGACTTGAAATAAAAACAAGAAACATTGAATACTCCAGTGTAAATATTGTAATCTACATAGGCATTCAGCATTTACAAATGAATCTTATCGTTCCATCCTGATAAATCTCCAACGAATGGAGAGCTGTCAAAGTTTGTAAGGATTGCTTTGTGAGGTAAATTGTGTTTTTCCGGTCTCGTAATAAATACTGTGGAAAATGCCGACTTTCAAATGGATTTATAAATGGAAAATCTGTAAATGGATTATGGCTTTCCATCTTCCAGTTTCCAGAACGCGGCTGGATGCACGGTAATCACGGGAGAATATCTGGATAAATGAGATTTATAACGTCGATACTGATAAGCAAACGAGAGGACGACAATTTCAGAAACTGGAAATGTTTGCAAACCAGATGGGACCTGCCTACATTAATTCTTACGGGGATATCAAGAAGAAGAATACAAGAGTTGCTAGTGTATTGTTTTCTGGATCGTTCGTACGTCTTTTAAATATTTTGATGTAATTATAAGGCAATATTTCAAAAATATTAAAATTTAGACAGACTGAAAGCGAGAAAAAGAGATAGTTATAGATAAAAAAATCTGATGTGGCCAGCACATGACCTCCCGCCAATTGCATGTTTAAAATAGCAATGAGCTTTAAGTAAATTTTCACTTCCGATTGATCATTTGTAAACAAAATCTACTTTGTTGTTCCAATAAATAGAAAAGTTTGTAATACGAAATTTTGGATTATATTTTATTATGTTTTTCCTGAAAAATCTGTTAGAGCTTCAAATTAAATACTACATCCGGTTTATCATATATAGTCAAAATCTAATATGTTGTTTCAAATTATATAAGAGTAAGGAAAAATCGTCAAACACACATTATTGTCAAAATCAGCACCAACTTCCTTATGCTCTAAAACGCAATCTGTGTAAATTCTTCGTCGTACATGATCCATTTCGTAAATGTGTAGTTGCAAACTATTATTTGACACTTTGAAATCACGTTCTTATTGAGAGCTGTTTGATATACAGAGAATTTATTTTAAAATGCAACATTATAGTTCATCGCTTCCATGGTTACTCATTATTGTCAAAAAATGACAGCAATATAATATTTGTCCATTTTAAAATGCAACATTATAAATAGTATTGCAGCACAGGAGATACCTCCAAAACACATCACAAATGGTGTCAGTTCTTATAACGACCAACTAGAATATTGCCTCAGAGTGATTGGGGGTATTTTTTAAAAATTTATTACATGAAAGTTATGATTTTTTGTAAGCTAAAGTTTGTTAAAATGTACAACATTCATGTTTTGATTATTTGTTAATCATATGTAGGCTAATTTATTGGAAATTAGTTTTAATAATACAAAACTACAAATTTTGTATGTCGCATTTTAAAATGGACAAATATTACATTGCTGTCATTTTTTGACAATAGTGAGTAACCATGGAAGTGATTCGCCATATGTTGCATGTTAAAATAAATTCCCTGTATAATGCTGCAAACATCTAACTTAAATCGAATTATCCTGTATATCTAATATTTATGTATGATGGAAAATATATTATTTTTACAAACCTTAATATCATTACAAATCTTCTCAACACGGTTTCATTATTAATTTTAATGTAATCTCTTCGTGACAATGACATTTATTTAAATATGTCAAATTTGTTATTAAAGTAGGTATTGTTTTTGTTTGACGCAGAGGCAAAGTGATGTACAAAATTAATTATTTTATAATTCAATATTTAAAGTTATTTCAAGTTATTTAATAAATGCTTATCATAGAATTGAAGATTGTGCAATTATATTTAATTTGTATTGGTAAAAGTTGATAAAAAATTATATTCAATGATTTTTTACACACACACATACAGATATCATCATGGTATTATTCATTAAAAACGCACCAAAGTCAATATCTTCCTTACCTAAAGGTGACGGAAGATAAAAAGAGTTAAAATGCATTGTATATTGACTTTAATTTTAAAAATAATAAAAAATGTTAGCTTTAATTTCTTCGTATATTAATTATTCCTCTGTGTTTAATTAGGAAAAACTAATTAAATTATTAACAGAAAATAAAGTTTCTTTTGTTAATTCATTCTTTTGAAGCCTAATAACAGAAATCATAAAAAGAACGACTTCTATAATTATTTTTGTGGATAAATATCAAATACAATTTATTCAAATTTCTTGTGAAAGGAAATAAAATAAAGCTACACAAAGAAAAAATTATAATTACATTTTCCAAAGCATATATCGTTTGGAGAAAATAATTTTGTTTTTTGTAACTTCTTTATTGAGATGTATTTATAAAGAAAATTCAATTATGTATATCATAAATAAATATACAAGTAAAGTTGTATGAAGTGATATTAAGAAATAAGACATAGTAAATACTAAATTTTAATTTACCGCGAAAAAATATTTACATATTTAAAGTACATTGGAGTTAGATTTAGAAAAAATATTTATATGTAACAAAAATACAACAAATAATAAAATAGGGATTTAGTACAGAGGACATAGTACAGCTGTTTTTCATCTTTACTTTTTATTTTATTAAATATATTTAAAATGTTTTTTTTTTTTTTTTGATCGTAGAAGAGAGTCTTGCGTTTCTGTATTTTCGACGTTAATGGTTGATTTGGTATACATCTACTACTGGCTGTTGAACTATTTCTTCTGCATTGTTGCACACTTTAATCTCTTTTCAATTACATCTATATATAAAAGAAGATAATGAGGAAACATCTTGAACGTAAATTTTGGGTTCAGTCTAGATACAATACACTACCTGTGTTAAAGATCCTTTACCGCAAGTCCCAAAATACTGGCAATGAGTTCCTTTATTTTATAATCATGTAACTCAGAAATGTCAAAAATAAAGATACGAGGTTTTGATTTTACAACGACGATATGTATAAGGGATGCATTAGAATTATACTAGCTAATATAATTTTACATAGATCTAGGACCCAACTCATATATATTGTCCCTAACTATACGTATCCGTAACAAAGCGATTCGTAAGGCTAACAAGGTCCTAGCTCGTTGCAAGAACAAGCATTAAAGCATTAAAAGTCCAAGGTAGAAGACAGATAACCCTGTCTCACACCATGCAATTACAGAGGTAATTTCAACTCGTGGTTTACTCTGGGAGGGAATTTGCTTACAAGAGTTATACCCTAACTTCTTGCAGTGTTTGGGTGCTTTTATTCCGGGAGATATATAGGATATGTCGCAGGCGTATCATTACAACTTGATGCATAGGAGAAAAAGAGAGAATATTAAGTGGTATTCATATTCCCTAAAGAGGGATTCTTTATTTTCTATGCTTAAAAGTCTGGGATATGTATGATGTTAAAGAACTGCTCTTTTTACCTCCCGCTACCCTAGGTAAGGGAGGTATAGGGATCGTGCTAAAAATCGGATAGAGATTTTAGTAAATAAGCATGTTTTGATGTCCCCAGAATCCGATTTTAACATTTTTACAATGATGTCTGTAGGTATGTATGTGTGTCTGTGTGTGTGTGTCTGTGTGTGTGTGTGTGTGTGTGTGTGTGTGTGGATCTTGTGGACACGATTACTCAAATACTATCAATCAGAAAAATTTGGAATTTTGTATATCCTCTCTATACTAATGTGGGAAGAGCTCATTAGTTTTTAGTGTATATCAGATAACCGGAAGTATCATTTATACAAGCTTTTGACAGTTTTTCTTGTAAAAAATTCATTGAATATAATTTTTTAGCAACTTTTACCAATACAAATTGAATATAATGGCACAATCTTCAATTCTACGATAATAGCATTTAGTAAATAACTTGAAATAACTTTATATTATATTATAACATAATTTATTTTTGTACATCACTTTGCCTCTGCGTCAAACAAAAACAATACTTTAATAACAAAATTGACATATTTAAACAAATGTTACTGTCACGAAGCAATTTTCAGCTATAATATCCCGAGAACATTGATAATTACGAAATAATTTTATGACAGTTACCGAAAGCGCGTTGCTTGGTAACAGCCCGACGCCGAAGGCGGAGGTGGTGTTACCTAAAAGCAACGTGCTTGAGGAAGTGTTATAAAATTATAAGTATTTATCAATGATCGAGGGGTATTCGGTGAGAAATTTTTTTGCAGTTTTAACATTAAATTTGCCTAAAATTTGTATTTGACAGAATTTTTGTGTCTAACATAACCCAGTAGATGTCACTAGTAGCTATGAACGTGAATGTGGCTATGAATATGTTCAGAGTGAAGTGTGCAATGAGAATGAGACCTCTTTGAGTGAGACCAAAGAGAAGAGGATAAGACACAAAAATCCATAAATATTCTTCACATTTAGTTTATTATTTAATACAGTATTTTTTGATGTGTTTTCTTCTATAATTTTGTTGAATAAATCATCATTTTCATTGACAGCGTGAAAATGACATTTTTATATAATTAAGTTTTGAGTATAAATTTATAAATTATTTATATGTATTATTATTTGTTACAGAAAAATGGAGATTGGTGAGCTTCCGAGTAAATGAGTTCGAGTCCGAGTAGCAGAAATGCCGAGTAGGAATTACCGAGTAGCTGAAACCGTCAGTTGTAAGTCATGATAAATTCATTTTTCTTTTATTCTTTTAATTAAGATTCTAAATCTTTTCAATACTGTGGAATACTTTTGGAAACAAGAACTTCAGACCGAACATGTGTTATTAAAATTAAGAAAAACTAAATAATTTCTATCTGTCAGTATTTTAAATATACAGGGTATTAAAAAATAAGTGTAACAATACAGTATTGACCAAAATGTAGTGAAAATGAGTTTTTTCGAGGTTTACCTCTGCTACATCGAAAATTGTAACTAAATCAGACTTTTTGTTTACCTTTCAGAAGTCATCTTATATTGATTTTTGTTTTCAAATAACTTCGTAACTATTAGAAAGTAAAAATATATTTCATATAAAATTTTATTGTTTTTTTATGGTCTATTTACTGACATAGACAAAATTTTGTCCAATCACTAGCTTTGTAAGTTTTTCTTCGATTCTAATATAAAATGGCCTCTTTCTTAAAAACAGTTGAAGATCGGACCCATGTTGATTAAGCTTTTTTTTACTCATTTTGTGTTCATAATTTGTTACACTTATTTTTTAACAAATTGTATATGTCTTTATCCGTTTTACAATATAATTAGTGTATATATAGTCTGCAAATAACATTTTTCCTTTACTAAATTTTGTAAAATGAACCCTGTGTAGTTTTCCACATCTGTTGTAAGGGTAGAGAAAGAGCTCATAAAGAAAACGTTTTAATATTAGGACTTTTATTAGTGATAAAACTCTGAATCGGATTGGAAATTTTAAGATGTAATTCTAAAGATTTGTTAGATTATCCCAGCAGCTGACTACATATTACTGAGATCGAAAAGGTTCGACAAATTTACTTCCATTTCGTTACCTACTTTACGAGGTTAGAAAATTCTTGAAGAAATATTCGCTTAAAAAATTAGTAGCTGTTCGTTCTAATAAGTTCCATATGTTTGAAAATTAGTGTACTGACTCATTTAACAAAATACTTTTGTTTTTATTATGGAGTACCACGTTTTATTATATTTCAAACTTGATATTTAAACATTTACATCGACATTATTATTACAAGAATGTTTACATAATTATTTTACCATGTGAAGCTGATGATGGGTCACTTTTGTTCGAAACGTCCTGAATAAACGAATTTTTATTTTAAAAATTGTCTGGGATCATTAAGGCCTTTCTTCGAATATATGATATATTAAATAAACTTAGTTTGAAATTTTTATCCATAATATTTAAAATAATCGAGTTATTACAAAAGAACAGACCTATGGATCATCTGTATAGTTAAGCTATAATCTCTGCAAGGGTTTACAGCTTATATCTGTATATTTTGTTGTTTATATTATATTACAGTATACTGCCTGAGTGTAATTTAACAAAAGGCAACAGTAGCAGAGAATATTTGTGTTTTATTTGAAAAGTTTTGCCATTTACCCCACATATAAACTTCATATATTAGGACGAGAAAATAATGTTAGTTTAAAATTACACGTTTGTTTTATACTGCCATTAAAATATTATTTACGTTTGCAATATTTCTAATTATTCATTCAACTGAGACCGAGTGGCCAGTGGCGGATATATGGAGAGAGTAAAGGGGGTCCACCCGATCCCCGCACCTCACATAACAGCGACCTTTTCTAAACATGTCTTGGGTACTTTTGCTTATGTACATAAGATGCAAGATATCTCTCCGACAAATACCGAAATATCTGTTAACGGTTATAACTTAACTATAGATACGAAGATAAAAAAAATAATTAAAATCATCCCCTATTGTACCGCCTTGAAGGATTATTTTTCAAAACCGCTAAAACATTCTTTATTTCTTACCAAAAGCATAAATAAGAATTTTTATATCCCTAAATGGAGAAATGATGGGTTCTCCATACAAACTTTCATCCCCTATTTCACCTCCTTCTAGTTTTATTTTTGCGACAAAAGGTAGCCTATGTGTTTCTCCAAAGTCCAGTCTAGCTCTATACCAAAATTCATCAAAATTGGTTCAGCGGGAGAAATGATAGGTTCTCCATACAAATTTTCTTCCCCTATTTCACCCCCTTCAAGTTTTATTTTCGTGACAAAAGGTAACCTATGTCCTTCTCCAAGGTCCAATCTATCTCTATACCAAAATTCATCAAAAATGGTTTAGCGGAAGAAATGATGGGTTCTCCATGCAAACCTTCATCCCCTATTTCACCCCTTTAAGTTATATTTTTGCGACAAAAGGTAGCCTATGTCCTTTTCCAAGTCCAGCCAATCTCTATACCAAAATTCATCAAAATTGGTTTAGCAGAAGAAATGATGGGTTCTCCATGAAAACTTTCTTCCCCTATTTCACCCCCAAAAAGTTTTATTTTCTTGACAAAAGGTAATCTATGTCCTTCTCCAAGGTCCAATCTATCTCTATACCAAAATTCATCAAAATTGGTTCAGCGGAAGAAATGATGGGTTCTCCATGCAAACTTTCATCCCTTATTTCACCCCTTTAAGTTTTATTTTCGCGACAAAAGGTAGCCTATGTCCTTTTCCAAGGTCCAATCTATCTCTATACCAAAATTCATCAAAATTGGTTCAGCGGAAGAAATGAAGGGTTCTCCATGCAAACTTTCATCCTTTATTTCACCCCTTTAAGTTTTATTTTTGCGACAAAAGGTAGCCTATGTCCTTCTCCAATGTCCAGCCTAACTCTATACCAAAATTCATCAAAATTGGTTCAGCGGTTTAGGCATGAGAACGTAGCAGACAGACAGACAGAGTTACTTTCGCATTTATTATATTATAGTATGGATGATTACCTAGTTACTTTCCCAGATTTGTCTTTCAAATAGGCAAATGTGATTTTTTAGTAAATGATTTTTCTTTTGATCCAATTGAATCCCGCCATTCTCAAATAACTCTCACATTTTTTTCGAACATTTTAAATGGTAACATTGACGCCCCAGTGTTGTCAAAATTACCTATACATATGTCATCTACTAGCTTTCATAATCATATTTGTTTTTATTTACCCAACTGTAGGACCTGTACAATGTCTCCATTGGTTGTCATGTGCACTATATATTCGTATAATCATTTTAATTAGTATTTTTTCACACTCCTGCATATATTTTTCATATATTTGTTTGGCATTTTCTTGCTTTGGTTGTATACCTGTTAGGAAATACAGTTTATTATTATTAATACGAAGCAATTTCGATTCTTACTACCAAAACTCAATTTTTATATTCTTTAAACCAAATAAATTGCAAATTACATCAATAACCCCCCCCCCCCCCCCCCCCAAACTCTTAGACTAGATCCGCCCCTGCGAGGGGTTAAGCTTGTAATTTTTTTATTAAAATTTATACGACTTTGATAAGTTACGAAGTTCTAGGAGATATCAATTAACGGATTACTTTTTTATAGCTCTTTTGTTAATTGATTTTTTTGGGTCATTTTTCATTAAAGAATATCGCTAATTGAAATGAACGAGATATAAGATTAATTTTTCATTAATTTATTGTTTCAAAGTTTTAGAATTTATTCTGATATTCTTTTCCAGAATATTGGAAATAGAAAATTGAAATTTTTCTTACATTAAAAATATATTACCAACGAAACAAAAGTTTTGAAAAAAAGTCACCGCTTCATCAAATAGAAAGAATTTTTTTTATTAAAACGCTGATATCAGAGGTTGTTACTATAATCTAAAGAGATAGGAAAACTAATTTTATAACACTAATATGGGACCATTATCTTCAATGTGACGAAGTTGTTTTTACCTTTCGTCACCTTTAGGTAAGGAAGGTATTGTCTTTGATCAAAAAATTCGGTTGTGAGTTTTTATTGAATAAGCATGTTTTAGGGTTCCTAGAATACGGTGTTACTAATTTTACGATGATGTCTATATGTGACAAAATTTTCTCCGACGATAACTCCAATATTATAATTCTTTCGTATTCCTCATCTTTGTAATTGGTAAACCGGAAGTTTCCTTATTTGAACTTCTTCACAGTTTTTCTTGGAAAAACAGTTAAATATCATTTTTTGACATTTTATGTGATTATCAATATGAAAGAATATCTTCTTTTCTATATAGTTTGATTATACATTTTCCTTCATATTCAATAAATATAGAGTTAAAGAATTATAACGAGATTAACTTTCATAAATTAGCCAGCTTTGCTATAATCATGGAAACAGCTGATATAGTCAAGTAATTCTAATTGACAGATGTCACTGTCAAGTGTAATTTACATAATGTATATTCGTGTTATAATTTTATTGGATTTAGAGGAACTTTTGGTATAAATATATCATCACGGCATATTACCCATTTCTGGGTGTGCCAGTATCTACAACACATGTAGACATCGGTAATGATGACGATATATTTTACCGTGCGGGAACTTACCAGGCGTCACCTCACGGGCACTCATAGCTGGTGTAGAGAGTGCACCACAGGGGTCACTTTTGTGCCATTTAAAATTGGAAATATTTGGCGTCTGTATGGAATTTGTAAAAAATATATAATTAAATAAATATATCATCGCGGCATATTACCCATTTCTGGGTGTGCCAGTATGTACAACACATGTAGACATCGGTAATGATGACGATATATTTTACCGTGCGGGAACTTACCAGGCGTCACCTCACGGGCACTCATAGCTGGTGTGGAGAGTGCACCCCAGGGGTCACTTTTGTGCCATTTAAAATTGGAAATATTTGGCGTCTGTATGGAATTTGTAAAAAATAGTATATTTGTGCTAGAATACATCAAATTGACGGAAGGTCTTGTGCTGACCACAATAGATTTTTTGATATTATCATAAAGATTATATTTTAAGTACCGGAATAGAATAGAATTCCCTAATCCCAAAATGAAAATTAGCTTAAACTTTTTGAGAACCGGTCTGTTAATGTTATCAAGTACAATAAATAACAGTTAATTTGAACAGCTTTTCTTCATTTTCTATTTTCTTTTGGGGTAGTTTCAACACGTGTGACCGATATATAAAATATAAGGTGTGAAGACTTGAAATTGAAATCTGTCGATCGCAGAACACACAAGATTTACCCGTTAGAAAAGAAACATATTGATAGCTTAAAGAAAATTGCTCTGAGAAACATACGAGTTTGATAAATAGAGAGAAATTGAGAAGAAAAATTGTTTTTCTATATCGTAGTTGTTCGCAATTCGTTCACATATATATTACATCATAACGTAACATATTCTTATTCAAATATGTATACATCATGTAATAAAATCTCTTGTGGGCAGCACAATACCTCTCGCCATTTCCATTTTATGTTATATAAGTATTGTATTGCACTTCGCTATCGAATCGTCGTTTTATAACAAAAACATAACAGAACTTTACCCAAATATTGTTTTATTGTATTTAACATGTCTTCTGCACACATACAATTCTAATTATATCTATTTTTCATTGTATGAGGAAGTTCCTAAATGTCAGAGATTCTTCCAATGCATTAAAAAGATTGGCGGTATTTCTTATGGATATATGCATTTTACTTTCAATTTTATATAAATAAAATAAATAATAAAATATATCATCACGGCATATTACCCATTTCTGGGTGTGCCAGTATCTACAACACATGTAGACATCAGCAATGATGACGATATATTTTACCGTGTGGGCGCTTACCAGGCGACACCTCACGGGCACTCATAGCTGGTGTGGAGAGTGCACCACAAGGGTCACTTTTGTGCCATTTAAAATTGGAAATAGCTGGCGTCTGTCAATTTTATATATTTAATTAATGAAACAATAAGAAAGATTAAATGTACTTCCCAGAAAAACTTTCAGAATGTCACTAAAACTTGATTTTTGACACTGACATCTATCATTTACAAACTGTTATAAACATTTGAATTTGTCAACTGGTTTCAATAATGCCTTGGCCTCTGCGATTAGATTATTCTATATATTACAGTGCCTTTATCTCTAAATTTATACAAGATATAATAAAAATTTTAAATGTATCAGATGTAGAATTTTATGTTCAATAATAGTAATAAAAGAAATTTTCAAAAAATAAAATTTAGAAGACTTTTTTAAAAAAACTATTACTTCCGGTTGTCCAATTGTTAATCTAATCAGCTTTTCCCAGAATTATCATATTGAGGAAACTGCAGTTAAATATTTTTTAAGTCTTATAGTATTTGAGAAACCGTGGTTCCAACATCCACACATACACACACACATATACGGACATCATCGTAAAAATGTTATAATCGGATTATAGGGACCTTAAAACGTGCTTATCCACTAAAATCACTAAACTAATAGTATATTATGTGGCAAGTGTGTGAAGCTGACATTTAGGCTTCACACGTGTTACATACTATACTTTTTCTACGACCTTGCAATAAAATTTATTTTTTCTTCACATTGTCATTCTTTAAACGTAAAGCCTCTGTATTATTGACTTGTGTAACCATGGTTACCAACGTTACGGGTGTTTAACAGCTTTGTTTTATTAAAATACAATTCAGTTTGTAATATTTAAAATAATGAACGGCGCGTGAAATGTTACTTCACGCACCGTGTGCAAAAACTCAAACTTCACACATAAAAATTGATACGAGAAGTACTCACTTCACGCATGGGAGTAGAAAAAATTGTTTTTCAACGGTATGATATGATTCTTACGGGTAATAAGGGTCTGCGGATATTACGGGTAATACGGGTCTGTGGATTTTTCGATTCTTATGGGTGTTGCGGGTCTTATGGGGGAAGAATCGACCCCGACCCGTATTCACTGAAGTACGGGTGGGCGGGTGGTCTTTTCAACCGGTATTGCGAGCATTATTGAAAATACACATGGAAAATCAGATATCTAGGAATTTCGTTATTTAACTAATTTAATATATTATTAAAGCATTGTCTTATATTATTTCATAATTAGTTTATATATCAATGTTGCTGATTTAGCTTTTTGTATAATTTTAAAGACCTATAACAATAGTGTTGTTACTAGGGACGAAGATAGTGAATAGGGACACCAATATTGTTGCTATTGAATTGGGGATCAATGATAGTGAATATAGTAGATAGGGACAATGTAGTTTGCTTAATTTAACTTTTATTCTTTTCAGCATTATTAAATGTATTTATTTATAGGGTTGGAAACGTTAATATTGTTGGTAGTACAATATTTTATTATGTAAGAGTCGAATCTTACAATAAAAATTAACTAGTTCAAATCTAGTTACTAGCCAAATAGTTCTATCTGTATAGTACTTTAGTGCGTGAATATTTGCACCTTTGAAAAGTGGTGCTCTTTCCACTTATACATATAACTACCAGACGGACAGAGTCGTACAAAATACTCGGTTATTTTGTAATAGATTCATTTAAATTGTTTAAATATTTGTTTTTATTTGATATTTCTAAAGCACATTTAATAAAATACAGTGCAAAGTAAGTTATGCACAGTCACTATAATGTTAATATATATATATATATATATATATATATATATATATATATATATATATATATAACTGTTTATCTCACATCTCTTGAGATAAACATTCATATTTTAACATCGTAGTAACTGGGTGGTCTTCTTTGCACTATTTTTTATCAAATGTGCTTTCGAAATATCAAATTAAAGCAAATTTCAAATATATTTGAAACCATTTAAAAACTGTTGGATAAAATATCGCACTGTACACATGTATATATTACATATAAAACACGTAAACAAATCGTTACTTTTCTCAAGTGTCTTGTGTAATGAAAACACGTTTGCCACAGTGGCGTAGCCAAGGGGGGTGTTTTCGGGTTTAAAGCCTCCCCATTGGTAATATTATTACATATTTTATTTTAATAAATAAATGATCTATTTCATAAAACGTATAAGTTTGACATATATTTTATTTTAATAAATAAATGATCTATTTCATAAAACATATAAGTTTGATGCAAAATTGTAACTAACGAAAATAGAGTACCTATAATACGTGTGAGTAGTAGGTATTTACTTCTACACAACGAACTCTCTCCCCCACCTATATTCAATATCCACCCCCACTTGAAAATCCTGACTACGCCACTGGTTTGCCATACAAATTTTTTTCCAACAGTTTCTTAAATGGTTTAAGAATACCACAAACTAATAACTATTATTTAATAGGTGGACCTTTGGTTGGTCTGATGCATCAAGAAACTTGGAGAAGTTGGATGTTGTTTTCGACCGTTGAATTTCAACACTGCACCAGATAAATCTTTACGTCATAGGCGGCCATCGATGGATGAACTGGTAGGAAACTTTATTTTTTTTTTAGAAAATATTTTATTCGCATTGTCATAACTCAACCATGAGAACTTATAGTCAAAGGAATACGACTCTATACCAAATTATTAACTTGTTCTCATACTCAACCATGAGAACCTATAGTCAAAGGAATATGACTATATGTCTAATTATTAACTTGTTCTCTCATACTCAACCATGAGAACCTACAGTCAAAGGAATATGACTATATGCTTAATTATTAATTTGTTCTCATACTCAACCATGAGAACCTATAGTCAAAGGAATATGACTATATGTCTAATTATTAACTTGTTCTCATACTCAACCATGAGAACCTACAGTCAAAGGAATATGACTATATGTCTAATTATTAACTTGTTCTCATACTCAACCATGAGAACCTACAGTCAAAGGAATATGACTATATGCTTAATTATTAACTTGTTCTCATACTCAACCATGAGAACCTATAGTCAAAGGAATATGACTATACGCCTAAAATATCTTGTACTCAAATTCGATTTTGAGTACTACTTTGAAAGAAATATAACTTTAATAAATATCCTTATAAAAACAGAACAATTTGAAATTGAAATATCGCCTATTTATCAATAAAATCTATATCTGGGAACAAGTGATTAGCATATGTTTTTCAGGAAACGGACATCAAGAAGACTAAAATAATAGTAGCACTATAAGTTTTAGTATTATTTACGTAAGAATGGCATTGCGCACAATAAAGTGTATGCTTGTTAAAGATACGTAATTGAAGTAGTTTTTTTTTTGACACGGGTTGAATTGTTTATAAAATTTAGTTTAGGAAATAATTTTAAACTGTCAACATAGTTTTAATATATTTGCGTGTATTTTAATAGTTTTGTGTCTCGTGTTTATTTACGTGTTTATCAGTAATATTCTTGTTTACATATGCATTTCTTGATACAGAAAAATAGATTCCTAGTAGATGTCACCACAGATAAAGTGAATTGAACTACCTATAAACGAAATATAATGTACAATGCCATTCGTACGTGAGGAATACTATAGTTTTAAGTTCTTGGAAATGTATTTTCAGGTTTTAATTAAACTTTGGCTCATCGCGCCGTCGAGCAAACACGCGTTTTCTTTAAAAATTAAAAATAAATTGATTAATTTGAAGTGCATCCCGTGGCGATCATCCTAAAATCGTGCGTCTACGGTTGCAGCGGTAACCGTACACGTGGCTTACCCAGACGGTAGCTAGGGAGAGTGCTTGGGAAAAGAAAATACGGACGTATCGGGGGATGCTTGCAGGTGGATGGATGAGTGAGTCAGGAAGGAGGTAACAGATTCGAAACTTTGATGTGGGTGTTCGGGTTCCTTATTCAATTAACTTCACACGGTCAGAGGGGCTGGGTAGGTAGGGTTCGTGCGCGATAGCCATAATTGAGTGGACTGATATGTACAACGCACCGTCATGTGATATAATCCTGTTGTTATGGTGGATCGCTTCACACTTGTGTGAATGTTTCTAGGGACATAATCCATAGTTGACACAGAAAGCTTTCTTATGGCCTTATGTGCTCTCCTCATCCGGAGGCAACGTAATGTAATCATTATTTAATGGTAATGGCAACGAATAGGTAAAGTTTTTGTTTGAATTAACTTTGTTGAGCACACGGGTTAATAACCGCGTTCGGTGTAGGGTATCCGCGAGAGGCGCGGGCGAATGTCTCCGGGAGTAGCTAGGTAGGTTGGCGTGCACCCTAGGTAGTTACATGTGACTGCTGCCGTGCTCTCTACCTAGTTCGAGTATTAGGCCGTAAATGCTTTGCATCGCGTGGGGTCGGCTTAACCCCCTCGTAAACTTCCGTGAGAACCAACAACGGCGTTCGACGCCACGGCGTTCTCACCATTTGCTTAGCTCGTACTCTTTCTCTCTCACACGCCTTTAGCTTAGTTTAATCTAGATATAAGATAGTTCGCGTAGACATAAGATAGCTTAGATATAAGTAGGAAGGGTTGTTTTTGCTTTTCGAGAGAGAGAGAAAAATTAACGTAACTTGACATTTTTAGACTTGCTTTTCTTTGAAATCGTTATTAACGTAAGATAGGCTTTTTTAGATTTGTTTTTCTTTGAAATAGATCTTAACGTAAGATAGGCTTGCGCACTTCACTAATTTAATTTGGGGGGGAACTACAATAATTTAAGTTACGATTATAAGTATTATTGTACACGGAACTGTATTTAATAAATGGTATATATATAAGGGAACGTGGGTTTGGCATTTAAGGGCGGTGTTTCCCTTATATATACTATTTATTAAAGGGTTTCGTTTTTAGTTCTAAGATAGTTTTAAAGTTAAAAAAAAAACTCCCCACCGCCACTATCTTCAAGATTGCAGTGCCGGTTGGAGACGCAGACCATGGCTTCTTCATTTGTTTAAAATGTATGTACAATAAAACAAACTTTTATTGCGTTTATTTTAAATTAATACCCATGTTCCTTTAGTTGTAAAGTAGGTAGTTTTAGTAAAAAAATTGTAATTATTATTAAGTATTTAGACGCGGTCAGGGCAAAGTTAGATTTTAAGTATTGTAAACGAAGCTTTGTATTAATAAATATTATATATTTTGGTAAGTGGGAGGTTTGGGTGGTAACAAAATATATAATATTAATATAAAGTTTCGGAAACGGTCTTCAAATGAATAAGAAATCTTTGTACCTTTAAAAATGGGAACAAGGAATCTTATTTAGGGACCACCAAGATTTAATTTGTTAAATTAGTATTGTAAACGAAACTCTACAATATAGTATTATTTTACTTTAAAACTTAAATAATATAAATGTAGAGTTTCGTATTAGTTATAAAACCGAAATGTTTGTTACCAAATAAAATTAGGGTTATATTATTTGTGTTCATTCTATTGCATCTTTATTCAGTCACAGAATAAAGATACAAAATAATTAACAACAAATAATACAACTATAATAATGACAATTTTATTTGGTGACAAACGTTTTAGTTTTATAACTAAATCATGTTTGACACTGTCATAAATTGTTATTAGATTTGTTGACAAATTTAGTAACAATTGTGAACAGAATTATAACACAAAAGAAACGTAAAAGGAATTAGTGTTTAAATATTCTGTTCATAATTATTTCTTGTTAACAAATTTGGTGACAATTTTTTAACGTGTCAAACAGGCTTTAGTTGTAAAATTGAAATGTTTGTTACCGAGCAAAATTATCATTATTTTGATTATACATATCAATTATTTTGTATCTTTATTTTGTAATAGAAGTTACTTTTATTACAAAATAAAGATTCAAAATAGTTTATAATATCTGCAACCAAAATAATGATAATTTTACTTGGTAACAAACATTTCAATTTTACAATTAAAGCCTGTTTGGTAACGTTAAAAAATTGTCACCAAATTTGTTAACAAACTTAGTTGGGAAATAATTATGAACAGAATTTTCAAACACAAATATCTTCTACGTTTCTTTTGTGTTGTAATTCTGTTCACAATTGTTACTAAATTTGGCAACAAATCTAATAACAATTTATTTTAATGTCAAACGGTCTTCAACTGAATAAGAAATCTTTGTACCTTTAAAAATGGGAACAAGGAATCTTATTTAGGGACCACCAAGATTTCATTTGTTAAATTACTATTGTAAACGAAACTCTACGTAATATAGTATCATTTTACTTTAAAACTTAAATAATAAAAATGTAGAGTTTCGTATTAGTTATAAAACTGAAATGTTTGTTACCAAATAAAATTATGGTTATATTATTTGTGTTCAATTCTATTGCATCTTTATTCAGTCCACAGAATAAAGATGCAAAATAATTAACAACAAATAATACAACTATAATAATGATAATTTTATTTGGGAACAAACATTTTAGTTTTATAATTAAATCATGTTTGACACTATTATAAATTGTTATTAGATTTGTTGACAAATTTAGTAACAATTGTGAACAGAATTATAACACAAAAGAAACTTAAAAGACATTTGTGTTTGAAAATTCTGTTCATAATTATTTCTCACTAAGTTTGTTTAACAAATTTGGTGACAATCTTTTAACGTTGTCAAACAGGCTTTAGTTGTAAATTAGAAATGTGTTTTACAACGTATATCTGTCATTACAATTTGATTGTAAATATTATAAACTATTCTACATTTTTATTTTGTAATAAAAGTAACATATTACAAAATAAAGATGTAGTATAGTTTATAATATTTACAATCAGAATAATGATAGTTTTACTTTCTGAAACACATTTCTAACTTACAACTAAAGCCTGTTAGACAACTTTAAAAGATTGTCACCAAATTTGTTAAACAAACTTAGTGAGAAATAATTATGAACAGAATTTTTAAACACAAATGTCTTTTACGTTTCTTTTGTGTTATAATTCTGTTCACAATTGTTACTAAATTTGTCAACAAATCTAATAAAAATTTATTATAATATTAAACAGTCTCTTGTAATAGCAATAAACTTTAATTTTTATAAGAAAAAGTCTTGTAATTTTGATATAATACAAATATATTATGTTTAAAAATTGATTTTTTTTTCTAAGTCCCTACACGTATGTAGTTTTTAAAACGGCCACCAGGGTGCAGCACCGGTCGATAAATGATCCAACTTAGAGGAAAATTTAACAAAAAAATTTCATTTGTGTACATACGTACGTACATACATCATTTTCGGTTATACCTAATGGGAATTTAACCCTCTGAATATGGCACGTTTACTAAAAAGATGTATACCTAGTGGGAATTTGTTACTCTTAAAATGGGACACTTATTTTTGGGTGTTTTTGCATTGAAAATCGGATGTATACTTGATAGGGAATTTAACTCACTGGTTTTCATCAAATTTTTCGTCCAATTTCACCTGTCAAAATATACATTTGACAGCTTTACCTGTCAAATGTATATTTTGACAGGTGAAATTGGACGAAAAATACTGGGTTTAAATTCCCAATAGGTATATATCTTTTTTAGAGCCTTTTCGTCCCATTTTCACCTACTCAAATTCCCATAGTAAGCGTCCCATATTTAGTGGGTTAAATTCCCATTAGGTATAACCCTAAAATGATGTATGTACGTATGTTTGTTCAAAGCGGAGTAGTATTTCTGGTTGCCTACATTTTAGGCACAAGACCCTTTCTAATAGATGCTGCCCTCTAGCGGCCATTCTAAGAACTATATACGTGTACGGGTAGCAAAAGGGTAAAAAATAAACAATTTATATCTTAAATTATATTTTATTGCGTAATATTGTACATTAGGGATAGTTAAGTGAAATACAACAATGTAAAATACAAATAATTAATAAATACAAGTAAAATGTATACAAACTATTATTTAAACATCCCTATTTCTAATTTTTCAGGGTTAGGGTAAGTATATTATTTATTTACAAAGTACATTAAGGGTAGTTACGTGAAATACAACAATGTAAAGTACAAATAAACAATAAATACAAGTAAAATGTATACAAACTATTATTTAAACATCCCTATTTCTAATTTTTCAGGATAAGGGTAAGTATATTATTTATTTACAAATTACATTAAGGGTAGTTACATGAAATATAACAATGTAAAGTGCAAATAAACAATAAATACAAGTAAAATGTACACAAACTATTATTTAAACATCCCTATTTCTAATTTTTCAGGATAAGGGTAAGTATATTATTTATTTACAAATTACATTAAGGGTAGTTACATGAAATATAACAATGTAAAGTGCAAATAAACAATAAATACAAGTAAAATGTACACAAACTATTATTTAAACATCCCTATTTCTAATTTTCAGGATAAGGGTAAGTATATTATTCATTTACAAAGTACATTAAGGGTAGTTACGTGAAATACAACAATGTAAAGTGCAAATAAATAATAAATACAAATAAAATGTATACAAACTATTATTTAAACATCCCTATTTCTAATTTTTCAGGATAAGGGTAAATATATTATTTATTTACAAAGTACATTAAGGGTAGTTACATGAAATACAACAATCTAAAGTACATATAAACAATAAATACAAGTAAAATTTATACAGACTATTATTTAAACATCCCTAAGCATATTTGTTTATAAAATACAAATAAGAATACATACAATTTAAGCTATGACCATAATAAACAATAAATATTTCTTAAACCAATACATTTTTATTTCAGGGGGATGTACCACAACAAAGAGACAGGGAAGTATGTAGTTATGTAACATTTATAAGGGAAATAAGACATGGGAAATTTTTTATGTTCATTCGTGTTCTACGGATTGTAATTAGTCTAATAGAACTAGTACGGCCCTTCTAGCTTTTATAGTTTTGGAGCTATAACACTTTTTTTAAACTCAATTTTACTCAGTTTTTGAGTCGAAATTTTTTGATGGTATCAGGCTAACAGGAACGAAAAGAGTTCTCATATTTTGAATGTGACGACGGATTCGTGTTCTACGGGTCGTAAATAGTATAAAAACCCCTGTCCGGCCCTTCTAACTTCTGTAGCTTACGAGCTACAACACTTTTCTTAACCCAATTTTTGGGGTCAATGACCTGAATTTACTCAGTTTTTGAATCGAAAATTTTTGATGGTATCAGGCTAACAGGAATGAAAAGAGTTCTCATATTTTGAATGTGACGACGGATTCGTGTTCTACGGGTCGTAAATAGTATAAAAACCCCTGTCCGGCCCTTCTAACTTCTGTAGCTAACGAGCTACAACACTTTTCTTAACCCAATTTTTGGGGTCAATGACCTGAATTTACTCAGTTTTTGAATCGAAAATTTTCGATGGTATCAGGATAACAGGAATGAAAAGAGTTCTCATATTTTAAATGTGAGACCGGATTCGTGTTCTACGGGTCGTAATTAGTCTAAAAAACCTTGTCCGGCCCTTCAACCTTTTGTAGTTTAGGAGATATAAAGCATTTCTTAATTAAAAAGTGTCGCATTTTAAGTCGAAAATTTTCCATAGTATCCGGGGAACAAAAATGATAAAGAGTTCTACGTATGGTTATTTTATTGCTTATAGTGCTTAAAAAATAAATAATAAAATTTTGGTATAAACAAAAAAAAATCAAAAAATGTTCGAAAATTTTCAAAAACCCTTATTATAAAAAATGTTGCCCTACGCCCTTCAAACTTTGGTATGATGTAATTTGACCCTATATTACTCATTCGAATTCCCCTAAGGAACAGCGTTTTAAGGAAAACGCTGAAAACCCAGCCGTTTTCGAGATATGGGCCCTTAAAGTTTTTTAAAGGGACTAACACTTAAATTCGTTAATTTATAGGGCTAAAGGGCCGGAAAATAGCGAATCGGGGGGATTCGAACCCGCGCTTTCCATTGGCTTGCACAGATTTGATGAAAACCCTTTGGTTTACAATATATTTGCCCTTCAAGTTTGTGGCGAAGGGCATACGCTAATTCCTGAACTAAAAGAGCTAGAAAATCCGGACAAGTGTTCTTAAACCTACTTGGATATGCATAAATGAAATCCGTAGTCAAATTTTCCCTAAGGGCTCAAATAAGCCCTTAGCCCTTTATAAAAGGGCGGACTCCTGTCGGATGGTTATTTTCGTACCTAAAGAACTTAATACTAAAAGATAGCATAGAAAAATTCGGAAAAATCTGTAAAAATTAGGATATTTCCCTGTCTCTTTTGTTATTACATAGGAAAGGTAAAAAAACTGTTCTTTTATTCATTTATTCTTATAAAAAGTCATATATTAACATCATCCAGTGTTGTAGATACCGTATCCTATTGCTGGGTGTACTAGGCCCTTCACAGAACTTGTAAACAAACATAAACATTGTTTATTTAGGCGGCAAAGTACAAAAGATATAGTAGATAAACACTTAATTAGAGTGGGGGTATTACGTGATAATATTAATATTATGTTTTTACAATAAAGACTTCAGTTCCTTTCAGTCTTTGGTGATGTGAACATCGTGTGCTTGTGAATAATCGTGTAGTGCCATATAGCAACGAAAAAGTTTGAAATTTTTATTGAAATCGTTCTCCATTTACATCGTATAGTTCGCGATATATTTTAAAAATGTTAGATTTGCCCTTTAACTTTCTTAAAATTATTTAAATAACTTTAAATAATTTTCAATTTGTTTAAATTTTGTAAAAGAAATCTAAATTTAATAAGTTAATAGTGCACTAAATTTAAATGTTCATATGTACATTATTATTTGCAATAAATTCTAAATATTCAAAATTTATTCTGTCCTCCCGTTAGTGTTTATTATTTAATCCTTAGTCAAAATTTTATTGTCGTGTCGTGAGTTAGTTTACTATAGGGTTGGTGTATATTTAAAAATGCCGTCTTTACTATTATGAAAATAAGTGAAATTGTCCGCAAAAGTGTCTTTTATTGTCTTACTATTACCAAGTGTTACAAAAGTTATTCTAATTGGTGTGAGTGTTACGTAATATTTACTACAAAGTGTATATGAATATGTAAAAATCGCCGATGATATATTACAGTGATGATATAACAGCGGATGATATATTAAGAAAATTTGCCGTATGTAAGTATAAACATTTGTAAAAGAAATCAAAATTTAATAAAAATTTAATGTTCATATATACATTATTATTTATAATGAAATCTAAATATTCAAAATTCATTGTTAACTTTTACAACGTATTTCTGCTTATTATAATTTTAGATATTATTTAAAATGTTGCATAAGTCTTTGTCCTCCCATTAGTGTTTATTATTTAATCCTTAGTCAAAAATTTATTGTGTCATGAGTTAGTGTACTATACGGTTGGTGTATATTTAAAAAAAAAAACCTCTTTACCATTATTAAAACAAGTATAATTGTCCCTAAAAGTGTAGTATATTGTGTTACTAATATCAAGTGTTATACAAGTTATTCTAATTGGTGTGTGGGTGTGTGTTACGTAATATTTACTAAAAAGTGTATTCTACTCTGCAAATATCGCCGATGATGTATTCCAGTGATGATAGAACAGCGGATGATATATTAAGAAAATTCGCCATAGGTAAGTATAAACTTTTGATATTACATTTAAATTTCTTCTAAACTGTTAAACACAAAACAAATGTGTCTGCCGTACCCTAATAGTAAAGTTTATGTAAAATATAAATTTTACGTCCCTATTTACTATCTTTATTCTTGTAGTAGTGATAAATGAAAATATGAAACAAGTGCACATGACATAGTTCAGAGAAAATTTGACTAAAATACATATATTTTAACGCCCTGTAACTCCTAAAAAAATCGAAGTTAAAAATTATAATCGGATAAATCTTACAGAGAATTTTATGTAGATTCTAAATTCGCAAGTTGCTATCTTTAACCATGTAGGAGTAATAAATAAAAATGTGAAATAACATCGCATGACAAAGTTTAGTGGAATATACATTTTAGCTCACTTTTATATTTCATAGAATTTGAAGTCTGGTGATCAGGCGAACCGGTTCACGACTTCACGATACCGCAGGAGATGGTTTCCTGATCCAGAGAACGAAATCAAGTCCACCAGGTCCGGAGAGAAGCCCCAGGATACTGTAGACACACGAACGGGTTCTCCAAGTCGCGATGTCTGCGTCTCTCACCACTGGAACGTCGAAAACGTGATCATCTGCAAAAATAAATGATTTGTTAATATTTTATAAATGTAATAACTTATTTATTGTATCTGCTATTTGTGTTTATCTGTATTAATAATACCGCTTTTTATATTAATATCTAAAGTTGAAATTTCTTATAGAAAAGTATTTGTCAACATATCAACAATTTTAAAACTATACTTTTGTGTACAGAGATGCATGCTCAAATCAAAATTGAAACGTATAAATTCCTATCTAACTTAGTTTAGAAATTTTGAGCCCTAGAATTGAAATTTCCAATTCAAATTCCTGAAATTTAGTGTAAATACAAGAAACAACCCCCTGAATCCATATTTGAAAATTGCAAGTCGCTATCTCACTTAGTTTTTAAATTATTTCATTTTTGTCATGGTATAAACAATAGACATTTAGCCATCTCGAAACAAACATGACTAAATTTATTTTCAGAAAATTAAAATTCCTGAAACTTAGTGTACCTATAGCAAACGACCCCCTGAATCCAAATTTGAAAACTGCAAGTCGCTATCTCAATTAGATTTTAAATTATTTTATTTTATACAAACTTATACATAATAAAATATATATATATTTTGTTTAGAAATCTCACTAGTTCTTTTTTAATTTGGCGTCCTAAAACTAATGAACGGTAACATATACATTGCGGCATTCGATTCTGATTCTATGGACTTTTCTACGTATGTACACCAATTTTTAACTTTCGTGCATAGCATTTATCCATTTTTTCTTTTAAAACTTATTTCTAAAAATTCATTCAGTTGTTCAAATACTTTAAAAATGCGTACACTTACGTAACATTGTCTTTACAATCAAATAATATTACTACTAAGTTTATATCTCCACCCATTTTTGACTTATTGCCCCAAAAGTCAATATACCCCATATTTAGATAAAAACTTCAAAATTTTCAAAAATCTAATTTTTATGTATCTAGATACTTCTTAATGCGCTGATTCCAAATTTTGAAACCGCAGGTCGATATCTCGTTTCGTTCTCGAGATATTTATATTTAAAGTTTTGCTCAAAACTGCCCATTTTTGGGTAGTAACCCAAAACTGGGTAGAGATATGAATTTGGCGACATGACCATTCGATTCTACTGGCAAAATTACGTAAGTGTACCCATTTTCATAACTTTTGAACACCGCATACAATTTCTAAAGCAAAATAACTGAAAATGGCCAAAAATCGCAAAAATCGTAAGGGGTACCCCTTAGGATTTTTTCAGATTTTGGCGATTTTCAGGGGTTTTCAAACTTTTATTCATAAAAAATGAACCAGTTGGACAAAAATTATGAAAATTGCTACACTTATGTAATTTTACCCGTAGAATCGAATGGCCGTGACGCCAAATTCATATCTCAACCCATTTTTGGGTAATTACCCAAAAATGGGCAGTTTTGAGCAAAATTTTGAATCTAAATATCTCGTGAACGAAAAGAGATATCGACCCGCGGCTTCAAAATTTGGAATCAGCGCATTGAGAAGTATCTAGACAGGTACAAATTAGATTTTTGAAAATTTTGATGTTTTTATCTAAATATGGGGTATATTGACTTTTAGGGCAATAATTCAAAAATGGGTGGAGATATAAACTTGGTGGTAATATTATTTGATTGTAAAGACAATGTTACGTAAGTGAACGCTTTTTTAGAGTATTTGAACTGATGAATTTTTAGAAATAAAAGCCTTAAAAGAAAAATCTGATGTGGTCAACACAATACCACCTGCTATTTAATTTTTATTAATATAAATGCATACATATTTATTTACTAATCCCGCAAACTATATTAAGTTTCTTTGTATATATCTATTGCTTTATATGATCCATTTCGTTAATATGTTGTTGTAAACAAATGTTTGATACTTTGCTTATTGACAGCTGTTTAATTCATAGTACTGCAGACATAGCAAACTTAAATCGGATCATCCTGTACTTCTAATATTTATGTATGATGGAAAATATATTATTTTTACAAACCTTAATTTCAATAAACTCAATACAATCTTCTTAACACGGTTTCATTATTAATTTAATGTAATAGCTACCCGACAAATAACCACACATACACACACACGCGCGCACATACACACACACACGCGCGCGGACATACACACACACACGCGCGGACACACACGCACACGCACACGCACACACAAACACAAACATTATTGTAAAAATGTTAAAATTGTATTCTGGGGACATCAAAACGTGATTATTCACTAAAATCTCTATATGCGATTTTTAGCACGATCCCTATACCTCCCTCACCTAGGGTAGCGGGAGGTAAAAATCGTACGAGCTGCTACAAAATTATGTAATACATAGACATCAATTATAATTTATAATTACTCATTATTTTGATTGTTGACTACTATTGTTATTCGTTATTATTATCTAATGCCTAACTGCTACATAGATCAATTTTGTCAGTTTCATTGTTATAGTGCTAGTGAACAGAAGTGTGGTGTGCTCGTGTACTGTGCCTTCGGGGACGACTTCCTGGTGCTTGGAGAGGACTTTTGGACATCTTCAAGACTTGGATTTATACTTAGGAAAATAATTTATTTACAGTAAGTTTTTTTTTTTTGTTCTTGAACTACTTTTAGTAACTATTGTTGGGTATATCAGCCATTATTTTTAAAAACTATTTCGGGTGTACACATATATGTACTTTATATTTGAATTATAATGGTTGGTGTTGTGTGGAAAATAATTTGAATTAATTTAGAATTATTTAGTGTTACTCCCATACACAAATATCATATATTATTGGACGTTCTATATATTTTACTGCAAATATTTTATATTTAAATAATTACGAATAAATTCAATCAATATTTTAAAAAATTGAAAAATTTAAATATTCTTTTCAATATTGAATTTGTTTCACTTACATATTAAACATTTTATTTTTAATAATTACAGACGATTGAAACATTTTTAAGTCCATCCAAATTATTTTCTGTAACCACTAATCCAAATATTATTTCAATTATATTTTTACCTCCCGCTACCCTAGGTAAGGGAGGTATAGGGATCGTGCTAAAAATAGCATATAGAGATTTTATATAATAAGCACGTTTTGATGTCCCCAGAATCCGATTTTAACATTTTTACAATGATGTCTGTAGGTATGTATGTGTGTGTGTCTGTGTGTGTGTCTGTGTGTGTGTCTGTGTGTGTGTCTGTGTGTGTGTGTGGATCATGTGGACACAATTACTCAAATACTATCAATCAGAAAAATTTGAAATTTTGTATACCCATTCTATACTAATATGGGAAGAGCTCATTAGTTTTTAGTGTATATCGGATAACCGGAAGTATCATTTATACAAGCTTTTAACAGTTTTTCTTGTAAAAAATTCATTGAATATAATTTTTTAGCAATTTTTACTAATTAAAATGGAATATAATGGTTTAAACTTCAATTCTACGATAATAACATTTAGTAAATAACTCTAAATAACTTTAAATATGAATATATAATATAATTTATTTCCATATATCAGCTAGCCTATGCGTCAAACAAAATCATAATTTTAATGACAGGTTTGACATATTTAAACAAATGTCACTGACAGGCAGTAATTATATTAAAATTAATAATAAAACCGTGTTAATGAGAATATAATAGTAAAATATTTTATTAAGGTTTGTAAAAATAATATATTTTCCATCATACATAAATGTTAGATGAACAGGATGATCTGATTTAAATTTGCTAATTGCTATTTTTGCAGCACTATAAATTAATATTAATTTACAACTACACATTTACGAAATGGATTATGTACGGCGAAGAATTTACAAAGATTGCGTTTTAGAGCACCTAGAAGATGATGCTGATTTTTATAAGAATGTACGTGTGTGACGATTTTTCCTTAAAGCCTATTAAAATATGATCCAAAACTTCTCAAATTTGGTATTTAAAACTCATATATAATTTGAAACAACATATTAGATTTTAACCATATATGATAAATCGGATGTAGTACTTAATTTGGAGCTCTAACAAATTTTTGAAGAAAAACAATAAAACAATCCAAAATTTCGTATTACAGACTTTTCTATTTATTGGACAACAAATTAGATTTTATTTACAAACGATTAACCGGTAATGATACTTTACTTAAAACTCACTGCTATTTTAAACATGGAATTGGCGGGAGGTCATGTGTTGGCCACATCAGATTTTTATTGTTACAGAAACATGTAACAGAAATGAATTACAGTCCTGGTCGAGCCGTAGAAGGATGTGAGTGAGTTGCAGAAGGATATCTATCCTGATTTCAGAGTTGGAGATGATCATATTGTTGCAGAGCATTACGCTGAAGACACCCCAAAATGTTTTGGTGCCCCGCAAGACTTTTTTATAAGATTTATGTAAATGAATAATAAATAAATAAAACTTATCCTCCTAAACATTAACTACTCGTATAACTAATATATGGCAAGAAAAATTGGCACATAATCAATTCATGTCATTAGGGAACACATATTTTAATTTTCATATATTTTACAGTTCATTAAATAAGAAATTCGCATACTATACATACATGCATGCATACTATTTAAAAGGTATAGAAAAGCAAAAGGCTGAGTTCAAATATTTTCTACTGAAATTTAACTCCGTATCCGGCGATTCGAATTTCTGTTACTATGTATACATATTTAAAACAATCATCTGAATCCAAATTTGAAAACTGCAAGTCACTATCTCACTTAGTTTTTAATTTATTTTATCTTTATCATGGTATACACAATAGACATTTAGCTATCTTGAAACAAACATGACTGAATTTTTTTTTCAGCAATTCGAATTCCTGCGACATTACGTACCTGTAGACAACAATTTCACTTAGTTTTTGAATAATTTCATTTTAAGTTGAGATACCCAATTGACATTTAGCTATGACTGATGAAAATTTGTACACATATGTTGAAAAGTCTATAGAATCAACTGGCGTAATGCCCGTCGGAGTGTTTTTACCATTCATTAGTTATAGACCGTCAAATTCAAAAAATATTGTCAATTTCCATTAAAAATAAATTCTATTTTTGAAACTAAAGCCTAAGGGAAAATGATTCTTTTCATTTAAATAAAGCGTGGTCAGATATTTAGTGGGCTACTGAATGTTTAATGTTACCTTTTTTATTTTTGCTTACTCGTACTATACTAGCTAGACACTATTATTGAAAATTGGTAAACATATGTAGAAAAGTTGATAGAATTGAATGGCGCAAAGCCCGTCAATGTATATTTTACCATTCATTAGTTATAGACCGTCAAAGTAAAAAAATATTGTCAATTTCTATTAAAAATAAAAATTTCTATTTTTGAAACTACAGCCTAGAGATTTTTTTAAATTATTTTTCCCGTAATCAGCGTGTCCGAATTAAGGGAAAATGATACCTTTCATTTAAATACAGGTAGCATAGCTTTAGGGGTAGATATTATAATTAAACATTTATTCATTTAATTCATACATGGTACACACACATACACACACATGAATAAAATTATATTTATTTACGCATACTAAAAGACGTTTGTAGATAATTTTATTCATTCATACACCCACCATTTGATACGTTGTAAAATATCTGGCCTACATAACAGTCAAATAATATGGGGTTGTTTCATATCAAATTAAAGTGCATTTAATTTTACACATTTTATGATGATATATATCAATCCAATTTTCAAGATATCACCCTTACAATCATCCCTCAGTTGAAAATTACGTAACACATAGACACCAATTATAATTTATCGTTGTTCATTATTTTATTTTTTTGGTTATATAATTACTCATTGTTATCTAATGCCTAGTTATTACAGGGATGAATTTAAAAATATATTCAGTTTTATTGTTTCTGTCCTAGTGTAAAGACGTGCGTGTGGTGTGCTAGTGAAGAGTGCCTTCGAGGACGACTTCCTGGTGCTTGGAAAGGTCTACAAGCTACCTACAGAATATGGAGGTGTACCTTGTGTATTATTTGGTAATTATTTTATTTTTTCACATTACGTTTTGTTGGGTATGGTAGCTATTAATGGATACAGCAAACATTATTTCTTAAAACTAGTTGTGGCATAGATAATATTAAATAATTGTTCATGTTTTATTTTAAATGTATCACACAATTTAATTAATTAAAATATGTTACTCATTTTTGATATACCTTTCATTATATTTAAACATTAAGTATCTCACATTTTATACATGAAAAACTGAAACAAATATTTAAATTTTCTGACTAAATTTCTTCGCTTTTCTTTTATGTTTTATATAATACTTCATAACATAAGAAATGCAACAATAATTTTGTTGTATGTTCATAGATGCCGCATCTAGATATTGCGCTCATTCGTGACGAGTTGGAGATTTCCCGAGACCCGAGGAAGAATTTCCGGGAGAGACTACGCCCTGGCCATCCCCCACAATCCACCAAGAAGTATTTGTACCCCTTACTTTATATTTATAAATAAAATATGTATAAATAAAACAAAACCTAGTACTTAATAAGTTAGAAATCATTAATTTTTAATGAGTATAAGACTCATTGAAAATTTCTTTACTCATAAGCACATGTTAGATACAATAAGAAATGTATAACAATAATAATATGGTATAATATAAACTATGCATCGTACAATTCACTTATGTTTATGAAATGCGTATTGCCCTATACATACATACGATACAATTACAAATAGACATTACATATCATACATATCTTCAAACAGAAAAATAAATTTTAGTATACCCATGTAGAAATAACCCAAAATTACAAATTTACATAGTAGAGTAATGTCCAATCCTTAGTTTTTGAATTATGTCACTCTAAACAGTCATAATGATCAACCGAAATGTTCACTTTTCACACATTAATAATTTATGAATATGGGTCCATAATAGATTTACCTAATTTTTGGTATACTTATGTAAAAATGTCCCAGGATTCCAAATTTACATAGTACAATAATGTCCAACCCTTAGTTTTTGAGCTATGCCACCCTAAACACCCATAATGATCAACCGAAACTTTCATTTTTCAAACATTGTTAATTTGTGAAAATGGGTCCATCATGGATTTACCTAATTTTTAGTGTACTTATGTAAAAATATCCCAGGATTCCAAATTTGCATAGTAGAATAATGTCCAATCCTTAGTTTTTGTGTTATGCTACTTTAACAGCCATAATGATCAACTGAAATGTTCATTTTCCATACATTATTAACTTGTAAAAATGGGTCCATTATAGATTTGTCTAATTTTTAGTGTACTTATGTAAAATTATCCCAGGATTCCAAATTTTCATAGTAAAATTATGTTCAACCCTTATTTTTTGAGTTATGCTACCCTAAACAACCATAATGATGACCGAAATGTTCATTTTTTACACATTAATAATTTGTGAAAATGGGTCCATCATGGATTTACCTAATTTTTAGTATACATATGTAAAAATGTCCCAGGATTCCAAATTTTTATAGTAGAATAGTGTCCAACCCTTAGTTTTTGAGCTATACCACCCTAAACAGCCACAATGATGACGGAAATGTTCATTTTTCACACATTAATAATTTGTGAAAATGGGTCCATCATAGATTTACCTAATTTTTAGTGTACTTATGTAAAAATGTCCCAGGATTCCAAATTTTCATAGTAAAATTATGTACAACCCTTATTTTTTGAGTTATGCTACCCTAAACAGCCATAATGATGTCCGAAATGTTCATTTTTACACATTCATAATTTGTGAAAATGGGTCCATCATAGATTTACTTAATTTTTAGTATACTGACGTAGAAATGTCCCAGGATTCCAAATTTTTATAGTAAAATAAAGTTCAACTCTTAGTTTTTGAGCTATACCACCCTAAACAGCCATAATGATCAACCGAAATGTTCATTTTTCAAACATTATTAATTTGTGAAAATGGGTCCATCATGGATTTACCTAATTTTTAGTATACATATGTAAAAATGTCCCAGGATTCCAAATTTTTATAGTAGAATAGTGTCCAACCCTTAGTTTTTGAGGTGTGCCACCCTAAACAGCCATAATGATGACCGAACTCTTCATTTTTTACACATTCATAATTTGTGAAAATGGGTCTATCATAGATTTACCTTATTTTTAGTATACATATGTAAAAATGTCCCAGGATTCCAAATTTTTATAGTAGAATAGTGTCCAACCTTTAGTTTTTGAGCCATGCCACCCTAAACAGCCATAATGATGACCGAAATGTTCATTTTTCACACATTAATAATTTGTGAAAATGGGTCCATCATAAATTTACTTAATTTTTAGTATACATATGTAAAAATGTCTGATGATTCCAAATTAACATAGTAGAATAATGTCCAACCCTTACTTTTTGAGCTATATCACCCTAAACAACCATAATGATCAACCGAAACGTTCATTTTTCAAACATTGTTAATTTGTGAAAATGGGTGCATCATGGATTTACCTAATTTTTAGTATACTGATATAAAAATGTCCCAGGATTCCAAATTTTCATAGTACAATAGTGTCTAACCCTTAGTTTTTGAGTTACGCTACCCTAAACAGCCATAATGATGACCGAAATGTTCACTTTTCACACATTAATAATTTGTGAAAATGGGTCCATCATGGATTTTCCTAATTTTTGATATAGATATGTAAAAATGTCTCAGAATTCCAAATTTACATAGCAGAATAATGTCCAACCCTTAGTTTTTAGTTATTGCACCCTAAACAGTCATAATGACGAACAGAAATATTAATTTTGTACATATTGTTACGATGCATTGTTATAATTATTATTGTTATAAATACGAGTGATTGTAAATCATGTTTTAATAAAATATGCATTATTATTTAAGTCAGAAAAGTGTATAATTAGCAACAAAAGAAATACAGCACATATGATTAACGGAAAACCATTTTTTTGTCATTCTAATTTTCATAATAGTTAAAATAATCTTTGTTTTTGCGCCACGAAATTTAAGGGGTATATATTTCACACACTATATCATTTTCCTTAATTCTGTGTACGTCAATCGAAAGAGCGTTTCAAAATCTACCCGGTACACTATTTTTCATCCCTTAATCGTTTTGAATAATCGTATTTTCTACTAACAACTTGTTGCTAATTAAATACTGCATTACAAAAATTGTGAACTGATTTATTTTAGTCATAAAATCAATAGATACACAATATTGTTGCAAATAAACGATTGTATATCATGTACATTATATTCTAAATAAATGCATTGTTAAAAATTAATAATTGTCTCATTTGTTACATTATTTTCAGCTCAAGAAACTAGGAAGATCTACATATTCATCATAAATAGATCTAACTATTTTGCATATATTCAAATGCATAGTGTAAGTAATTAGCATAAGTGCAATGTATTATATAAACCAAAAATAAACCATATTGAAAGTTACATAATCTCTTATTTCAAACTCCGATTTATATGCTCCAATTGCAATCCTCATTTTAATTACAGCACCTCGAACGTTACGTAACACCTAGAGAGCACCAGCATCAAATTTCAGATCCATGGCGCACAGCAGATTACGTAAGCATGCAGCGTACGACGAAATTTCTAGCTAGCAAAATCCGAGCGGCGAGCTCCAGCAAGGCTTCTGGTCGACCAAAATCAAAAAATCGCGTAAAAACGACGTTTTAAGGCCGCAACGGCCGAAAAGTAGCACTTTACTGCCGCTACGAGCATTTTTTAGCTATTTTTCAGATTTTGAGCCGATCGCAAGGCATTTACCCAGCAAAATTTAAAAATCCATCGCTCGAAAGGCTACAGCAACGCTTCTGGCCGTCAGAATTTAAAAATCATATAGAATCGGCGATTTACAGCATATGGCAAGGCGACTATTCAAGAATCGAGCATTTTTGAGCTCTCGCGCAGATATTCAGTCAATCCCAAGGCATTCACCCACCAAAATTTAAAAATCCATCGATCGAAAGGCTATAGCAAGGCTTTTGTACGCCGAATCGTCAGTCATACCCCTTCTATCAAGATTTCTAGCTATATAGTGACTGTCTTGTGAATTTACAGCCATTCAGCGTGAGAGGTGGTTCTGAACCGGACGGTCTTCTCCGTATTATTACGTAATCACGCCTATATGTAGCTATATACAGGTTTTCAGCTGATTTTTGGCTGCTGGCTGGCCGGCCACCAGATCCGTAGCCCAGACCGCAGGCTGGGCTACGGGTGGTGCGGTTCTGCTGGTGGGCTAGCTGGTGGACCGCTCGGTTGCTGCGCTCGTGAATCGCTAGAATTTTGTCGCTTGTATTATGTAATGATTCGTAGCCCAGACCGCAGGCCGGGCTACGAATGGTGGGGTTTTGCTGGTGGACCGCGCGGTTGCTGCGCTCGTGAATCGCTAGGATGCTGGGCTAGCTACTAGCGCGCTGGGATTTGGTTGCTTGTATTATGTAATGCATTTAATGAGATTTATTTTTTGAATGGTATTACGATTATTAATTTGTTATTTATAATGATATGCATTGTTTTGATTGTCGCAATTTATGTAATGCAGTTCGTTTATTTAGAGCACTTTCAAAGTTCGTTTTGTACACTAATGAAGTTATTTTTGATGCTAGAAAATCGGGCAAAGTTTTATTGCATCATTTTCGTCGTGTACAATACGAATTTGAAGTTAGATTTGCTCTAGGATTTATGATATTCTATATGATTTTCTTATAGGGTATTGCAGTAAAAAATAGTGTAAGTTTCAGAGACTTTTTATTATATTGTTGTAAAACATGTACATATGAAACATATTACAATAAAGAATTGATACAAATACATATTATGTGTATTATTACAATGTGTTTGTCGTAGTTTTTGGGTGACATATTTTCTAAGTTATAAATGCGAAAGTTTTAATAAAGTGTTTACTATAAAGAATATTTTATTGGACTTTACAAGATATCTAACGTAATATTTATAACACGAAATATGTAACAGTTTTAACGGTGACCCATCTTATATGTGTTTGTGGCAGATACAGCTTGATTTTCATGATATTTTCAACGACATTTATTTTTTCTGTGTTTACTATACAATGAACTCGGTATAAAAATTGATAGCTATCAGATTTTAACATTATATTATAAAAATAGCTGTTGATACTATACCCAAATAAAGGGAAATTTGTTTACATTTTTAACTATTAATATACGAGTATGAATAAAAAAATGCAGATGAACTATGAACTATTACAAGTAATTTTCATGTATTTTTCTATCAATATTTATAATGAGTTCAATTCTGGACTTTGTTTAGGTAAAATATACTAACTAAACATAATGTATCACCCATCTTATCTATGTCTGCGACAACACAAGCTTGACACAAAATCTATGTATTTAAATGATATGAAACTTATAAATAAAATATTGTAGTTATTTATTTACATATTTATTTATTTATAATACAACAATATATAATAATATGGTGAATAGTGCGTCGACCCATCTCGTTCATGTCTGTGCGAATATCAGCTTGACTTCTATGATCTGTAGATGACTTCAATATGTAAAAAACAGGCTCTATTATCTGTAACATATGGAAAATTTCTGAGAAATACGAAACTTGTTAAACAGTAAATAATGATAATTATTTATTTTATACTATATGTCATTGTGTAGATATTTGTTTGTATATATATATATATATATATATATATATATATATATGTGTGTGTGTGTGTATTTGTGCGTATATATTTTGTGTGTATTTGTGCGTATATATTTTGCGTGTATGTGTAATATATAAAGCATTGAATAGAAAACGTATTCGTTCACTTACTTTCATTTCGCCGCGAAATAAATAATTTTCTTTCAAGTATTTCTTTTTCACTAGTCACTATGGCACCGATATTATATTATTTGGACGCAAGCCCACCTGTAAGAGCAGTTTTGCCAACAGCAAAAGCGTTAGACTTAAGATGTAGCACTTGGAAAAGTCAACTTGATGAATGAGGAACAAAAAACACCAAAATATTTGAAGGTATGTATACATTTTTATAATTTTTTGTGTTACCACACCTGAAAATATGTTTAACAATACGGGCACTCAAAACTAATGTGGAAACTTCACCATATAGTTTATTTTTGGTCAATGATTTGAATATATGTTTGGTTTATCACGGGCACAACAAACTAAGGTGGAAAGTATACAACAAATATCATTTTTGTGTAACAACTTATAAATGTGTTTGTATTATAACGAGCACTCAAAACTAGAGTGGAAAGAACACCATATAAATATATGCAATAATTTGAAAATATGTTTGGTTTTTCGTGGGCACCAAAACTTTGGTGGAAAGTGTATAACAAATTTTATTTTTGTGCAACAATATATAAATATGTTTGTATTATAACGGGCACTCAAAACTAGGGTGGAAAGAACACTATATATATCCAATAATTTGACGACATATTTTATCAAGGGCACCACAAGCTAATGTGGAAAGTGTATTAAAAATATTAATATTGTGCAACAATATATTTTTTTATAACAGGCACTTCAACTGGTGTGAAAAAACACCAAAAATGTGCAATAATCTAAAGATATGTTTAGTCTATTATAGGCACTGTTAAGCTGATGTGGCAAAAGCACTACATATATTATTTTTTCAATAATGAATTGGCGATATATTTGTATATAACAGGCATTCAAAATTGGTGTGCAAAAAACTACAGAAATTGTTTTTCGTAATAATATATAATTATGTTTAT
The DNA here is from genome assembly GCA_943142095.1 of Ophonus ardosiacus. Taxonomy (NCBI): domain Eukaryota; kingdom Metazoa; phylum Arthropoda; class Insecta; order Coleoptera; family Carabidae; genus Ophonus; species Ophonus ardosiacus. The sequence goes on from OW964839.1 coordinate 3,770,513, forward strand.
ATTATTATTACAGGCACTTAATATTGGGTGGAAAAAGTACTACAATGATTATTTTGGGCGCTAAATATCAGCTAAAATATATTTTAACCGTACACTAATCCTATCATTTACAAGTATTAATTTAATATGTAACGACCATTATTGTCATTGAAATACGACGATATTTCGTGACCCATATTCTTAAGATAAGCGAAATAATTATTACACGCACACACACACACACATAATTGTAATTACATTTTTTTTTTAATAAAACATATCTATAATAGAACGTGAAACATTGGGTTTGTCATATCCATGATTACGACTTGACATTTGATTGACAGCAATGTATTTGCCCGTTCCATGTAAAATGAAACATAGGGAACGAATTTGACATTTGACAAGCCGTCAATAGAGGTTAATTTTGTTTAAATAATTCTGCATTCTAAATTAAAATTAGTTGTAGAAAAAATATAGTGTGCACCTTGTGCCCGAGTGGTTTTCTGACTCGGCTAAATTTCTAGCAATATTTAAATATAATACTTCTGTCAAATTCATTCCCCATGTGTCATTTCAAAAGACAGACAAATACATTGCTGTCAATCAAAGGTCAAATCATAACTTATAGGAAAATTCAACGGTCATCTGTCTTATTGATAAGATGTCATTAGAGGTTAATTTTGTTTAAATAATTATACCTGTTTTCTAAAAATTAAATTTAGATGCAGAAAAAATACTGTGTGCACCTTGTGCCCGAAATATGTTTAGTGCTGTCCAGTGGTTTTCTGACTCCGCTAAATTTCTTACAATATTTAAATATAATACTTCTGTCAGATTCGTTCCCTATGTTTCATTTTAAATGGAACGGGCTAAAACATTGCTGTCAATCAAATATCAAGTCGTAACCATGGATATGACACGTTAAAAAATACTCACGGTATTTATAAACGCATTGTTTTAATAAATGGAATAGTATTCGAAGTTATACTAATATTAATAACAAATAAAAATAACTTTATAATATTTATTTATTATTCATTTTAGATTAGTACCTATTGAAATTATTTCGTTGATCACCTTACTGAACAATTATAAAATTATTGTAACACGCGCACTAAAAGTGTCAATTTAACCAACGATTTATTCGTCAAATAGTTGCTAACTGACATTGGTGAAACAAAAATATGCTATTTTATTCGACTGATGAATACAATGTTTATTCAGAAAAGTATTGTATATTTTCCAGCAATCGGCTCTTTTCAGAGCTACCAAAAACAATAGCTATTACATCCGAATTAAGGTACATATATTTTAAAATCAAATAAAACTACATTCAAATCTGAGTATTTTACTGCGTTGGAGAGACCTCTATGTCTTTTAGTTTCGGAGATTTTAAATTTTTCTGAATTTTGAAGGACCGAATGGGATACATAGCAGTTATTCAAATTAAGGTTCATATATTTTAATACCAAATAAAACTACATTTAAATCTGAGTATTTTATTGCGTTGGAGAGGCATCTATGTCTTTTAGTTTCGGAGATATTGAATTTTTAAATTTTTCCGAATTTTGAAAGACCAAATGGAATACATAGCAATTATTCAAATTAAGGTTCATATATTTTATTACCAAATAAAACTACATTAAAATCTGAGTATTTTACTGCGTTGGAGAGATCTCTACGACTTTTAGTTTCGGAGATATTGAATTTTTAAATTTTTCCGAATTTTGAAGGACCAAATGGAATACATAGCAATTATTCAAATTAAGGTTCATATATTTTAATACCAAATAAAACTACATTAAAATCTGAGTATTTTACTGCGTTGGAGAGATCTCTACGTCTTTTAGTTTCGGAGATATTGAATTTTTTAATTTTTCTGAATTTTGAAGGCTCAAATGGAATACATAGCAATTATTCAAATTAAGGTTCATATATTTTAATACCAAATAAAACTACATTAAAATCTGAGTATTTTACTGCGTTGGAGAGATCTCTACGACTTTTCGTTTCGGAGATATTGAATTTTTAAATTTTTCTGAATTTTGAAGGACCAAATGGAATACATAGCAATTATTCAAATTAAGGTTCATATATTTTAATACCAAATAAAACTACATTAAAATCTAAGTATTTTACTGCGTTGGAGAGATCTCTATGTCTTTTAGTTTCTTAGATATTGAATTTTGAAAAGTTTATGAGTTTTCAAGCATAGTGCAAAGTACACGGGATATACGCATAAGATATTATTATTAATTTTCTACATATAAAAAAATATTAAACAAACAAAACATATCCTATCTTATGGAGAATTTTACGAGGAATTCAATTCTGCATTGTTTAAATTAATATCTTTCTTAGTTTTTGAAAAATTAAATAAAAATTATCAATTAATAGTTGCTAGGGAGTGGGGGAAGCCAGCAGCCAATCAGCGTCAAGCAGAAATTTGTCAATTTAGATATGGTATATAAGCGGGGTAAAAATCAAAAATAGGTCATTGAACGTAGTGATTTCAATACAAGTGATCCTTTGTTCCTGTTACGTCTGAATTCATCTTGTGCAGTTATGCTGTGGGTTATTGGATAATGTTTATTACTTAGCATGTCCTTTGCATTGGGGCCAACGTTGGAACACGGTGCACAGCCATAGGCCTCCATGGGCACCCCCCCCTCGTCCTCGTACTTGGCAGACGGAACCCATGTGCCTATGCCGGTGTTGTCGGGAATGCTGGAGTTCGTTTGGGGACGTAGGCTTTCAGTCGACGTCGTGATATCACCATATACATATTACCTAGGTGATAAGTATATAGTGAGTATCACGGCGCCTCGTCTAGGCGTGAAATCTCTGACTCCTGCTCGTGTATAGGCGAGACCAACCCAAAAGGGCGGGAATCATCGGCACAGATTCCACCGTTTTTTATATTAGAGTCACTTAGATTTGCGAACAACACGTGTTGTTCTTAGATTCAGGATGGGAATTAGGGATGGTGTAATTGCCCTGGATGGATTCAGACGTATTCAGGACAAAGTGTTGCTTTGAGGAATTACTGGCGTTCGCCAAATATATCCCGAAAAGAATTTTCACTTCAGATATGCTAATAACTTCAATTAAAGTCTGGATTGTATATTTTCCAGCAATCGGCTCTTTTCAGAGCTACCAAATACAATAGCTGTTACATCCGAATTAAGGTACACATATTTTAAAATCAAATAAAACTACATTCAAATCTGAGTATTTTACTGCGTTGGAGAGATCTCTATGTCTTTTAGTTTCGGAGATTTTTAATTTTTCTGAATTTTGAAGGACCGAGTGGAATACATAGCAGTTATTCTAATTAAGGTTCATATATTTTATTACCAAATAAAACTACATTAAAATCTGAGTATTTTACTGCGTTGGAGAGATCTCTACGTCTTTTAGTTTCGGAGATATTGAATTTTTTAATTTTTCTGAATTTTGAAGGACCAAATGGAATACATAGCAATTATTCAAATTAAGATTCATATATTTTAATACCAAATAAAACTACATTTAAATCTGAGTATTTAATGCGTTGGAGAGGCATCTATGTCTTTTAGTTTCGGAGATATTGAATTTTTAAATTTTTCCGAATTTTGAAGGACCAAATGGAATACATAGCAATTATTCAAATTAAGATTCATGTATTTTATTACCAAATAAAACTACATTAAAATCTGAGTATTTTACTGCGTTAGAAAGATCTCTACGTCTTTTAGTTTCGGAGATATTGAATTTTTAAATTTTTCTGAATTTTGAAGGACCAAATGGTATACATAGCAATTATTCAAATTAAGGTTCATATATTTTAATACCAAATAAAACTACATTAAAATCTGAGTATTTTACTGCGTTGGAGAGATCTCTACTTCTTTTAGTTTCGGAGATATAGAATTTTTAAATTTTTCTGAATTTTGAAGGACCAAATGTAATACATAGCAATTATTCAAATTAAGGTTCATATATTTTAATACCAAATAAAACTACATTAAAATCTGAATATTTTACTGCGTTGGAGAGGACTCTATGTCTTTTAGTTTCGGAGATATGGAATTTTGAAAATTTTCTGAATTTTGAAGGACCAATTGGAATACATAGCAGTTATTCAAATTAAGGTTGATATATTTTAATACCAAATAAAACTACATTAAAATCTGAGTATTTTACTGCGTTGGAGAGATCTCTATGTCTTTTAGTTTCGGAGATATTGAATTTTTAAATTTTTCTGAATTTTGAAGGACCGAATGGAATACATAGCAGTTATTCAAATTAAGGTTGATATATTTTAATACCAAATTAAGCTACATTAAAATCTGAGTATTTTACTGCGTTGGAGAGATCTCTACGTCTTTTAGTTTCGGAGATATTGAATTTTTAAATTTTTCTGAATTTTGAAGGACCAAATGGAATACATAGCAATTATTCAAATTAAGGTTCATATATTTTAAAACCAAATGAAACTACATTTAAATCTGAGTATTTTATTGCGTTGGAGAGGCATCTATGTCTTTTAGTTTCGGAGATATTGAATTTTTAAATTTTTCCGAATTTTGAAGGACCAAATGGAATACATAGCAATTATTCAAATTAAGATTCATATATTTTAATTCCAAATAAAACTACATTTAAATCTGAGTATTTTATTGCGTTGGAGAGGCATCTATGTCTTTTAGTTTCGGAGATATTGAATTTTTAAATTTTTCCGAATTTTGAAGGACCAAATGGAATACATAGCAATTATTCAAATTAAGGTTCATATATTTTAAAACCAAATGAAACTACATTTAAATCTGAGTATTTTATTGCGTTGGAGAGGCATCTATGTCTTTTAGTTTCGGAGATATTGAATTTTTAAATTTTTCCGAATTTTGAAGGACCAAATGGAATACATAGCAATTATTCAAATTAAGGTTCATATATTTTAATACCAAATAAAACTACATTAAAATCTGAATATTTTACTGCGTTGGAGAGGTCTCTATGTCTTTTAGTTTCGGAGATATTGAATTTTGAAAATTTTCTGAATTTTGAAGGACCAATTGGAATACATAGCAGTTATTGAAATTAAGGTTGATATATTTTAATACCAAATAAAACTACATTAAAATCTGAGTATTTTACTGCGTTGGAGAGATCTCTATGTCTTTTAGTTTCGGAGATATTGAATTTTTTAATTTTTCTGAATTTTGAAGGACCAAATGGAATACATAGCAATTATTCAAATTAAGGTTCATATATTTTAATACCAAATAAAACTACATTAAAATCTGAGTATTTTACTGCGTTGGAGAGATCTCTACGTCTTTTAGTTTCGGAGATATAGAATTTTTAAATTTTTCTGAATTTTGAAGGACCAAATGGAATACATAGCAATTATTCAAATTAAGGTTCATATATTTTAAAACCAAATGAAACTACATTTAAATCTGAGTATTTTATTGCGTTGGAGAGGCATCTATGTCTTTTAGTTTCGGAGATATTGAATTTTTAAATTTTTCCGAATTTTGAAGGACCAAATGGAATACATAGCAATTATTCAAATTAAGCTTCATATATTTTATTACCAAATAAAACTACATTAAAATCTGAGTATTTTACTGCGTTAGAGAGATCTCTACGTCTTTTAGTTTCGGAGATATTGAATTTTTAAATTTTTCTGAATTTTGAAGGACCAAATGGTATACATAGCAATTATTCAAATTAAGGTTCATATATTTTAATACCAAATAAAACTACATTAAAATCTGAGTATTTTACTGCGTTGGAGAGATCTCTACTTCTTTTAGTTTCGGAGATATAGAATTTTTAAATTTTTCTGAATTTTGAAGGACCAAATGTAATACATAGCAATTATTCAAATTAAGGTTCATATATTTTAATACCAAATAAAACTACATTAAAATCTGAATATTTTACTGCGTTGGAGAGGACTCTATGTCTTTTAGTTTCGGAGATATGGAATTTTGAAAATTTTCTGAATTTTGAAGGACCAATTGGAATACATAGCAGTTATTCAAATTAAGGTTGATATATTTTAATACCAAATAAAACTACATTAAAATCTGAGTATTTTACTGCGTTGGAGAGATCTCTATGTCTTTTAGTTTCGGAGATATTGAATTTTTAAATTTTTCTGAATTTTGAAGGACCGAATGGAATACATAGCAGTTATTCAAATTAAGGTTGATATATTTTAATACCAAATTAAGCTACATTAAAATCTGAGTATTTTACTGCGTTGGAGAGATCTCTACGTCTTTTAGTTTCGGAGATATTGAATTTTTAAATTTTTCTGAATTTTGAAGGACCAAATGGAATACATAGCAATTATTCAAATTAAGGTTCATATATTTTAAAACCAAATGAAACTACATTTAAATCTGAGTATTTTATTGCGTTGGAGAGGCATCTATGTCTTTTAGTTTCGGAGATATTGAATTTTTAAATTTTTCCGAATTTTGAAGGACCAAATGGAATACATAGCAATTATTCAAATTAAGATTCATATATTTTAATTCCAAATAAAACTACATTTAAATCTGAGTATTTTATTGCGTTGGAGAGGCATCTATGTCTTTTAGTTTCGGAGATATTGAATTTTTAAATTTTTCCGAATTTTGAAGGACCAAATGGAATACATAGCAATTATTCAAATTAAGATTCATGTATTTTATTACCAAATAAAACTACATTAAAATCTGAGTATTTACTGCGTTGGAGAGATCTCTACGTCTTTTAGTTTCGGAGATATTGAATTTTTAAATTTTTCTGAATTTTGAAGGACCGAATGGAATACATAGCAGTTATTCAAATTAAGGTTGATATATTTTAATACCAAATTAAGCTACATTAAAATCTGAGTATTTTACTGCGTTGGAGAGATCTCTACGTCTTTTAGTTTCAAAGATATTGAATTTTTTAATTTTTCTGAATTTTGAAGGACCAAATGGAATACATAGCAATTATTCAAATTAAGGTTCATATATTTTAAAACCAAATGAAACTACATTTAAATCTGAGTATTTTATTGCGTTGGAGAGGCATCTATGTCTTTTAGTTTCGGAGATATTGAATTTTTAAATTTTTCCGAATTTTGAAGGACCAAATGGAATACATAGCAATTATTCAAATTAAGGTTCATATATTTTAATACCAAATAAAACTACATTAAAATCTGAATATTTTACTGCGTTGGAGAGGTCTCTATGTCTTTTAGTTTCGGAGATATTGAATTTTGAAAATTTTCTGAATTTTGAAGGACCAATTGGAATACATAGCAGTTATTGAAATTAAGGTTGATATATTTTAATACCAAATAAAACTACATTAAAATCTGAGTATTTTACTGCGTTGGAGAGATCTCTATGTCTTTTAGTTTCGGAGATATTGAATTTTTAAATTTTTCTGAATTTTGAAGGAACAAATGGAATACATAGCAATTATTCAAATTAAGGTTCATATATTTTAATACCAAATAAAACTACATTAAAATCTGAGTATTTTACTGCGTTGGAGAGATCTCTACGTCTTTTAGTTTCGGAGATATAGAATTTTTAAATTTTTCTGAATTTTGAAGGACCAAATGGAATACATAGCAATTATTCAAATTAAGGTTCATATATTTTAAAACCAAATGAAACTACATTTAAATCTGAGTATTTTATTGCGTTGGAGAGGCATCTATGTCTTTTAGTTTCGGAGATATTGAATTTTTAAATTTTTCCGAATTTTGAAGGACCAAATGGAATACATAGCAATTATTCAAATTAAGCTTCATATATTTTATTACCAAATAAAACTACATTAAAATCTGAGTATTTTACTGCGTTGGAGAGATCTCTACGACTTTTAGTTTCGGAGATATTGAATTTTTAAATTTTTCTGTATTTTGAAGGACCAAATGGAATACATAGCAATTATTCAAATTAAGGTTCATATATTTTAATACCAAATAAAACTACATTAAAATCTGAGTATTTTACTGCGTTGGAGAGATCTCTACGTCTTTTAGTTTCGGAGATATTGAATTTTTAAATTTTTCTGAATTTTGAAGGACCAAATGGAATACATAGCAATTATTCAAATTAAGCTTCATATATTTTATTACCAAATAAAACTACATTAGAATCTGAGTATTTTACTGCGTTGGAGAGATCTCTACGACTTTTAGTTTCGGAGATATTGAATTTTTAAATTTTTCTGAATTTTGAAGGACCAAATGGAATACATAGCAATTATTCAAATTAAGGTTCATATATTTTAATACCAAATAAAACTACATTAAAATCTGAGTATTTTACTGCGTTGGAGAGATCTCTATGTCTTTTAGTTTCTTAGATATTGAATTTTGAAAAGTTTATGAGTTTTCAAGCATAGTGCAAAGTACACGGGATATACGCATAAGATATTATTATTAATTTTGTACATATAAAAAAATATTAAACAAACAAAACATATCCTATCTTATGGAGAATTTTACGAGGAATTCAATTCTGCATTGTTTAAATTAATATCTTTCTTAGTTTTTGAAAAATTAAATAAAAATTATCAATTAATAGTTGCTAGGGAGTGGGGGAAGCCAGCAGCCAATCAGCGTCAAGCAGAAATTTGTCAATTTAGATATGGTATATAAGCGGGGTAAAAATCAAAAATAGGTCATTGAACGTAGTGATTTCAATACAAGTGATCCTTTGTTCCTGTTACGTCTGAATTCATCTTGTGCAGTTATGCTGTGGGTTATTGGATAATGTTTATTACTTAGCATGTCCTTTGCATTGGGGCCAACGTTGGAACACGGTGCACAGCCATAGGCCTCCATGGGCACCCCCCCTCGTCCTCGTACTTGGCAGACGGAACCCATGTGCCTATGCCGGTGTTGTCGGGAATGCTGGAGTTCGTTTGGGGACGTAGGCTTTCAGTCGACGTCGTGATATCACCATATACCTATTACCTAGGTGATAAGTATATAGTGAGTATCACGGCGCCTCGTCTAGGCGTGAAATCTCTGACTCCTGCTCGTGTATAGGCGAGACCAACCCAAAAGGGCGGGAATCATCGGCACAGATTCCACCGTTTTTTATATTAGAGTCACTTAGATTTGCGAACAACACGTGTTGTTCTTAGATTCAGGATGGGAATTAGGGATGGTGTAATTGCCCTGGATGGATTCAGACGTATTCAGGACAAAGTGTTGCTTTGAGGAATTACTGGCGTTCGCCAAATATATCCCGAAAAGAATTTTCACTTCAGATATGCTAATAACTTCAATTAAAGTCTGGATTGTATATTTTCCAGCAATCGGCTCTTTTCAGAGCTACCAAATACAATAGCTGTTACATCCGAATTAAGGTACACATATTTTAAAATCAAATAAAACTACATTCAAATCTGAGTATTTTACTGCGTTTGAGAGATCTCTATGTCTTTTAGTTTCGGAGATTTTTAATTTTTCTGAATTTTGAAGGACCGAGTGGAATACATAGCAGTTATTCTAATTAAGGTTCATATATTTTATTACCAAATAAAACTACATTAAAATCTGAGTATTTTACTGCGTTGGAGAGATCTCTACGTCTTTTAGTTTCGGAGATATTGAATTTTTTAATTTTTCTGAATTTTGAAGGACCAAATGGAATACATAGCAATTATTCAAATTAAGGTTCATATATTTTAATACCAAAGAAAACTACATTAAAATCTGAGTATTTTACTGCGTTGGAGAGATCTCTATGTCTTTTAGTTTCGGAGATATTGAATTTTTAAATTTTTCTGAATTTTGAAGAACCGAATGGAATACATAGCAGTTATTCAAATTAAGGTTCATATATTTTCATACCAAGTAAAACTACATTAAAATCTGAGTATTTTACTGCGTTGGAGAGATCTCTACGTCTTTTAGTTTCGGAGATATTGAATTTTTAAATTTTTCTGAATTTTGAAGAACCAAATGGAATACATAGCAATTATTCAAATTAAGGTTCATATATTTTAATACCAAATAAAACTACATTTAAATCTGAGTATTTTATTGCGTTGGAGAGGCATCTATGTCTTTTAGTTTCGGAGATATTGAATTTTTAAATTTTTCTGAATTTTGAAGGACCGAATGGAATACATAGCAGTTATTCAAATTAAGGTTCATATATTTTAAAACCAAATGAAACTACATTTAAATCTGAGTATTTTATTGCGTTGGAGAGGCATCTATGTCTTTTAGTTTCGGAGATATTGAATTTTTAAATTTTTCCGAATTTTGAAGGACCAAATGGAATACATAGAAATTATTCAAATTAAGGTTCATATATTTTAATACCAAATAAAACTACATTAAAATCTGAATATTTTACTGCGTTGGAGAGGTCTCTATGTCTTTTAGTTTCGGAGATATTGAATTTTGAAAATTTTCTGAATTTTGAAGGACCAATTGGAATACATAGCAGTTATTGAAATTAAGGTTGATATATTTTAATACCAAATAAAACTACATTAAAATCTGAGTATTTTACTGCGTTGGAGAGATCTCAATGTCTTTTAGTTTCGGAGATATTGAATTTTTAAATTTTTCTAAATTTTGAAGGACCAAATGGAATACATAGCAATTATTCAAATTAAGGTTCATATATTTTAATACCAAATAAAACTACATTAAAATCTGAGTATTTTACTGCGTTGGAGAGATCTCTACGTCTTTTAGTTTCGGAGATATAGAATTTTTAAATTTTTCTGAATTTTGAAGGACCAAATGGAATACATAGCAATTATTCAAATTAAGGTTCATATATTTTAAAACCAAATGAAACTACATTTAAATCTGAGTATTTTATTGCGTTGGAGAGGCATCTATGTCTTTTAGTTTCGGAGATATTGAATTTTTAAATTTTTCCGAATTTTGAAGGACCAAATGGAATACATAGCAATTATTCAAATTAAGCTTCATATATTTTATTACCAAATAAAACTACATTAAAATCTGAGTATTTTACTGCGTTGGAGAGATCTCTACGACTTTTAGTTTCGGAGATATTGAATTTTTAAATTTTTCTGTATTTTGAAGGACCAAATGGAATACATAGCAATTATTCAAATTAAGGTTCATATATTTTAATACCAAATAAAACTACATTAAAATCTGAGTATTTTACTGCGTTGGAGAGATCTCTACGTCTTTTAGTTTCGGAGATATTGAATTTTTAAATTTTTCTGAATTTTGAAGGACCAAATGGAATACATAGCAATTATTCAAATTAAGCTTCATATATTTTATTACCAAATAAAACTACATTAGAATCTGAGTATTTTACTGCGTTGGAGAGATCTCTACGACTTTTAGTTTCGGAGATATTGAATTTTTAAATTTTTCTGAATTTTGAAGGACCAAATGGAATACATAGCAATTATTCAAATTAAGGTTCATATATTTTAATACCAAATAAAACTACATTAAAATCTGAGTATTTTACTGCGTTGGAGAGATCTCTATGTCTTTTAGTTTCTTAGATATTGAATTTTGAAAAGTTTATGAGTTTTCAAGCATAGTGCAAAGTACACGGGATATACGCATAAGATATTATTATTAATTTTGTACATATAAAAAAATATTAAACAAACAAAACATATCCTATCTTATGGAGAATTTTACGAGGAATTCAATTCTGCATTGTTTAAATTAATATCTTTCTTAGTTTTTGAAAAATTAAATAAAAATTATCAATTAATAGTTGCTAGGGAGTGGGGGAAGCCAGCAGCCAATCATCGTCAAGCAGAAATTTGTCAATTTAGATATGGTATATAAGCGGGGTAAAAATCAAAAATAGATCATTGAACGTAGTGATTTCAATACAAGTGATCCTTTGTTCCTGTTACGTCTGAATTCATCTTGTGCAGTTATGCTGTGGGTTATTGGATAATGTTTATTACTTAGCATGTCCTTTGCATTGGGGCCAACGTTGGAACACGGTGCACAGCCATAGGCCTCCATGGGCACCCCCCCTCGTCCTCGTACTTGGCAGACGGAACCCATGTGCCTATGCCGGTGTTGTCGGGAATGCTGGAGTTCGTTTGGGGACGTAGGCTTTCAGTCGACGTCGTGATATCACCATATACCTATTACCTAGGTGATAAGTATATAGTGAGTATCACGGCGCCTCGTCTAGGCGTGAAATCTCTGACTCCTGCTCGTGTATAGGCGAGACCAACCCAAAAGGGCGGGAATCATCGGCACAGATTCCACCGTTTTTTATATTAGAGTCACTTAGATTTGCGAACAACACGTGTTGTTCTTAGATTCAGGATGGGAATTAGGGATGGTGTAATTGCCCTGGATGGATTCAGACGTATTCAGGACAAAGTGTTGCTTTGAGGAATTACTGGCGTTCGCCAAATATATCCCGAAAAGAATTTTCACTTCAGATATGCTAATAACTTCAATTAAAGTCTGGATTGTATATTTTCCAGCAATCGGCTCTTTTCAGAGCTACCAAATACAATAGCTGTTACATCCGAATTAAGGTACACATATTTTAAAATCAAATAAAACTACATTCAAATCTGAGTATTTTACTGCGTTGGAGAGATCTCTATGTCTTTTAGTTTCGGAGATTTTTAATTTTTCTGAATTTTGAAGGACCGAGTGGAATACATAGCAGTTATTCTAATTAAGGTTCATATATTTTATTACCAAATAAAACTACATTAAAATCTGAGTATTTTACTGCGTTGGAGAGATCTCTACGTCTTTTAGTTTCGGAGATATTGAATTTTTTAATTTTTCTGAATTTTGAAGGACCAAATGGAATACATAGCAATTATTCAAATTAAGGTTCATATATTTTAATACCAAAGAAAACTACATTAAAATCTGAGTATTTTACTGCGTTGGAGAGATCTCTATGTCTTTTAGTTTCGGAGATATTGAATTTTTAAATTTTTCTGAATTTTGAAGAACCGAATGGAATACATAGCAGTTATTCAAATTAAGGTTCATATATTTTCATACCAAGTAAAACTACATTAAAATCTGAGTATTTTACTGCGTTGGAGAGATCTCTACGTCTTTTAGTTTCGGAGATATTGAATTTTTAAATTTTTCTGAATTTTGAAGGACCAAATGGAATACATAGCAATTATTCAAATTAAGGTTCATATATTTTAATACCAAATAAAACTACATTTAAATCTGAGTATTTTATTGCGTTGGAGAGGCATCTATGTCTTTTAGTTTCGGAGATATTGAATTTTTAAATTTTTCCGAATTTTGAAGGACCAAATGGAATACATAGCAATTATTCAAATTGAGGTACATATATTTTATTACCAAATAAAACTACATTAAAATCTGAGTATGTTACTGCGTTGGAGAGATCTCTACGACTTTTAGTTTCGGAGATATTGAATTTTTAAATTTTTCTGAATTTTGATGGACCAAATGGAATACATACCAATTATTCAAATTAAGGTTCATATATTTTAATACCAAATAAAACTACATTTAAATCTGAGTATTTTATTGCGTTGGAGAGACATCTATGTCTTTTAGTTTCGGAGATATTGAATTTTTAAATTTTTCCGAATTTTGAAGGACCAAATGGAATACATAGCAATTATTCAAATTAAGGTTCATATATTTTAATACCAAATAAAACTACATTAAAATCTGAGTATTTTACTGCGTTGGAGAGATCTCTATGTCTTTTAGTTTCGGAGATATTGAATTTTTAAATTTTTCTGAATTTTGAAGGACCGAATGGAAAACATAGCAGTTATTCAAATTAAGGTTGATATATTTTAATACCAAATTAAGCTACATTAAAATCTGAGTATTTTACTGCGTTGGAGAGATCTCTACGTCTTTTAGTTTCGGAGATATTGAATTTGTAATTTTTCTGAATTTTGAAGGACCAAATGGAATACATAGCAATTATTCAAATTAAGGTTCATATATTTTAATTCCAAATAAAACTACATTTAAATCTGAGTATTTTATTGCGTTGGAGAGGCATCTATGTCTTTTAGTTTCGGAGATATTGAATATTTAAATTTTTCCGAATTTTGAACGACCAAATGGAATACATAGCAATTATTCAAATTAAGCTTCATATATTTTATTACCAAATAAAACTGCATTAAAATCTGAGTATTTTACTGCGTTGGAGAGATCTCTACGTCTTTTAGTTTCGGAGATATTGAATTTTTTAATTTTTCTGAATTTTGAAGGACCAAATGGAATACATAGCAATTATTCAAATTAAGGTTCATATATTTTAATACCAAAGAAAACTACATTAAAATCTGAGTATTTTACTGCGTTGGAGAGATCTCTATGTCTTTTAGTTTCGGAGATATTGAATTTTTAAATTTTTCTGAATTTTGAAGAACCGAATGGAATACATAGCAGTTATTCAAATTAAGGTTCATATATTTTCATACCAAGTAAAACTACATTAAAATCTGAGTATTTTACTGCGTTGGAGAGATCTCTACGTCTTTTAGTTTCGGAGATATTGAATTTTTAAATTTTTCTGAATTTTGAAGGACCAAATGGAATACATAGCAATTATTCAAATTAAGGTTCATATATTTTAATACCAAATAAAACTACATTTAAATCTGAGTATTTTATTGCGTTGGAGAGGCATCTATGTCTTTTAGTTTCGGAGATATTGAATTTTTAAATTTTTCCGAATTTTGAAGGACCAAATGGAATACATAGCAATTATTCAAATTAAGGTTCATATATTTTAATACCAAATAAAACTACATTTAAATCTGAGTATTTTATTGCGTTGGAGAGACATCTACGTCTTTTAGTTTCGGAGATATTGAATTTTTAAATTTTTACGAATTTTGAAGGACCAAATGGAATACATAGCAATTATTCAAATTAAGGTTCATATATTTTAATACCAAATAAAACTACATTAAAATCTGAGTATTTTACTGCGTTGGAGAGATCTCTATGTCTTTTAGTTTCGGAGATATTGAATTTTAAAATTTTTCTGAATTTTGAAGGACCGAATGGAATACATAGCAGTTATTCAAATTAAGGTTGATATATTTTAATACCAAATTAAGCTACATTAAAATCTGAGTATTTTACTGCGTTGGAGAGGTCTCTACGTCTTTTAGTTTCGGATATATTGAATTTTTAAATTTTTCTGAATTTTGAAGGACCAAATGGAATACATAGCAATTATTCAAATTAAGGTTCATATATTTTATTACCAAATAAAACTACATTAAAATCTGAGTATTTTACTGCGTTGGAGAGGTCTCTATGTCTTTTAGTTTCGGAGATATTGAATTTTTAAATTTTTCTGAATTTTGAAGGACCAAATGGAATACATAGCAATTATTCAAATTAAGGTTCATATATTTTAATACCAAATAAAACTACATTAAAATCTGAGTATTTTACTGCGTTGGAGAGATCTCTATGTCTTTTAGTTTCTTAGATATTGAATTTTGAAAAGTTTATGAGTTTTCAAGCATAGTGCAAAGTACACGGGATATACGCATAAGATATTATTATTAATTTTGTACATATAAAAAAATATTAAACAAACAAAACATATCCTATCTTATGGAGAATTTTACGAGGAATTCAATTCTGCATTGTTTAAATTAATATCTTTCTTAGTTTTTGAAAAATTAAATAAAAATTATCAATTAATAGTTGCTAGGGAGTGGGGGAAGCCAGCAGCCAATCAGCGTCAAGCAGAAATTTGTCAATTTAGATATGGTATATAAGCGGGGTAAAAATCAAAAATAGGTCATTGAACGTAGTGATTTCAATACAAGTGATCCTTTGTTCCTGTTACGTCTGAATTCATCTTGTGCAGTTATGCTGTGGGTTATTGGATAATGTTTATTACTTAGCATGTCCTTTGCATTGGGGCCAACGTTGGAACACGGTGCACAGCCATAGGCCTCCATGGGCACCCCCCCTCGTCCTCGTACTTGGCAGACGGAACCCATGTGCCTATGCCGGTGTTGTCGGGAATGCTGGAGTTCGTTTGGGGACGTAGGCTTTCAGTCGACGTCGTGATATCACCATATACCTATTACCTAGGTGATAAGTATATAGTGAGTATCACGGCGCCTCGTCTAGGCGTGAAATCTCTGACTCCTGCTCGTGTATAGGCGAGACCAACCCAAAAGGGCGGGAATCATCGGCACAGATTCCACCGTTTTTTATATTAGAGTCACTTAGATTTGCGAACAACACGTGTTGTTCTTAGATTCAGGATGGGAATTAGGGATGGTGTAATTGCCCTGGATGGATTCAGACGTATTCAGGACAAAGTGTTGCTTTGAGGAATTACTGGCGTTCGCCAAATATATCCCGAAAAGAATTTTCACTTCAGATATGCTAATAACTTCAATTAAAGTCTGGATTGTATATTTTCCAGCAATCGGCTCTTTTCAGAGCTACCAAATACAATAGCTGTTACATCCGAATTAAGGTACACATATTTTAAAATCAAATAAAACTACATTCAAATCTGAGTATTTTACTGCGTTTGAGAGATCTCTATGTCTTTTAGTTTCGGAGATTTTAAATTTTTCTGAATTTTGAAGGACCGAGTGGAATACATAGCAGTTATTCAAATTAAGGTTCATATATTTTAATACCAAATAAAACTACATTAAAATCTGAGTATTTTACTGCGTTGGAGAGATCTCTATGTCTTTTAGTTTCGGAGATATTGAATTTTTAAATTTTTCTGAATTTTGAAGAACCGAATGGAATACATAGCAGTTATTCAAATTAAGGTTCATATATTTTCATACCAAGTAAAACTACATTAAAATTTGAGTATTTTACTGCGTTGGAGAGATCTCTACGTCTTTTAGTTTCGGAGATATTGAATTTTTAATTTTTCTGAATTTTGAAGGACCAAATGGAATACATAGCAATTATTCAAATTAAGGTTCATATATTTTAATACCAAAGAAAACTACATTAAAATCTGAGTATTTTACTGCGTTGGAGAGATCTCTATGTCTTTTAGTTTCGGAGATATTGAATTTTTAAATTTTTCTGAATTTTGAAGAACCGAATGGAATACATAGCAGTTATTCAAATTAAGGTTCATATATTTTCATACCAAGTAAAACTACATTAAAATCTGAGTATTTTACTGCGTTGGAGAGATCTCTACGTCTTTTAGTTTCGGAGATATTGAATTTTTAAATTTTTCTGAATTTTGAAGGACCAAATGGAATACATAGCAATTATTCAAATTAAGGTTCATATATTTTAATACCAAATAAAACTACATTTAAATCTGAGTATTTTATTGCGTTGGAGAGGCATCTATGTCTTTTAGTTTCGGAGATATTGAATTTTTAAATTTTTCCGAATTTTGAAGGACCAAATGGAATACATAGCAATTATTCAAATTGAGGTTCATATATTTTATTACCAAATAAAACTACATTAAAATCTGAGTATGTTACTGCGTTGGAGAGATCTCTACGACTTTTAGTTTCGGAGATATTGAATTTTTAAATTTTTCTGAATTTTGATGGACCAAATGGAATACATACCAATTATTCAAATTAAGGTTCATATATTTTAATACCAAATAAAACTACATTTAAATCTGAGTATTTTATTGCGTTGGAGAGACATCTATGTCTTTTAGTTTCGGAGATATTGAATTTTTAAATTTTTCCGAATTTTGAAGGACCAAATGGAATACATAGCAATTATTCAAATTAAGGTTCATATATTTTAATACCAAATAAAACTACATTAAAATCTGAGTATTTTACTGCGTTGGAGAGATCTCTATGTCTTTTAGTTTCGGAGATATTGAATTTTTAAATTTTTCTGAATTTTGAAGGACCGAATGGAATACATAGCAGTTATTCAAATTAAGGTTGATATATTTTAATACCAAATTAAGCTACATTAAAATCTGAGTATTTTACTACGTTGGAGAGATCTCTACGTCTTTTAGTTTCGGAGATATTGAATTTTTTAATTTTTCTGAATTTTGAAGGACCAAATGGAATACATAGCAATTATTCAAATTAAGGTTCATATATTTTAAACCCAAATAAAACTACATTTAAATCTGAGTATTTTATTGCGTTGGAGAGGCATCTATGTCTTTTAGTTTCGGAGATATTGAATTTTTAAATTTTTCCGAATTTTGAAGGACCAAATGAAATACATAGCAATTATTCAAATTAAGCTTCATATATTTTATTACCAAATAAAACTACATTAAAATCTGAGTATTATACTGCGTTGGAGAGATCTCTACGACTTTTAGTTTCGGAGATATTGAATTTTTAAATTTTTCTGAATTTTGAAGGACCAAATGGAATACATAGCAATTATTCAAATTAAGGTTCATATATTTTAATACCAAATAAAACTACATTAAAATCTGAGTATTTTACTGTGTTGGAGAGATCTCTATGTCTTTTAGTTTCTTAGATATTGAATTTTGAAAAGTTTATGTGTTTTCAAGCATAGTGCAAAGTACACGGGATATACGCATAAGATATTATTATTAATTTTGTACATATAAAAAAATATTAAACAAACAAAACATATCCTATCTTATGGAGAATTTTACGAGGAATTCAATTCTGCATTGTTTAAATTAATATCTTTCTTAGTTTTTGAAAAATTAAATAAAAATTATCAATTAATAGTTGCTAGGGAGTGGGGGAAGCCAGCAGCCAATCAGCGTCAAGCAGAAATTTGTCAATTTAGATATGGTATATAAGCGGGGTAAAAATCAAAAATAGGTCATTGAACGTAGTGATTTCAATACAAGTGATCCTTTGTTCCTGTTACGTCTGAATTCATCTTGTGCAGTTATGCTGTGGGTTATTGGATATTGTTTATTACTTAGCATGTCCTTTGCATTGGGGCCAACGTTGGAACACGGTGCACAGCCATAGGCCTCCATGGGCACCCCCCCTCGTCCTCGTACTTGGCAGACGGAACCCATGTGCCTATGCCGGTGTTGTCGGGAATGCTGGAGTTCGTTTGGGGACGTAGGCTTTCAGTCGACGTCGTGATATCACCATATACCTATTACCTAGGTGATAAGTATATAGTGAGTATCACGGCGCCTCGTCTAGGCGTGAAATCTCTGACTCCTGCTCGTGTATAGGCGAGACCAACCCAAAAGGGCGGGAATCATCGGCACAGATTCCACCGTTTTTTATATTAGAGTCACTTAGATTTGCGAACAACACGTGTTGTTCTTAGATTCAGGATGGGAATTAGGGATGGTGTAATTGCCCTGGATGGATTCAGACGTATTCAGGACAAAGTGTTGCTTTGAGGAATTACTGGCGTTCGCCAAATATATCCCGAAAAGAATTTTCACTTCAGATATGCTAATAACTTCAATTAAAGTCTGGATTGTATATTTTCCAGCAATCGGCTCTTTTCAGAGCTACCAAATACAATAGCTGTTACATCCGAATTAAGGTACATATATTTTAAAATCAAATAAAACTACATTCAGTGATACTTTACTTGAAGCTGTTATCAGTTTTTCTTGAAAAAAATGCTGTTGTTTTGATTTTAATAATAAATGCTTCAAATAAAATTTTTAGAGAATTAAATTCTGCGTCGAAAACATCAAGTATGATTAAATTAGCTCTTTGTATAAGCGAGATATGTAAATTTAAAAATTATGTATTTTTTGGTTTCTGTAATTAAGTTTGCCATGAATTAGGACAAAAAATAACAAAAAAATAAAGAATTTAATGTCAATGTCAAATACGTGCAATTTTATGATTGGGTCTGTTATAATACATATTTTAATTATTAACAAAATATAGTGTAACAGGAGTACAAGGAAGTCATGTGGTGTCCACATCAGGTATTTTATAAAGAAAACAATGGGTATATTCAAAATCATCAAAAATTAAGACAAGTTTCAGAAAGGAATTTTCAGATAGTCCAAGAAAATTTGACAATAATAATACAAGCTTTTAGTTTGTGTCCTGTATAATTTATTAAAACCCAATGTTTCGGTAGCATAACTGCTACCTTCTTCAGGAAAAAACAATAACAAAAAAACAGCAACAAGTAAACAAGGTAATATGGATGTTAGAACCACACGGTTTCTCAAATACTATAAGATTTAAGATATGTTTAACTACGTATTTCTTAATTTGACATTAATGGGAAAAGCTGATTAGATTTTGGTATTAATTGAACAACCGGAAGTATTAGTTTCTATAAAAAAAAACATTTTTTTGAAAATTTATGTTAGTCAAATATTAAAGAATATAAAAATCTATCTGATACATTTAAATTATTTACTATATCTTTTATAGATTTAGAGATAGGGAAATATAAATATATAAAATAATATGTTGTAATAAATTTCACAGCCCAAACAATCTCATGGAAAGCAGTTGAAAAATTAAAATATTTTTATTGACAGATAAATGCCAGTGTCAAAAATCCGGAGACATTACTGAACACTATTTCTGGGAAGAAATTGGAAGAATCTCGAACATTTAGAAGAGTAAGAAAAAAATTGTTCATAGAATAAATTTAAAAATATATACAAAGAAGAAATGTAATTAGATTTTTTTATTTGTACCAGAAATGTTAAATATGTACAATAGTCTAATATGGAAATGGCGAGAGGTATTGTGCTGGCCACACCAGACAGAATGGGGTATTGCGACATTTTCTAAAAATATTTTTTACATTAGTACAGAGCAGTAGGACTATGGATATCTAACTTTGAGTAAGAAAATGTAAGCATCACATGAGATATGAATTTTAAAAAATTTCATCGCAATTCAAATTTTCTTATCATGGCGGGCTTATGACGTCAACTCGATGGTGACATCTGCAACGAACTTCAGCGCCTAAATCCACATGTTCATGACAGCCATTTGCTTGTTTACATATGATTTTAGTAGCAGCGTGTATTTCGGTGTTTGTCCTGTTATTGTTTATGATAAAAATAGGAGTAATAATTATAAAGTGGACGAAATGTCAAACAAGAAATATACCCGCGCGTGTTAACTACTGGCACCATCTGTGCTTTTAAACGAAAATATTTACTTTGAAATGAGCAACAGATGTTGACATGTTTGACATTACATTTCGATGCAATTTTGTCAATTTAATTCAAGTTTAATATTTAAGTTATGAAATATTCATTAAAATATTGCCTCTTTTCCCTAATATATTCTACGCCAATGCCATCTGAAACGCAGGAGACATCTCCATAACGACGAATATCCTGAACCGTCTATATTATTAGGTGTAATTTGAGGCATATTCGAAGCAGGAATATTTCGAAATATTCCTGCGAGCGTTGATCAATACCCGAAGAGGTAAGTTGGCAAATTTGCCAAATATTTCTGGTAAATATATCAGGACTTCGGAATTCTCTGTATTAGGAAACTGCCAGGTATTTCGTAACAATGTACGAACCGCGTCTATTAATAGAAGACGAAGTAGATTAAATACAGAACTTTATTTATTGAAAGATCGATGAATGTATACGAAAAATTTTCAGAGTTATACAATATGGAAAATATACCGTGACTTTTAGCAAAGATATATACAGTATTGGCCATAAAGATAGCAACTTAAAAAAAATTCAATTGCTCTAATGTAAAAACTGGGATTTCAGAAATAAATTACTGCAGTATTAGTGTCTTGAACTAAGTTTAATTTACATTAAAATAATTTGCATTATATTAACAAAAATTGATTCACTTGATAACAATTGGAGATTTTATCAATCGAAGCTTTGTGTAACTCAAAAAAAATAAAGACAATGAAAGTTCGAAATACTTCTTTTATTCTTAAAAATTGATTTATGTGCAAAAAAATATTTTTTATTTGGACAAAAAAATAAAAATAGCAACTTTTATAAAATTAATATAAAAACTAAATTTTCTAATATTTAGTGTAATAACCGGAACCACGAGAATTTATTACTTCTTCTCGTTTCATCATGAATTCAAGTAATTTTGTTATTACATTTCTATCAATTAATCTTAGTTCATCACTAAATAATACTCTTTTCCACATGTCAGTTGTCCAGTTTACATGATTTTCTGCAAAAAAAATAATCGGGCCTTCACGTTCTTCTTCGAAAGAAGTGGTTTCTTTGCAGGCCGACGACTATAAAGTTCTCCGGCAACTAATATTCTTCTTCCCTGTCTTGAAGATATTTTATCTTTAACATTACTTAGTAGAAAGCCTAAAATTTTCTTTGATGATAACAACGGATTTTTAACGATATGTGTTTTATCATTGTGTAGCTTCGGTTTGATGTTTTTTTTTTGTCTACTAGAAATTGTAGAAGGCTTAATATTACCCTTCTTTCGAAAATGGATTATTATTCGTGCTATTGTAGATTTATGCAAATTAAAGTTCTTCGACATTTTATTCCGCGAAGCACCATTTTCATATGATTTAATTATTAAATTGCGAAATTCTTTAGTCAAAGTCTACTAGAAATTGTAGAAGGCTCAATATTACCCTTCCTTCGAAAATGGATTATTATTCGTGCTATTGTAGATTTATGCAAATTAAAGTTCTTCGACATTTTATTCCGCGAAGCACCATTTTCATATGATTTAATTATTAAATTGCGAAATTCTTTAGTCAAAGTTTTATTACGACCCATAATTTTGAAGTACTAATATATATTTTTTAAACAATTATACGATATAAACATTGAAATTGAGAAAATAAAGACATTCATTATGTAGTTGCTATTTTTATTACTTACAATTATTTGAAAGTCGAACATAATTTTTTTAATACATTTTTAATTTATTTCAAATAATTGGAATTCATTTTTTCACCACACGTTGACCCTACTAGATTTCAATATTTATACGTTTATATGACAGGAATCTTGTCATTTGTCAAACAGTATTTGTTGTTCTTTCATTCGTTTTTATCTTTTCGTATAATAACTTTTGTTTAGGTTGTTCGTTGTTTTTTCTTAGATTTCGTCACTGTTGCTTTGTTGCGTATTTTTCAATACAAACAGTAACTGTTTTTACATTTGTGCCTCGTTGTTAATATTAAATTAGTATACCATGTAAACCTAGTAATTCCGTGACGTCATTATCTAGTTACAAACTTTAATGACGTCACTACTCTGCATAAATTTTTTTACTATACTCACAGAATTCGGTAATAACGATAAATGATATATCCGTAGCATTTACTAGAGATCACACTATTTTTAATCACAACACACAATCTTCTAAAATTTGTCACTGAATAAAACTACCCCTAACGAATAAAAGACGCCACTATTTATTTATAATTGCACATCAGAGCAATAAGTCTTTCAACTGCTAACAACAGCCACCCCTCATTAAAATATATCGTATAAACTGCTGACAAATCTTCTAAGGGATGTTACTATGCACCCTATTTATTTCAAGCGAGTAATAGTGCTGGGTACGCAAAACGCAAATGACAAAGTGCACGTAATACAGCTGCATCTTTGCTTGTGTCATCCTGTTTAAATTAAAACATCCCCAAGACATGGGGTGGTTTTGAAGATCAGAAGGTGTTCTAATTTACATACAAATCATTGAAGCATTTACACCTTAGGAGAGAATAGTGTATAATTTGTCTCATCGAAACCTAAAGCATCGCCATAAAAAGCTTTTAAACAACCGTATACTATAAAAATTCAAAGGTACAGTTTAGTGCGGTGTACCGTAAATTGTATTTGTTTGTTACAATTCTTGAAATTCCCCGGGTTTCTGGTTTCATCGGCCGTTTTTTATTTCCGGAGCCTAACTAATTGATAATTTTGGTCTTTACGCCATCAGCAACTACAAAGTTATTTATTGTGGTCCGGATGCGGTTATTCTCTAATCTCTAATCCTGAAAATCGGTCACTTTAATATGTTCTTATGTATGATTAAGTTTATGAATGTTGCTGAGGTAAAAGAAGTGTGCATGGATAAGAATCTGTGGCGAAGGATGATTATGGCGTAACTATTATTGTGGTCCGAATGCGGTTATTCGCTACCGAAAATAGGTCACTTTAATATGTTCTTATGTATGAATGCTATGATGATTGTGGACAAGGCGAAAGAAAATGTTATTAAAGAATTAAGTGAGTCAGCTGAGCTCTTACTCTTATCCCTTTTTTTATTGTTTTCGGGTTTTTGCTAACCCACTAAGTGGGACACGCGTGATTTTATGTATGTACGTATGAATGTATGTAAGAGACATGTAATCCATAATTCTACCCAAATACGCAAAGATACTTATTACAAAAATAAGAAATTGTTATTGGCGTATTACTTCTGTTCGAATTTAAGTAAATTAGCCTGGATTAGCCAGTTTTGAGTGTCAATTATTTTGACGACATTATAATTTCCATATATTTACGAAGCTGGTAAAGTTTACAAACTAAATTAGCAACTAAGCCGTATTAAGAACTAACGAAATTTTCAATACACAAATTATCACATAAATAACATGAATTTTCAAATATTTCATAATAAATTTCGTTACTGCAGTTACAGTACAGTTTCCATTCCATTTTCACCATTGACTGGACAGAGATAGTTTATACCTCTTTATAACACACGAAAATGAGATAGCGCATAAGGCCGTGGTCACGCTGAACGATCGAGTAAAAAACAAACCTAAGTTTATCGGTGCACATCTTTGAATATAAAGACTAAAGGAAGGGGAGTACCCTATCTGTTAGCAATGAAGACTGAGTGACGGAAGTCGGCCATTTTGAGACACAAAATTTACGCGTTTTGATTGGCTCAAAACAAATTTGGCTTCTTTCCGCTACCAGTGTAACTCTTGTCTACTTAAGTTGGGGTTCATTTTTGTTTCTGTTGTCGTATCGAAGCATTATATACATGTTTGATTTTTCGTACCGCGCCCGAAGCTACTCGATGGTAACAGACATGCGCAGTGCTCCTTCTCACCGAATTAATAGAGTCTGACTGATTGTAACATTTAACATTCTAACCTGTTGAGTTGTTTTTCTTACCAAAATGACAGTGGTCTGTCAACTAGATTGACCAGTTAATAAATTTAGTTCGGACCTATGAAAATCTCTATGATCAAAGCAGAGCGGGGTAGAGTTACGTCAATAATATTGACAAATTTTGGATGTTAATAGCAACAAAAATAAGATCTAAAAGTTTTAAGTTGACGTATGTAAAAATACCACTAACTTTTATTGGAAAAGCCGCGGTAACTTTAAAAGTGAGATTTCATTTCTAACTACTCGAGGCAGCAGTGTGAGCACTCACAAGAAAAAAAAAAACGATTGATTGTAGTCGATGCGCGTGGATCGATGAATGTTCATTGATGCAGTGTAACCATTGCCAAAAAGTCTCATATATGCCACGTACGTATGACATAGATTAAAAATTAGTAATTCTTGCATCAGAAATTGATAAACGTAGGATCAACTCTGCGTTATTGAGTATATATTTATGAAGGGACTGTACCACAAAAAAATATATGTATTACAAAATGTTTTTTTTTATTATTTGTGCCTACATTGTAAGAGTGCATAATAATAATGTCATTTTTTGTTTTCCCAACAAAAAAGAAATAAAGCAGAGCAAGGAATCAACAAAGAATATTTAAAAACAAGAGTGTACTATATAAATACATAAAACAAGGGTTCATATAAACAATGCTTTGAACTGTAGAATAATTTTTTAGACATACAATGTTTCAAATATTTATGAACTGAGGAAAAACGTACATATGAAAAAATTCTTTGCTTAATATCAAGTTTATACCTCGGGTTATACAGTAACATAGTAGCCTTTGAAATATTATTTCATAACAACAGCAATTGTTTATTGTTTATCTACCAATCGATTTGCTAAATTTGACTACTTCTATTATAATCTGTTATTACCTCTTGCTAAGAGAGGTATTGGATTCGTGATAAAAATCGCATATCCAGATCTTAGTGACTAAGCACGTTTTAAGGTCACTAGAATCCGATTTTAACTTTTTGATAATGATGTCTGCGTGTGTGTGTGCATGTGTGGTTCCTCAAAAACTGTTATACATAAGACCAATTTAATTAAGTATTCCTTAATCTGACAGTAATGGCAAGAGCTGAAAGGTTTTGGTAACAATTGGACAACCGGAAGTAGTAGTTTCTTAAAACAAATCTTCAATTATGTATTATTTTTACACACCTAAATCAATATATTCTCCTTAAAACGCAGTTTCACTATTAATTTTAATGTAATTGCTTCCTGACAGTGACATTTGCTTAAATATGTCAAAATTGTTATTAAAATATTGTGTTTTTATTTGAAGCATAGGCGAGATGATGTACAAAAGTAAATAATTTTATAAATTTAAATTTAAAGTTATTTACTAAATGTTATTATTGTAGAATTGAAGATTGTACTATTATATTCAATATTTATTAGCAAAAGTTGCTGAAAAATTATATTCAATGAATTTTTTACAAGAAAAACTGTTAAAAGCTTGTATAAGTGATATTTCCGGTTATCCAATATACAGCGAAAACAAATGAGCTCTTCCCACATTAGTATAGAATGGGTATACAAAATTTCAAAATTTTTTGATCGATAGTATTTAAGTTATCCACACAATCCACACAGACACACACACACACACACACACACACACACACACACACACACCTACATACATACCTGCAGACATAATTGTAAAAATGTTAAAATCGGATTCTGGGGACATCAAAACGTGCTTATTCACTAAAATCTCTGTATGCTATTTTCAGCACGATCCCTATACCTCCCTTACCTAGGGTGGCGGGAGGTTAAAATCATTTTTAAACCTATATATACATTATAAATAGAATTTTGACTTGTATATAAGCAAATAAATATAAAAAACTATTTCAATTTAATTTTAATTATTTTTCTTCTTACCTTCCTAGCTATATTTTAACAAACCGCCAAAAATTATAATGAATTTAATTTAATTTAAATAAAAATTAAAGTACTTTATCTGCCTTTGCTGTTAAAGTATTATTTTATGTACCCTTGCAGTTAAAGTGCTACTTTATCCACTATTTTCAATAAACAAAAGCACACTTTAAAATCTACTATAGAAAAACGATTATTTAAAGTCCAATGAATTTTTCACCTGAATATTAAAAATACCAGAGATAAAAATAAATAAAAATTTGTATTTGCTGGTACATATATTGAGTTCTCTATAGACCTTATTTATATTTAATTGGATATATTTCACAATTTAATTTACTCTGTGTTGCTTTATATATCCGTCAATTTTATTTGCAATTAAAGTTCGCCTGCTGCCTGAAAATATTTTTGTTTACCTACGCTGAAATGAATAAACTCTCCTGAAAAACATCAGAAGAAACTATAGATTTTTCTCGGTCTAAATTGAAAAGATTTCCTGGGATTTATTTTCGTACTTCGGCTCCAAGGAAAACAAATTATAAAAGCTATTTGAATATGTAAATATTTTTCTTCAGTTAGGAAATAAAATTGAAATTAATAGAAGTCTTATGCCCATATTTTCTTCTCTTTTCAATAAATATTATTATTTGATTATTAAATTGAAATATAGAAGCATTAGTTAATAAAGCATATGAATCGCCAATTTTAAAACCCGACAAATCTATTTAGGGTGTGTCCCATGTTGCACTTTTATCACCCTAATATCTAAATCCTAAATTTATATGTCCTAAATCTAGTGAGTATTTAGGATTTAGGAAATAGATTTTAGGGTTTTGAAGGAGCACACTATGCCTTGAAGTTGACGCGCACTAATTAAACAAATCATGTTCGTTGATATAATTTGTACAAAACGTCAAATTTATTGTCAAAGAATAGCTTCTTAGCTTGTATTTTGTGAAATATAATATTAACATTTACTCTCAAGCATTAAATTAAATCGAATTGTATAATTCATTTTTGTTGTTCTAAAGTGTTGCCATACAAACCAATGGATATCACTAGTGTGCCATTCGGAGTTGTATTTATGTAAAGATAACCTAAATCTAAAAACTAAGTGCCAAAATGCGACATCGGATACAGCCGTAGAGTAAATTTTGGAAAACCAGAAAGTACTTTGTCCAATAAGAAAATATCTGATGTGGCCAGCACATTAACTTCCGTCAATTCCATATATTTTGTACAAATATCATACCAAAAGTTCCTTGGAAAAGATTCATGTATCTAGTAAATTTGTAACACGATCGAAAATATTTTTTTAATTCTTATATCTAGTGAATATAAAGGAAAATCTATAATCAAACCATATAGACAATAATATGTTCTTTCATATTGATAATCACATAAAATGCCAAAAAAATAATATTTAACTGCGCTTTTTTCAAGAAAAACTGTTTAATCATAAAACTAGTAAAATCGTATTCTAGGAACCCTAAAACGTGGTTATTCATTAAAAACTGACGGAAGGTAAAAACCAATTAATAATGTCATCATTTTGACACGAATAATTACTTTACTTATTTGTTAATATTCACAAAAACAAAGTAGGCTGCATTTGTTTTTATCTGACGTTTCGCTCATTTCGCTGATTTGATAACCTCACTTATGGGCCTT
This sequence comes from Ophonus ardosiacus, assembly GCA_943142095.1. Lineage (NCBI taxonomy): Eukaryota > Metazoa > Arthropoda > Insecta > Coleoptera > Carabidae > Ophonus > Ophonus ardosiacus. Next base: position 3,799,091 of record OW964839.1, read on the forward strand.
GATGTGTATTTGATTTACGGCCGATTTCACCACCGATTCTTAAACCGTTGCCTAGCAAGGAATTTCCTAAATTTAAGATCTGCCTAAACTGATACTTATCCATTTTGGATTTCACCAAACAAAGCAATGCCCAGCTAGGAATTACTTACGTAGGCATCGGATTATTAGTTACTTTTGTGATATTATATTTGCACACTGAAATAAATGAATAATTTTTATAATTTATGACATTTATCAATTGTATTTGTCAACATTGACATTGGAAATTATGTGGAGATATTATTAATATTACGTTGAGGTATAAAAAATATCCTTCACACATATATTTATATTTTAAAATTTGTATTACAGAAGTGGAAAAAATAAATGAAATAAAGATGAAAATAAACAAGGAAAAAATATAAATGGCAAAATATAGAATAAATAATACAAAAACAGGAACTGAATCCTATGACTTCAAGTAAAAATTTAAAATTAGACAACCGGAACGCATATTTATGATATTTGGCTATGACATTTTTTTAAAAATTATGAGTTTAATATGTGTGAATACCCAATGTAATTTCCCAATAAAATAAAGAATAAAAACGATATATTTATATATTTACTAATAAATTTTATAATTTTATATCATATAAACGCATATAGGTATATAAAATTCTGTTTTCTATTAAAAAGGACAACTTTTCTAAAACGATTTTTCATCACAGAATGCAAAACAACTTGTTCTTTCTTTTCTATCTTATGCAAGTCTTTCTATTTTTTCGTTATAACTATCAAAATATTCAATAAAATTGTACAATTTTCATTTTGAAGTGTCAGCTGTCAAACGTTAGGAAATGCTTAGCGATTGGGGTATCGGAAAACAGATACCTATCTAAGTAATTCCTAAATAGAGATAGGCGATGCGTAGCCTTTGGTGAAAACGAAATTTTGCTAGGTAATGTCTATGTGGTGCACATCGGGTACATAGGCATTACTTAAATTTTAGGAATCGGTGGTGAAATCGGCCATTAATTATTTAATAAAAACACTTTGTGCTGTTACAATCGGTAGCCTTATTAGTTTATTATTATTTTTAATTAAATCTATTGAAATGTATTTACCTACAAATACAAAAAAATAGTGATTTATTCATTCCTACATCTACGCTACACATGTTTCACATTTTCACCAAAACAGCACAGTGACCAGGAAGGGCGGCAGCGTAGGTCAATTCAAAATTAAGCGGCAAATTTAAATTATATACTTAACACCTTTCTTGAGTTTAATGAGTTAAATAATATTTGGATTTGGAGGCTTGAGTTTGATTGAAAAGTGACAGTTTGCATTATAGACCAAGGTTAATAATAAATTATTATTGACCTAGGTTACCATGGTTACAAGCAAGCGGTAGTGAAAAACAATTTCTCATGTCAAATAAAGGTAAATAATAGTGGGTTCCTAGGCTAGTAGTGAAAAAAAGTAACTACACTAATTAAATCTACAAAGTATGACAGCCAAATTAAAAACAAATATATTAATATTACTTTACTTTATAAAGCCTATAAAGACGGGCATAAATTTTATAGCCCTTCTTTATAACTGAAATATAGTCAAGTGTATAGTTTATAATATACCTCATTTCGAAAGTTGTTAAGTTTATATTTCGCTATAAGTTTCGCCATAAAATATTTTATATTTCATATCATTGAACAACAATGTATAGTTTATACTTTATGTACTTCGGAAAGTACTTTGAAATACATTTAATTTAAAAACAGATTACTGTATATGTAATACACTATCAATATAGCAATTTTATGATTAACTATTAATAAAAATTAAAGAACATATATGTAGCTTAATGCAAAAATTATCAATTTCAATTTATCAGTTTTAAACATTGTTTCTTACAACTTATAATTTAAAAGTGGTATGTACACGTGGAAAACTCACCATTTTTGTTTTCGCTTCCTGCTGCCTTTAGTTGAATGGTGCCATCTGAAAAAAAAAACACAAATTAGTAATTAGTAACAAATTTATGGTCAGAATTTTGTTTTACAAATATTTTACATGTTACTGCGCAGATAATTTGATACATACTTAATTCTGGCTATAAACGTAGATGTTTTTCACAACATTCTATGAGCATTACTACTTGTTCTCGACTCCAAGACATTTTAATAATATTTTATTGATTTTATAACTACGAACAATAATTAACGACCACAATAATTATCAAAAATACCACTGCTAATTGATAGATGTCGTAATAAGCTGCACATATTACGTGCACACTTTTTATCTCTCGCTAAGAGTGGTATTGGAATCTTGCTAAAAATCGCATATACAGATTTTAATGGATAAGCACTTTTAAGGTCCCTATAATCTGATTATAACATTTTTACGATGATGTCCGTGTGTATGTGTGTGTGGATGTTGGAACCACGATTTCTCAAATACCATAAAACTATAAAAATATTTAACTGCAGTTTCCCCAATTTGACATTCCTGGGAAGAGCTGATTAGATTTTGGTAACAATTGGACAACCGGAAGTAATAGTTTTGCTAAAAAAATCTTCTAAGTATATTTTTTTGGAAATTTTTGTTATTACAAATATTGAAGAATAAAATTCTACATCTGATACATTTAAATTTTTTATTATATCTTCTATAAATTTAGAGATAAAGACGCTATAATATAAAGAATATCGGGATGTAATAAGTCGAGTAGGCGAGACTACACTAAGGAAACCAGTTGACAAATTCAAATGTTTGTAACATGGTTTGTAAATTATAGACGTCAGTGTCAAAAATTAACAGTTTTAATGATATTCTCAAAGCTTTTTCTGATAAGTACATTTAATCTTCCTTATTGTTTTCTTAATTAAATATTTAAAATTATAGGTAAAATGCATGTATCCATCAGAGATACCGCCAATCTTGTTAATGAATTGGAAAAATCTCTGACATTTAGGAAGTTCCTCATACAATGACAAATAGATATATATATATATATACAGTGTGTTAATTAAAATGTTTTAAATAAATGTTGTAGATATTAATATTCTACGCCTAAATTAATAAACAGATTTAATTTAGTTTAGTAACTTGTAAAATCTAATTTGAAATTGTATAAATATAGCTCACTATTAGCGAAATCCATGAAATTGAAACAAAATTAAAAAGAAATTCATTTCGTTTGAACTGTCAAAAATTTATTAGATAAAATGTGAAAAAATAATAATAATAAAAGTTATTTAAGTGTAAGTTTTTAAAAATAATACCTGTGTAGTGATTTAGGTACAGAATTGAATTATCTGCAACTTTTAATTGAAAACTGAATTTCTGACAGTTCAAACGATACACATTTCTCTGTAATTTTGTTTCAATTCCATGAGTATCGCTAGAAATGAGCAATATTTTTATACAATTTCAAATTAGATTTTACAAGTTACCAAACGTGCAAAATTAAAACTGTTTACTGATTTAGGCGTAGAATATAATTATCTGTAACACTTATTTGAAACATTTTGTCTAAAATTAATTGGGGACTTTTGCGCAAACAAAAACAGTTTTCCCATGTTAAACGCCTATGGCCAGTTTTTTAATTAACACACTGTATATATATATAATTAGAATTGTATGTGTGCAGAAGATATGTTAAATACAATAAAAAACAATATTTTGGTAAGGTTCTGTAATTTTTTTGGTATAAAACAACGGTTCGATAGCGAAGTATAATACAACATAAAATGGAAATGTCGAGAGGTCTTGTGCTGGCTACAACAGATTTTTAGTTTATGTGTTACCGACTAAATTCCGCGATTCCATTGTCACATTATTGAAGCATTCATTCTGTCCGCGTTTAATTTAAAAACCGCTGGAAAGATCTGTCATATTAATCTGGCTTTATTTGCAATACAGGGATATTAATAATGTTGTAACGCTGACAAGCATCCCCCACGCTCTCGTGATGTATATGATGTATTTCAACACTCGTGTTGTTTATTGGCCTCCTCTTCAGATATTTAAATTAATTTCGGATCGAATTACTGCCCGGGCGTACAGATTTTTTTGTTACAATTTCGCAGAGTAGGCTTTGTCTGGCCTTTTGTTTCGTTCATGGAGAGTTCATGTATTTTTTAAGCCTTTAGGGCTCATTTTAATCATAAATATAAACGGCTGGATTTATGGAGTTACAGCGAAAAATTGTGATGAATAAAGGATACTTATTACAAATTAGTTATTATTACATAACATTATTTCTAATTTTAATACCATTTTTATAGAAATAATTGCTATATAAAACTATACAATATCAATACCATTGATAGAAAAAAAAGTCCCTAATAGATTAAAAACATATACAGGTGGGTAATTTTTTTTGAGTGATACTGATTAAAATGAGTAAGAAAAAAATAAATATAGGTTTGACTTTCAACTGTTTCCGAGAAAAATGCTAATCAGGCTAATTTTGTAACAAAGTGGTTAATTTTTAACAAATGGTTAAAATTTTATCATTAGGTATTGATTTGACAACTAGAAATCCAATAGGGTGTCTCAAATAGAGGGACATAGCTTAAGCACAGATTCCTGAGGCTAAAATAAGACGATTTAACTAAACTCATTAAAAAATTAGATGTTTGGCATTTGAACAAACTGCTAGATAAAATTTATTTTAAAAATGTTACAGTGCAGACACTAAGGTTTTATTTTATTCTGTGTGAACCGTAACAGATATCACAAATTAAACAGAGAGAAAAGTTTTACTATGGAATGTATCTTTCTGAAAAAAATAATTTTACGTTATCGGCATGGCCATTAAAAAGGTACGGTCTAATCAATGTTGGGACACCTAAATTTCATACACTAATGATACACTAATAATAACAAATATCATCTTGAAAGATGACTTATAATCATATGAACTATCGTACCAAATTTCATCCAAATCGAATAAAACGTTCTGTTATTATAAACAAACTTAATTTTTTTCGAAGAACTTTGAAGCAGAATTCTGGCTAAATGGTACACTTTCCGGTAGAAGCAAGTTTGGTTAAATCGTCTTATTTTAGCCTCAGGAATCTGTGGTTAAACCATGTCCCCCTATTTGAGAGACACCCTGTATATCAACATACTTGATTGGTAATTTTTTTTTTACAAGATGTTAAAAATTAACCTCTGAGTTACAGAATAGGCCCGATTTTGTATTAGCATCAAAGAAAAACTGACAAAAATATCTATCGAACAAAATTTTGACTTTGCGTATAAATAGACTATAAAAGTACAATAAAATTTTATATGAATCATTGTTTTCTATGCCTAATTGTTAAGAAGTTATTTTAAAATTAAATATTAGCCAGGATCGCAACAATTAACTTAGTACAATTATTTGATTTTTTTCAAAAAGCCAAAGCACATCAAAGGCTGTGTCCAATGTATTTTGGCATTTAGTATTTAGAACTAGCGAAAACTCGGCTACGCCGAGTATTCCCTAGGGCTCCGCCGATAGTGTTTTTTAATTGGTTTTCGTACGTTCAATCCGTCTAGGACCATTTAAACGCAAAGTGCTAACGCTAAGGGTCTTTCAAAATATTTTTTCTCGCCCATTCAAACAGTCCACGCAACCTGCCCACCCAAACTGCTCACGCAACCTGCCCACCCAAAATGCACACGCAACCTGCCCACCCAAACTGCCCACGCACCCTGCCCACCCAACCTGCCCACCCAAACTGCCCACCCAAAATGCCCACGCAACCTACTCACTCAAACCGATCGAGTTGTCAAATTTTTGACACTTCTGCATGACAGCCCTTGACGTTACTCTTCATTTGATACCAAACACGACATGGTTCTGGCAACTTTAAGCAAAAAACAAAAGTCGATCGAGATGTCAAATTTTTGACATTTCTGTATGGCAGCCCTTGGTGAACCCTCTCATTTGATACCAAACACGACATGGTTCTGACAACTTTAAGCAAAAAACAAAAACCGTTCGGGCTGTCAAATTTTTGACATTTCTGCATGGCAGCCGTCAACGATACCTCTCATTTGATACTAAACACGACATGATTCTGACAACTTTAAGCAAAAAACAAAAACCGTTCGGGCTGTCAAATTTTTGACATTTCTGCATGGCAGCCGTCAACGATACCTCTCATTTGATACTAAACACGACATGATTCTGACAACTTTAAGCAAAAAACAAAAGCCGTTCGAGCTGTCAAATTTTTGACATTTCTGCATGACAGCCATTGACGTTACCTTTCATTTGATACCAAACACGACATGGTTCTGACAACTTTAAACAAAAAACAAAAGCCGATCGAGCTGTTCAATTTTTGACATTTCTGCATGACAGCCCTTGACGTTACTCTTCATTTGATACCAAACACGACATGGTTCTGGCAACTTTAAGCAAAAAACAAAAGTCGATCGAGATGTCAAATTTTTGACATTTCTGTATGGCAGCCCTTGGTGAACCCTCTCATTTGATACCAAACACGACATGGTTCTGACAACTTTAAGCAAAAAACAAAAACCGTTCGGGCTGTCAAATTTTTGACATTTCTGCATGGCAGCCGTCAACGATACCTCTCATTTGATACTAAACACGACATGATTCTGACAACTTTAAGCAAAAAACAAAAACCGTTCGGGCTGTCAAATTTTTGACATTTCTGCATGGCAGCCGTCAACGATACCTCTCATTTGATACTAAACACGACATGATTCTGACAACTTTAAGCAAAAAACAAAAGCCGTTCGAGCTGTCAAATTTTTGACATTTCTGCATGACAGCCATTGACGTTACCTTTCATTTGATACCAAACACGACATGGTTCTGACAACTTTAAACAAAAAACAAAAGCCGATCGAGCTGTTCAATTTTTGACATTTCTGCCTGACAGCCCTTGTCGATACCTCTCATTTGATACCAAACACGACATCGTTCTAACAACTTTAAACAAAAAACAAAAGCCGATCGAGCTGTCAAATTTTTGACACTTTTGCATGACAGCCATTGACGTTACTTTTCATTTGATACCAAACACGACATGGTTCTGACAACTTTAAGCAAAAAACAAAAGCCGATCGAGCTGTCAAATTCTTGACATTGGAATATTTGTTTTTTACTTAGTTTTTTATGGGATGTGTGGCAACACTTTGAAAATGCACATGAATCACGGACATGAAACTTCAAAAATTTTAATTTCTAAATATAATGTTTTAGGGCCTTTTAAAATACTATGGAATAACCGCCCATTGCCATAATGTATGTTTATGAATTTAACTTCTTTCAAATTGTCCTCTTTTCATGAATAATTCCATTTAAATGTTCTGATTGACATGTCAAAGAAACGTTCTTCGTCTTAAATTTTTCAAAGAATACTAAATTTTTGATTTCAAATTGTTTCAAAAAGCCAAAATACGACCTTTAAAAATTTTTTACACAAAAACTATGTACCGTACAGAAAAATGACCTATTACCAGGAAATCAAGTTGAGTTATTCTCTACATCCCAGAAAAATTTTCATTAAAATCACTCGCACCGTTTAGCCTGTACAGGCGAGCAAAATTTCCCCGATCGTCGTGATTAAAGAAAATATATATATATAGATAGTGAATGTACCCGTTTAGTATAAAAGACTAGCGAAAACTCGGCTACGCCGAGTATTCCCTAGGGCTCCGCCAATAGTGTTTTTTAATTGGTTTTCGTACGTTCAATCCGTCTAGGACCAATTTAAACGCAAAGTGCTAACGCTAAGGGTCTTTCAAAATATTTTTTCTCGCCCATTCAAACAGCCCACCCAAACTGCTCACGCAACCTGCCCACCCAAAATGCACACGCAACCTGCCCACCCAAACTGCCCACCCAACCTGCCCACCCAAACTGCCCACCCAAAATGCCCACCCAACCTGCCCACCCAAAATGCCCACGCAACCTACTCACTCAAACCGATCGAGTTGTCAAATTTTTGACACTTCTGCATGACAGCCCTTGACGTTACTCTTCATTTGATACCAAACACGACATGGTTCTGGCAACTTTAAGCAAAAAACAAAAGTCGATCGAGCTGTCAAATTTTTGACATTTCTGTATGGCAGCCCTTGGTGAACCCTCTCATTTGATACCAAACACGACATGGTTCTGACAACTTTAAGCAAAAAACAAAAACCGTTCGGGCTGTCAAATTTTTGACATTTCTGCATGGCAACCGTCAACGATACCTCTCATTTGATACTAAACACGACATGATTCTGACAACTTTAAGTAAAAAAAAAAAAGCCGATCGAGCTGTCAAATTTTTGACATATCTGCATGACAGCCCTTGATGTTACCTTTCATTTGATACCAAACACGACATGATTCTGACAACTTTAAGCAAAAAACAAAAGCCGTTCGAGCTGTCAAATTTTTGACATATCTGCATGACAGCCCTTGATGTTACCTTTCATTTGATACCAAACACGACATGGTTCTGACAACTTTAAACAAAAAACAAAAGCCGATCGAGCTGTTCAATTTTTGACATTTCTGCCTGACAGCCCTTGTCGATACCTCTCATTTGATACCAAACACGACATCGTTCTAACAACTTTAAACAAAAAACAAAAGCCGATCGAGCTGTCAAATTTTTGACACTTTTGCATGACAGCCATTGACGTTACTTTTCATTTGATACCAAACACGACATGGTTCTGACAACTTTAAGCAAAAAGCAAAAGCCGATCGAGCTGTCAAATTCTTGACATTGGAATATTTGTTTTTTACTTAGTTTCTTATGGGATGTGTGGCAACACTTTGAAAATGCACATGAATCACGGACATGAAACTTCAAAAATTATATTTTTTAAATATAATGTTTTAGGGCCTTTTAAACTACTATGGAATAACCGCCCATTGCCATAATGTATGTTTATGAATTTAACTTTTTTCAAAATGTCCTCATTTCATAAATAATTCCATTTAAATGTTCTGATTGACATGTCAAAGAAACGTTCTTCGTCTTAAATTTTTCAATGAAAACTAAATTTTTGATTTCAAATTGTTTCAAAAAGCCAAAATACGACCTTTAAAAATTTTTAACACAAAAACTATGCACCGTACAGAAAAATTACCTATTACTAGGAAATCAAGTTGAATTATTCTCTATATCCCAGAAAAATTTTCATTAAAATCACTCGCACCGTTTAGTCTGTACAGGTGAGCAAAATTTCCCAGATCGTCATGATGATTAAAGAAAATATATATATATAGATAGATAGTGAATGTACCCGTTTAGTATAAAAGACTAGCGTAAACTCGGCTACGCCGAGTATACCCTAGGGCTCCGCCGATAGTGTTTTATAATAGTTTTACGTACGTCCAATCCGTCTAGGAACAATTTAAACGCAAAGTGCTAACGCTAAGAGTCTTTCAAAATATGTTTCTCGCCCACCCAAATAGCCCACGCAACCTGCCCACCCAAACTAATCATGCAACCTGCCCACGCAACCTGCTCACCCAAATTGTCCACGCAACCTGCCCACCCAAAATGCCCACGCAACTTGCCCACCCAAACTGTCCACGCAACCTGCCCACCCAATCTGCCCACGAAATTTGCCTACTCAATCTGCCCACGCAACCTGCCCACTCAATCTGCCCACCCAAACTTTCCACGCGTCATGCCCACTCAAATTTCCCACTCAACTTGCCCACGCAACATGCCTTCCTAAACTGATTTTGACATTTCTGCATGACAGCCCTTGACGTTACCTTTCATTTGATACCAAACACGACATAGTTCTGACAACTTTAAGCAAAAACAAAAGCCAATCGAGCTGTCAAATTTTTGACATTTCTGCATGGCAGCCCTCGACGATAACTCTCATTTGATACCAAACACGACATGGTTCTGACAACTTTAAGCAAAAAACCAAAGCCGATCGAGCTGTCTAATTTTTTACATTTCTGCATGACAGCTTTTGAAGTTACCTTTCATTTGATACCAAACACGACATGGTTGTGACAACTTTAAGCAAAAACAAAAGCCGATCAAGCTGTCAAATTTTTGACATTTCTGCATGACAGCCCTTGACGTTACCTTTTATTTAATACCAAGCACGACATGGTTCTGACAACTTTAAGCAAAAAACAAAAGCCGATCGAGCTGTCAAATTTTTGACACTTCTGCATGACAGCCCTTGACGGTACCTTTCATTTAATACCAAACACGACATGTTTCTGACAACTTTAAGCAAAAAACAAAAACCGATCGAGCGGTCAAATTTTTGACATTTCTGCATAACAGCCCTTGTTGTTACCTTTCATTTGATACTAAACACAACATGGTTCTGACAACTTTAAGCAAAAAACAAAAGCCGATCGAGCTGTCAAATTTTTGACACTTCTGCATGACAGCCCTTGACGTTACCTGTCATTTGATACCAAACACGACATGGTTCTGACAACTTTAAGCAAAAAACAAAAGCCGATCGAGCTGTCAAAATTTTGACATTTCTGCATAACAGCCCTTGTTGTTACCTTTCATTTGATACCAAACACAACATGGTTCTGACAACTTTAAGCAAAAAACAAAAGCCGATCGAGCTGTCTAATTTTTTACATTTCTGCATTAGAGCTTTTGAAGTTACCTTTCATTTGATACCAAACACTACATGGTTGTGACAACTTTAAGCAAAAAGCAAAAGCCGATCGAGTTGTCAAATTTTTGACACTTCTGCATGACAGCCCTTGACGTTACCTTTCATTTGATACCAAACACGACATGGTTCTGACAACTTTAAGCAAAAAACAAAAGCCAATCGAGCTGTCAAAATTTTGACATTTCTGCATAACAGCCCTTGTTGTTACCTTTCATTTGATACCAAACACAACATGGTTCTGACAACTTTAAGCAAAAAACAAAAGCCGATCGAGCTGTCTAATTTTTTACATTTCTCCATGACAGCTTTTGAAGTTACCTTTCATTTGATACCAAACACGACATGGTTGTGACAACTTTAAGCAAAAACAAAAGCCGATCAAGCTGTCAAATTTTTGACATTTCTGCATGACAGCCCTTGACGTTACCTTTTATTTGATACCAAGCACGACATGGTTCTGACAACTTTAAGCAAAAAACAAAAGACGATGGGACTGTGAAATTCCTGACATTGGAATATTTGTTTTTTACTTAGCTATTTATGGGATGTTTGGCAACACTTTCGAAATGTACATGAATCGTGGACATAAACCTTCAAAAATTATAATTTTTAAATATAATATTTTAGGCCTTTTAAACTACTATGGAATAACCGCCCATTGCCATAATGTATGTTTATGAATTTAACTTTTTTCAAAATGTCCTTATTTTATAAATAATTCCATTTAAATGTTCTGATTGACATGTCAAAGAAACGTTCTTCGTTTTAAATTTTTCAAAGAAGACTAAATTTTTGATTTCAAATTGTTTCAAAAAGCCAAAATACGACCTTTAAAAATGTTTTACACAAAAACTATGCTCCGTACATAAAAATGACCTATTACCAGGAAATCAAGTTGAGTTATTTTCAACAACCTGCAACAATTTTCATTAAAATCGCTCTTACCGTTTAGTCTGTACAGGCGAATAAAATTTCCCCGATCGTCTTGATGAATTCAATATAGAAATATATATAGATAGTGAATCTACCCGTTTAGAATAAAAGATTTAGATCTTCTTCACATAAAAACAGAACAATAAACTGTTCAATTATTAAAAGACATTTCATACTAGTAGTAGGGACAGGCCGGTTCTAGCGCAGATAATCTAAAATTGATGTCACAAATAAAATATTTTTAAGATAAGATATGACGTCATAGATAAGAAATGACGTCATTAAGGTACTATACCATAGTCATATTTTAACTATCTTAAATAAGAAGACGAAAATATACATAAATTAATAAGTATTAGTGATTTCTTTTTGTTTAAATATTGATTTAGTCTAAATTCGATGTCGCATTTTGGCATTTAGTATTTAGGGCTTCTTCACATAAATACAATTCCGAATGGCACACTAATGACATCCATTGGTTTATATGGCAACAAAAATGAATTATACAATTCGATATTTGATGCTTCAGATTAATTTTACATTTCATAAAATAGAAGCTAAGAAGTTATTTTTGAGAGTATATTTGACATTTTGCACAAATTATATCAACGAACATGATTTGTTTAATTAGTGCATGTCAACTTCAAGGCATAGTGTGCTCCTGCAAAACTCTAAAATCTAATTCCCAAAATCCTAAATAATTACTAGATTTAGGGCATATAAATTTAGGATTTAGATATTAGGGTGACAAATGTGCAACATTGGACACAGCCTTATGACCCGTTAAAGGTAAACAAAAGACTCATTTAATCAAAATCGTAACTCTTATAGTTTTCGAGATAGCAGAGATAAACCCCGTAAAACTCATTTTTCACTGCCTAATATCTCTGAATCTGTTGAAAATAGGTCTTATTTAGACCTTTTCTACTCATTTTAGTCAGTACTATATGCCCTTTTTAACATCCTCTATAAAGTTACCAATTAGAAAAATACACTGCTCAACATTTGAACTGGGTACACTTACAAGAACATAGTATAGAATAAACAACAATTTACTATTTTTTTAACAACACCTTCTTGCTTAGTTCATAGTATATGGTTCTGGAAACACTTTTAGGGCGAAGAATTAAAAGAATAAAACTTAAATAACAAATTTCAAATGTTTTAATAGAAAAATTACAAAATCTTCATTATAATAAGAAGGGTTGTTTACTTTTACTGCATGTTATATAAGTGTACCAGTTCAAATGTTGAGCAGTGTTTAATTATGTTCTACCGTTTGAGAACCACTGGCTAAATTTTTGATTTGTTATTACTGATAAATTAACCCTTTATCCCTAATGATTTTTTGTAAATACCATTTTTCTCTTAAGTTATAAGTTCGCCCAAAAAAAAAGCATTGCTTGTTTTACAAAACACCCTGAATTTTTTACACGTGCCACAACAAATTAGCGTATAAATAAACAACAATTAAACCTATTTACCTTTTTTTGGGTGTAGCAGTCCCTCATAAGTCCGTTGTCCCTTGTTCTTAAGTTCAACCACATCATAGCTTCAAGATTTTCAGTCTAAGCGATCAATAAAAACGACACAAAATCACGATATAATATAATCCGCGCACTAAAACAATTATGTCACTATGTTCTACAAAATGTTACAGTTTTTACACCCATTTTTCACGTTTTTGGGTCACATTATAGTCCTAGAAATTAATAATAACCGCAGACACGATGCACATGTTGTACTATTCACAATATACAAAATAATACAAATGGAGGAGATTTTTACGTACGTTTAGACAAGTCTGCTTGCGTCATCAGCAGGTATAATTATTAATTTTGTTGATAGATGTCTATTTTATTATATTCATAAATGATTTTAAATATGAATATACTTATTTATTTATAAAGCTTGAACCAATAAAGCAATAATTTTGAAAATTGGTATACTTGTATAAAAAAAAACGGAGAATCGAATGGTGTTATTTGCGGGTTTATATCTCTACCCAGTTTTGGGTGGAGAATATATACCTATTAATGGGTGTGCCATACGACTTTAATTTTATGAAAAATGGATTCATTGAGTCAATATACATATGTGCACATAATTTTATCGAAATATTTTCATGGATATATTTTTAATTACACAGCCAAAACTTTCTTATAATTTACAACTAAATAATCACCCCTATTCTGTAACTCAGTCGACAACTTTTATCGATCGATAATAAATTATAGCCAATAATTATAGTAGACACTGAATAAAAAATTAAACTTACAGATGATACATTTGTTTCTATTTGCCAAAAATTATTATCGATCGATAATTATTATCGATTGAGTTACAGAATAGGAGCGAATGTTTTATTAATTTATTTATGGACTTTGGACTAATATTGAGAAAATATTGAAAATTGGTATAATTATATAAAAATTTTGTTGTGGCCAGCACTATACCTCTCTCCAGTACTTCTGATAATGCCACAACTGGTAAAATTGTACAATAAAGTAAAAATACACTTTTCTTGTAAAACTAAACCGAGTGTTATTTTTTTAACTTTTATTAATTTAAATACCTACATATTTATTGATGCTCGAAACCATATTATGTTCCTTTTCATTTGTGAAATATAACTATTATTTTATTTACTATTACAATTTTCTTTTTAAAACGTTACCAATAATAATTTGAAAGGAAACGTTTTTTTGACAGTGTCATCTATCTGTCAGTTACATACATTTGAAATCTGACCTGTGTAATTTTCGAGGAATGTCAGATTGAGGAAACTGCAGTTAAATATTTTTTAAGTCTTATCCGTGGTTCACACACACATATACACATATACAGACATATACGAACATACATCACCGTAAAAATGTTATAATCGGATTATAGGGACCTTAAAACGTGCTTATCCACTAAAATTTGGATATGCGAATTTTAGCATGATTACATTACCTCTCTTATGCCCGGTTTCATATACGATTGTTAAATTTTGTGTTAGTTAACAACTTTTGAAAATTAACAACTTGTTCAATTTTTATGATGTTTCATGAAATTAGCAATTAAATTTTAAACTGTTGTTAGTCAACATGCATGTTAAAATTTATTTAGGGAATTATTGTATTTTTTAGTAATATAAAAACCAATTTCATAGTTATTAATAATAAATGCCATTATTGACAGACTGGAAAGTACCAGTTGCATAGAACCTTAATGTTAATAATAAATGATTGATTGGATCAATTGGATGATTTCTTTCAGTGTATGATGTCAAATTTTCATATATATGATCCAAAATTAACAGAACGGTGTCCTTAGATAGCTGATATCTCATTTTAAATTGTACATCATCAAAAAATTCAAAAGGATTTCTTCGATCTCTGAATACTCTTTCTCTTCGCAGAAATCGAATATCAATTTCAAAAAATTCTTCTTTAGACTCATCAGATTATGAAAACATAGTTGAATAATATTTCCTATGACATTAATGTAATGAATATATTTTTATTTTAAATTACACAGCTAATGCAACTTGTACTTACTAATTTTCTTGTTGCAAATTAATTTATGACGGAAAGGACAAAATAAATATTTTGTTCTGATTACACATATGTGACAGATGTCATAAATAGCAACTGGTTAAAAATTGAACAAGACCCGAGACTGTTGTTAAAATAGCAAACCATTTAAACATAGTTTAAATTTAGCATTTGTTGATGAAACAATAGTTCCTACTTAATCAGTTGTTAAATTATTTAACAAATTGTTAAGATTTAACAAGCAGATATAAAACTAGACATTAGTGAAAGGTAAAAATTGGATTTTGAGTTGCCAAATTAATATCTACTGGTTAGAATTTTTAACCAATTGCTAAAAATTAACCACTAAGTTACAGAACAGGCCCGATTGTCTTTAGAGTTAGAAATGACGTATTTCCCAACCCCTAAATGGTTAGTAATCTACATGTTACCAGAATGATTGTGAATATAAAATACTTTTCCGTTTTCTCACCCTGTATCCAATGAAACCAAATATACGGTTTCCTCACCAATCAGATCTGCCGTTCGCAATCCGATCGATCCTCATCATTCATTGGTTGTCACCCCGATGAAATCGTGTCCATAGCCTGCTATCGTTATTTATACCATCCGGTGGATGCAGTATTACCCAATGCAACAGAAAATTTACACAACACGATATGCGATACAGATATGCACTAGTGTGTATGCAAAAAACAGAGCTATTCAGATTCAATAAAAGAGTTTAAAAAATTTGGGATATATATTTACCGTGAGTTTCAGCTAAGATGGAATATTATTTATAAATCAGTATTATTATTATGATGACAAGATCATTTAACATTGACAACCTATGTTGCGCATTTTATCTGGAACGATTCAGTAACGTGTTACTGGTATCCTTAGGCTGTGTCCGATGTTTCACTTTTATCACCTTAATATATAAATCCTAAATTTATGTGCCCTAAATTTACAACCCGATTCTCAAAAAAGTTTAAGCTAATCCTCATTTTTAGATTAGCGAATTCTACTCTAATTTTGACAGTTTATGTCTTAAAATATAGTCTAATATATTCCTAGTATCTATTTTTATTGGTAATATTATGAAGATTAAATTTTAAATACCGGAATAGAATAGAATTCACTAATCCAAAAATAAGGATTAGCTTAAACTTTTTTGTGAATCGGGCTGCTAGTGATTATTTAGGATATTAGGAATTAGATTTTAGGATTTTGCAGGAGCACACTATGCCTTGAAGTTAACGCGCACTAATTAAACAAATCATGTTCGTCGCTATAATTCGTACAAAACGTCAAATTTACTATCAAAGAATAGCTTTTTAGCTTCTATTTTATGAAATATTTTATTAACATTTACTCTCAAGCATCAAATTGAATCGAATTGTATAATTTATTTTTGTTGTTCTAAAGTGTTGCCATACAAACCAACGAATGTCACTAGTGTGCCATTCGGAGTTGTATTTATGTGAAGAAGACCTAAATACTAAATGCCAAAATGCGACATCGGACACAGCTTTAGTAATATGTATATATTAAAGTATTTGTGGCGTAATAAATAACTTAATAATACATTTTTGAATTATTTAAATAAAATGATTTACATATTGTGATATATTAATATTTGTAAAATATTAATCTGAAATTTAAATGAGTAAAATGTTGCAGTGTACTGTCTGTATTGCTACTGCAATATTTTACAAATTATTTAAATTAGTTATTATTTCAAAATATTTTTTATTTGATGGATGACCTCAACATTTTAATGAATAAAGCAAAAAATAATTTATAAATCAAATTTTCATTTTCAACATTTTAAAATGAACGAGTAGATAATCATTTCAAATCAATAATAATATGTACAATTACAATGTGTTCAAAAAAATCCTAACTCAGAGTAGGCTATGAACAAAAATACGTATGCCAATTTAAAACTATTTAATTATGTAAATGCCAATCAATTACATTGTTGGATTTTACGTATATTTTTATGTCCGTGTAGCTAATTTCAAAATTATTGTTATATTGTGCTAGTTCCTACAAATTAATTAATAAAACAATATTGATATAATTTTTTGGTGAATGTAAGAAAATAATACTTGAATTTAAATTATGTCTGTGCTAATATTTGGACAAAAATTATGACATATGCATTTTGACCTAAAAAATTGTTTTTTGGCAAAATTAAAGTTGTAACATTAACCCTTAAATGGGTATAAGGTTACCACCCAAAACTGGGTGTATATACAAATTTATCTGTAGCACCATTGTATTCTACGTGCTTTTTTATATATATGCCGTAATTTTCAATCTTTTTATTTTATTGTTTCAATTTCTATGGATAAAAGAGTAAAACAAAATTTGGTGGCAGCGCTATTCTTCATTTAATAAACTTTTTACATAAATATACTGGGTGGAATTCAGTGGGTTGTATTAAGGTCTGTATTAAAACGTGTATTAAGTAAATGGCAACATTGTAATATTTTCCACATGTATCAATGAGATTCAATTATGATTTAGAAATTTTACCACAGGGAAAAGTAATACAGATATCCTTTAGTCAAATGATCAAGTATTATTGTAAATGGAAGGTTTTAAAGGAAACTCATTATTGCAAAATTAGGTTAGAAATATGTCAAATTTTATGTGTCAAATATTTCATACCTGAATGTTAATGAAATTTAAAATATCTCAACCCCCGTTTTGATCAGTTTTGACATTTGTTCTTTTTTTCTTACTTCTGTTAATAATATTTTTTTCTTTATTTGATCCTTTGGTCTCTCACTTTTTTCTGACAGGTATTACAAAGTTGCCAAAATATTTTTCACAAAGGACTGTTTTAGCTTAAAACACGCTAATACAACCCACTGAATCTCACCCACTGTGTTTAAAATAAATCCGAACTCGGAGTAGGCTATGAAGAAAAAAACGTTTGTCAATTTGAAAGTATTTAATTAAATGTCAATTTGACACAAGATATTGCCAAAAATGTTATCTAAAAAAAATCAAAGCTTTTCTTCCTGAATCCTTATTTTAGAAATAGAAATAAATTAGATTTTATTCTTTCTTTATTATCTTTTCTGCTTAAAATTACATTTCACGATCAATTTTGACAACGACTTTTGAATTGAATTATCAGACTTACGTTTCTGTGTTCATAGCCTACTCCGAATTAGGATTTTTTTCTGAAAACTTTATTATTTTATCAGTAAAATGTAAAATAAAAATGATTTCCAAAAAAGAAAATTCAATTAAAAATTTAATTAATCTTCTTTCCATATTTCAGAATCAAATGATAGTCATCAAATTTAAAAAAAAATGTTTAGCTTGCACTAAAAATAAATTATATACAAAAATTGAGACACCCGTTTTATGTTACATTTAACTAATAAAAGTAAAGTATCAATACTGTGTCTTCTGGACTGTAGTTAAATCATTTACATACATTTGAGCGAAGTAATAGGGTCCTCCACCGTAGTAACAAATTAGAAAAAGGGTCAGTTATATTAAAACTAGACCTTAAAACTGTATATTAAGGACTATCAAAGTTTAAAAATAGTTATTAGTTTCTAAAATAATAGAGTTTTTATTACCATTTCCTCATCTCTATATCTACGTCACACATTAATTCTATTCCAAATTCTTACTTCTTTCAAACCTTCTGCTATCGCCTTTTTAAAATACGGAATCCATTTGCAAATATATAAATGCAGAAAATAACAACAATAAAACAACAGAAATAAACCAAATAATACTAGTTTAAATTTATGATGCCATGACAGATTACAAGCGTTGGTATGAAAGTAAAAGATATGTTGAATGACATAGGCTACCAGTTGTAATCAAATCTGGGACTATAATATATACGTAGTATTTTTATTAATTATGACATTAAATTACTTATTATCCACCCATATTTCCGATTATTGACCACAAGGGTTATTTTAACATATTTATACATTTTGTAAGTGCTGAAAAAAAATATATGTGACTTCAATTATTAACGAAATCCACTGTTTCAGAACAAAATCATCTCTATATCTACGTCTCAGAATATCAAAAAAATTATTACGGCTTAACGAATAACAATAAAGACTTTCTAAATTTACATATCACTTTCAGTTTAGATGAAGTTTTGTAAAAAATATATTAAAAAAAATATAGTGGAGGACCCTATTGCCTTGTCGCTAAAAGGATCGTCTTAAAGAACTAAAGAAAATCTTACTTTTTACGAAAAATCACTCATAGGTAACAGCATCACAATATACGTCCGTACACTTCAACTGTTTGTAAAAAACTGACTCCTATTATTCTAAGTGTACACGTAACACTTTTTAATTAACTAACAAAGTTAATTAATCAAGCATCAACTGATTGCGTATACCATTAAATATTTTATTAACAATTCAATATTGTTAACCCTATTCATATTTAAATTGTTGATACATGATGAATTTAAAGCAATTAATTAATGAATATATATCAATAAATAAATATATCATTACGGCTTATTGCAGATTGACAGACAATCGCCCTGAGTTTAATATATTTATGTGATTTTATGAAAAAAAATCTGTTGTGGCCAGCACAGTACCTCTCGCCATTTCCATTTTATGTTATATAAGTATTGTATTGCACTTCGCTATCGAACCGTCATTTTATAACAAAAAAAATATTACAGAACTTTACCCAAATATTGTACTTTATTGTATTTAACATGTCTTCTGCACACATACAATTCTAATTATATCTATTTTTCATTGTATGAGGAAGTTCCTAAATGTCACGGATTCTTCCATTTCATTAGCAAGATTGGTGGTATTTTTGATGGATTTTACCTACAATTTTAAATATTTAATTAATAAAACAAAAAGAAAGATTAAATGTACTTCCCAAAAAAAGCTATCAGAATGTCACTAAATCTGTTGGTTTTTGACACTGACATCTGTCATTTACAAACTATTTGAACTTGTCAACTGGTTTCCTTAAGGCCAGTTGTACAATCTCGGATTAAAATTTTAACTGCCAATTAAATAAACAAAATTGAAGCGAGATGAACTGTCAAATGACAAATTGATCATTGCTGTCAATCATCTGATTCAATATTGTTTATTTAACTGACAGTTAAAATTCTGACCAAAGATTGTAAAACTGGCCCATAGCGTAGTTTAGCCTCTTCGACGTATTACATTATATTATTCTATATATATTATAGTATCTTTATACAAGATATAATAAAATTTTTAAGTGTATTAGATGGAGAATTTTATGTTCTTCAATATTTGTAATAAAAAATCCAAAATATATATTTAGAAATTTTTTTCTAAGTAACTACTACTTCCGGTTGTCCAATTGTTACCATAACCTTTTCATCTCTTCCCAGTAATGTCAGATTGAGGAATTCATAGTTAAACAGGTCTTAAGTCTTATAGTTTTTGAGGAATCGTCCCTCCAACATCCGCACACACACACACACACATATATACACACACGCACACACACACACACATACATACACACACACACACACACACACACACACACACATCATTGTAAAAATAATAAAATCGGATTTTAGTGTCCTTGAAACGTGCTTATTAAAAATGGTAGAAATTTATATTTTTTATAAAATTAACAAATATTTCTCGATGTCAGATAAAATATAATGTGTTCCCTCAACTCGAAATAATAGTAAAATCTTTTTTCCAACTTTTCTTTCATTCCATTCAAAGCAAAAATCTCAAAACATTATTATGGGAAGAAAGAATTTTGCATAAAAGTCCAAGTCGCCTGGAAATAAGAAATAAACATGAAAGACGTCGTTTATTTTCGAGGAAAATACGAAAAATGCGAAAAAAGAGATATCAGAATAAGATATTTATGTAAAAAATCTGTTGTGGGCAGCTCAAGACCTTTCGCCATTTCCATATTAGGCTATATAAGTATTGTATTGCACTTCGCTTTCGAACCATCGTTTTATAACAAAATATTACAGAACTTTACCCAAATATTGTTTTTTATTGTATTTAACATGTCTTCTGCACAGATATAATTTTAATTATATCTCTTTTTCATTGTATGAGGAAGTTTTTAAATGTCAGAGATTCTTCCAATTCATTAACCAGATTGGCAGTATGGATATATGCATTTTACCACAATTTTACCTATAATTTCAAATATTTAATTAATAAAACAATAAGAAAGATTTAATATACTTCCCAGAAAAAGCTATCAGAATGTCACTAAAACTATTGATTTTTGAAACTGACATGTGTCATTTACAAACTATGTTATAAACATTGGAATTTGTCAACTGGTTTCCTTGGTACCTTAGCTTCTGCGATTAGAATGCTCTATAAATTATAGTGTCATTATCTTTAAATCTATACAAGATATAATAAATTTTTTAAGTGTATTAGATGGACAATTTTATGTTCTTCAATATTTAATAAAAGAAACTCTCAAAAAATTATATTTAGAAGAATTTTTCTAAAAAACTACTACTTCGGGTTGTTCAATTGTTACCAAATCCTTTTCAGCTCTTCCCAGGAATGTCAGATTGAGGAATTCATAGTTAAACAGGTCTCATGTCTTATAGTTTTTGAGGAATCGTGTCTACAACATCCAGACACACATACACACATCTCCACACACACACACACACACACACACACACACACACACACACACACACACACACACACACACACACACACACACACACACACACACACACACATCTCGCCTATGCTTGGAGTAAACATAATATTTTAATAACAGTTTTGACATATTTAAACAAATGTCACTGTCAGGAAGCAATTACATTAAAATTAATAATGAAACCGCGTTACGGAGATTATATTGATTCTAATGAAATTAAGGTTTTTAAAAATAATACAGAATTGAAGATTTTTTTAAGAAACTACTACTTCCGGTTGTCCAATTGTTACCAAAACCTTTCAGCTCTTGCCATTAATCTCAGATTAAGGAATACGCAATTAAATTGGTCTTATGTATAATAGTTTTTGAGGAACCACACATGCACATACATCCACACACACACGCAGACATCATTTTAAAAATGTTAAAATCGGATTCTAGGGACCTCAAATCGTGCTTATTCAATAAAATCTGGATATGCGAATTTTAGCATGAATCCAATACCTCTCTTAGCGAGAGGTAAAAAATATGTTTTTTTATCTTAATCGTTATTTATTGAGTAGTACTTTAAGTACAAATTGTATATTTTATTACTTTTTGTTAAGGTGGAGGACCCCATTGGAAAATTATTGAATTATCAAAGCCTACCACGATGCCGGTGGTGTGCTAGCAGATAAGACAATGTATTACGATTGACAGTAGAATTTCGGGCTTTGAAATATTCAAACGATGATCAAGCCTGTCGCTTGTCGTTTTATGAATTCAGCGTTTCGAATTCGAAGGCGAGGGAAATCGGTTACATGAATTTTTTACGTCATATACGGAATGACAAATTAGATAAGCCTTTTTTCCTGCGATGTGAAATATAGAGGGACGGAATATAAAAAGGATTAATGTCTATTTGGAATATTCGCAGAGAAGGGTTTCACAATTTATTTAAATCCAAGATTTTATTCTTTTTCTCTTTATCTCCATTTCATTGTATTCAGTTATGGACGAAGATATTTCTACCCTACAATGGATAAAATAAGAGATTGTTTGCATATCTAACCTTTCGTGTACTCATAATTTTAAATATTCAATATAATTTCAAATTTTTTAGCTCTCGCTTAAAGAGGTATTGAAATCATGCTAAAAATATCCATATTTTGGTGAATAAACACGTTTTTCGTATTTTGTACAGTAATGTACTATTTTAAAATACTCAAAATCGTACAGCAATGGGTTACTTTACTACATAGCAAACGTTACTGCAAAACAACAAATTTTCATTAAAAAATCTGTTGTGGCCAGCACAAGACCTCTAGAAAGATATTAGGCTATATAAGTATTGTATTGCACTTTGCTATCGAACCGTCGTTTTGTAACAAAATATCTTGTAACAAAATATTACAGAACTTTACCCAAATATGGTTTTTTATTGTATTTAATATGTCTTCTACACACATATAATTCTAAGTATATCTATTTTTCATTGTATTAGGATGTACCTATTCATTAACCAGATTGGCGGTATTTCTGATGGATATATGCATTTTACCTATAAATTCAAATATTTAATTAATAAAACAATAAGAAAGATTAAATGTACTTCCCAGAAAAAGCTATCAGAATGTCAATAAAACTCTTGATTATGTTATAAACATTTGAATTTGTCAACTGGTTTCCTTAGTGTATTTTCGCCTACTCGACTTATTATATCCCGATATTCTATATATTATATCGTCTTTATCTTTAAATTTATAAAAGATATAATAAAAAAATTAAATGTATCAAATGTAGAATTCTGTTCTTCAAAGTAATATCAAAAATTTGCAAAAAATAATATAAATTTGTGAGGTACCAGGCCGACGTATTTATCTTCCTACTGCTTTATAAGCAAAGAAAATATTCAGGCAATTTTTTTGCTGCCAAATAAATCAATAATTGTAAACAGGAACATATATCAACATAGTTCACTCGCGCTGTTGTGATCATTTATCTATAACGTGAACAGTAAATAAGAACACGATAAAATATAGCAATAGCAACATGTGTTGGAAGTTGGAACCCAAATCTGGAACTTGTCTCAGATAAAAAGAAGGGTGTATGAAAGACAGGAAACTTAAGATTTATTTGCAAAGATAGGAAAAGAAGTGGAGTTTTCCTTAAAATATTAAGAAACAAAACAAAATTTTGCACTTTCTTGTTAAATGGTTATTTATCTCCTATTTATTACACTTCGTTGTCGAAACGTAGTTTTATAATAAAAAATCTGTTGTGGCCAGCACAAGACCTCTCGCCATTTCCATATTAGGCAATAAGTATTGTATTGCACTTCCCTTTCGAACCGTCGTTTTATAACAAAATATTACAGAACTTTACCCAAATATGGTTTTTTATTGTATTTAATATACAAACCTTGTACAAACAAACGCAATGGCATTCATTGGTGCGGCGTAATTCTACGTCATACATGGCGGGAATTCAAATAATCAAATTTCATTATTTTTTTCTGGCTAATTAACAAAAATTTTGTCAAAAGAAAAAATATAGGTAGCAAGTTTTTACCTACTCTTCAAAAATATTAAATAAAAAAAGGTACGCAAGTAGCCCATTGTACGTACAGTAAAATTTTTGAAAGGAGTCCAATTAAGATCATGAGTATGATTAACGAATTAACAAATTAGCGTATATTTATCTCTCTCATTTGCAATGATTATAAGCGAGAGCAACAAGGATGGATATAATACGCTTGTCTTTCAAAAATTCATATTGTTTCGACTGAGTTAGGACACTTAAAAAACCAAAAAGGACACATCATTTAACAGTAACAATAATTTTTAAAAAAGTATACACCCGTTTCGAGAACTATGTATTCGTAGAACACTAACGCCAACTAAAACAAATAATAATAATCCATACTAATATAATAAATGCGAAAGTAATTATGTGTGTCTATGTATACTCATATATAAATACTCTACAAATGCGTACATTTACGTAACATTCTCTTTGCAATCAAATAATATTACTACCAAGTTTATATCTCTACCCATTTTTGAATTATTGCCCCAAAAGTCAATATACCCCACTTTTAGATAAAAACTTCAAAATTTTCAAAAATCTAATTTTTATCTATCTAGATACTTCTCAATGCGCTGATTCCAAATTTTGAAACCGCAGGTCGATATCTCGTTTCGTTCTCGAGATATTTAGATTTAAAGTTTTGCACAAAACTGCCCATTTTTGGGTAATAACCCAAAAATGGGTCGAGATATGAATTTGGCGACATCACCATTCGATTCTACGGACAAAAATACATAAGTGTACCAATTTTCATGATTTTTGTCCAACCGGTTCATTTTTTATTAATAAAAGTTTGAAAAACCCTGAAAATGGCCAAAATCTGAAAAAATCGTAAGGGGTACCCCTTAAGATTTTTGCGATTTTTGGCCATTTTCAGTTATTTTGCTTTAGAGATTGTATGCGGTGTTCAAAAATTCTGAAAATTGGTGTACTTATGTAATTTTACCCGTAGAATCGAATGGTGTTGTCGCCAAATTCATATCTCGACCCATTTTTGGGTTATTACCAAAAAATGGGCAGTTTTGAACAAAACTTTGAATCTAAATATCTCGAGAACGAAAAGAGATATCGACCTGCGGTTTCAAAATTTGGAATCAGCGCATTGAATAGTATCTAGATACATAAAAATTATATTTTTGAAAATTTTGAAGTTTTTATCTAAATGTGGGGTATATTGAATTTTGGGGCAATAATTCAAAAAAGGGCAGAGATATGAACTTGGTAGTAATATTAAATGGGACACGCAAATACATTGC
The DNA here is from genome assembly GCA_943142095.1 of Ophonus ardosiacus. Classification (NCBI taxonomy): domain Eukaryota; kingdom Metazoa; phylum Arthropoda; class Insecta; order Coleoptera; family Carabidae; genus Ophonus; species Ophonus ardosiacus. The sequence continues at coordinate 3,824,682 of OW964839.1, forward strand.
TGTCAATCAAATGTCGAATCGTAACCATGGATAGGACAAACCCAATGTTTCACGTTAAAAAATACTCACGGTATGAGTAATCATAATATGATAATTTTATTGGATTTATAGAATATTTTCTAAGGAACTTTCTGTATGGAATTTGTAAAAAATTGTATTATGTTCGTGTTACAATTTTACTGGATATATAGGATCTTTTAAATGAACTTTTGGTGTGGGATTTGTACAAAATACATTAAATTAACGCAAGGTCTTGTGCTGGCCACAACAGATTTTTTAATTATAAGTTTATTTATTAATTCAGACCTTAATTCACAGCTGAAGAAATAACGTTATTTTCTGTCAGTGTGTAAGTATTTTATTTTTCAAATATTTGGGATCGCGTGACCCTGTGTGTTTAGTGTTTTATATCATTATAATAACAGTAGTATTCTAGATATGTACCCTCATAAAAACTAAGTAAACGACACTACTATATCTGAAAGAATGGGCTGAGCTAAAATCTTATTGTATACAATTCGCAGATAATCTTGATCGAATTTCTTTAAAAAAAATACTGTCACTGTAAAGTCATCAACGCGTATGATGTTAGCATTTACCGTGCACCGATTATTGCGTCCAAAATACTAAAAATAAACCGACCCCCCCCACCCACCCCCCCCCCCCCCCCCCCCCACTGTATGAAACTCAATAACGGCTTGCAAATCTGCCGATATGGGTCCGGCATTATTCAATTTTTCCGAGGGTTAGAGGCGATTCACGCTGAATTTTAAATCGCTCAACGCCCGATCCCTTCTGTAATACTGATTTTAATTCACATTACAATTCACAAAGGGCCTCAGAGTTTTACATATCAATACCGGAGCTGTTCGCACTTACACACAGAAGAAGATGTGCCATCTTGAGATGGAGAGAGATGGAGGAAACCTCCAAGAAGTAAGGAAGACAAGAAGGGGAATATGGATTGTATTTTTACGGCAAGAATAACAGCATACTTTTTTTGTATAGTGGCAAGTGGAAGATATAAAAGTACTTATAATAAATAATAAAACCAATGCGGTTTTCAATAAAGATAAAGAAGAAACATGAGCGAATTTACAAATGAATATAACAGCCAGAATTCTAACAGCTATCAATGTCGAAATTAAGATTAAGAAATGTGGTATGGTGAACGTCAATTCGATGTATTTTGTTCAAATTCTCTATCAAAAATTCCTTGGAAAAGATTCTATATCTTGAAGGGTGCGAGTGATTTTAATGAAATTTTTTCTGGGATGTAGAGAATAACTCAACTTGATTTCTTGGTAATAGGTCATTTTTCTGTACGGTGCATAGTTTTTGTGTAAAAAAATTTTAAAGGTGCAATTTTGGTTTTTAAAAACAATATTAAGACGAAGAACGTTTCTTTGGCGTATCATTCAGAACATTTAAATGGAATTATTTATGATATGAGGACAATTTGAAAAAAGTTAAATACATAAACATAAATTATGACAATGGGCGGTTATTCCACAGTGGTTAAAAAGGCCTAAAGCATTATATTTAAAAATTATAATTTTTGAAGGTTCATGTCCGCGATTTATGTGCATTTCGAAATTGTTGTCAAACATCCCATAAATAACTAAGTAAAAACAAATATTCCAATGTCAAGTATTTGATAAATCGAACGACTTTTGTTTTTTGGTTAAAGTTGTCAGAACCATGTCTTGCTTGGTATCAAATGAAAGGTATTGTGAAGGGCTGTCATGTAGAAATGTCAAAAATTTGACAGCTCGACCGGCTTTTGTTTTTTGGTTAAAGTTATCAGAACCATGTCGTGTTTGGTATCAAATGGGAGGTATCGTCAAGGGCTGCCATGCAGAAATGTTAAAAATTTGACAGCTCAATTGGCTTTTGTTTTTCGCATAAAGATAAGTCGTTCGGGTATTCGGAAGAATGTTACCGGTAGCAATTTGGGTTTAAACTGCGCCTAGGCTGTTATAGAACACTGTTGGCGGAGCCCTAGGGAATTTTCGCTAGTATCCAGTAAAATTGTACCACGAACATATACTATTTTCTACAAATTCCATACCGAAAGTTCCATGGAAAATATTCTATAGATCCAATAAAACTATAAAACAAACATTCACCATGTAAATTGCACTTGTCACTGACATCTGTCAATTAGAATTTTTTGAATATATCAGCTTTTTCCGTGATTAAAGCAAAACTGACTAATTTTTCAAAATTAATATCTTTATAATTATTTAAATCTATACCTACTGAATATGAAGGAAAATGAATAATCAAACCATATATACAATAAGATATTCTTTCAAATTGATAATCACATAAAATGTCAACAATGATATTTAATTGCGTTTTTCAAGAAAAACTGTTAAGAACTTCAAATAAGGGAACTTTCGGCTGACCAATTATAACCAAAACCTAATCAGCTCTTCCCAGTAATGTCAGATTGAGGAAACCGCAGTTAAACATATCTTAAGTCGTATAGTATTTGAGAAACCGTGGTTCCAACAAACACACACACACATACATATACGGACATTTTAGGGACCTTAAAACGTGCTTATCCACTAAAATCTGGATATGCGATTTTCAGCATAAATCAATCATTTTTTGATTAGTCTGTACTTCACAAAATAGGTATCTTGTAAACCAATCTATAAAATGTTTTCCAAAATCTTCCTTTAAAGTTTTCTAAACAACAGTATCCCTTCTTTGAAAAAAGGGAGAAACTATCATTTGCATAATCAAGTTTAGTTTAAATTTCCCCCAAAGTGAGAAATAATCCACCCCCTAACTTATTTACATCGAACGCACCCTTGAAAAACTAAGACATCCATCAAATCGCCCTTGGAATAGGAAAACAACTGCAAGCGCAACAAACAACGAACATACTTGCTGCCAATAGCAACGGGGTTGAGGAATAGCCAAGAAACTGCCCAGGGGCGCACGTGAATAAGGGTGGAAAGAGATTAGGAGGCAGTAAATTAAGCAAAAGATACGGGCTGCTGGAAAAGTTTCTGGAATCTAGTAGGTCCAGTAGGGAAAGCGATTTTTACTAACATATTCATAAAATATGACATTTTTACCTTTCGTTTTTAATAAATAAATACTTTTAGGGTCCCAAGAATACAATTTTACTACTTTTACGATGATACCTCACTCTCTCTCTCTCTGTGTGTGTGTGTGTGTGTGTGTGTGTGTGTTTGTGTGACAAAAATTTCTCCGACGCTAACTCTAATACTACAATTCTAAACATTATAATTCGTTCGTACTCCTCTTCTTTACATCCGTATGAGAAGCTAATTATATTTTGGTTATAATAGGTCAACCGGAAGTTCCCTAAGCTGAAGTTCGTAACAGTTTTTCTTTAAAAAACGCAGTTAAGACAATCCTATAGCGGTGCTATTTGCGTACCTTTTTTTATTTAATATTTTTGAAGAGCAGATAAAAACTTGCTACCCATATTTTTTCTTTTGACAAAATTTTTATTAATTAGCTAGAAAAAAAAATATGAAATTTGATTATTTGAATTCCCGCCATGTATGACGTAGAATTACGCCGCACCAATGAATGGTCGTAAAGCCATAGCGTTTGTTTTAACGGGTGATGTAGATCTCCTGTTTGACGTTTCAACAATAGTTTGGAGGTTAGTATTTTAGTTTGTCTTTTTGGTATCGATATTTTAAATTACATGTAACTACCTATGTGTTTATTTGTGAGTAATTAATATATTTGAGAGCCCAGAGAGAGAGAGAAAAAAATGAACTAATGTCAAATTCAAATTAAAACTTTCTCGCACGCAGTGCCATCTCTACGTTACATATTTATACATGGTTTCCTTCTCGAGTTCAATATAATGACGTCACAGAAAATTTTCTTTCTTAATTTACTAAAAAACAAATATTTTTTTAAAATAAAATTTATATTTTTATATATGTTTTCAACATAACATTACGTATATAGTGATAGAAATCGGATTTTCAGTACCACGCAAGTAGCCCATTGACGGAATGTAATGTGCTGATCACAACAATATTTTAAAATAGTAATGAATGAATTTCTGTTGAGATACTTTTTATTTATTTTTAAACGCTGTAAGCATTTAATTTTTAGTTCTTTTTATATATAAATTACTATTGAAAACCTCTGCAAATATAAGCGTAAACGTAAAACGGTGGAGAGCTGAAAAAATATAAAATATTTGAATGAAAAGAATTTTGCCGGAGAGAAAAGAAATGATTTAATTGTTTGGTTTTCCAAGGCGCAACGAAACGCTTAAGAACGGCCGAGAAATTAAGATGCGCAAAAAGAGGAAAATGGCCTTTTGTCTGCATTATTTCTTCCGTTTCCACAAATTGAATTATGAATGCAAATCAACGAGTATTAGTTGCTTTGTTAGTAGAAAAGTTTTGCTTAAATTATTCGCTCAATGAGATGAATAAACATAATATTGAGACTATATTATAAACTGCTTTTAAATGACCAAAAGGAAATCTTATGAAACGTGTCAAGTATTAATTTGTAAATACCGTGAGTATATTTTCACGTGAAACATTGAATTTGTAATATCCTTGGTCACGACTTGACATTTGATTGACAGCAATGTATTTGCCTGTTCCATTTAAATTGAAACAAAAGGAACGAATTTGACAGTTGACAAGACGTCAATAGAGGTTAATTTTGTTTAAATAATTATACCTGCTTTCTAAATTAAATTTAGTTGTAGGAAAAATAGTGTGTGCACCTTGTGCCCGAGTGATTTTCTGACTAGACTAAATTTCTTACAATATTTAAATATAATACTTCTGTCAAATTCATTGCCTTTGATTCATTTTCAATGAGACAGGCAAATACATTGCTGTCAATCAAATGTTAAGTCGTTACTTATAGGAAAATTCAACGGTTATCTTTCATATTGACAAGATGTCATCAGAGGTTAATTTTGTTTAAATAATTATACCTGTTTTCTAAAAATTAAATTTAGTTGTAGAAAAAATATTGTGTCCGAAATATGTTTAGTGCTCTCGAGTGATTTTTGATATTTCATTTTAAATGGGACAGGCAAATACATTGCTGTCAAACCAATGTCGATTCGTAACCATGGATAAGACAAACACAATGTTTCTCGTTAAAAAATACTCACGGTATTATATTAGAGGAGTTTCACCAAGTGTCGCAATTGTATTGTACTTTATTGTACTTTTATTATTATTACTTGACGGAAGGTAAAAATAAATTATTTACATAATTTTTCCAAGATGGCGGTTCTTCTGAAAGTACACCAAAGGCGAAAGCTTGCATTTTTACTTCTCGCTAAGTGAGGTATTGCTAAAAATCGCATATCCAGATTTTAATGAATAAGAACGTTTTAAGAGGCTCTGCATTTTGTATTATGAAAATACACAAAATGTAGATTAAAAATTCAAACGGCTGTAACTCGAGATCCGATAAACTTGATAGTAATATTATTTTCTTGTAAAGACAATCACCCATATTCTGTAACACAATAGATAACTTTTATCGATCGATAATAAATTGTAGCCAATAATTACAGCAGACACTGAATAAAAAATGAAACTGACAGATGATACATTTATTTCTATTTGTCAAAAATTATCGTAAATCGATAATACTTATCGATCGATATCGACGGAGTTATAGAATAAGGATGAATGTTACGTAAGTGTACGCATTTTTAGAGTGATTTATCTAGTAGCCCAAATAACTCCATGGAAACCAGTTGAAAAATTAAAATAGAAAAATATGAGTTGTCAGTGTCAAAAATCCATTTACATTTCTGAAGGCTTTTTCTGGGATGTACATTTAGTATTTCTTATTTAATTATTAATTAAAAATTTAAAATTTGCGGCCTCGCCTCAAGATAGGAACTTATAATGCCAGAAGTACGAGAAAGGCAAAAGAGAAGATGGAAGGACTGTTTAGCAGAAGATTTGAGAGAGGAAGAACTGTGTCACGAAGGTGCTTTGGACAGGAATGAGTAGAAGAGAAGAGTAAGAAACAGCGACTTCTAATAAAATAGGGAAAAGTTGAAGCAGGAGGAAGTGTTAAGTGCAATACATAATGTACGTTCGTATTCGTATTAAAATTTTATTAGATTTTATAATCTTTTCAAAGGAACTTTCAGTATGGATATGTAAAAAATAGTGTGTTCTTGTTACAATTATACAGGATATATAGAATCTTTTTCAAGGAACTTTTGGTATAGGATATGTACAAAATACATCGAATTGACGGAAGGTTTTGTGCTGGCCATAACAGATTTTTATTAACACTGTTAAATATAAAACATCCAAAAATTAAAAATACCCAAAATTTTGTAGGATAAAGCCTTATTTTTATAACCCACGATTGGCCTATAAGAGTATTTTTTTAAGAACAACTAGAGCTTTAAATAAAAAGTAATTTCGGGTTAATTATCCAATAGGCACTAAAATCTAATGGATTCTTTCCATATTAAAATATCCATGACGACCATATTACTAAAATCCAATCTCAATATGCGAAGCACCAATTAATTCCATATTCGCTGATTCGATATTCCTCATAATTATACCAAGTCAAAGTTGGAGCTTTGTTGACCATGCATTGCAGTTTGAGTATTTCCTGTATTGAATATCGAACGAGTAGAGTCGACGTTTGTTATTACCCTGGTCCTATTCCGTGTTCCGTAACAATTACTAGAGTTGAATCGCAAAATGCGCAATCTATTAACTCGATATGTAGACGACGTAACTTTGTTCCAAACTTAGATTGGATATTAAATGAAATTTCATTTGATTTATTTGCTATTTTCAGTATGATTTTAATTGCACACTAATTGAATATTGAATCAGACAAAAGGCATATGCGGTCGCATTTTAGGGGAATCTACAAGGTGTCCAGAAAGTAAAATTTTGTAGATGGATAAGTTAATCAAATGTTTACACTGTAAACTTCTATCGTGCGATTTTTTTTTCTCTTGTCATTAATCTTAACGGCAGGTCTTAGACGGGACATATTTATATTCCTGAGCAGGCTGTGCCTCTGAATAAAATACAGTGACAGCGAAAAACGACCACCGTACTTCCATGTTTCACATCAGCGATTTTTCGGCTAAATCTTTCAAACGAACGACCGAGAAACGTTTGGGACAAGAGCTACACACAAATTCGATATTAAACACTTTGATTATAACTGTTATTTGAAATACTTTCTCTCAATTCATATATAATTAACCGTTCAACGTTTTGTGTTTTGCAACTCTAAGTAATGTTGAAAAAGGATTAAAAATTACTTGTTTGGCATTTGGATAGACTGCTAGATTAAATTTATTTTAAAAATTTAGCAGTGCAGACACTCAGATTTTATTTTTTTCTGTGTGAACCGTAACAGATATCACAAATTACAGAGAGAGAGAGAGAGAAAAGTTTACTATTGAATGTATCTTTCTGAAGAAAAATAAATTCATGTTTTCAGCATTGCCATAAAAAGTTACGGTCTAATTAATGTTGGGAGACCTAAGTTTCATACACTAGTGGTTCACTAATAATAACAAGTATCACCTTAAAAGATGACTTATAAACTCAAATAAGGCGTCCGATTATTATAAGCAAAATTAATTTTTTTTCGAAGAACTTTGAAGCAGATTTCTGGCTAAATGGTACACTTTCCGGTAGAAGCAAGTTTGGTTAAATCGTCTTATTTTAGCCTGAGGAATCTGTGGTTAAGCCATGTCCCCGTATTTAAGAGACACCCTGCATAACATAAAATTAAAATGGCGAGACATATTGTACTAGCCCTCGCTAAGAGAGGTATTGGAATCATGCTAAAAATCGCATATCCAGATTTTAGTGGATAAGCGCGTTATAAGGTCCCTGTAATCCGATTAAAACATTTTTACGATGATATCCATGTGTGTGTGTGTGCGTGTGTGTGTGTGCGTGTGTGTATGTGTGTATGTGTGTATGTATGTCTGGAGGTTGTAGGGACGATTCCTCAAAAACTGTAAGACTTAAAAAATATTTAACTGCAGTTTCTTCAATGTTACATTCCTGGGAAGAGCTTTAGAGATAAAGACACTATAATTTATAGAGTAAACTAATCGCAGAGGCTAAGGCACTAAGGAAACCAGTTGACAAATTCCAATGTTTATAATATAGTTTATAAATGACACGTCATTGTCAAATATCAACAGTTTTAATGACAATCTGATAGCTTTTCTAGGAAGTATATTTAATTTTTCTTATTGTTTTATTAATTAAATATTTGAAATTATAGGTAAAATTGTGGTAAAATGCATATATCCATCAGAAATACCGCTAATCTGGTTAATGAATTGGAAGAATCTCAAACATTTAGAAACTTCCTCATACAATGAAAAATAAATATAATTAGAGTTATATGTGTGCAGAAGACATGTTAAATACAATAAAAAACAATATTTGAATAAAGTTCTGTAATTTTTTTGTTATAAAACGACGGTTTGAAAGCGAAGTGCAATACAATACTTATATAGCCTAATATGGAAATGGCGAGAGGTCTTGTGCTGGCCACAACAATTTTTTTCATTTAGAGATAATAAATTATTGCTACATAAAACCATGCCAAATTTAGTTCACTCCTATAAATTCCAAAATTATTTCTCTCACATTCTCTGCAACTTTAAACATCTTACATTTCCACGGCTTTCTCTTGAGCACAGTAACAATGCACATAACACTGTCACAGCGCTCCGTATACATCTTACTATAAAATTTTACAACTGTTTCTGCCATGGCACTCTGGATAACGATAAACATATCACGCTAACGACTCGTCATTGTCGACTCAGAGCACCAGATGTCGTCAATGCTGCTTCCAGGAGCCAGGAGAGGGAGCGAGAATCCTGGAAAGAATAAGGATATGGAAACGGAGAAGACTTAATAACGTGGTTGCAAGGACCTGCGTGGAATTTTTTATCTGGAGAGAAGGAAAAGATTTAATGGATGAATGGAGATGTGATAATATAAAATAAGAGATATGTTGAATTTTTTACCTCTCGCTAAGAGAGGTATTGGAATCATACTAAAAATTGCATATCCAGATTTTAGTGAATAAGCACGTTTTAAAGTCCTGTAAAGTTGTAAATTCAGTTATTTGGTGATTATCAAATGAATATCAGAGTTGCTGATGGTTGATGTTATTATATTGTTATTATGTTTAAAAACCAAGTAAATTCTGTATTTATAATAAAAAATCTCAGATATCTAAATAAAGAAGAATGCAACAATGAAACTCCATAACGAAAAAAAAAATCTGTTGTGGCCAGCACAAAACCTTCCGTCAATTCGATGTATTTTGTATATATCCCATACCAAAAGTTCCTTGAAAAATATTCTGTATATCCTGTAAATTTGTAACACGAACCCCCTATTTTTTACAAATTCCATACCGAAAGTTCCTTTCCCTATTTCATTAGGGGTCGCTGTTTCTTACTCTTCTCTTTTAATCATTCCTGTCCAACGCATCTTCTTCACACAATTCTTCCTCTCTCAAATCATCTGCTACACAGTCCTTCCATCTTCTTCTCTTTGGAGGGACACTCTATCATATTCACACATAACTTTCTGACCCTATACTTTCAACTTTGGTTTTGCATTTGACACTGACATCTGTCAATTAAATTTTTCTGAATATATCTGTTGTTTAACAAAGCTGACTAATAAAAACCGTATAGAGAATATGGTATTCTTTCATAGTGATAATCACAAAATGTCGAAAAATAATATTGCACGCAGCGTCTGCTGCCCTCATCGTCTCCACTACTCTTCTGCGTTTCTACAAGAGAAACACATGGTCACCGCTTCCAACCGCAGACAGCGTCCACATTGGAATCATCTGAATCCTGCATTTCGTCCCATCGAGTCCCTGCCTTCCAAATATTATTCCTGTCTCTCCCGTCAAGGTCAGTACTTTGATGTTCACCTTGATAATCACCAAACTCTAATTTCGCGAGATTTCATTTTATTATTCATTACTTAAATTACAATTAGTCCACTAGCGACTTGGTCCTTCGAGCATTAACAGGTCCCTATAAAACGATTTTAACATTTTTACGATGATGTCCCGTGGCCGCGTGCCAGAGTGTCTGGGGAACCGAGTTCGATCTCGACCGACGTCAAATATTTAGAATTTTAAATGGCACAAAAGTGACCCCTGTGGTGCCCTCTCCACGCCAGCAATGTGTGTCCGTGAGGTGACGCCTAGTAAGCGCCCGCATAGTACAAATATGTCATCATCATTACTGATGTCTACATGCGTTGTAGATAATGGCACACCCAGAAATGGGTAATATGCCGTGATGATATATTTATTTATTTATCTTTTAGTAGTAAATACTGAAAATATGATAGCGATCTGTCCAATACTTTTCGAGATTGAGGACTTACTTACCTTCGACAGGTAAAGAAAAAAATGGTGGATGCGCTTAACATTTATCTTACATTTATTTAAATAATTGTTATCTATCTTTATATACATACAGTGGTAAAGATATATTCCATTATTATTGTCGACCCGTAATACTCGTGAATACTAAGCATTATACGCCCCTATCAAAACATAAACGTAAACATGTTTCTTGTAAACAGTGACCCGTAGCGTGGTCGTGGTCTGTAACCTCTCTCTCTCGTAGTTGCGTTTGTTTTAAATGTGTATCAGTTGACCACGAAATTATTCGACCAAAAACAATGCAAACATACAGAGAATGTTTGCATACAAACAGACATGACTGGAAGAAAAGCGGACATATATTTGTGAATACATTATGTTTAATGTAAACTAATTTATTTGTAAGAAGAAAGCCCCACAACCGGACAAGTCCCGATAACTGTGCAGCACTAATAACTTACAAAAAAATACCTCATTTTCAAAACAAATTAAGAAATTAAATTAAATGAAGTTAAATAAGATTAAATTAAATTAAATGAATGGAAAATAGCAAGAGAAAAAACCTTTTTAAATTTAATGAAAGCTCTTTATAGTGTTCGAACAAGATTTTGTCTATGCCAGTAAATAGACTATAAAAAAAATCTGTTGTGGCCAGCACAAGACCTTCCGTCAATTCCATGTATTTTGTACAACTCCCATACCAACAGGTCCTTGGAACAGATTCTATATAATATCATGTAAAATCGAACACGAACACATACTATTTTTTACAAATTCCATGCCAAAAGTTCATTTGAAAAGGTTCTATAAATCCAATAAAATTATAACATAAACTACACTATCTTCTCTTTGGCCTTTCTCTGCGTGTCACTTGCGAGCAACACTATGACATACCAATTTTAGGTCCTATACTTTTTTCCATATTTGGTTTTGCACTTGCAACTGACATCTGTCAATTAAATTTTTTTAAATAATTATGTCAGCTGTTTCCATGATAAATAGCGAAGCTGACAAATTTTTGAAAATTAATTTCTTTATAATGCTTTAACTCTACATCTATTGAATATGAAGGAAAATGAATAATCAAACCATATAGAGAAGACTATTTTCTTTAATAAATATAATAACAAAATGTCAAAAAATAATATTTAACTGCGTTTTTTTAAGAAAAATTGTTAAAAACTTCAAATAAGGGTACTTCCGGTGGATCAATTATAACCAAAATCTAATCAACTCTTCATATGGATGTACAGAAGAGGAATACGAAAGAATTATAATTTTTAGAATTATAGTATTGGAGTTATCGTCGGAGAAAAATTTGTCACACACGGACACACATACACACACACGCACACGCACACACACACACACACACACACACACACGGACACACACACACACACACACACACACACATATATATATACATACAGACATCATCTTAAAAATAGTAAATTCGTATTGTAGGGACCCTAAAACGTGCTTATTCATTAAAAACTCACCACCGAATTTTTTGACCAAAGACAATACCTTCCTTACCTAAAGGTGACGGAAGGTAAAAACAATAACATTTTATATGAAACATTTTTTTCACTTTCTAATAGTTACGAAGTTATTTGAAAACTAAATATTGACCAAGGTCTCCACAACATTTGTCTTAGTAAAATTATTCGATTTTTTTACAAACACATCTAAGATGACTTCTGAAAGGTAAACAAAAAGTCTCATTTAATCAAAATCGTAACTCTTATAGTTTTCGAAATGACAAAGGTAAACACCAAAAAACTCATTTTTTACTGCCTGTTATCTTGGAAACTATTGAAGATCGGGCCCATATTGATTAAGCTTGTTTTACTCATTTTGGTCAGTACTATAAGCCCTCATAATTTGTTGCACTTATTTTTTAAAAACCGTATATAGGGCATATAAATTTAGGATTTAGATATTGGGTGGTAAAAGTGCAACATCGGACACAGGTCAAGTCTATTGTATTCCGAATTCAAAACAAGCGAAATTACAAACAATTTTCGTTTGGATTTATCAACGAACTATTCACTAGACCCCAAAAAGAAAAGCACATTTTTATTGTTAGTTAATTACTAAAAAACATTTCAATCCATATTTCTATTGTATTGTGTTGCATGAACATTTGCTATTTGCTTTTCTATCGCTCTTATTACATGGTATTTTCAGTCCCTCTGGTGGTATTTTTCCACGACACTAATTCGCATTTGATGACAAAGACCGGGCGTGATTTCGCTTGAGTTGTATAATAAAGTTTCCATAGACGGCACAATGCGGTCGGGAAAATGGGCACGTGCCCCGAATTCCAACCCAGAAGCCTCGATCCCAAATTTCAATCAGCGTCGCATCGGCGCTGATGCGCGACGTTGCAATGCAATTGAACTTTATTACAGCGTTGCAATTTACGACGTGTTCGTTGCTCGGGGAATACGACTGGAAAGAACCCTTGTTGTGACTTGCAGAACTGGAAAATTAAAATTGCACTCTAGGTAAGGGATGATAGTGTCAGGGTTCAAATCTCAAGAGGAAGAAATGTGTTTGAGTATTGCACGATTTTTTACCTCTCGCTAAGAAAGGTATTGGATTCGTGCCGAAAATATCTATATTTTAGTGAATAAGCACGTTTTAGGTCACTAGGATCCAATTTTAATACTTTTACAACAGAGCTGGGCAGTAACTAGTTACTTTAGGAACTTAGTTACTAACTAGTTACTTTTACGTAACTTGTAACGTAACTTAGTTACTTTTTAAAATATGGTAACTGTAACTGTAACTTAACTTGCTGAGGAAAAGTAGTTGGTAACTTTACGGTTTTTAGTTACTAGTTACTTGAGTAACTTAAGTTACTTAAAGTAACTCAGAATTTAGAATGTAACTTAAGTTAGTCAAAGTAAAAATTAATCATTATCTACTAATAAGTCTAGGAAATAATGTCTGCATGTTTTATACATTATAATGGTCATGTCATGTTAGAAAGAAAGTAGATTCTTTATATCTTGGTTTAAGAAATCAAAATTGAAAAATAAATTAATAAATTTTTTTTTAAAATCACAGCAACCGGGCCCTTCGAGCCCTTGTCAAAGCGGGCCCTAGGCCGTGGCCTCGTCGGCCTAGGCGGTAATAAGGCCCTGTAGGTCCGTTAACATTAACAATAATAATCTGATTGAGTGTTGCCAAGCAATAACGTTAAAATTTAGGTTAACGTAGTTAGTGCAAAAACTCCCTGATATGGATACTACACAATAACTAAGTCAACAGTCTAAATCTACACTTCACGCCATTAAAAGTAGTTAGAAAGTAACTCAAGGTAACTAAGTTACTTTTAATGAGTAACTAGTAAATAACTTAGTTCTTTCACCAAAGTAACTGGAACTTAAGTAACTTAGTTACTTTTTTTTGGAGGTAACTGTAACTGTAACTAGTTACTTTTTAAAAGTAACTTGCCCAGCTCTCTTTTACAATAATGTCTGTGTGTGTGTGTGTGTGTGTGTGTGTGTGTGTATGTATGTGTGTGTGTGTGTGTATGTATGTGTGTGTGTGTATGTATGTGTGTCCGTGTGTAACAAATTTTTCTCCGACGATAACTCCAATACTACAATTCTAAAAATTATAATTCTTTCGTAATCCTCTTCTGTACAACAATATGAAGAGTTGATTAGATTTTGGTTATAATAGATCCACCGGAAATACCCTTATTTGAAGTTTTTAACAGTTTTTCTTAAAAAAACATAGTTAAATATTATTTTTGACTTTTTGTTATTATACATATTAAAGAAAATACTCCTCTCTATACGGTTTGATTATACATTTTCCTTCATATTCAATAGATTAAGATTTAAAGCGTTATAAAGGAATTAATTTTCAAAAATTAGTCAGCTTTGCTATTTATCATGTAAACAGCTGATAGGTATATTCAAAATATTTTAATTGACAGATGTCAGTTGCAAGTGCAAAACCAAATTTAGAAAGTAAAGTATCTAAAATTGGTATGTCATAGTGTTCCTCGCAAATGACATGCAGAGAAAGGCCAAAGAGAAGATGGAAAGACTGTATCGCAGAAGACTTGAGAAAGAAAGGACTGTGTGAAGAAGATGCGTTGGACAGAAATGAGTGGAAGAGAAGAGGAAACAGCGACCCCTAATAAAATAGGGGAAAGCTGAAGAAGAAATGAAGGAAGTGTCAAGTTCATTTTACTTAGTGTGTGTTTATGTTATAATTTTATTGGATTTGTAGAACCTTTTCAGATGAACTTTTGGTATGGAATTTGTAAAAAATAGTATGTGTTCGTATTCGATTTTACATGATATTATATAGAATCTGTTCCAAGGACCTTTTGGTATGGGATTTGTACAAAATAGATCGAATTGACCATTGGCCACAACAGATTTTTTTTTTGTACACCGTAAACCGTGGTAATAAGTATTAATAATAATAGTCGTCATTATGAACAATTATTACTTTTTCTAAAAATGTCTTACATATTTAAAATTAATATCTATAGAACTAACTTCTTCGTTTAAATTTTCCTCATTTACTTAAAAATCTCTTTAAAAAGAATAAAATCCCTCCATTCATTTATAAAAGCTACCTGTTCAAGCACGTCCGTATCGTTTTTCAAGCTAAGATCTCATGCTCCTGCATCGCAACCAGGAAAATATTCTCTGACTAACGTGCTACCAAATCCTCCTTCAAAAGGCAGGTATTGCAGCATTGAGAAAAGCAGAAGCACTAACGTACACTCCGTAGATAAATAATGTTTGATCTGGAATCTAGACAGTAAATACGTGAAATGGCTGGGTGTACGAGACGGCATACTAAATTCTGTTTATAGATATACTAAATATACTGATTGAAGGAAGATACTTCGGAAATACGTTTGTATGTAAATGGAATATCAGAAATATTTATAGAGTAGTGTAGTGATAGTTGCTATAATACAAATATATATATATTTGTATTATAGCCAATCCACCCTTAATAACTTTGAAAAGAATTACCCGGTTTACGCTAAATGTTTTAATATCTTAAATAGCAATATACCCCTTCTACAGTTTCGAGAATATTAACAAAATTTAAAAGTGATAGATAAGAATCATACAAAAAGGGTAAGAGCAAAAATTGAGCGAGCTAAAGAAAAAAAAATAATTTACAACGTCCAATATAAGAAAAAGAATCAGCTATCTATGAAAGTTCTGGCAAATGAATTAAATATTAGCAAAACTTCTATATTTAAATTATTATAAGACGACAAATTTCATTATTTTCATTTCAAAATCACCAAGAGTTAAGATATTGCTCTTATTACTTTCTTACGTTATTACAATAGTAAAAATTGTTATAAACGACAGTTCGATAGCGAAGTGCCAGATAATACTTATATGTATAACATAAAATGGAAATGGCGAGAAGTACTGTGCTGACCACAACAGATTTTCATTTAAGGCTCTAAAAATTCACTCAGTTGTTCAAATACTCTAAAAATACGTACACTTACGTAATATTGTCTTTAAAATCAGATAATATTACTACCAAGATTATATCTCTACACATTTTTGAATTATTGCCCCAAAAGTCAATATACCCCATATTTAGATAAAAACTTCAAAATTTTCAAAAATATAATTTTTATGTATCTAGATACTTCCTAATGCGCTGATTCCAAATTTTGAAACCGCAGGTCGATATCTCTTTTCATTCTCGAGATATTTAGATTCAAAGTTATGCTCAACACTGCCCATTTTTGGGTAAGAACCCAAAAATGGGTCGAGGTATGAATTTGGCGTCAACACCATTCGATTCTACAGGCAAAATTACATATGTGTACCAATTTTCATAATTTTTGTCCAACCGGTTCATTTTTTATGAATAAAAGTATGAAAACCCCTGAAAATGGCCAAGATCTGAAAAAATCGTAAGGGGTACCCCTTACGATTTTTGCGATTTTTGACCATTTTCAGTTATTTTGCTTTAGAGATTGTATGCTGTGTTCAAAAATTCTGAAAATTGGTATACTTATGTAATTTTGCCCGTAGAATCGAATGGTGTTGTCGCCAAATTCATATCTCAACCCATTTTTGGGTTATTACCCAAAAATGGGCAGTTTTAAACAAAACTTTAAATCTAAATATCTGGAGAACGAAAAGAGATATCGACGTGCGGTTTCAAAATTTGGAATCAACGCATTGAGAAGTATATAGATACATAAAAATTAGATTTTTGAAAATTTTGAAGTTTTTATCTAAATGTGGGGTATATTGTCTTCTGGAGCAATAATTCAAAAATGGGTAGAGATATAAACTTGGTAGTAATATTATTTGATTGTAAAGACAATGTTACGTAAGTGTACGCATATTTAGAGTATTTGGACAACTGAGTGAATTTTTAGAAATAAAAGTTTTACATGAAAATCTGTTGTGGTCAGCACAATACTTCTCGCCATTTCCATTTTATGTTATATGTAAGTATTGTATTGCACTTCGCTATCAGACTGTCGTTTTATAATAATTACAGAACTTTACCCCAATATATTGTTACCTGCCGTCACCTTTAGGTAAGGAAGGTATTGTCTTTGATGAAAAAATTCGTTGGTGAGTTTTTAATGATTATTCACGTTTGAGGGTCCCTGGAATACGAATTTACTATTTTTAAGATGATGTTTATATGTGTGTGTGTCCGTGTGTGTGTGTATGTGTGTCCGTGTGTGACAAATTTTTCACCGACGATAACTCCAACACTACAATTCTAAAAATTATAATTCTTTCGTATTCCTCTTCTTTACATCCATATGAAGAGCTGATTAGATTTTGGTTAAAATTGATCCACCGGAAGTACCCTTATTTGATGTTTTTAACAGTTTTTCTTAAAAAACGCAGTTGTCCTATTGAATTCCTGGGTCTCCTGCAATCTGGCAACAGTGTAGAGCGTGTCGCATGTCAAATAACGTACGTAATGGATGGTTGTTACTGGGAAATCCTGGACAGAACGTGGAAGCAGTAGAAATGAAAGGAGAATTTTTTATTCCAACGGGAAACTGATTTGATTTTGTACTTTGTTTTTAGAAGTTTTGTTCTCTACTGACTTCGTGTCAAACTAAAACAACCACAGGAATTTCAAACAGACAGGAACAAGATAATGATTCTTATTTTTCTTGTCTCACTTAAGGGTGACAGCCTAGGATAGAAGTTTTTTCGAACTACTCGTATTGTTACTATGTATTTCAACTATAGTTACCTACTTAATATGTAAGTGACTATAGACCCATTCAGAGCTACGAAAATAAGAAATATTAATAAAATTATAAATAAGACTTTATGGTTGCTGTTCACTGCTTCGAAAATAAAACGTAAATTACCATCAACTGCCATTTCATATACCGTGAATATTTTTTAACGTGAAACATTGGGTTTGTCATATCCATGGTTACGCCTTGATATTTGATTGACAGCAATGTATTTGCCTGTCCCATTTAAAATGAAACAGGGAACGAATTTGACATTTGACAAGACGTCAAGAAGAGGTTATTTTTTTTTCTAAATTAAATTTAGTTGTAGAACAAATATTGTGTGCACCTTGTGCCCGAGTGATTTTTGACTTGACCAAATTTCTTACAATATTTAAATATAATACTTCTGTCAAATTCATTCCCCATGTGTCATTTTAAATGTGACAGGCAAATACATTGCTGTTAATCAAATGTCAAGTCGTAACTTATAGGAAAATTCAGCGGTTATCTGTCATATTGACAAGACGTCATTAGAGGTTAATTTTTTGACAGCTCAAATGACAGTTGTTATGTATAAATAAAATATAAATATATCAACCGTGTGGGCGTTTATCAGGCGTCACCTCACAGGCACTCATTGCTGGCGTGGAGAGTGCACCACAAGGGTCACTTTTGTGCCATTTAAAATTCGAAATATTTGGTTTCGGTCGGGATCGAACCCAGTTTCTCAGATTCATGACCAGACACTCAGGCACGTTTATTTTTATGTAAAATATTTAACATTTTCAAATCCTTGTGTTTATGTCTTATGTTTAATTTAATTTTCGTGAACTGTGAACACTTTCATAAGAATCTATTGTTTATATCGTTATTTTTATTTTCATGTATAATTTTATTTTTGTACACTTAATGAAAATTTTCTATTAATGCTTAATATATAATTATTGCAAGAATAAATATTCGAATATTGTTGAACACTTTTATAACGGACACGGTCAAAACGAGTGTAATTATATTTATTTTTAAAAAAACTCACCATAGATGCAGCAGAATATTCTTAGAATCTGTAACAAAAAAATAAATATATTAATATTAAATACGAATAAAATATAAATAATAAAATTCTATTAAATAATTCAATATAATTTCTATCTCTATAAAAATATACAGCTCTATAATTTTATATTATTTTCGCTCTCTTGTGCTTTAAATATAATATACGCAATCTTTTATATTTCATCCTATTCTTATTACAAAATTTATTTTCTGCTACTCTTGTATTTCTTGCCGGATTTGAAAGCATGAAATGGCAAATTATATGTGACCTTTATATGAAATTATGACATTATAAGGCTGGAGAATTCCTGAAAATATATATTTTCTAGTCTGGAAGGAAATATTTTAATTTGTCAAGAAATGTAAGAATTCAACAGCATGAGATTTTCATATAAATTTATTGCTATATAAAATACCATAATAATAGAATTATAAATATATATGATACTTATACAAGAAAATATGTGGAATCGAATGGCGTGGTCGCACGGTGATACGACGGCTATGTGATGTAGGATTACTAGGAAAAATAGCTGTTAAGGTTAAGAAACCTCCACTATTAAAGAAAAACAGGAGGGACCGAATCCCGAATTGCATTTGCGAAGAACAAACATTTTAATTATTCCACTTGTTTTCCAGGGGCTGTGAGATTACAACATATTGTTTCATATCTTTATATAGAAGATAAAAAATCTGTTGTGGCCAGCACAAGACCTCTCGCCATTTTCATATTAGGTTATATAAGTATTGTATTGAACTTCGCTTTCGAACCGTCGTTTTACAACAAAAAATTACAGAACTTTACCCAAATATTGTTTTTTATTGTATTTAACATGTCTCCTGCACACATATAATTCTAATTATATCTATTTTTCATTGCATGAGGAAGTTCCTGTATGTAAGAGATTCTTCCAATTCATTAACCAGATTGGCGGTATTTCTGATGGATATATGTATTTTACCTACAATTTTAAATATTTAATTAATAAAACAATAAAAAAGATGAAATGTACTTCCCAGAAAAAGCTATCAGAATGTCACTAAAACTGTTGATTTTTGACACTGACATGTGTCATTTACAAACTATGTTATAAACATTGGAATTTGTCAACTGGTTTCCTTAGTGCCTCGGCCTTTGCGATTAGATTACTCTATATATTATATAGATGGAGAATTTTATGTTCTTCAATATTTAATAACAAAAATTTCTAAACTAAAAACTACTTCCGGTTGTTCAATTGTTAACAAAACCTTTTCAGCTTTTCCCAGGAATGTCAGATTGAGGAATCCATAGTTAAACAGTTCTTAAGTCTTATAGTTTTTGAGGAATCCATACATCCATACATACACACACACACACTTACACACATCCACACACAAAAACACGCACATCATTTTAAAAATGTTATAATCGGATTCCAGGGAACTTAAATCGTGGTTATTCAATAAAATCTGGATATGCGAATTTTAGCATGAATCCAATACCTCTCTTAGCTAGAGGTCAAAAGTAATTATGTACTTCCCAGAAAAAGTATTCTGTAATATCGGTGTATTTTTGACACTGGCCTTTATGTCAGTTACAAACATTTTAATTTTTTCACTTGTTTTCCATGGGCTGTGAGATTCCATTACATTTATTTTTCTCTATCTCTAACTCGATAGAAGATATAATAAAAGTTTTAAATGTATCGGACAGAGATTTTTATATTCTTTAATATTTGTAATAATATAAATTTCCAAAAAATAATATTTAGAATTTTTTTAAGAGACTAGTATTTCCGGTTGTCCAATTGTTACCAAAATCTAATCAGCTCTTCCCAGTAATGTCAGATTGAGGAAACCGTAGTTAAACTTGTCTTAAGTCTTATAGTACTTGAGAAACCGTGGTTCCAACATCCACACATACACACACACACACACACATACACACACATACACACACACACACACACACACACAAACAAACATTAAAACCAGGGAAAGAAAATACAGATGAAGTAGGTAAATTTCGTCCAATAAGTTTAATTAATAATTCTGGAAAAATCTTAGAAAAATTGCTAATTAATAGAATAATGAAACATATGGAGTTAAATAACCTGCTAAATAAAAATCAATTTGGTTTTGTACAGGGTAGGGGAACAACTGATGCGTTAATGGAATTGAAAAATTTTATCGATGGGAGTTTCATGGAAAAGAAAATTGTGGTATTAGTTTGTTTGGATGTTAAAGGAGCTTTTAATGCAGCATGGTGGCCAGCTATAATGAAAAAATTAAAAGATTCAAATTGTCCGAAAAATTTATTCTGTTTAACACAAAATTACTTCAGTGAAAGATCAACAGAAATAGAGCTTAATAATATTAAATTAATTAAATCTGTTAATAGAGGATGTCCTCAAGGTTCGTGCTGTGGTCCGGGGTTCTGGAATTTGCAGTACGATTCTTTATTAAACCTGCAATATTCAAAATTTTCAAAAGTTATAGCATTTGCCGACGATTTTGTACTTTTAACAAAAGGAAAAACTATTCTTGAAGTGGAAAACTTGGTAAATATTGAAATGCAAAAAATTATGAATTGGGCAATAAATAATAAAATTATATTTAATGAAACTAAATCTCAAGTCATGTTAGTAACTAGGAAGAGATCACTATTTCAAGAAAAAATAAATGTATTTCTAAATTACAAAGTGCTGGAACAAACGAATAAAATAAAATATTTAGGCATAATAATCAACACAAAATTCAACTTTGACGACCATGTTAAATACATGACAGATAAATGTTGTAAACTTATATATATTTTGTCAAAATCAGCTAAAGTTTCCTGGGGTCTCCGGCAAGACGCTTTAAATATAATATATAAGGGTGCAATAGTACCTGTTTTGTCATATGGGTTACCGGTATGGATATCTGCTTTAGAAAAAGAATCAAATAAAAAATTAATTAGAAAAGTACAACGTTTAATGAACATCAAAATTTTGAAGGGCTATAGAACTATTTCTCATGTTTCGTCTTGTGTGTTAACAGGTAACATTCCTATTATAATTAAATTAGAAGAAAATTTCAGGATTTACAACAAAATTAAAGAATATGCAAACAGAAGTGAGTATAACATAATGAATGGTTTCGCTTTAAAAAGATTAGTGGTTAGAGAAGAAAGAATAGAGAGTGAAAGTAAATGGCAAACTCAATGGAATGAAAGTGCTAAAGGTGCCATAACAAAATTGTTTTTCCCAAATTTATATATCAGATTAAAATTGAAACTTCCATATTCCTCAAAATTAACAGTTTTATTAAGTGGACATGGGAAAATTAAAAGTTATCTTTTTAAATATAAAATAACTGATGACGCAGCGTGTAAGTGCGGTTTTGATGATCAAACTATAAATCATCTTATTTTTGAATGCCCACTACTAAGAAGAGAACGTCAAACACTTCGAAATTCAATTGTGAGAAGAGGTGGAAGTTGGCCCTGCGATCACACTGATTTAGTTGATAAATTTTTGAAATATTTTATGTCTTTCGTTAACAGTTTAGATTTTAGTAGTTTAGTTGAATAATGTTTTAAGATGTTTTGTTAGTAGTAATTAAGTTTTGTATAACAATTTTGTAAGTTGAAGTATTTAAGTTATTTGTTATGTATATTTAAAGCATGTAATATTTTTATAAATGGAGCATGCTGTAATAAAGATATTAAACAAAAAAAAAAAAACACAAACAAACATACACACACACGGACTTTATCGTAAAAATGTTATAATTGGATTCTATGGTCCTTAATACACTAAAATCTGGATACGCGATTTTTAGCATGATTCCATAATTATATCGTAAAAATAAAAAGTTTCTACTCTTTGTCCGCCGCTGTATATCTTGTAATTTTTGTCCAAATATTCTAACGAAGCATTCTACATCAAAGAATTTTTAAAATAAGTCTCTAACGATTTATAAAATTGAAAGTATACCTTTTTAATTGGCTTCTTCATATGAGGTAATTATCTTAGTAGATCTAAGTTTGCTTTTTACGAATCTCTAACGAAGCAAATTTAATTATTCCTATTCTAAATATTTACTCAGTCTCGCAATCGCAAGGTGTATTAAAAATCTGCAGAGACTGCTTCATTAATTTAGCAATTAAGCCAGATATCTAATGAGCTTGGTGTTACTTTTAACAGGATAACGAAGCGAAAGAACATTTTACAGTTTTAAACTTAGTTTTTGTTTGAGAATTGGCCTTATTTTTAACTACATATGTAAGATTCACTTTTCGACTGCCTGTCGCTGTTTTGAAATGTAGGCAGAGAGCACTTGACTTTCCAAAGTATAAACACATTCCTAGAAAAACAAACAACGCTCGACGCTCCAACCCTTGGAGGCTGGGTGACTGGGTCACTTGTGTTGTGACCAGTGTGCTATGAAAGGTGAGTGATTAGGCTCACAGTCATTCTAATTATTGTACAGGTATGACAATGAAATACCGTTAATTGAAAGGCTGAGGTCCATGATAGGTCTGGGACCTACTTATGGCCGTAAGCTAAGCTCTCACAATAGGTCTGGGACGGACCTAATACCTTTCTCCCCTCCTGTCCATGTTATTATTTATTTATTGTTGTTAGTCTGACCAACAGGGTTCAAGACCCCAATTACAGGTTGACTATAATAAAACATAAATTTAACATGTTTAATGACACAAGTAGTTAACAAATAGAATGACACAAAAAAAAACCCAGAACTTAATAATACATATAGCTGTTTAAGATAATGTATTGTAATGAATAGTAGTGGTTAATGAATATAATAATTGTATAAAGCATTTTTAAACTTTACAATCGAGCCGACGAAAATGTCGAAATGTTCAGGTAAATTGTTAAAATTAAAACAAATCATACGAATAGGTGACTTTACTTCATAGTTCGTTCGAGGAGTGTTACAGTAGAATGTATATTTAAATCGGGAATTATGCCTAGGAACTAAGAAAGGAATTTTACCTAGGATTACGGGATCATTTATAATACAATGCAAAACTTTATAAAGAAACAATGATGATTGTATTTTTCTTCGAGTATCAAGAGACACAATACTAAATTCACACAACAAATCTTTGTAATCAGTATCAAAACTAGGATACTATCTGTGAAGCTTGAAGAAGCAAAATTTAATAAATTTGCGTTGAATAGATTCAATAACATGGCTGTATTTATTATATATGGGACACCAAACTTGCTGACAATATTCCAGTTTTGTTCTTACGAACGAGAAATATAGTTTCTTAAGAGTTGAAATATGAACGAAGTATTGTGTATTTCTAATAATAAAACCTAAATTTTTGTAGGCAGATTTAACAGTTTGTAATATGTGTTTAATGAAATTGAGTTTTTCATCAAATAAAACACCAAAATCTTTAAATTGTATGACCCTTTCAAGAGTATGAGAGTCTATTTTGTAATCATATTTGTAAATAGTTTTTTTTAGATTATTATTATTAGATGATAATGCACGCCTGTATTAATTGTTGTGATTAGAATGACAATGTGTATTTATGACACCTAGGGAAACGCGTCCTAGAAGAGCTGTCCGATGCTGACGAGTTCGTGTGCGTGTGAAGAAGAGAACGCCAATAACAGGGCAATAGAAATGTGGAATGTATATTATATTAATGCAGATATAATCGCCCATATATTCATGACAATAACTAGTTCTATAGAAATTGGCCCAGCTCTAAATGCAGTGAGATTTAATAGTCCCGACTGTAAGGGAAAGAAAAGATTTTAGTATAATACAGTATGTTTATATCATATATAGTAATTCTAAGCTATGGATACAGTATGTTCAGTACAAATACATGTCTCCTATTTTGGATTCAAATCCAACAAGATTTTAATTTCACGGACATTGGTGACCCAAGATTCGAGCCTTGGAGAACTCCAGATGTAGCAGTAATATCTTTGTTATAATGGGTAATACACGGCCAAAAGCCATGAGCAGTTTTACAGTAATGTTTAAAATTGTGACCATGGTTTTATAAAATTTTGTACCTATTTCTGGGTGTGCGATCTGCTTGGTGTACAGGGTTAGTAATAAGTCAAAATATTGTTTTGAAATATTTTTTTTCTGGGCAAACATCTCGTGAAATAAGAAGAAAAAATATATTTGTATTCTAGGTAGGTAAGACCATCTACAAATCTTTTGTGAATAAATAAACACGGCCAATTTAAAAATTCAGCTTGCAAAATCACAAGGAAATTTTTGAAAGTTACTTTCTTTGCTTTTACTTTCTGCATTTCCCTTCCCTTTGAATGTTTAATTTTGTTGGTGGTCGACACGGTACGTGAACTGAGTTTGAACTAACGAATAATGAATAATGAGAATTTTTTACTTAGTATACGAGTATGGTACACAGAAGTTTGAATTTCAACAAAAAAAATCATCGCAGTCTCCTATGAAGATTTATTATTGTTTCATATACCGTGAGTATTTTTTAACGTGAAACATTGGGTTTGTCATATCCATGGTTACGACTTGACATTTAATTGACAACAATGTATTTGCCCGTTCCATTTAAAATGAAACATAGGGAACGAATTTGACATTTGATAAGACGTCAATAGAGGTTAATTTTGTTTAAATAATTATACCTGCATTCTAAATTAAAATTATTTGTTGAAAAAATATAGTGTTCACCTTGTGCCCGAGTGGTTTTCTGACTCGGCTAAATTTCTTACAATATTTAAATATAATACTTCTGTCAAATTTTTTCCCCATGTGTCATTTTAAATGAGACAGACAAATACATTACTGTCAATCAAATGTCAAATCATAACTTGTAGGAAAATTCAACGGTTATCTGTCATATTGACAAGATGTCATTAGAGGTTAATTTTGTTTAAATAATTATGCCTGTTGTCAAATTTTAAATAGAACGGGCAAATACATTGCTGTCAATCAAATATCAAGTCGTAACCATGGATATAACAAACCCAATGTTTCACGTTAAAAAATACTCACGGTATTAATATGTTTTAGATTAGGTATTTTTAATTACATTACAAAATCATCTATACAAAAAAAAAATCTGATGTGTCCAGCACAAGACCTCTCGCCATTTCCATATTAGGCTTTATAAGTATTGTGTTGGATTCATGCTAAAAATCACATATCCAGATTTTAGTGAATAAGAACGTTTTAAAGTCACTAGAATCCGATTTTAACATTTTGACAATGATATCTGTTTGGATTTGTGTATGTGTGTGTGTGTGTGTGTGTGTGTGTGTGTGTGTGATGTGTGTATGTGTATGTAAGTGTGGATGTTAGAGGGTAGGTTTCTCAAATTTAACTAAGTATTCCTTAATCTGACACTAATGGGAAAAGCTGAAAAGGTTTTGGTAATAAATGGGCAACCGAAAATAGTAGTTTCTTAGAAAAATTCTTCTAAATATTATTATTTGAAAATTTATGTTATTACAAATATTAAAGAATAAAAACTTCTCTATCCGATACAATGACCATTTTTATTTATATATTCTATAGATTTATAGATAGAAAATTATAAATATATAAAATAATCCGTTTAAAGAATCTCACAGCCCAAATAACTCCATGGAAACCAGTTAAAAAATTAAAATGTTTGTAATTGACATTTAGATTGTCAATGTCAAAAATCCAGATACGTTACTGAAGGCTGTTTCTGGGAAGTATATTTAATGTTTCTTATTTTATTATTAAGTAATAGCGTTTTAAAACAGATCATTTATTCTGAAATATCAACATTTTGAATTTTTCAATATTAAAAAGTATTCAGACGTCACACTAATGCTTAAAAGTAACATTTTACACATTAAACTGTTTCTTTTACGCATTAAACTGTCATTTTTAAACACTAGTGCTTAAAAGTATTTCATTTAGCAACGAAAATAACTATCAAAAAGTTGTTGTTATAAAGCGCTAGTATAAATAGATATTTTTTATACAAGACAATAAAATTATATTTTATCGACGAGATGAAAGTTTAATTATTTCGATAATTTAATTTTATCGTCGTGTATAAAATTCTATTTTTTTCTATAGCAGATGTTAAAGAAAAGAATAAAAAATACCAATTATATGTTATTATTAATTGAACACAATTTTAAAATCACAGTATGTATGTGGGTTGTTATAGATTTTGTACGTAAATAAATAAGAATTAAAGTATTTTATCTACCCTTACTGTTAAAATGTTACTTTATCTACCCTTGCGGTTAAAGTACTACTTTATCTACTATTTTGAGTAGATAAAAGCACAGTTTAACATCTGCTATAGAAAAAAAATATATTAATAATAGATGTAATTAGAATTTTTGTGTGTGTACCAGAAATATTAAATACGATATATCCTAATATGGAAATGGAGAGAGGTCTTGTGCTGGCCACAACAGATTTTATAATATAAGAAAGTGCGTACAATTTGAACCCTATTTAAGTTTTGATTGAGTGTTTTAATTAAAGGAAAATGTCCATCTTAGCGACAGCTGCTGAAAATGAATACATGCTTTGAAACTAATCTGTTAATTTCCTTTTTGCGATTTGAAATCAGTGAAATTAGCAAGGCTGTGAAAAATTTAAAATTTCGTTAATTGTGTAGGCGAGACGGCGAGACAAATGAAAACAGCGATGGAGAATCAGCGCCTGCTACAAGAAACTTTATAACCCAATTTATGCGGCGCTTTATTAACAGAGCCGTTGAAATATTGCAGGAGCAATTTGCTACTAGAGTAAACATTTGCATTTATGAACACAATGAGCATGAAGTGGCTTACGCCTAATTAAGACCGCAGAAATAAATATATTAAAAATAATTGAGACACAAACTTGTAAACATGTTTTCCGTTAAAAAAATTAAGTAATATATTAATAAAAACGGTGCACATAGTTTGTACAAATTAATGTATCAAATAATATAAAAATTAAAACAAAACCCAAGATTACATTTCTCGATGCCGGCAGCTAATGGATCACTTGCCGACATTAGTTTCACGGCCCAGATTTCTCATTAATATTATTTTATTTTACACTTATGCATTCGTTCTGTTACTTATATACGTTGTTCTGTTGTTATATACCTTATTAATAACAATTATAACTAAATAAATCAAAAACATGTAAATATGTCAAATATATAAAAACTTTTTCCCAAAATTACATTTTCCAATGTCGGCAGCCAATGGATCACTTGCCGACATTTGTCTTGCGGCCCGGGTTTCTCATATGAATATTATTTTATTTTGTTAAGTTATAATATACTTTATTAATAACAATAATAATTAAATAAGTCAACAACATAATAAATATTATGTAAATAAGACAAACGCATATAAATATTAAATCAAATAATACAAAAATTATACCAATTTTTTTCCCAAAATTACATTTTGTGATGTCGGCAGCCACTGGATCATTTGCCGATATTAGTTTCGCGACTCGTGTTTCTCATATATGAATATTATTTTATTTTACTTTCACACGTTTATTCTGTTATAATAAACTCTATTAATACTAAATAAGACAAAAACATAAATATTATATCAAATAATACAAAAATTAAAGAAAAATTTTGTCCCAAGACTACATTTTCTAATGCCGGCACCCAATGGATCATTTGCTGTCATTGATATTGCGACCTGAGTTTCTCATATATGAACAATTTTATTTTACATTTACGGGTTTGTTCTGTTATAATATACTTTGTTAATAACAATTATAACTAATTAAGTCGAAAACATGTAAATATTATATTAAATAATACAAAAATTAAAACAAAACTTTTGCCCAAAATTACATTTTCTAATGCCGGCAGCTAATGGATCACTTGCCGATATTTGTCTTGTGGCCCGAATTTCACATATATGAACATAATTTTATTTTACATTTACGCGTTTGTTCTGCTATAATATACTTTGTTAATAACAATTATAACTAAACAAGACAAAATCGTATAAATATTGCATGAAATATACAAAAATTTAAGTAAAAACTTTTTCCCAAATTCACATTTTCTGATGTCGGCAGTTAATGGATCACTTGCCGGCACTTATCTTGCGGTTCGAGTTTTACAAATATTAATATTATTTTGTTTTACAATCATGCGTTTGTTTTGTTATAATATACTGTATTAATAACAATTATAAATAAATAAGACAAAAACATGTAAATATTGTCAAATAATACAAAAATTAAAGTAATACTTTTTCCCAATATTACATTTCTTGATGCCGGCAAGCAATGGATCACTTGCCGACATTGGTTTTACGGCCCGAGTTTCTCATATATGAATACTATTTTATTTTAAATTCATGCGTTTGTGTGTCATAATATGCAGTTATAACTATCTAAGACAAAAACTAAGTATTATATTAAATAATATAAAAATTATAGCAAAACTTTTTCCTAACATTATATTTTCTGATGTCGGCACTCAATGGGTCATTTACCGACATTCGTTTTGCAGCCAGTGTTTCATATATACGAATATTATTTTATTTCACATTCATGCGTTTTTTCTGAACCCTGAGAAACATGTATCTTAAAGTTTTCATATTTTTACCGTCCGTCACCTTTAGGTAAAGAAGGTATTGTCTTTGGTCAAAAAATTCGGTGGTGCGTTTTTAATGAATAAGCACGTTTTAGGGCCCCTACAATACGAATATACCATTTTTAAGATGATGTCTGTATGTGTTTGTGTGTGTGTGACCGTGTGTGTGTGTGTCCGTGTGTGACAAATTTTTCTCCGACGATAACTCTAATACTACAATTCTAAAAATTATAATTCTTTCGTATTCCTCTTCTGTACATCCATATGAAGAGTTGATTAGATTTTGGTTATAATTGATCCACCGGAAGTACCCTTATTTGAAGTTTTTAACAGTTTTTCTTAAAAAAACGCAGTTAAATATTGTTTTTTAACATTTTGTTATTAAACATATTAAAGAAAATATTCTTCTCTCTACAGTTTGATTATACATTTTCCTTCATATTCAATAGATGTAGATTTAAAGCATTATAAAGAAATTAATTTTTAAATTAGTCAGCTTTGCTATTTATCATGGAAACAGCTGATGCTGATATATTAAAAAAAAATTCTAATTGACAGATGTCAGTTGCAAGTCAAAACCAAATATGGAAAGTGTAGGATCACAAAATTGGTATGTCATGTGCTCCTCTCAAGTGACACGCAGAGAAAGGCCAAAGAGAAGATGGAAGGACTGTATCGCAGAAGACTGAAAGGAATGCCTGTGTCAATAAGATGTGTCAGACAGGAATGAGTGGAAGAAAAGAGGAAACAGCTGCCTCTAATAAAATAGGGGAAGCTGGAGAATAAGAAGAAGTGTCAAGTGCTTAGTGTATGTTTATGTTATAATTTTATTGGATTTATAGAATAGAAATAGTATGTGTTCGTGTTTGATTTTACATGATATTATATAGAATCTATTCCAAGGACCTTTTGGTATGGGATTTATACAAAATACATCGAATTGACGGAAGGTTTTGTGCTGGCCACAACAGATTTTTTTCCTGAAGTAATAAGTAAAAAATTTGCACACCTACTGATATTTCTTTCTCATGCCACTATCCCTTCCCCATGGGATTTCCCCCTCTTGTGGCGTCACACTCCGGTGGCACGTAACTCCGGTAAGTCCGGAGGAAAGTGAAAAGGCACATCACATCACCCGGAATCGAGTTTTATTGCTAGCCACGCTCGTTATTAAGTAAATTGTTATGCACAGAATGCGTTGCTGCCTTTCCCGCCTGTATTCCCGGAGTGTACGGCACCACAGGAGTTAACACACGGAGTTTGCGTCCCGGCATAAATTTTTACCGCCTCTTTCGGTGATGGCGCTTTTGTGGTTGCTACGATTGCAGGCGGTAGAGAGAATGACGCAAACGTGGAAAAGATTTTTTGGTTTGCTTTATGTTGATGTGTGTTTCATGTTTTATGTTTCTCACTAGGTTTTGGGTATGGCAATTTTATAACAATAATAATGAAAATCTGTTGTGGCCAGCACAAAACCTTCCGTCAATTCAATGTATTTGTACAAATCAGATACCAAAAGTTCCTTGGAAAAGATTTTATATATCCTGTAAAATTGTAACACGAATACACTATTTTTTACAAATTCCATATTGCAAGTTCCTTTGAAAAGGTTCTATAAATCCAATATAATTATAACACAAATGTACATTCTGTAAATTGTACTTCACACTTAATCATTCCTACACAACGCAGTTCTTCCTCTCTCAAATATTCTGCTACACAGTCCTTCCATCTTCTCTTTGGCCTTCCTCGTACTCCCGACATTGAAACTGCAAATCACTTGCGAGGAACACTCTGTCATTTATGTTACTTTCTGAACCTATACTTTCCACTTTGATTTTGCACTTGACACTGACAACTGTCAATTAGAATTTTTTGAATATATGGAATATATCTACTGTTTCCATATTTTTTGTAAAGCTGACTGATTTTTGAAAGATAACCTCTCTTAATCTCTCTATAACTCTGTACCTATTGAATATGAAGGAAAACGTATAATCAAATCGTATGGAGAATAAGATTTTCTTTCATATTAATGATCATAAAATGTCGAAAAATGACATTTAACTGCGTTTTTTCCAGAAAAACTGTTAAGAACTTCAAATCTAATCAGCTCTTCATATGGTGGTAAAGAAGAGGAATACGAAAGAATCATAATTTTTAGAATTGTAGTTTTGAAGTTATCGTCGGAGAAAAATTTGTCACACACACACACACACACACACACACACACACACACACACACGGACACACACACACAGAAAGACACACACACAGACACACACGGACACACGCACATACAGACATCAATGTAAAATTAGTAAAATCGTATTCTAAAATATATATAAATATATCATCACGGCATATTACCCATTTCTGGGTGTGCCAGTATCTACAACACATGTAGACATCGGTAATGACGACGATATAT
Organism: Ophonus ardosiacus; assembly: GCA_943142095.1. NCBI lineage: Eukaryota > Metazoa > Arthropoda > Insecta > Coleoptera > Carabidae > Ophonus > Ophonus ardosiacus. Next base: position 3,856,416 of record OW964839.1, read on the forward strand.
TTTACCTTGTGGGCGCTTACCAGGCGTCACCTCACGGGCACTCATAGCTGGCGTGGAGAGTGCACCACAGGGGTCACTTTTGTGCCATTTAAAATTGGAAATATTTGGCGTCTGTTGGGATCGAACCCGGTTCCCCCAGGTTCGCGACCAGACACTCAGGCACGTGACCACGGAACCCCTATCGTATTCTAGGGATCTTAAAACGTGCTTATTCATTAAAAACTCACCACCGAATTTTTTGACCAAAGACAATACCTTCCTTTTGACGGAAGGTAATATATATTTAATGATTTATATATATATATATATATTATTTCTCTCTTTCAAGACCGAAGATTTGTTGTTATTTAATTTCTGAGAAAACTGATCCACTTGTGTTTGTTAATTACTTGCTTGGAGATCACATATGAGTCCACGCAACCGTTTTAAATTACTAATGAGCTCGGCTGTGCTGTGGAGGTGAGCCCTAGGTATCCATTACTGAAATTGATACCGCACAATAGTGGAAATTAATGCTGTTAGTGCCGCTAGTTTATCATCCGCTATGCATCTGCAGCTTCATTATAACTATGGAATTAGCAAAGTTGTGAAACTTGCACTAAAAGTGTCCAAGAGATATATATCATCCACGAGTTTTATTTTGTTTATTGCGGAAGGTTGCACAGGATAATGAAGTAAAAATTAACGACTGTGAATAATATTTGAACCGGGCAATCGATTAGTGATAAAATAAATTTCAATAAAGGAAAAAACAGGCCGTAGGTTCTAATAATTATGAGTAGCAGTCATAATTATATTTATTTAAAAAACTAGGACGTTTCGGACAATTATTTGTCCATCTTCAGCTACAATGAATTTAAAAAAGTAGTATAAAGTATTATTAGAAAATCTGATGTGACCAGCCCATAACCTCCCGCTGGGTACTTAACCATGCAGTATAAATAAAGCAATCATTATGTACAAATATTTTTACATTCACTCATAACAATTTTTATTTTACATTTAACAAATATGTCATACACAAAATAAATTTCACAAATATTGACAAAACTAATAGAAACATTGAACAAAAATCAAAATAGTACTCGCACTTGACACAGTCTTTTCAAACCCGTATTCCGGAAGACAATGAAGCAAATCAATAGTAATTCTAATATTTATGTACAATTGAAATATATTATTTTTACTAACCTTAATTTTATTAGATTCAAATACATATATTATTACTACATTCTCCTTAACACGGTTTCATTATTAATTTTAATGTAATTGCAACCTGACAGTGACATTTGCTTAAATATGTCAAAATTGTTATTGAAATATTGTTTTTGTTTGAGACATAGGCAAAATGATATATGAAAATAAATTATATTTAAAGTTATTTACTAAATGCTTTTATCGTAGAATTGAAGATTGTACCATTATATTTCATTATTATTAGTAAAAGTTGCTGAAAAATTATATTCAATGTATTTTTTTTTTTTTCAAGAAAAACTGTTAAAAACTTGTATAAGTGATACTTCCGGTTATCCGATATAGACTGAAAACTAATTAGCTCTTCCCACATTACTGTAGAATGGGTATATAAAATTTCAAAATTTTCTGATTGTTTTTTTTCTTTAATATTATTTTTAAATACATTTTTGTGAATGCTCAAATCTTGTCCAGAATTATAACAAAAAGTCTTTGATAGTTGAAAAAGACATGTTGATAAAATAAATGTAAAGTTTAATTTTTTTTGAACATGTCTAATAAGGCCATCTACATCATGAACGAATTAACAACTTGGTATATGTAAACGAGGTTCTAAAAATTTTTGTAAAAAACCTAAAAAACGTAAGTTTTTTTCAATTCACTGCACATGTCATCTTTACTTTATACGAAGGGTGGAAAATACTTTTTAAAAAGTAACCTTTTTAATCCAGGATTAAAAGAAGAACACTCATTTGTTTTAAGCTCTAAAAATACACCTCCTAAGCTTAAAGCTCTGTTTCCTGGTAAAAAAAAGCTTCCTCGAAAATATACTAGCGAACATTTTTCTCAATTTCTAATAGCTAGAAAGTTATTCGAAAATTAAATTTTGATCAAGGTCTTCACAAAATTTACATAACACTATTTTTTTTTTGAAAAACAAAAGCATATTTAACATGGCCTCTGATGTGGCCAACACAACACCTCCTGCTATTTAGTTTTTATTAATTCAAATACATACATACATATTTACTAATACTGCAAACTATATAACTATTGCTTTATTTACTATTTTCTTTTTAAAATGAATAGTTACTTTTCGCCGATTCTAGACCAGAAATAGCAACCATATGCTAATTAGAGAGGCAGGGCGCGCGATCCGGGGCGAGAAATGGTATGAGACAACAATGGAACTTTTGTTTGGGAAGTAGCAACGTAATAAAACATTCAGTATTACTATTATTAGCTTTGTTCGATGACATGTACTAGGCCGCCCTAGTGTTAACTTTCTTACAATAACATGTTTTATGAGAAACGGGCAGCTTCTGGCAAACTGTTCGATGACAAAAATTTTAAGAACTAGTGCTCACGTTTCTGACCTAACTCGCGAGGTAGTGTAGAAAGTGCAGAGTAGGAGTGGGGGTAACTAAATGTTATTCGGTAGACATTTTAATTCTATCCTATCTACACATCTGTTTATTAACCTAAAATTTTACACATTGAGAAAATAAAATAATGGATTCAGATATAATATATTCTCTTTGTTTTGTTATATAAAGAATTAATTAATATATCTGTCTCTGAACCTGATGAAGAATCAAGTGATGATTGATCTTCGTCAGAATCGTTTATTAGTTCAAACATTATGCTCTTTAAAACAGACATTTCTGCAGTCACTTCTTTGCAGCTTTATGATATGACTGTGTTTATAAACAATCTAACCTTTTACACCGTTGGCTACGCTTGGCTTGATTACTCACTGCTGAGCAAACTTGCCCAAATATACACTAGTGTGTTTTATGAAACCACAAGAATTAGACTGTACTAGTGTACACTACACTGCACTGCACTATTCTGCTCTGCACTTCAAGCACTTCTCATCAAACAGAGCTATTAATTTGAAATGATTAGTTTTTTGACAGTGACATACATTAGAAATATGAACTTTGTAACAAAGTGATTATCTTTTATATTTAACATTAGTAAATATGTAGGTATGTATTTAAATTAATAAAAATTAAATAGCGGGAAGTATTGCCTTGGCCACATCAGATTTTTTATTAATTTTGGTTAGTACTATATGTCCTCAAAATTTGTACTTATTTTAATTTTAATTAAAATATTATATTAAAAATTATATTTTATAATTCACATAAATTAAAACACATATTCCTAATTTCTAAAAATAGCAATTTTGGTGTGCTATTGAAAGTTTTAATTAAATTTTTTGTCCGGCTTGCAAATGAATATTTTACGTATGTTTCCTCCATTGCACCGAAGTCCCGGAAAATAATTCCGGGTGGAATGCAGTGATTAATTATTTTCCACAGCACAAAGTTTCATATTACTATGAGGATGTCGGTGTGCTTCGTACCAGACATATTTTTAATTAGGAATACTTAGTTCAAATATTTGAAAGTATAAACGATGATAAATAAACAGCACAGTTAGTATTTTAACTAGAAGCAAATACATAATTTTGTCCTACGACGCTAGAGTGGAAATATGTATTTACTAATTAATTTGTTAATTTCTTTTTTCACAATGAAGCGGTTTCACATTATTTCAAAAATCTGTTGTGGCCAGCACAAGACCTCCCGCCATTTCCATATTAGGCTATATAAGTATTGTACATATTTAACATATCTGGTACACACAAAAACACATATTTTGTTTATGTACTTTTATATTTTTTAATTCATTCTATGAACAAGTTTCCTCTTATTCTTCCAATGTTCGAAATTTACCTATGTATCTATAATTATAAATATTTAATTAATAATAAGAATAAGAAAAAGCTTTTAGTAATGTTTTTGAATTTTCGACACTTTACGTTTCAATTATAAACTTTTTAATTTTCTCTAACTATAAAAGATATAATAAAAATTTTAAATGTATCGGATAGAGATTTTTATATTCTTTAATATTTGTAGTAACATAAATTTTCAAAAAATAATATTTAGAATTTTTTTAAAAAAACTAGTACTTCCGGTTTTATAATTGTTACCAAAATCTAATCAGCTCTTTCCAGGAATGTCAGATTGAGGAAACTGCAGTTAAACCTGTCTTAAGTCTTATAGTATTTGAGAAACCGAGGTTCCAACATCCACACAAACACACACACACACACACACACACACACACACACACACATACACATACAAACACACATACGGACATCATCGTAAAAAAATTATAATCGAATTTTAGAGACCTTAAAACGTGCTTATCTACTAAACTTTGGATATGTGATTTTTAAATTAATTTCAATACCTTTCTTAGCGAGAGGTAAAAATCATTTTGTTCATTAGCATCTAACAAATTCTTGGCTATGAAAATAAAATTGTAACCTAAAATCTGAACTGTTAACTGGCGAAATGTCAAATGACAGTGGCAAGTCACGTGATAGATATTGATTGGTCAGATCCAGAATTTCAAAATCGAATATAAACCAGAAAGGAAATTGTAAATTTTAAATCAAAATTTCCAAATGTAGATTTTTGGCCGCGTGTCTGAGTGTCTGGTCGCGAATCTGGAGAACCGGGTTCGATCCCGACCGACGCCAAATATTTCGAATTTTAAATGGCACAAAAGTGACCCCTGTGATGCACTCCCCCCGCCAGCAATAAGTGCCCATAAAGTGACGCCTGGTAAGAGCCCACACGGTACAAATATGTCATCATCATTACTGATATCTGTGATAAAACAGATTGGCACACTCAGAAATGAGTAATATGCCGTGATGATGTATTTATTTATTCAATTTCTTATTCCATGAATTTTTGGCGAGTTTTAACCAGAGATGGTAACAGAAACCGGAACCGAAACAATTAACCGAAAGGTACCAGAAAAATATGAGAACCGAAACCAAAACCTGTACCGAAATTCGAAACAGATACAAAACCGGAACCGAAAGCAAAACCGGTTAACCGCATTATATACTGGTCTCTTGTTAGTAGTTAAATATTGTAAATTTTTATTATTAAAAATGTTATAAAATTTTCTACACGTGTTTGTGGACACTTTTTGCATCATTATAATAATTAATTGTTCAATCAAAATCAATAATATTATTATTCTCATAAATTACATTTGCAAAACCGAAACCCTTTTAGTAAAACCGGTATAACAAAACCGATTGCTGTATAAAAACCAAAACCCAAATCCAAACCGAATTTTTATTTTCACGAAGATCGATACCGTAACACAAACCGATATTTTTTATGGTTACCATCCCTGATTTTAACCTTTTGAAAAATCCTCTTGTCTTTAATTGTTTTCATTTAGAAATTTTTTGTGCGTTAGGTGAGGTTATTGTTGTTATTCAAAATAATGGACTAAAGTTGTTTTTATTGGAATATATTCTCCAATTTGAGCACATTGCAAAAACCAGTTATTTCTATATCAGATTTATTTTTGAATAATATCTTTGTCATTTGCACATGTCCGTTATCATAAAATATAAAGTGTATTTTAAATACGTCTATTTTATTCAACTTTGTGACACGCAAAAGCACTTAAAAATATATGATTCAAAAGCGGTTTCATTGTATTTGACATTATGAACTGAATCAGGAGTAATAATAGCCATTATTGTGCTTCTGTGACAGAATTTAATGCACCCATTGTTAAATGCAGTTCGCTAGTTCAAAACAAGTTTTAAAATGCATCAAAAATATCAATAAATAACTCTTGTTTTGTAGATTTTTCAGAGCTGGTGATATTGAACTTTCGTGCTAAATAGGGGAGGCATTATAAAAATAATTAAAAACAAACACTTGCGACCCCTTTCTTACGGGGTGGTCTCCAATTTTAATTAAAGGGGTAGAGTTAAATTGGATTACGTTTTAATGGAGAAAAAGTGAAAGAGTTAATAGAAACCAAATGAAAACAACTACAGTGTAACTACAAAATATTACAGAAATTTCTTTGGAGTTGTTTTGTGTTTTTAACTTAAACCATTCATTCGCTAAAATTGTGTAATAGATAATAAGAAAGATAATTTTATACAGAAATCATTTATGACCCCATGTTATCCTATTTTTATTTTCACATCTCGCTAAACAAGGTTCATGCTAAAATTCACATATCCAGATTTTAGTGGATAAGCACATTTTAAGGTCACTACAATTCGATTTTAACATTTTTACAATTATGCTTGTGTGTGTGTGTATGTGTGTATATATGTGTGTGACTGTTGGAGAGAAGGTGTCTCAAATTTTATAAAACTAAAGACCAATTTACGTACTTATTTCTTAATGTAACACTAATAAGAAGAGCTAACAAGGTTAACAATTGGACAACCAGAAGTAGTAGTTTCTTAAAAAATCTTCTAAATATTATTTTTTGGAAATTTATGTCATTACACATATTAAAGAATATAAAAAATTTTATCCGACACATTTAACGTTTTTAATCTTCTATATATTTAGAGACAGAAATATATAAAATTTTCCCTTGTAATGGGATCTCACAGCCCAAATAATTCCACAGAAACCAACTTTGTTAAATGATTAATATGAATTATTTATTTATATTATTTCAAATCTATGAAATTAATTTTAATAGAGAATGCCTAAAAGGGTACTTAACATCAGAATCATTCATGTAGTCTGTTTAGGAACTAGAACTAGATATTTGTAGAAACTAATCTATCTTACCTTAATTTTCTTCCAGCACAGACATTCTTAAATAAATCAAATAATTAAAGTGCAAATGTCCCGACCTCTAAAAAAGCATGAATATTTAACTCTGTATTAAAGTCGTTAATTGAACAATTAATTAACAAAAAAATTATAGAAAATACACATTTTAATAGATATCTTCGCCAAAAAAATTAATACATAAAGTGTGTGTTAGGTTAGGTTAGGTACAACTTCGCGTTGTAAACTGAATATAATACAAATACAAATAACTATTTTAAACTATGAAAGTCCTTTACATAAAATTTTATGCCCATATTCATAAACGCTCGTCAAATTTTAAACGGTTCGTTATAATTTTTATCCAGTAAAAACAGTCGACACTGACAGAAAAATCGAAATGTAAATTATCAAGTATGATTCTATTTGTCAAAAATTATAACGAACCGTTTTGAAATTTAACAAGTGTTTATGAATACGGGCATTATTCTTATTTGTTATTACAGTGGAGATCATCATTATCAGATGTTCTCATATTTTTGAACGACTATATACACAAATAAATTTCCGTGCCACAAAAAATGTTTTAATCATTATTATAATTATAAATTTATAATGTCTATATAAATATTTAATATTAATACAAACAGTGTTGTTATACCTGGTCTGTCTGCTTTGAGTGTTTGCGCTAGAATTTCCGTAAAATGTGCCTAAAATTTATATTAAAATTTTAATTATATTCCTGCTATCCTGGTAGTGGTAGACAGACCGGTTGTATTGTATATTTTAATTAAGCAAATTGTTTCAAGAACTTGGTATTTAATTACTCGCCAGGTATTTTCATAAAATGTTTTCTTTCGCCCGCGTTTATTTATTTTTTGGAGAGAAGCATGTTGAATATAAATATTTCGTCATAATCACACACAAAGATAAGCATACTTGCAATTTTAATTTTAGATGGATTGTAAAGTACACTCAGGTGCTGTTTTTGTTCATTTTCTCGACAACTATAGATGCAGTTTTGGTACACAGAAAAAAAAGCTTTTAAATTTTGTCTAATTATATTATATTAGATATTATTTTATTAGACAATATGTCTAATAATAGCTTTGTTCGATGACATGTACTAGGCCGCTCTAGTGTTAACTTTCTTACACTAACATGTTTTATGAGAAACGGGCAGCTTCTGGCAGGCTGTTCGATGACAAAAATTTTAAGAACTAGTGCTCACGTTTCTGACCTGACTCGCGAGATGGTGTAGAAAGTGCAGAGTAGGAGTGGGGGTAACTAAATGTTGTTCAGTAGACATTTTAATTCTATCCTATCTACACATCTGTTTATTAACCTAACATTTTACACACTGAGAAAATAAAATAATGGATTCAGATTTAGTATTTTCTCTTTGTTTTGTTATATAAAGAATTAATTAAAATATCTGTCTTTGAATCTGATTAAGAATCAAGTGATGATTGATCTTCGTCAGAATCGTTTATTAGTTCAAACATTATGCACTTTAAAACAGACATTTCTGCAGTCACTTCTTTGCAGCTTTATGATATGACTGTGTTTATAAACAACCTAACCTTTTACACCTTTGGCTACGCTAGGATTGATTACTAACAACTGAGCAAACTTGCCCAAATATACACTAGTGTGTTTTATGAAACCACAAGAATTAGACTGAACTAGTAGTGTACACTACACTGCACTGCACTATTCTGCTCTGCATTTCAAGCACTTCTCATCGAACAGAGCTAATGTAGTAAAATTTACAAATCTTAATTTAGCAGTTTAACTAACCCGAAATAGATAATAAATATTTTGTAAAAAATCGTTAATTTAAATATGCAAATAGTTATCTTAATTACTTATTTTATTTAATTTTACTATATTTTAGCTTCATTATTTGTCTTTAAATTTTCGGTGATTTATCTTATGAATTAGGTAAGTAAATAGAAAATTTAAATATATATTTAGTTAATTTCCTATTTATGTTTAGTTCACTACTAAATGTAGACATTTAATCTAATTTTGTATTTAACTTTACTATAATTTGTTATTACAAATTTAGAAAATTTATCTAAATCAACCTAAATAATTTAATAAAAACATATTAAAAGGCTGAAAAACACAGATTTATTTAGTAAATTTAACTACAATTTATAAGGTTTGTTTTTTTTGTGTAGTTCATTTGTATTGTAGTGCAAAAGTATCGTTCAGATAGTTTTCTTCAAAAAAATCTTTTAAATATTATGTTTTGGAAATTTATGTTATTACAAGAATATAATATTATCTATCCAATACACTAAATATTTTTATTATATCTTCTTTAGATTTAGAGATAGGGAGTTATAAATATATAAAATAATCTATAGTAAAATGAATCAAAAAGCCCATGAAAATCAGTTGAAAAATTTAAATATTTGTATTTGACATAAATGTCAGTGTCAAAAATCCAGAGACATTACTAAAAGCTTTTTCTGCGAAATACATTCAATAATTCTTATTTTATCATTAATTAAATATTTAAAATTATAGGTATAGCTGCCGCACGTTAAATTGACGTTGTTCTTGAATCCGGGACACCTAAAATTCGTACATGGATAAGTCGAGATATAATAGTAAATATAATATACTATTGGTTTAAAAAAAAATAGGATTTATTTAAAAGTCAAAGTATATACAGTATCAGTGTCAACTAAACATGCGCTTGCTATACATATATTTCATTATATACCCTTCAGAAATACCGCCAATCTCGTCAATGAATTGGAAGAACATCAAACATTTAGAAGAGTAGAAGGAAACTTGTTCGTAGAATGAATTGAAACATAAAGAATAGATATAATTATTTTTTTGTGTGTACCAGAAATATTAAATACAATACTTATATAGCCTACTATAAAATTGGCGAGAAGTATTGTGCTGGCCACAACAGATTTTTTTTGCCCCTGATTGCACATAGCATCAAATTCAATTTCAACAAAACTAATTCGTTTTATTATTTCAATTTTGGTGGCTATTTTCATTCCATTCAATATCTAATCTATCTGTTTGAGTAACACTTAGATTTACATTAGAGTTTTACTGTCAATGTAAGTATCCCTGAACTCGTATTCATAAACATGTTGAGTGCACTTAACCGAGTTCTCGTCCAGGATTAAATGCAAGAGTAATAGAAGTTTCATGTCCAATCAATACCCGGCAAATTAGTCTGAGATGCATTTCAGGACGAGTGCTAAAACAGACATTCGTGGCGAGGGTTTAAAACGAGGAACACTTCAGTTTAAACCATATATCATACGTTTAATTATATAAGAAGGGTTTTAGTAGTACGGACAGGCCAATTCTAGCGCAGATAATGAGCTAAGATTGACGTCAGATATAAAAGATTAGTCACGAATAGGGTTCTATACCATTTTTACCTCTCGCTAAGAGAGATATTAGAATCATGCTAAAAGTCGCATATACAGATTTTAGTGGATAAGCACGTTTTGATGTTCCGGGAATCTGGTTAATGTTGTCATTTTTACAATGATGTCTGTAGGTATGTATGTGTGTGTGTGTCTGTGTGTCCGTGTGAATGGTGTGTACACGATAACTTAAATACCATCATTCAGAAAAAAATTTAATTTTGTATATCCATTCTATACTAATGTGGGAAGAGTTCATTAGTTTTTAGTGTATAGCGGATAACCGGAAATATTACTTATACAAGCTTTTAACAGTTTTTCTTGTAAAAAAATTCATTGAATATAATTATTACAGCACATTTTACTAATAAAAATTAAATATAATCGTATCTTCAATTCTACGATAATAACTAAATATAAAATTATAAAATAATTTATTTTTGTACATCATCTCGTCTATGTGTCAAACAAAAAGATAATATTTTAATAATATTTTTGACATATTTAGACAAATGTCACTGTCAGGAAGCAATTATATCAAAATTAATAATGAAACCGTGTTAAGGAGATTGTATTGATTCTACTGAACTTAAGGTTTATAAATAATATATTTTCCTTCATATATAAATATTAGAAGTACAGGGTGATTCGATTTAAGTTTGCTATGTTATGTATTAAACGGTTGTCAATAAGCAAAGTGTCAAATATTACTTTACAACTACATATTAACGAAATGGATCATATAAAGCAATAGATATACGCAAAGAAACTTAATATAGTTTGCGGGATTAGTAAATATATAGGTATGTACTTAAATTAATAAAAATTATATAGCGCGAGGTATTGTGTTAACTACATCAGATTTTTCTTTTAAGGCTTTTATTTCTAAAAATTCACTCAGTTGTTCAAATACTCTAAAAATTCGTACACTTACGTAACATTGTCTTTACAATCAAATAATATTACTACCAAGTTTATATCTCCACCCATTTTTGAATTATTTCCCCAAAAGTCAATATACCCCACATTTAGATAAAAACTTCAAAATTTTCAAAAATCTAATTTTTATGTATCTAGATACTTTCCAATGCGCTGATTCCAAATTTTGAAACCGCAGGTCGATATCTCTTTTTGTTCTCGAGATATTTAGATTCAAAGTTTTGCTCAAAACTGCCCATTTTTGGGTAATAACCCAAAAATGGGTCGAGATATGAATTTGGCGGCAATACCATTCGATTCTACGGGAATAATTACATAAGTATACCAATTTTCATAATTTTTGTTCAACCGGTTCATTTTTTATGAACAAAAGTTTAAAAACCCCCGAAAATGGCCAAAATCTGAAAAAATCCCTTACGATTTTTGCGATTTTTAGCCATTTTTAGTTATTTTGCTTTAGAGATTGTATTCGGTGTTCAAAAATTATGAAAATTGGTATACTTATGTAATTTTGCCCGTAGAATCGAATGGTGTTATCGCCAAATTCATATCTCGACCCATTTTTGGGTTATTACCCAAAAATGGGCAGTTTTAAGCTAAACTTTAAATCTAAATATCTCGAGAACGAAAAGAGATATCGACCTGCGGTTTCAAAATTTGGAATCAGCGCATTGAAAAGTATCTAGATGCATAAAAATTATATTTTTGAAAATTTTGAAGATTTTATCTAAATATATATTGACTTTTGAGGCAATAATTCAAAAATGGGTAGAGATATAAACTTGGTAGTAATATTATTTGATTGTAATGACAATATTACGTAAGTGTATGCATTTTAGATAAAATGTTAGCCCTAAACATCTTGGTTAGACTGCTTTAAATTTTTTAGTATTTTAATTTACATTTCAGGGGGGTTTGAACACCCAACTCCCCCGTGGGTACGGGCTTGAATCTTAGATTATTATCTGAACTAAAACCGACCTATTCGTACTATTAATGTGAAAGTAAACAATTTTTTGATCTGTTTAACTTTAAAGAATCTAATTTGCCTTTTACGAAATAAATAAGATTTTTTGAACTTTCGTAATAATGAAATCTGGTATCTTATTGAAATGAAATATCTTAAGCCCTGCGATGCATACTTCCAGACACATTTTCAGAATGACGTGAACGTTACAGTTAGGATTTACTTTCTCAACTTTAATTAATACCGTCCCTTTCATCTTATTAAAAGGCCAAGGATGTCCTTTGCTACGACGGCCCCCTTCAGCCCTTCCTTGGCTACGCCCATGATTCCGTTCCGATAACTTCAGTCCACAAAGCCAGCCGTATCAATAGACACATCAAAGGGTCGAAAGAACACGACGGTATGGTAACAGTGGCGTAGATAAGGAAATTTCATTAAACATACCGTGAGTTTCAGCTAAAATGCAATATTTATTATTCTGTCATTAATGTATTAATATGAATACTAATTATACATACTGCATAGTTCCAGATAAAATGTAACATAGGTTATCAAAGTTGTAAATGTCAAATGAATTTGACATCACGCTTTATAGATATTTACCAAAGAAGAAAAAATCGAATAGTTACTTGTTACAATGCTGGTTATAGTTTCAGAAATGTTTGTGATATGTTTGCTAATTTATCTCCTGAACGTACTAAACCAAATCTTTCTACAGTTTCGAGAATATTAACAAAATTTAAAAGTGATGGAGGTTTAGATAAGAATTATACGAAAAGAGCAAGAACAAAAACTGCGCGAACTGAAGAAAATAAATAAATTTATATTGTGCAATAGAAGAAAAAAATCAGTTATCTACACAAGTTTTGGCAAATGAATTAAATATTAGCAAAACTTCTGTTTTTAAATTAATAAAAGACGACAAATTTCATTCTTGTCTTTTTCAAAATCACAAAGATTTAAGATACTGCTCTTATTACTTTCTTACGTTATTTATAAATCAGTATTATTATAACAAGTTCAATTAACATTGATCTCACGTTGCATTTTTTTTTTTTTTATCGATACGGTATGTACCATAGTAATTAAAAATTGTTTCACACCATCTTTATGGAGCTGTACTACTTTTTCTAGTAAGTCGTCCGAAAAACATTTATTTTTACTCATCTTAACATCAACTCAATAAAAAATCTGTTGTGGTCAGCACAATAGCTCTCGCCATTTTCATTTTGTTATACAAGTATTGTATTGCACTTCGCTATCGAACCGTCGTTTTACAACAAAAAAATACAGAACTTTACCCAAATATTGTTTTTTATTGTATTTAACATGTCTTCTGCACACATATAATTCTAATTATATCCATTTTTCATTGTATAAGGAAGTTTCTAAATGTCCTAAACTAATAAAAAAATAATAAAATGTACAATTTATACACAGTAATAATCAATAAATAACTATTGCATTTTTACTTTCCGTCACTTTTAGATAAGGAAAGAATTCCTCTTCTTTACATCCAAATGAAGAACTGATTAGATTTTGGTTATAACTGCCAACCGGAAGTTTCCTTATAGGAAGTCCGTAACAGTTTTTCTTGAAAAAAATTCTGTTGTGGCCAGCACAAGACCTCTCGCCATTTCCATATTAGGCTATATAAGTATTGTATTGCACTTCGCTTTCGAACCGTCGTTTTATAACAAATAATTACAGAACTTTACCCAAATATTGTTTTTTATTGTATTTAACATGTCTTCTGCACACATGTAATTCTAATTATATCTATTTTTCATTGTATGAGGAAGTTCCTAAATATGAGAGATTCTTCCAATTCATTGACAAAATTGGCGGTAATTTTAAATATTTAATTATTAAAACTGTTGATTTTCGACACTGATATCTGTCGTTGAATTTGTCAACTGGTTTCCTTAGTGTAGTTTAGCCTCTGCGGTATATTATATCGGATTATTCTATATATTACAGTATCATTATCTCTAAATTTATTTAACATATAACAAAAATTTTAATTGTATTAGAGGGAGAATTTTATGTTCTTCAATATTTGTAATAACAAAGATTTCCAAAAAATTATATTTAGAAGAATTTTTTAAGTTCCGGTTGTTTAATTGTTACCAAAACCTTTTCAGCTCTTTCCACGAATGTCAAATTAAGGAATACGTAGTTAAACAGGTCTTAAGTATTATAGTTTTTGACGATTCGTCCTTCCAGCGTCTACAGGTAGTTACACACACACACACGCACACACACATCATCATGCAATTTTTAGCATGACTCCAATACCTCTCTTAGCGAGAGGTAAAAAAATGATAAAATCAATTGATTTTATCAAATGCTATATTATTACGAACTCAAATCTGTCAACAATTTTTTTTTAGGCAATTTTGTGACGTTTTATAAAAATCCGTCCTTTTTACTCAATCCTGCATAATTCTTAATATATAAATAAATAAATAAATATATCATCACGGCATATTACCCATTTCTGGGTGTGCCAGTATCTACAACACATGTAGACTTCGGTAATGATGACGATATATTTTACCGTGTGGGCGCTTACCAGGCGTCACCTCACGGGCACTCATAGCTGGTGTGGAGAGTGCACCACAGGGGTCATTTTTGTGCCATTTAAAATTGGAAATATTTGGCGTCTGTCGGGATCGAACCCGGTTCCCCCAGATATAAATAATTATATAATTTAGTTCATACAAATTTGAATTTAGACATTAGTGTGACAAAAACAAAACTTTGGACACAGCTTACATCAAATTAGTTTTAAAACTAAACTTTACTAATTCACAATGTAATACTCAGTCTGATTTCATCAACAATTCCCCATGTTTCAGTGTCCTGCACTCAGTGCAGTTGCATTTCAGTTGCAGTTTACAAGTGTTGCAATGTTGCAACTATCTGGTCGATTAGCGAGCGAGATTCAGTGATTTGTGACTTCACAGCGGTATCCACATCGCCTGAGCATTGATGATATGAGCAGAACACTCCGCATAAACAACTTTGTAGCAGATATATTGCGTACTCAATCATATGTAGTATGATTTCTCTGGTTTATAGAGACTGTAAAGATATTGGGGAGATGATGGTACATGGCTATGAAATGTATTGCGGGGTTATGACAGAGTCCATAATGTCAACAAGATATTTATATTTTTATTACGCACGAGAAATTATAGAGAATAAGACAGATAGTTTATATTTTATTTTAAATACGAGTATTACAAGCCCAGAATTATAATGGTTTGACCAGTTTACATTTTCAATAAACTTACAAATTACAAATTTATTTTGACTACTTTCAAACAGAATTTAAACTTACAAAAACTGAATATGGTATTCAAGTATTCCGAGTAGAAAGGGTTCGCCGGTTCTGTCCCAGTCACAATGGGGTATTCCGACATTTTTAAAAAATATTTTTTACATTAGTACAGATCAGTAGGACTCATCGACCTTTAAACTAATAGACGCAGCGTACGAGCAAAACGCTTGTCCCGCCATAACGGTGCAGACACAGTATCTCTATCCTTCATCAGTACGGAAGTTAAGAAAACGCGGCAAAATAAAAATTTGATTTGTCCCTAACTTGTTATACTTGGTGCATAATCGCTAAGAGTATATATTTATTTTTTTGTGCATAATTACTTTCATTATATATTTTTAATACAATATATTGTATTCACATATTATATTATAGGGAACAAGTAATAATTAATAAGAACTTACATATAAAATGACACAGCTAAACGACGTACGTACTGCTGACTGCACAAAATACACCGTTTTCCCATTATTTTGTCGCATATGCACCTCACAACACATATTCGTATATGTTGACAGAAATAATTGTAAATGTTCTTCAAAAAAGTAAAATAATACACAGACAGTCACGAAACGTCAAATAGATTTTGACAACTATTTAGTGATAGAGAGCAATGTATAGAGGTTTACATATGGCTGAAAAAGATGTACAATGAGTACGAACGCATGCGCAGTATACTTTAACTGAGAACTTCCGTATTGTTGAAGGACAGAATATATATTTCTATCCTTTTATGTTTAAAAATTTCATCGCAATGCAAATTTTCTTATCATGGCGCGCTTATGACGCCAACTCGATGGTGACACCTGCAACGAACTTCAGCGCCTAAATCCACATGTTCATGACAGCCATTTGCTTGCTTACATATGATTTTAGTAGCAGCGTGTATTTCGGTGTTTCTCCTGTATTTATTTATAGTAAAAATAGGAGTAATAATTATAAAGTGGACGAAATGTCAAACAAGAAATATACCCGCGCGTGTTAACTACTGGCACCATCTGTGTTTTTAAACGAAAATATTTACTTTGAAATGAGCGACAGATTATCAAATTGACGTCACAAATTTCAAGGAAGTTTCTAGAGCTGTAAAAATTCCAATTTTGTAACATTAAATTATGAAATAAAACTTATTGTTAAACATATTTTATTATACTTTTCTACTATATGAAGATGAAAACTATAGAAAAAAGTTATTATTTTGCATTAATTCCATATCACCGGAATACCCCATTGTAGATAGAAAATTTGTTGAGTGCCATCACATCCAGATTTTGGTGAATAAGCACGTTTTAAGGTTCCTATAATCCGATAATAACATTTTACATGTCTACATGTGTGTGTATGTGGATGTGTGTGTATGTCTGGATGTTGGAAGGACAATTTCTTAAAAACTATAATACTTAAAACCTATTTAACTACGTATTCTTCAATCTGACATTATTGGGAAAAGCTGAAAAGGTTTTGATAACAATTGGACAACCGGAAGTAGTAGTTTCTTAAAAAAAAAAACTTCTAAATATTATTTTTGAAAATTGTTATTACAAATATTGAAGAACATAAAATACTCCATCCAAGGAAACCAGTTGTCAAATTCAACAGTTACTGAAAGCTTATTTCTGAGAAGTACTGTTAATAATTCTTATTGAATTATTATTTTCATATTTAAAATTGTAGGTAAGTATGTATATTAATTGTAATATTACATATATCCTTAAGAAGTACCGCCAATCCAGTCAATGAATTGGAACCATCTTTTAACATTTTAGAAGAATTGGACAAGATTCCTTATAGAATGACAGAAAAGATATAATTAGAATTATTTGTGTGTACCATAAATGTTAAATTCGATACTTATGTAATAAATGGAAATGGCCATAAGTATTGTGCTGGCAACCATACATTTTTTATCTTGAAATATGTCCCTCTCTGACAAAATAAATTAAATTTCATAACTATTGTTCAACTAGTTTTATTTGTAAAAATAAATTAGTAAAACAATATCTCATTTTCTTCGAAGTAGATCCTTTAATATTATTGTTAAAAAAAAATTTGTAGGCTTTTTGGATCTTTTGTTTATTGCAAAATACAATTTATTTTACATTTATTGGACGTTTCGATTGTGTTATCACAGTCATCATCAGCTATATGTTTGATGTTACATTTTTATAAAAATTAGTTGAACATTAAAACGAGAAATTTTGTAATACATAAAGTCATATTTTTTGACTACATTTTAATTTGACTAGCAGTAGGTAAAAGTGTTGTTCCGCCAGAGTATGGCAGTTTACTGCCATACTCCAAAAAGCCTACAAATTTTTTTTTAACATAAAACAATATCATCATCATCATTACATTATTATGTATTTATCATTTGAAAAATCGTGCAAAATCTCTTACTCTTACACTTACAAACAATATATTAATATATATTATCTGTATAAAAAATATAGACTTACAATATTTATAATTGTTTCAACTACTACCCAAACTGCTAAAAGTAGATTTCAGAAATGAAAGCATATTTTTATTCTCAAAATTATCCATATGTCATTTTCCAGTTAAATGATAATTTATTCTCGATGATATTACTTCGTATACATATACATGATCGTTGAGTAGGGTACATATAGGCATAAACAAACAGGAAAACAAGCTCGCTGGGTCTGACGGCCAGATGCTATTAAAACCTCAAATGGCACCCATAATTATATGTTATTACGTAAACAGAAACGCTTCGATCACTGAGAGACTATTTGTTGGTATATCGGGAACCTGGTTTCTCTCAACATCCATACAAGTACAGCAGAGGAAATTATACACAGAACGATTACCTATTGGCTATTAGCGATTCAAATTAACATTTCCCGCCATTATATATCAGTGTGACGTGGTTGTGACATCATAACACTGTACAAGCTGTCAATCTGTCACTGATATAAGGAATTTTACGCTTTTTGAAAAAGTTTAAAAACATGAAACTTGTGTTAAAGGATGTTTTAATAGCCAGAAATCTCCACAAAATTTCTAAGGAGAGGAAATAATGTATTTTGGATAAATTTTTAGTTCAAACTTAGTTCACCAGATAGAGTTTGCTTAATTTGAATCGTAAATATCCGAAAGTCCACCGTTTAGAAAATAATCTGCTCCAAAATTCTTCTAAAAATCTGATGTGGCCAGCACATTACCTTCCGCCAATTTTGTGTATTTAATACAAAGCCCATACCAAAAGTTCCTTGGAAAAGATAGCCATAACCATAAAATATAGCAATAAAATTGCAACATGAACATATACTATTTTTTACAAATTCCATGCCGAAAGTTACTTGGAAAAGATTCTATAAATCCAATAAAATTATAACACGAACACACACTATGTAAATTTCATTTGACACTGACATCTGTCAATTAGAATTATTTGAATCCGTTATACTAAGTAATTTAATTCACTATCTATATATATTTAAATTCATCACGACGATCGGGGAAATTTTATTCACCTGTACAAACTAAACGGTAAAAGCGATTTTAATGAAAATTTTTCCAAGATGTAGATGGGTGGGCAGGTTGCGTGAGCAGTTTGGATGGGCATATTACGTGGGCAGGTTGCGTGGGCAGTTTGGGTGGGCAGGTTGCGTGGGCAGTTTGGGTGGGCATATTGCGTGGGCAGGTTGCGTGGGCAGGTTGCGTGGGCAGTTTGGGTGGGCAGGTTGTGTGGGCAGTTTGGGTGGGCATATTGCGTGGGCAGGTTGCGTGAGCAGTTTGGGTGGGCAGGTTGCGTGGGCTGTTTGAATGGGCGTGAAAACAGACGGATTGGACGTACGTAAAACTTTTAAAAACATTACCGGCGGAGCCCTAGGGAATACTCGGCGTAGTATACCAACTATTTCCATGATTATAGCAAAGCTGACTGATTTATGAAAGTTAATCTCTTTATAATTCTTTAACTCTATTGAATATGAAGGAAAATGTATAATCAAACCGTACAGACAATAAGATATTCTTTCATATTGACAATCACATAAAATGACAAAAAATTATATTTAACTGCGTTTTTTTTTTCAAAAAAAAGCTGTTAAGAACTTTATATATGGGAACTTCCGGTTGTCCAATTATATCCAAAATCTAAACAGCTCTTCATATGAATGTAAAAAAGAGGAATATTTCTACAATTATTTTAGAAGAACTTTCAAACCGAATTCTGACTAAACGTGCATTTTCAGATAAAGATAAGTTTATTTAAATTGTCTTATTTTGTTAACTAGAAATTCATGATGATATACATAAAGCTAAAATTAATATATAAAAAAGTCGTATCTTTAAAAACCCGCTGTCCCTTTAGACTTCGGAGAGAGATAGACAATCATCAGGATTAATATTTCCCTTGTTGTACCCATCATCTATCTTTGTCTGACGCCCGTCATTATGCATACGGCACGCATGGGCTTTCAATCTGTATAAAGTACATAGCGGATTAAATTGTAGAGCGTGTGTGATTGCAAATGCATCGTTTAATTTTAATAGTATTACAGGGAAATACAATTTCCATAACATTATGTGGGAACCGGCCCGCGTAGGCTCAGCCATCGCCTAGCGCAAGTATTGCTAATGGAATCAAGGGTATGCAGCAGTTATTAACTTGCCTTTTTCATTTTGTTCATTTCCTCTGGCTGGTTAATCTGCAATCTACATCGGAAACGGACCAACGGAAATTGGAACAACTAAAGCCTTGTTATCGTTATCTTGTTTACGTAATAACAGCATTTTTTAACGGCTTTATTTCGAATTGAAAGAATTTTTATACAAGTACTCCCTTTGCTGGATGTGTGTCCAACTTTTTGGATCTTATGGGCAGGGCATCAAACCCGAACCTGAACCGAACCAAAACCGGAATCAAACCGTAACATTTTAGGGAACCCAAACCGAAATTCAGGTTCGGGGTTCAACTTCGGTTCAGGTTAATTTTTAGTTCGAAAAGTAAATACAGCCGATAATCGAGGTCTTAGGCGTTTACGTTGCTGTCTGGGCTGACTTTTCGTGAAAATTGTGTTCGTTTCTTGTTGCGTTTTGCGTAAATTCCGGCTCTCATTTTATATTATTTCGAACCTGAACCGCGAACAAAACGCAAATTTTATTAATGCTTGAACCAGAACCGCACCCGAACCCATCTTTCAAAAAACAAATCAACCTAAACCTAAACCAAACCCAGTTTTTTGCGGGTTCGATGCCCTGGTTGTAACTACAAATTTTTGAAACATAGGATTTATGCATAAGTAGGAAATATCTTCCATATTCTCTCTCTTACAAGAAATCACATTTATTGTTGCCGAAACATTGTTTTGTAATAAATACATATAAAACAGAACTGTAACTAAAATATTATTTATTTAGTGAGAGTAATTTTTGATGGACGATCTAATTCCTGAAGGATAGCTATCAGGAATCAGGGTTCTGAACTCAGAAGTCGGGATCAGAATTCAGGAACGGGCCAGGGTGTACAAAGCCCTCAGGCAACGGCCGTTAACGCTTCAGGACTGATGGGAATACTGATGACGCACTTCGTTCCATAGACGTCCTACAGGAGTTTCACACAAAGATACCCACAGCATATTTATTTATTTATTTATAAAATATATCCAACAAAACTAAAAGTTCCAATTAGAAGACAATTATATAAATAAATATGTAACTGCTAAAAAAAATACTTTTAACATACGCAAGGAATTATTAAAATATCTTTCAGAACTCATATTAATAATTGGAATAATACTACCTTTTTAGTTTATGTTCTGTATTTTTTAATAAAACCCAACGGTTCGGCACTGTAAACTGGTGCCTTCTTTAGGAAAAATTGATACAAAAATTTGAAAAAAAGCCATATTTATAGGGTTTTTCACTTATTACAAAATTGCACTCAATGCACTGTTAACTTGCAATGAGTGCATATTTTATTATTTAAAAAATCTGATGTGGCCAGCACGTTACCTTTAGTTAATTCTATGTATTTTGTACTAATCCCATACCAAATGTTCCTTGGAAAAGAGTCTATACCGTGAGTATTTTTTAACGTGACATATTGGGTTTGTTATATCCGTGGTTGCGACACGACATCTGATTGACAGCAATGTATTTGCCTGTCCCATTTAAAATTAAACATAGGGAGCAAATTTGAGAGAAGTATTATATTTAAATATTGTAATTTAGCCAAGTCAGAAAATCACTGTACTCGTATTTGCCTGTCTCATTTAAAATGAAACATAGGGAATGAATTTGACAGAAGAATAATCACTCGGGCACAAGGTGCACGCAATATTTTTTCTACATCTAAATTTAATTTAGAAAGCAGGTATAATTATTTAAACAAAATTAACCTCTATTGACGTTTCATTTTAAATGGTACAGGCACATACATTGCTGTCAATCAAATGTCAAGTTGTAATCTTGGATATGAAAAATCCAATGTTTCACTTTAAAAAATACTCACGATCACGGTACCCATATCTAGTTAAATTGTAACACGAATATATAGATACTATTTTATACAAATTCCATACCGAAAGTTCCTTGGAAAAGATTTTATAAATCCAATAAAATTATAACACGGACATATACAATGTAAATTACACTTGATACTGACATTGTCAATTAGAATTATTTGAATATATCCGCTGTTTTTATGATTATAGTAAAGCTAGCTAATTTATGAAAGGTAATCTCTTTATAATTCTTTCTTTTTCTGGGTAATATGTTATTGTTAAATTGAATGAAGATGTTGGAGAAAATTTGGTGGCGACGCCTGTGGCCCATTGGGCGTCTGGCCGCGTCGGAGAAAGGATTTAATGACGCGACGCCGGCGACAAGTTGTCAATGGTTCCCAACCCACCTTTAGCTCACGTACATTTCATAGACTTGACAGAGAAACCTCACCAGAATCTCATTTTTACTGCCAACACAAATAGTTCATATTGAAAGAATAAATAGGATAATTTTGAATTACTCATTTAACGCCCATAAGGTTACGTTACATACATTAAACATTTAAAACATGGGGAGTATTATTTACTGGTTCCTACAGAGTCTCATACACCCAATAAAAAGTATACTTCTGCCGTCATATTTAAAAAAGTTTTCTGAATATATTTCCTCATATTTCTACGATAACAATCATCATTTCTGGGAAAATATAAAGTAAGACAGCTCTCAAAACTAAAAAATTAATGTCCAAAGTTCCAAGTGACAAATCTTGTCCCCATTTATTATTGATTGCCCGATAACGCCATCAATTTTTCATATATCTAGTATTGCCGCAAGACCAACACGTCTTGGTCTTGTCTTGGCTCGTCTTAGACTAAAAAGTCAAGACAAGACGAGACCAGTAGTGGTAGCACGCACTTTAGAATTCTATCAAATGAGGCATTTGTTTTCGCATTTCGCCACGAAGCAAAAATTTGGTAGCATGCGTGTCTCAAAATATTCGCCTGCAAGCGTACGACTTGAGGCGAAAGTGTCAAAGTAACGTCATTATTTTGCCACAGTTCTATTCAAAGCCAATTTATATATAATTTATACATTTATTATATACAAATGTCAAAATATTTTTTATTTTAATAGCAAAAAATCCGATAATTCCAGAAATAAAAAGTGAATATAGAATTCTAAAGTGCGTGCTACCAAGATTCGTAAAAATAAAATCGTATTCGCCTGCTTTCTATGATAGAATTCTAAAGTGCGTGCTACCACTACAGTATCGAGTCTTATCGAGAAAGTCTTGAAGTCTCGACAAGACTCTCGACTCGGTTCATAAATATTCTTAAAAATATATTTTCTAAAAGTGCTTCAAAAACTAAGAGTGATACAGAATTAGAAAATACTTGCTATGTTTCACAAGATTTCAGCATCTGAATCAACCTTTCCGTCATTATCAGATGCGGGCCGTGTTCAAGTAACCACAGACGCATTTCGCTGTTATTACAGCTCATCAGTGTGGTGTGACTACCGTCTCTTTGCAGAGACAATATACTAACTGGGCACAGCGAGAGATATACAGAATTGGCCATAAAGATAGCAACTTAAAAAAAATTCAATTGCTCTAATGTAAAAACTGGGATTTCAGAAATAAATTACTGCAGTATTAGTCTCTTGAACCAAGTTTAATTTACATTAAAATAATTTGCATTATATTAACAAAAATTGATTCACCTGATAACAATTGGAGATTTTATCAATCGAAACTTTGTGTAACTCAAAAAAAATAAAGACAATGAAAGTTCGAAATACTTCTTTTATTCTTAAAAATTGATTTATGTGCAAAAAAATATTTTTATTTGGACATAAAAATAAAAATAGCAACTTTTATAAAATTAATATGAAAACTAAATTTTCTAATATTTAGTGTAATAACCGGAACCACGAGAATTTATTACTTCTTCTCGTTTCATCATGAATTCAAATAATTTTGTTATTACATTTCTATCAATTAATCTTAGTTCATCACTAAATAATACTCTTTTCCATATGTTAGTTGTCCAGTTTACATGATTTTCTGCAAAAAAATAATCGGGCCTTCACGTTCTTCTTCGAAAGAAGTGGTTTCTTTGCAGGCCGACGACTATAAAGTTCTCCGGCAACTAATATTCTTCTTCCCTGTCTTGAAGATATTTTATCTTTAACATTACTTAGTAGAAAGCCTAAAATTTTCTTTGATGATAACAACGGATTTTTAACGATATGTGTTTTATCATTCTGTCGCTTCGGTTTGATGTTTTTTTTGTCTACTAGAAATTGTAGAAGACTCAATATTACCCTTCCTTCGAAAATGGATTATTATTCGTGCTATTGTAGATTTATGCAAATTAAAGTTCTTCGACATTTTATTCCGCGAAGCACCATTTTCATATGATTTAATTATTAAATTGCGAAATTCTTTAGTCAAAGTCTTATTACGACCCATAATTTTGAAGTACCAATTTATATTTATAATAATATAAAAATATATGTTACTATAAACAATTTGTTGATGGAGGCAAAGTTGAGAGTCTTGTCGAGACTCGAGCCAAGACGAGATTGACTTTAAGTCCTGTCTCGATAAGACCAATGTAGTCGAGACCAAAACAAGAGCGACCTCTAGGCTCGTTTTGTGGCAACACTACATATATCGAGTACAGTTTTTAGTTTGAAATAGAAGTTCTCTATTATCTTTTCTACTGGTTGATTAAATTTCCATCATGTGAGTGAATACACATAATAAATTCATACGATGGAAGTTGAGATTTTCGCGTAAATCTTGTTTAACTTTATAATTATCAAAGGCGAGAATAGATTAACGCTGATGAATTATGCAGACTTGAAAATGAGGATTAGAAAATGCAATAAAGAAAAAAGAAACAGAATACTCATTGGAATATTAAAACAAAACTTCGTACATATATTCTACAAACTGAATAAATTATAAATCAATAAAATTAACGTATGTATTGTTCTCGTCACCAAAAATCGAAGGACAGTTAGAAAAAGGTTCAATGTCCTATTTCCTCCAAATAAACTTATTGTTATCCATTTTTACCTCGCTAAGAGAGGTATTGGATTCATGCATATCCAGATTTTAGTGAAAAAACACGATTTAAGATCCCCAGAATCCGATAAAACATTTTTAAGATGATATCTGTGTGTATGGGGTCCCGTGAGCGCGTGCCTGAGTGTCTGGTCGCGAACCTGGGGGAACCGGGTTCGATCCTGACTGACGCCAAATATTTCCAATTAAAAATAGCACAAAAGTGACCCCCGTGGTGCACTCTCAACGCCAGCTATGAGTGCCCGTAAGGTGACGCCTGGTAAGCGCCCACAAGGTAAAATATATCGTAATCATTACCGATGTCTACATGTGTTGTAGATACTGGCACACCCAGAAATGGGCAATATGCCGTGATGATATATAAATTTATTTATTTATGTCTGTGTGTGTGTGTGTGTGTGTGTGTGTGTGTGTGTGTGTGTGTGGTGTATGTGCGTGTGTGTGTTATTTTTGTTATTACAAATATTGAAGAACATAAAAAATTTATTATATCTTGTATAGATTTAGAGATAAAGACACTAATACAAAGAATAAACTACACTAAGGAAACCAGTGGACAAATTCTAATGTTTATAACATAGTTTGTAAATGACAGATGTCAATGTCAAAAATCAACAGTTTTAGTGACATTCTGAAAACATTTTCTGGGAAGTACATTTAATCTTTCTTATTGTTTTATTACTTAAATATTTACAATTATAGATAAAATGCATATATCCATCAGAAATACCACCAATCTTGTTAATGAATTGGAAAAATCTTTTGGAACTTCCTCATACAATGAAAAATAGATATAATTAGAATTTTATGTCTGCAGAAGACATGTTAAATACAATAAAAAACAATATTTGGGTAAAGTTCTGTATGTTTTTGTTATAAAACGACGGTTTGACAGCGAAGTACAATACACTTATATAACATAAAATGGAAATGGCGAGAGGTATTGTGCTAGCCACAACAGATTTTCCTTACAAATATATATTACACTACACATATTCTACACTTCATATTATGCTCTTAAAATTCTCTTCTTATTCTTAGAAATGCCAGCGTAGCTAAACACACATAAACTCAACATTTGAGCCGGTACTCACTGAACTTACTCATACATTCGCATTTGACTTCAGGATAAGAATAAGAATAACACGGACTTCTCATACTCATCATGCAAGCTTTCGGCTCGTCTTTCCGGAAGTGCCTGCTTAAAGCCGCACTTCCTCTCGGCTATATCGCGAAAATGGCGCGAAAAGACGCTAAATAAGTGACAAAACGTGTACGCAAAAAGTACATACCTTCAGGGAAAAGAATGTTTTAAAAGTGAAAGGTTTTTTGGATATTCTTAAGTAAATTATTATGAAATGTTGATAGTAAAACAAAAGACTTTTATTAAAAGAAGAAGTAATAGGACACACAAAATAGGGCAGTTGCGAAAAATATAAGTGTAATTTTTACCTCTCCCTAAGAGAGGTATTGGATTCATGCTAAAATTCGCATATTCAGATTTAATAGAATAAGCACAATTTAAGGTCCCTAGAATCCGATTATAACATTTTTAAAATGATGTCTGTGTGAGTGTGTGTGTGTGTGTGTGATATATGTATGTGTGTATGTATGGATGTTGGAAGGACGATTCCTCAAAAATTATAAGACTTAAAAAATATTTAACTGCAAATTCTTCAATTTGACATTCCTGGGAAGAGCTGAAAAGGTTTTGGTAACAATTGAACAACCGGAAGTAGTAGTTTCTTAGAAAAAATCGTCTAAATACAATTTTTGCGAGTTTTTTTTATTAAATATTAAAGAACATAAAATTCTCTATCTAATACACTTAAAATTTTTATTATATCTTGTACAGATTTAGAGATAAAGACACTATAATTTATAGAGTAATCTAATCGCAGAGGCTAAGGCACTAAGGAAACCAGTTGACAAATTCCAATGTTTATAACATAGTTTGTAAATGACACACATCATTGTCAAATATCAACAGTTTTAGTGATATTCTGATAGCTTTTCTGGGAAGTATATTTAATTTTTTTTATTGTTTTATTAATTAAATATTTGAAATTATAGGTAAAATTGTGGTAAAATGCATATATCCATCAGAAATATCGCCAATCTAGTTAATGAATTGGAAGACAATTAGAAACTTTTTCATACAATGAAAAATAGATATAATTAGAATTATATGTGTGCAGAAGACATGTTAAATACAATAAAAAACAATATTTGGGTAAAGTTTTGTCATTTTTTGTTATAAAACGACGGTTCGAAAGCAAAGTGCAACACGGTAAATAAAAACTTTGTTGTGATTACCAGAAATGAGTTCCAAGAGCAATTTTTTTTGTCAATATAGGACCAGCAAATATATTTGTTACAATTACCTAGGTAAATTTGCTGGTAAAAAAGTGTTGTGGCAACAAATACAGTTTTGTTATATATAACAAAAGATATTTGTTATGCGAACAAATAAAATAAAGTTACCATTAATACCTATGAATTTGTTTTGGAAAATAATAAATTTTGATAGATATACAAATGCATTAATGAGGTAATAAGGTAAAAATTAAATACATGTGTATTATAATAATTTGATTTATTTATAATTATAATCTATATGCATGTAACAAATATTATATAAAAAAATAACATATGAAACAATAGTCACTTAAATTATAATAGATTTATCAATAATCGATACATACCTTCAAATTTCTCAATAAGACACTCTAATTGCCATTGTTTTAAAATATCTTTTATAAAAACATCCATTTTTATTAACGGGCACAAGAAACAAGAACTTTTAAAACACAATTTTCGACAGGCTAAACTTAACTGCGCAAGCAAATGCGACACGACGTATAACACGAACAGTGAATTATTCTATATACCCTGTCTACACAAAAGTTTTAGTTACCTGTATAAAGTTTATGGCGGGAAGAATATTTGGTAATCTTTACAAAATATAATGTCACAGGATACAAAAAAATAAAATTTGTCCCAGTAATAGATTAAATATCTTTAATTGTTGCAAAATGATTTTGTAATCTGAACAAAGTAATAAAATGACTGCTTAGTACTACTAATAATAATTGCTACCATGACTAATATTCTACAGCAAATAATATTTTTTATACACAACAAAAATTGTTTAGTTTTGGAAACTTAAAATACAAAGTTCTTCGTATACACGGCAAAAACATATTGTTGAAATAACGAAAAAAATACAGCTAACTAAATTTTGTCCGGAATATCAATGTAATTTTTTACCGTGAATACAATACTTATATAGCCTAATATGGAAATGGCGAGATGTCTTGTGCTGGCCACAACAGATTTTTTCCTATTAATTATTGAAATATAAACTATGTAATTCTAAACATATAAATGTAAAAATTATTAGAAAATATAAAACTTCTGATTCATAATTTCAATAAATAAAGTTCGCGGTTGAATTCTTGTGTCGTAGGTTATTAATAATTATATAGTTCGACCAAGTTTGTATGACTCACACAAGCATGATTTTTTACATAAGCGGATCTGAAGTTACAGCCGTTTGAAGTTACACAATTTTTCATCGAAATTTTGTGTATTTTCACGTTTTAAAAATCGTCCGTCTTTTCTGCCCATGTCAAAAGTCTCTCTCACGTTTTCTCTTGATCATCTTATATTCCGATCCTATAAATATTTTACTGTTTGGATAACTACTTCTTTAACTCCTACAATTTATATTTTATGGGTAAAATTCGGAATAAATTCTCATTAAAATCGAATTACCTTTGACAAATTAATCGGCTATAAATATTATGATGTGGGTCACTTGATAAGTAAACTTTGGAATATCATATACATAATCCCGGATCGGCCACCTAAATCAAGAACTTATAATCCGTTATGAGATAAACTCCGTATTTACACAACCTTTCATGCCAGAGACTAAATCGTTGCGTGATTATAAAACCGATTTTCATTTGGTAAAAATATATTAAAGCATAGGAATAGAACAATAGTTATCCAGTTTGGACATCTTGTGTCTCAATTTTTGTATATAATTTGTTTTCAACACTAATACATAATAAAATAATAATTTTTACCTCCCGCTATCCTTGGGAAGGGAGGTATATCGTGCTGGAAATCATATTTCGAAATTTCATATCGAGATTTTAGTAAATGACCACGTTTAAGGTCCCTAGAATCCAATTTTAACATTTTCACGATGACGTCTGTATGTATATATATATATATATATATATATATATATATATATATATATATATATATGTATATATGTATGTGTGTGTGTGTATGTGTGAGTGTATGTGAGTGTGTGTGTATGTGTAAGGATTTTGTTTCCGCTCTAACTCAAATACTATCATTCAGAAAATTTTGAAACCTTGTATATTGATTCTATTCCAACATGGAAAGAAATCGTTAGAACATATACTTTCCACTTTGGTTTTGCACTTGCCACTGACATCTGTCAATTAGAATTTTTTGAATATATCTGTTGTTTTTATAATTTTTGCAAAGCTGACTGATTTTCGAAAGTTAATCTCTCTTAATCTCTCTATAACTCTATATCTATTGAATATGAAGGAAAATGTATAATCGAACCATGTAGAGAATAAGATAATCTTTCTATTGATAAGCACATAAAATATCGAAAATGATATTTAACTACGATTTTTCAAGAAAAACTGTTAAGAACTTCAAATAAGGGTACTTCCGGTTGACCAATTATAACCAAAATCTAATCAGCTCTTCATAGGGTTGTAAGGAAGAGGAATACGAAAGAATCATAATTTTTAGAATTGTAGTTTTGGAGTTATCGTCGGAGAAAAATTTGTCACACACACACACACACACACACACACACACACACACGGACACACACACAGACACACACACACACACACACATACAGACATTAATGTAAAATTAATAAAATCGTATTCTAGGGATCTTAAAACGTGCGTATTCATTAAAAACTCACCACCGAATTTTTTGACCAAAGACAATACCTTCCTTTTGACGGAAGGTAAAAATGCTTAGATTAGATTGAAGCAATGGCTTAAGAAGATTGGTAACTAACGATAAATTAAAATTTAAAAAAAAAATTGTCTTTTATTGAGCAGTACTGTACTGTAAGTACAAAGTGAACGTTTCATTATATTTTGTTATGATGGAAGACCCCATTGTGGCGACTGTAGAAAAAATCTTGTGTGTATTTCGAGCGCAAATGGACATTGCCGATTTCGACAGAATACCGCGCCCCTCCGTCATTCGACAATATCCCATTTTGCGCTCTTAATACAGAAATAGCTATTAAATGAATTTATTTTTTGGAAACCCGTTCATTTTACATTTTACTTATAAAAGTGCACGAATAATTACGTGAGCTACTGTAGTTATTCTTTAACAACCTCTTTAAGTAATACAACTTCGATTTTCTCGTACTTTCACAAACCTCCCGCTGTAATGGTAACTTAATTTGGCAGTAAAGTCGCTTAGATTGATCTATTTTGCGGTTTTCCGGATTTCAAAGTGCCAGTTTCCGTAATAATATCTCGTTAATGCCCGGAATTCGTTCTGTGCTCAACGTTCGCCATTTTATTTATTGCTTTCGAGATCGTATCATCGCTAATTCTTTATACGCTCTTTCTATTTACCAACGGATTATCTCAGTTTAATAAAACCGCAAGGGAGCGATTAACGAACGATGTTATTTATTTATAACCACTCAGCGAGATTCTATCATAATTGTGAGGGTAGTTTCTGTTTTAAAACTAGTTAAAATAGATTTAAGTTTATTGCGGAGAGAATAAAATCCCTATAAAATATAAATTCTGTTGATGCATTAAGACGTTTTTATAGAGACGAGGCAATTGCTGTGCTCAAAAATATGTAGATGATTTAACTACAGCCCAAAAGACACAGTACTGATACATACCCTACTGTACAGGGTGTTCAAAAAATAGAGGTCACGGATTTAAAAATGGATAATACATCTCAAAACAATAAAAGAGTTCATGTGAATATATATTTGGAAATGCCTAGTTTCAGAGCTATAGCGATTTTAATATTTTATTTCTGTCAAATATAACTCATACTTTTAACCTTACAATAAAATTATAGTGGCCGTTTACAATGGAAAACAATTGAAGATAATCTTTGTTTTTTACCTCCCGCTACCCTTGGTAAGGGAGGTATAGGGATCGTGTTAAAAATCACATATCGAGATTTTAGTAAATGACCACGTTTTAAGGTCCCTAGAATCCAATTTTAACATTTTCACGATGATGTCTGTATGTGTGTATGTGTGTGTGTATGTATGTGTGTGTATGTATGTGTGTGTGTATGTATGTATGCGTGTATGTGTAGGGATTTTGTCTTCGCTCTAACTCAAATAATATCATTCAGAAAATTTTGAAACCTTGTATTTATACCCTATTCTAATATGAAAAGAAGCCATTAGATTTTGGTGTATATCGAATAACCGGAAATGGCACTTTACCTGAAGCTCATAATGGTTTTTCTTCAAAAAATTCCATTAAATGCCATTTTTTCGCATTTTATGTTTTATGAAAATTAAAGATTATTGAATTTTCTACAGGAATACATTAATACTTTTTCTATATATTTTACAGATAAATTTAAAAATATATTTTTTTATTAGTCGCGAAGCCTAAGATAAACACAATTCCTTTGTTACACAGTTCATATTTCAAATGAATGTAACTGACAGTAAATGTCACTGTCAAAAAACTAATCACTTCAAATTAATAATAATGACATTTTAAAAAGTAAATAGTAAATAAAGCAATAGTTTTATGCAATGGAACAGTTTGCAGCGTTAGTAAATCCGTAGGTATGTATTAAAATTAATAAAAATTAAACAGCGGGAGGTTTTGTGTTGGCCACATCAGATTTTTACAATTATATCTATGGGTATGTATGTGTGTGTATGTATGTGTATGTGTGTGGGGATCCTTGTCTTAAATTTGCTGATATAGAAAAGAAAATAAAATATGATTTTAACACGAATCAGTCGTGTTACACGTAAAACATAGGTTAAATGTCCACTAACAATAACATTTATGTACATTCCCTGGAGTGTACAGAGTGTATAAGTTTGTTATTGGCAAATAAAATGAGCTTGTAGCCACCTAGTGGCAAAATTATGAAGTTGTCTATATAAGAATTAAACATCTTGAAAATATCTGTTTTTTTCAAGTAAAGAATTATAAAATATACGCACTGTTAAATAATACTTTGTATCTGTTATTTTACTTTTAGAATTATACTGTAAATATTTGTATGATACAATGAAAACATAATTCAACTTTTCATTCATACTTTTATGCACCACTCTTACACGGTTAAAGATTGAATAGCGGACGATAAGAGTCTAAACTCAGCATGAAATTCTCTTTCTTTTCGTGTCACGAATGATTTTTTTACATCATCGGATCTCGAGTTACAGCCGTTTGAAATTACATGATTTTTCATTTCAATTTTCATTAATACAAATTTCCATGAAAAATCATGTAACTTCAAACGGCTATAACTCAAGATCCGATGATGTAAAAAAATCATCTGTGTCACGAAAAGAAAGAGAATTTCATGCTGAATTTAAACTTTCATCGTCCGTTATTCTATCTTTAACCGTGTATGAGTGGTGCATAAAAATATGAAAAATGAATTAAATAATTTACAAAAACTATCAATTTTATGAGGTTTTTAAAAAAGGTCCGGCTTTTCTGCCCATCCTATACTACTATAGATTCCCTCATCTCTAAATCATATCTATCTATGAGTCCTTTAATAGAATCCCCATCTATCTCTAGAATATCTATCTACCACAATGTCATATTTCTATATGAAACCCTCCATGTTGTCCGTCATTGTCACAGCGCTATAGCTGAAGAATAACTCTGGAAAAAGAGAGGAGTTGTCGACCACAACATGAAATATCTGCGCATCGAACCATATAAATAACTTCCGGTCCAAGGACTCGTGAAAACTAAATCGGCATGATGCAGCGACATCTTCTAGCGGTCGAGAGAAGCTCTACCGGGGTTAATAATAGTCAAAAAGAAACACTGGGAGAGTGTTTTACTTTCGATCATAAATGGAGACAGACGGAAAATGTGGGATTTCATATATGAGTAGAAAGAAATCGCCGGTTTTGCTCCACCCACAAAGACGTCATGAAAAAAAAATAATTGTATATTTTTACCTTTCGTCACCTTTAGATAAGGAAGGTATTGTCTTTGGTTAAAAAATTCGATGAGTTTTTAATGAATAAACACGTTTTTACTACTTATATGATGATGTCTGTATGTGTGTGTGTGTGTATGTGTGTCCGTGTGTACGTCCGTGTGTGTGTCGAATTAAGGTCAATAGAATCTGATTATATCACTTTTACGATAATGTCCGTTTGTGTCCTTATGTGTGTGTGTGTGTACCTACTTTTCGTGTGTATGAATATCGAAAGCATTATAAGACTTAAAACATGTTTAATTTTGGATTCCTCAATCTAACATTAATGGGAAAAGCTGATAAAGTTTTGGTAACAATAAGGTCATGCAAAAAATATGTTGCTAATATTTTTATAAAAATAGAATCTATGACACTTATTATCCATATTGCAACATAAAACATCCCAAAATATAATACTTTTCATTCATAATTTACTTAAAAGATATTCCCGCTACGATTTTCTGTGATGTCATGTATCGGCTACTTACACAACAATACTAGTCACACGTACATAAAGGTCACAATGTTACAAACTTCAAACGCGAAGTTAAACGTCAGATCAGAGTAAACTAACCAAATATTTATAAAGCTGTCAGAGGAAAAATGCGCTCTATTCAATCTTTTTTGTTTCATAAAGATTTAATTATTTCATTAGAGAAATATTATTTGTAATTGCAGTTTTGTGTGCTTGATATATAATTTAATACATAAAAGTGCAATAATTGTATATTTATAATGATAATAATGATAAAACATGGTAAAGAATAACTGTGCAGTTCCAACTTGTGGAAACAATTCATTAAAAAACCCAAAAAAAAACTATTTATAAACAATCTTAATTTACATTTTGTCCGCCAGGGCGAACTTGAATCGTCCAGGTACATGACGTATGAGCTCACGTGATCTCATTGAGATTTCAAATTGACCCCTATTTTTAAAAAATTAGATCTACAAAACAATGCACACAAATAGTGTGAAAATATTATTTACATATACTGTGATCGGTAGACTTCCAGGAAAAAATTTTAAAAAAATGTGGCATTACCCCATTGGACAACCGAAAGTAGTAATTTCCAGAAAAAATCTTCTAAATATTTTTTTTAAATATGTTATTACAAATAATGGAGAACATTAAATTCTCAATTTGATACACTTAAAATTTTACACTATCTATGATTTGCAGATAAATATACAATATAAAGAATAATATGTTGCAATAAATCTCACTAGTCAAACAACTCGAAAAAATGTCAGTGTAAAAAATCAACAGTTTTACTAACATTACTGAAAGCTTTTTCTGGCAAGTACATTTATTATTGCTTATTGTATTATTAATTAAATATTTAAAATTACAGGTAAATTATATTTTCTTTAAAAAAACACCGCTAATACCCATAATGAAATTAAAGATAAATTGTACACATTGAAAGAGTTGAACAAAATTCCTCATAGAACGAAAGAATAATTTGAATTATTTGTACAAGAAATGTTATATTCGATTCTTATGTAATATAAAATATAAATGGCGAGAGATGTACCATATTTTTTTATTTAAAATTACAATTCTTTATTCGGTTACGCTCCCCTTCACGGTTCCATGGTCATTATCCTTCACCCCTGAACAAATCCGATCCTACCCGATCCTGCGCGAGCTTGTCCGAACACGCGACACATGGCGCGACACGACGCCATTTGTTTGAGGTTAGGTTAGGTCCGATTCGACGCATATTCACGGTGGAAATCACATGTCATTTATCTTTCTCTATTCCAGACCTCCGTAACGGTTTTATGGCCCTTTTAACCATATCATATTTGTTTGCGTATTGGAATAGTGAGCTATGAGAACGTATTTTTCACCCGGAAAAAAGGCGGGTTATTTAAAATTCAATTTCAAATGACGTTTCTATTATTTTGTAATTTATGTACCAGGAGGATAAAGTAAACTTGTATGCTTTTGTTTTTGCTATTTATACAAGGTTGTGGCGTTAAGGGATGAACATAAAAATTTAATATGGGATTTTAGTTTTATGAAATTTTATGCTCTCCTGTTCATTTTACGGCAAAATTTATACAGAATTAGAAGTTGAATACAAAACTGTTTTTAAATTTGTTATTATGTTTTTGTTTTCTTTAGAATTTTAAAAAGACATTTCAAAAGTTGCTTTAATTAGTAGCAATAGCCAAGACTTATAACTAAATTAAATAATTAATGTTTATATTTTTTTATCCCCCTCCCCCTGGTCTTCGATGCGATGCCGATTGGCCAATGACATTTTTTTTTTAATTTGAGTTATAATTTATGACATATACAAACATCCAAGCCCCTGATGGGAATCGAACCCACGACCCCGGAGCCGAGCGGTGAGGGTCGCTTGAGCGCTGCCTTTACAAACTCGACTAATGAATAAAGAACGTATCTTTATTATAAAGAAATAATGGAAAACCGAAAAAAAACAAATGTCATTGCTATTACTTCAAAGTAATAGAAATTTTAAAATTTCTTTTTACTTCTCGCTCAGAGAGGTATTGGATTCGTGCCAAAAATCACATATCCAGATTTTAGTAAAAAAGCACGTTCCAAGGTCACTAGAATCCAATTTTACAATTTTT
Source organism: Ophonus ardosiacus (assembly GCA_943142095.1). Classification (NCBI taxonomy): domain Eukaryota; kingdom Metazoa; phylum Arthropoda; class Insecta; order Coleoptera; family Carabidae; genus Ophonus; species Ophonus ardosiacus. Next base: position 3,892,354 of record OW964839.1, read on the forward strand.
ACAATGATGCCTGTGTGTGTGTGTGTGTGTTTGTAAATGTGTTTGTGTGTGTGTGTTTGTAGATGTGTTTGTGTGTGTGTGTTTGTAGATGTGTTTGTGTGTGTGTGTGTGTGTGTGTCTGGATGTTGAAAGAACGGTTTCTCAAATTATGTAAGACCAAAGACCAATTTAACTAAGTTTTCCTTATTCTGACATTAACGGAAAGAGCTGAAAAGGTTTTGGTAACAATTGAACAACTGGAAGTAGTAGTTTCTTAAAAATATCTTCTAAATATTATTTTTTATGTTATTATTATGTTATATATTAAAGAATATAAAATTCCCTCTTCGATACATTTAACATTTTTATTATATCTTCTATATATTTAGAGACAGAATTATAAATATATAAAATAATAAATCTCACATCCCAAACAACTCCATGGAAACCTGTTGAAATTTCTTTATAATTGACAGAAAAATGTCTGTGTCCAAAATATCCAGATACATTACTGAAGGTTTTTTCTGGGAAGTACATTTAACATTTCTTATTTTATTATTAATTAAATATTTAAAATTATAGATACATATATAACATATACCCATCAGAAATGCCGCCATCCAGTCAATGAATTTGAAGATTCTCGAACATTTAGAAGAGTAACAGGCAACTTATTTATACAATGAATTAAAAAATATAAAAATAAAAGAATAATAGATGTAATTAAAATATTTTGTTTTTACCACAAATGTTTAATACAATATGTACTTATATAGCCTAATATGGAAATGGCGAAAGGTCTTGTGCTGGCCACAACAGATTTTTAAAATTGTGAAGAAACTAAAAACATAATAAATGTAAAAACAGTTCTGTATACAACTTTTAATTCTGTACAACTCTACAGGTTTTGCTGTAAAATGAACAGGATTGCAGAAAATTGTGTAGAACTAAAATCCCATATTAAATCCATATGTTTAACCCTAATCGTCACCACCTTGTATATGTTTTTACCCTGAAGAAGATAGCAGTATATGCTGTCGTAACGTTGGTTTAAATTAAAATACACTGAACATAAACTATAAGATGTTTTATTACTATAAAACAAACTATCTAATTAAAGTAATACCACTCATAAAATGAAAGAGAATTTCATTATGAATTCAAATATTTAACACCCATTATTGCATCTTTAACCGTATCCGTATGGCTAATGAAAATATACGATACGTGTAATTATAAGTTATAAAATTCAATGAAATTTCAAACATTCGTAACTCGAGCATCAGTCATCGTAAAATATTGTGGGTACATGAAATAGAAGATCATTTCTTGCTGAATATAAATTTTCTGCACCTGTTATTGTATTTTTAACTATATCCGTTTGGTAGGTAAAAATATACGAAATGCAGAAATGGAAAGAAAAATGAATTTATTTACGACTTACATTCGATGATTTCAGCTACTCGGCATCTCTGCAAACTCGAACACAGCTACTCGGCATCGCTGCAAACTCGTTTTCATTTACTCGGCAGTTCACCATTAACCAAAACATAAATATGAAGCACTTAACCATATAATTTTTATGCAAAACAACAATATTATTCATTTAAATGTCTCTTAATATATTTGGAACATTCTTTAAACTTATGATTGTTATTATTTTGTAACAATAGTTTAAAAACACAAAATAAATGCACTAAAACTACAATTACATACACATTTATATGCATTTTTTTAACAAAATCAAATGCATGTTTACTCGAACACGGCTATTATACTACTGAGCTAGTTAAAACCTTACAGACCTAAACAAACTTGTTTGCTACGGTAATAAACAAAGCAACGCTGTTAATGATATGCTACATTTTATAAAATAAATATAAATAAATTTTTATTTTGAAACTATGCGGAATGAAATTAAAATGCAATTAGATATTTGTAAATATACCAATAAAAAAAATTGTTGTGGCCAGCACAAGACCTCTCGCCATTTCCATATTAGGCTATATAAGTATTGTACTGCACTTCGCTTTCGAACCGTCGTTTTATAACAAAATATTACAGAACTTTACCCAAATATTGTTTTTTATTGTATTTAACATGTCTTCTGCACACATATAATTCTAATTATATATATTTTTCATTGTATGAGGAAGTTTCTAAATGTCAGAGATTGTTCCAATTCATTAACCAGATTGGCGGTATTTCTGATGGAAATATGCATTTTACCACAATTTTACCTATAATTTCAAATATTTAATTAATAAAACAATAAGAAAAATTAATTATACTTCCCAGAAAAAGCTATCAGAATAACACTAAAACTGTTGATATTTGACAATGACATGTGTCATGTTATAAACATTGGAATTTGTCAACTGGATTCCTTAGTGCCTTAGCGTCTGCGATTAGTTTACTCTATAAATTATAGTGTCTTTATCTCTAAATCTATACAAGATATAATAAAAATTTTAAGTGTATTAGATGGTGAATTTCATGTTCTTCAATATTTAATAAAAAAAAAACTCCCAAAAAAATATATTTAGAAGAATTTTTCTAAGATACTACTACTCCTGTTGAGCAATTGTTACCAAAACCTTTTCAGCTCTTCCCAGGAATGTCAGATTGAGGAAACTGCAGTTAAATATTTTTTTAGTCTTATAGTTTTTGAGGAATCGTGTCTACAACATCCAGACATACATACACACACACACATACATACACACATCCACACACACACACACACACACACATCATTTTAAAAATGGTATAATCGGATTGTAGGGACCTTAAATCGTGCTTATTTTTTAAAATTTGGATATGCGAATTTTCGCATGAATCCAATACTTCTCTTAGCGAGAGGTAAAAAATTACAGATTAACAATGCTTGAAAAATGAGCATTTCGATAGATTATTAAAGCTACTGTCAAAGAATATCTTCTTAGCTTCTATTTTATGAAATATAATTTTAACATTTACTCCCAACATCAAATTTAAATCGAATTATGCAATTCATTTTTGTTGTTCTAAAGTGTTGCTACACAAAACACAAACCAATGGATGTCATTAGTGTGCCATTCGGAGTTGTATTTATGTGAAGAAGACCTAAATCCTAAAATCTAAATGTCAAAATGCGACATCGGACACAGCCTAAGTGTTGAGCAATATTCTACTATAAAAATTTAGAATTCTGGGACATTTTTACATAAGTGCACCAAACATTAGACCAATCTATGATGGAGCCTTTTTCACCAATTCACAAAGTGTGAAAAATGAACATTTCGATTAATCATTGAAGCTGTTTACTATACCTACATTAGATACATTCAAATACGATGCATTATCAAGTAGGCATTGAAACAACAGAAGCACACATCCTACATAATTAAATACGGGGGATTATAATAATTAATAAACAGTCATTATTTATGCACAGTTAGTAAACAGTATTATTAAATTAATATGTATAAATTATAGGCATCATTCGTCAGAGATTCACATATGTGCCCCGAGGTATTTATAGAATATACGAGTATGATATCCTAATAGTTCGCAGTACTCAATTCAATTCAAAGAGCGCTTTTTATAAACAAAATTAATTAACAATATAATCTACATAAACAGAGAGATATTTTTGAGTAAATGTACGTATATTTATATGATAGAGAATTATATATTGAAATATATTTGAAAATTTCATTGATATGATTATACAATTAATTTGCCAGGATAATACAAAGGATGACAATAAATAGCGTAAACACCCGTATACTATAACTGTGGCCAACACAAGACCTCTCGCCATTTCCATTTTATGTTATATAAATATTGTATTGCACTTCGCTATCGAACCGTCGTTTTATAACAAAAAAATTACAGTACTTTACCCAAATATTGTTTTTTATTGTATTTAACATGTTTTCTGCACAAATACAATTCTAATTATATCTATTTTTCATTGTGTGCGGAAGTTTCTAAATGTCAGAGATTCTTCCAATTCATTAACTAGATTGGCGGTATTTCTGATGGATATATGCACTCTCCACACCAGCTATGAGTGCCCGTGAGGTGACGCCTGGTAAGCGCCCACACGGTAAAATATATCGTCATCATTATCGATGTCTACATATGTATAGATAATGGCACACCCAGAAATGGGTAATATGCCGTGATGATATATTTATTTATTTATTTATATGCATTCTATCTACAATTTTAAATATTTAATTAATAAAACAATAAGAAAGATTAAATGTACTCCCCAGAAAAATCTTTCAGAATGTAACTAAAACTTTTCATTTTTGACACTGACAACTGTAATTTACAAATTACGTTATAAACATTTGAATTTGTCAACTGGTTTTCTTAGTGTATTTTAGCCTACTCGACTTATTATTCTATATATTATAGCGTCTTTATCTCTAAATTTATAGAAGGTATAATAAAAATTTTAAAAGTATTGGATGTAGACTTTTATGTTCTTCAATATTAGTAATATCAAAAATTTTCAAAAAATAATATTTAGAAGAATATTTTTTTTATGAAACTACTACTTCCGGTTCTCCAGTTGTTACCCAAACCTTTTCAGCTCTTCCCATGAATGTCAGATTGAGGAATTCATAATTAAACTGGTCTTATGTCTTAAGTTTTTAAGTAATCGTCCCTCCAACATCCACACATACACACATACATACACACATATCCACACACACACAGACATCATCCTAAAAATGTTAAAATCTGTTTATATGGACCTTAAATCGTGCTTATTCACTAAAATCTGGATATGTGATTTTTAGCATGAATCCAATACTTCTCTTAGCGAGAGGTAAAAACTTAAAAAAAGTCTAGATTAAAAAATAATGTAAAAAGAAGAATTGTTTTAACCCTCCCCCTCCCCCTTGTATTTGTTAAAAGCTGGCCGTTCACGGGCAATTGATTCTCTTGATTTTTGCTTTCATCACGAGCGATGAACTAATTCAAACTTTGCCCGCTTGGCCACGGTTCCCGCTTCCCTATTTACTGGACATTCCAAACATGAGCATGACAAGCAACACTTCACGAATTTAAAAAAGCCATAAACACTTTACCGTCCACGACAAATTAAATTCACGCGTATAACGCAATTCACGCTGTACCAGTCGATGCGTTTAATAACTGGACACGAAATAATTATACGAGTAGCATTTCCAATTCTGACACTCTTAATTTGGACATGGAATATTCGAACCCATCAAGCTCATAATAGTTGGGAGGCTTACATTTTTAACAAAGTATAAAACTTGCACAAAGGATGAGAAATTTCTATAAGAATCACATCAGTTCGCCCAGCCGTCTTAATTACATTTAATTTAGTTAATATATACCTGGATGTTGGATGGACTGTTTTTCAAAAACTATAAGACTTAAGACCTGTTTAACGATGAATTCCTCAATCTGATATTCCCGGCAAGAGCTGAAAAGGTTTTGGTAACAATTGAACAACAGAAAGTAGTAGTTTTTTAGAAAATTTCTTCTAAATATAATTTTCATCATTTGGATTTTTCTTATATAGCCATCAAGATATTTCAATTATTTCTCTATCCCATTTTGCCATTTGTACCTCTCGCTAAGAGAGGTATTGGAATCATGCTAAAAATTACCTATCCAGATTATAATGAATAAGCACGTTTCAAGGTAAGAATGCGATTTTAACATTTTTACAATGATGTCTGTGTGTGTGTGTGTGTGTGTGTGTGTGTGTAAGTCTGAATGTTGGAGGGACGATTCCTCAAAAACTATAAGACTTAAGACCTGTTTAACTAAGAATTCCTCAATCTGACATTCCTGGCAAGAGCTGAAAAGATTTTGGTAACAATTGAACAACCGAAAGTAGTAGTTTCTTAAAAAAATCTTCTAAATTTTATTTTTTTGAAATTTCCGTAATTACATAAATTAAAGACCATAGGATTCTCTATCCACTACATCGAATATTTTTATTATATCTTCTATACATTTAGAGATAAAGACTCATAAATATATAAAATAATCCGTTACAATCAAATAATGTTACTACCAAGTTTATACCTATACCTACTTTTGAATTATTGCCCCAAAAGTCAATATACCCCATATTTAGATAAAAACTTCAAAATTGTCAAACATCTAATGTTTATGTATCTAGATACTTCTCAATGCGCTGATTCCAAATATTAAAACCACATTGTTTACTTATTAAAAGACATTTCACATTAGTAGTACGGACAGGTCGGTTCTAGTTCAGATAACAATCTAAGATTCAAGGCCGTACCAGGGGGGGGGTAGTTGGGTGTTCAAACCCCCCTGAAATGTAAATTAAAATACTAAAAAATTTAAAGAAGTCTAACCAAGATGTTTAGGGCTAACATTTTATCTAAAATACGTACACTTACGTAACATTGTCATTACAATCAAATAATATTACTACCAAGTTTATATCTCCACCCATTTTTGAATTATTGCCCCAAAAGTCAATATACCCCATATTTAGATAAAAACTTCAAAATTGTCAAAAATCTAATGTTTATGTATCTAGATACTTCTCAATGCGCTGATTCCAAATTTTGAAACCGCAGGTCGATATCTCGTTTCGTTCTTGAGATATTTAGATTTAAAGTTTTGCTCAAAACTGCTCATTTTTGGGTAAAAACTTAAAAATGGGTCGAGATATGAATTTGGCGACAACACCATTCGATTCTACGGGCAAAACTACATAAGTATACCAATTTTCATAATTTTTGAACACCACATACGATCTCTAAAGCAAAATATCTGAAAATGGCAAAAAATCGCAAAAATCGTAAGGGGTACCCCTTACGATTTTTTCAGATTTTGGCCATTTTCGGGAGTTTTCAAACTTTTATTCATAAAAAATGAACCGGTTGGACAAAAATTATGAAAATTGGTATACTTATATATTTTTGTCCGTAGAATTGAATGGTGTTGCCGCCAAATCCATATCTCGACCCAATTTTGGGTTATTACCCAAAAATGGGCAGTTTTTGAGCTAAACTTTGAATCTAAATATCTCGAGAACGAAACGAGATATCGACCTGCGGTTTCAAAATTTGGAACCAGGGCATTGAGAAGTATCCAGGTACATAAAAATGAGATTTTTGAAAATTTTGAAGTTTTTATTTAAATATGGGGTATATAGACTTTTAGGGTCTTAGACTGGCCACAACAGATTTTTTTATAATAATTTCAAACAAATGTATTATATTTGCAAAATTTCACAATATGCCTGCAGAAGTAATACCAAGGACAGTTAAGAGTACTAAATCAAACGTGGAGATGGTGCTGCCACCAATTTTCGTGTCAGATGTTAATAGGCGCACCCATAGATGTTTTACATCAAAAAAAATATATTTGTTGAAAAGGTCTAACTCTTTCTCAAAACTTTTGTTACATAAAAGTCATTCAAGTAATTCCCACTATCAAAATCCATTCCTATATTATCGCCTACTATTCTAATGCCTGTCCTTCTCTGTATAAGAAAGGAAAGCAGAGCCCATTCCCGTTTTTATGGCTATAACGTATTGACGTAATTTCAATCCTGGATAGATGGAGATATCTCAAACGTCCGGAAACATTTCTCTAGTTTCAGCAAGGAAGGGACAATGGCTGATATTTTATCCAATAGCTCTATACGAGAATAAATTGATGGCCAATTGATTCTCCGATATAAAATGAAAATGGAAACTGTAGATGCTTAGTTATTTATTTATAGTTTTCCACACTGCTAAAGAGATATTGCCTTTGAAGAATAAATGAATGTACGGTCGAATTAGAGCCCAAACTCGTAATAGTTCGGCCGGTTTACTTTTCAATAAACAAATTATAAAAGCTACGCAACTGGTGATAAATTTGTAGAAATTTCGGCTAGTTTAAAATATAGATTTTAAGATCATATCTAACTTTTCTTCATTTGTCAAGTTAATAAACACTATTAAATACAGAGAACTTTACGGGAGAAATTATTAAACGTCAAACAAACAAAGAATCAATTGTTTCCATGGCTTACTTGTCTAAATAAACTAATAAAACAGTTAACAAAATTTTATTTTTTAACCGTAAATAACTCGTTTATTTGAAAAAATGTACATAAACAACGTTATCTTATTGGAAAGCGTATTTTTTCTCTTAATTTCTGTAATTTTGGTGTAACGTACCCGTCACATTTTTATAAATAATCGAAGATTCTTCTATGGATAATGTAGCTTAAAGTCTCCTTTATAAAAGACTTCTTTCAGATTATAAAAATTCGATCTCGTTCCCGATATACAGAGTTTTGTAAATGTGCCGGATTTTAGACAAAAAATCAAAAAAAGTTGAATAACGCCGGAAGTAGTTGATCATGAGTAAAATATTTTTATTGCTTCATATGTAAAATTTTCCGCTGCATTCAATGGTAAAATAAAATATAGCGTATTTCATTTAAAATAAGAAAGTTGAGGTTAATTTCCGGTCAAACCGGAAGTGCTACTACTTTAAAAATATTTTAGTTAAAACGGGCATGTTGGATAACCCCTAGATACCAAATTTCATTAAATTATATTAAATAGTATTTAAAATATAGATAGCGTAAGCTCGTCCTGAGACATCCCAAATTTTGAGAACAGCTGACACAATTTTTATTTTGTCTACATGACCAATCTTCTAATATAAAATGGCATAATTTTGCTCATTTAACCAACCTCGTATCTCTTCAAATAAAAAAGTTACCAATAGTGAGCAAGCTTATTGAGACAACCTGTATATATATATATATATATATATATATATATATATATATTTACATCCCACTACCATTGTGGCGTCCCCTGTGTAATTTTCTACATTCAAAGTGACGTCCTTGTGCATAAGACGTCCGTATACCGGACGTCATATGCACATGGCCTTATAAATTTTTTTCTGACATCAGGGGGGCCTCTAGTATCGTATAGCAAAATTTGTTATGGACGTCAGAATGATAGCGGAATGGAAAATGTATATTTTTTGTAGTTCAAAAAAATTCCACTTGCGGCGCTAGTGTCGTCCGGCGTATATACGCTGTATATACTGAAGTTTCATTCCAGCGACATTCTGAACTCCGTACGCTTGGCAACAGTGGAACATTGGGTTACTACATTAGCGCGCAACTCTTCTATTTAAAGCTACATTGTGCACATATGATAGTATTTAAATTAATATTTATGTAATCAAACTTTTGTTTTGCAAAATCCTCTTAGTAAATACAAAGTCAATGTAATAAATTTAAAAAAGGTAATTATTTAAATACTCGTATCATAAAGCTGAATTATTAATTACAAAATATTGTGTAAATCGTAAATAAAAGCCAAATGTAAGGGTAAGAAGATTAATGATTAAATGTATGGAATAAATATGAGCACGGTATGCTACAGTGAAATATATAAATAAAATATTTATAAACTTTTGATCCAAAATACGAAGACCGAAATTTTAAGTGTGTCGAAAAAGAGAGTGTAGAAAAAATGTTTTAAACATATTAATATGTACTACAAACGATTTATTACATATAGATATTTTTTACTCTAGGTACTTCTTCCTATTTCTCCGCTACTTAAATACGTTAAAATATATTTGCTTTTTATTACCTCCCGCTACCCTTGGTAAGGGAGGTATAGGGATCGTGTTAAAAATCACATATCGAGAATTTAGTAAATGGCCACGTTTTAAAGGTCCCTAGAATCCAATTTTAACATTTTCACGATGATGTCTGTATGTATGTATGTGTGTGTGTGTGTGTGTGTGTGTGTGTGGATTTTGTTAACGCTCTAACTCAAATACTATCATTCAGAAAATTCTGAAACCTTATATTTCTACCCTATTCTAATATGGAAAGACACCATTCGATTTTGGTGTAAATCAGATAACCGAAACTTTACTTGAAGCTCATAATGGTTTTTCTTCAAAAAAAAATTTTTTTTAAAAATCCCGAAGCCTAAGATAAACACAATTCCTTTGTTACATAGTTTATATTTCAAATAAATGTAACTACAGGTGAATGTCATTGTCAAAAAACTAATTACTTCAAATTAATAATAGTGACATCTTAAAAAGAAAATATTATATAAAGAAATAGTTATATGCAATGGAACAGTTTGCAGCATTAGTAAATACGGAGGTATGTATTTAAATTAATAAAAATTAAATAGCGGGAGGTTTTGTGTTGGCCACATTAATTTTTTTACCTTCCGTCACCTTTAGGTAAGGAAGGTATTGTCTTTGGTCAAAAAATTCGGTGGTGAGTTTTTAATGAATAAGCACGTTTTAGGGTCCCTACAATACGAATTTACTATTTTTAATATGATGTCTGTATGTATGTGTGCGTGTGTGTGTGTGTGTGTGTGTGTGTGTGTGTGTGTGTATGTGTGTCCATGTGTGACAAATTTTTCTCCGACGATAACTCCAATACTATAATTCTAAAAATTATAATTCTTTCATTTTTTTTTCATGGAAGCAGCTGACATAATTAAAAAAAATTTAATTGACAGATGTCAGTTTCAAGTGCAAAACCAAATATGGAAAAAAAGTATAGGACCTAAATTGGTATGTTATAGTGTTGCTCGCAAGTGACACGCAGAGAAAGGCCAAAGAGAAGATGGAAGGACATTACTTAGTGTAGTTTATGTTATAATTTTATTGGATTTATAGAACCTTTTCAAATGAACTTTTGGTATGGAATTTGTAAAAAATAGTATGTGTTCGTGTTCGATTTTACATGATATTATATAGAATCTGTTCCAAGCACTTTTTGGTATGGGATTTGTACAAAATACATGGAATTGACGGAAGGTCTTGTGCTGGCCACAACAGATTTTTTTATTATATTGTAATTTGAAAAATTTTATTATATGCGCTAGTGAGATATATAAAAATATAAATGATCAAAAGTAATGTCTTAAAAACATCGTATTTTTATTGCAATCTATATGCAAACTTAGAAAGAAACACAGATAAGTAATTTGTTTATGTGTAACAACTAAAGATTAATGAAACAAATTTATGTTTATGAAATACTCTTTCTGGAAATAAGCAGAACTGTCCGATGTAATAATAGATATTTCATAAATTTCACTTATTTGTTTTTACCTCCCGCTACCCTTGGTAAGGGAGGTAGGTATAGGGATCTTGCTAAAAATCGCATCTTGAGATTTTAGTAAATGACCACGTTTTAAGGTCAGATTTTAATATATTCACGATGATGTCTATATGTGTGTGTGTGTGTGTGTGTGGATTTTGTCAACGCTCTAAAAATACTATCATTTAGAAAATTCTGAAGCGTGTTTTAACCCTATTCTAATATGGAAAGAAACCATTAGATTTTGGTGTAAATCGGATAACCGGAAACGGCACTTTACTTGAAGCTCATAATGATTTTTCGTCAAAAAATACCATTAAATGTCATTTTTTCGCATTTTATGCCATGAAAATTAAAGCTAATTGAATTTTCTACAGGTATACATTAATAATTTTTCTATATATTTTACAAATAAATTTAAAAAATAATCTTTTTTTATAAATCCCGATGCCTTTGTTTCAAAGATAAACACAATTCCTTTGTTACACAGTTTATATTTCAAATGTATGTCACTGCAAAAAAAAAAATTAGGTATGAATTTAAATTAATAAAAATGAAATAGCGGGAGGTATTGTGTTGGCCACATCAGATTTTTTCATTTTATTTTCTCCGAAGGGGCTCAATAACTCTCAGGGGAGATTAATAATTTCGGAACAGTTCACAAGCTAAAGCTCTAAAATTATCTTTTGCTGTGATTTATAATATTTTATCAAATTTCCAGAATTTCGACTATACTCCTATGTTAAATAAAAAAAATTGATGTGGGCATCACATTACCTTTCCTCAGTTGTATACAAATGCCATACAAAAAGTTTCTACATTTCCAGTATTTCATTACATTGCATTCTGGCAGTTCCATGTATTTTGTACAAATACCACATAGAAAATTTCTATATTTCCAGTAAAATTATAACACAAACATATTAGGTCATTTACACTTGACACTGACTTATGTCAATTAGAATTTTCTTAATAATATGCCTATTATTGTAATTTCCGTAAAAATTTCAATTTATTGGAAAAATAGCCGAACCCAAACGGCTGCTTTTCATATATTTTACGATTTTATTGACATATGAAAAATAATTTGTTCAACAAATAGCTATTTACTTAGAATAAGCGTATTAAAATCGGTATTGAATATTAATAATAAGCTTTATTATAAATTTCATAAAAATTTGAATTTATTGCACAAATAGCCGAAGTGCATCCAAACTGTTGTTTTTCACATATTTTCACTCTTTTTTACAAATAATTTGTTTAACAAATAGAATAAAAATATTAAAATGGGAGATTAATAATCATATTAACCTTATTATTATATTTGTTCACTATTTTATTGACATGTAACAAATACTTTGTTTATCAAATAAAATTTTTATGACTATAATACAAAAAATGACGGCAAATTTTACTAAAAAAAATACTGCAAGTATTAATTCAGTTCATATTAAATTATTATTAAAAATAACTATCTGTACTTTTCAATTGTAAGATTTTGGGGTTATTTAAATAGTTCATTCTTCACTTATTTTCACATATTTACATTTACCGTCGGAGAAAATAGAATTGTTGTTCTTGTACACTAAGTGCAAGAACATTTCACATTTCTATCACATTTTGTAGCAGCGAGTTATTGTTTACTTGTATAACGGGTATCTACTTTATTTTTGTTATATGTATGAGAAATACAATGGTAAAATTTTAATTTGGAGAAATTTTTTTCCTAATAATTTTAGAACAAAATAATTAAGTATTAAAAATCACATTTTAAATGACAAATTGATAGTTCCATTTTCAAATTGCTTACAGATTACCAAAAGGAATTACCATTTTCAAACATTGTAGGAATCTATGAAGTTTACAGCAAAGTATGCATATTGTTGTGAAAGAGTGCTTTGGTTTCTGCATCAGAATAATGTATTTAATATTGGCAACGCTGCTGGACGTCACTGTAACGGTAGTATGAATAAAAATATACAAATTGGACGTCACAAGTACTGATTATGTCTGAAGTATATACTGTGGACGTCGGATTCACTCAGTGTGGAGGAGCTCATAATGTCCGTCAAATGAAAGGAAACGTATATCGTTGTAAATCGACTTTATTGAAATTTGAACCGAAATTCATACTCAGGGGGAAAAATAAGTAGATATACTTTATAAAGCAGGTACCTATCTCTATTCCTTTCGGTGGTTGCCACAATGTCCTAGCCATGAAAGGACGCAGGATTGATAGCGGGATGTAAATATATATATATATATATATATATATATATATATATATATATATATACGGACATCATTGTAAAAATCGGATTATAGGGACCTTAAAACGTGCTTATCCACTAAAATCTGGATATGCGAATTTTACCATAAAACCAATACCTCTCTTAGCGAGGGTAAAAATAGTTACACATTGTCAAAGCACGCATTAAAATTTCAAACGTCGAGATACAATTCTATCGGGTAGTGACAAATTTTGCATTGCAATTGGGAACTCCGAGTACAATAAAAATCCTAGTATTTTCAGAGCACATTCGATTCTACATTCGTATTATTTGGTTTTTGCAACGAATAATTGTAAAGCATAACTCTGCGCGTACAACAAAATGAGTTTAATCTCACAAAATGTCCACAGATCGACGGTGAAATTTCGACAAACTATTATTCGAAAAACGAAAACCAGAAGTAGATAAAATTATGGATGTTAAAAACTTTTGAAAATACTAACCGGGCCTAAGGTACAGGCGACCGCCTGGGGCGAAATTGGTTTTGTAAGTAATTGTTGTTCAACGAATCTACTGAAAAAATCTGTTGTGGCTAGCACAATACCTCTCGCCATTTTCATTTTATTTTTTTTAAAAAAAAAACCTCTCAACAGGATTAAATCCTAATTACTGAGTAGGTTCACATACACAAACATCCATGCCTTAGTGGGATTCGAACAGTGGCGTTCCCAGGATTTTGGTCTAGAGGTGGCGACTAAATAATTTCATGTACTTATTTTCTCATATTCATATTTTATAATACAAAGATATTTTAAGATATTGAGGTAGGAAGGTTAACATTAAAATTTAAGAAACGTTAAACAAAAAATGAGATATTTTATTTTGGATAAAAACATGAACCAAAAAATGTTATTGTCTATTATTATATTACATAGAGCTGACAAGATATTGTATTATGAAGTCTAATTTACGGTTGGATCTTTTTGCGAAACTTTGTATTACTTTTCCAACATCTATTCTATTTCGGTGAATGTGTAGAATTGCTAAACCTATGTCTTCGTCCATTTTATTCCGTAAGTATGTCTTTAATCGACGAAGTGTTGAAAAACTTCTCTCTGCCGATGCTGTACCAGGCAATATTAATTTTTACTTTAAATAATTAAAATTGAAATGACGACAAAAGCAGAAATGATTGTTAACCCTTGATATAGTGAATACGAATTAAACACCCATATTTAATAAAACTAAAGGCCGATTAATATTTAAGACCTCCATAAATGACAATCAATCTTTATTAGGTGGCTATATATTTGGGTGTCATATATTGTCATATTTTATTTTTTGTAAATCAAGAAATTCCAACACATATACGAAAGACGGAGAATACATAATTTTTAAATACAAAGCTTTTTTGGCATTCCTTTAATTGTGTGTGTGCAGGTCTAGGGGGGGCGATCGCCCCCATCGCCCCCCCCCCCCTCTGGGTACGCCACTGGATTCGAACCCAGAACCCCAAGCACACTCATGACAAGAGGCGTTGCTCTAACCATTGAACTATTAGGAAAACTAAGACTATTGATGAAAACCGGTGAAAAAATTCCTATTAATAAGCAAGTTATGGTCTCCCAAATTTTTGAAAAGATTGACGTGACGTCACATTTATGTGTTTTTTTATCAAACTGTTTTCATCATGGACCTAAATGTTCTTAAAATATATGCTATTTTAAATTATATTTACATAAAAATGAATGAATATTATAACACTGTATAAGTCTATATACTTTATAATTACAGGTGTATTTAAATTATTAAGTTTAATGCAAGAAATTTATGTTAAAATAAAAACTGTTTGGAAACTGCAGTACAGGAATGTTAGCCCCTCCTTTCGAATTTGAATTTCTTAACTTCTATTGGTAGTAATCCCCACCTCCTAACACGCTATTTGTAATGCATGTGTAGGCAGTCTTTCGGTCGCCAATCAAAATATTATATATAGATTTCATATTAGTGTCGAAGCGCTGTAACAAAAAACCCTTTATTTCCGAAATATCTCAATTATACCATTTAATTTTTTTATTAATATTCGTTATTCAGCATATACATTCGTATTTTTTTACTATTTTCCTTTAATTCGATTGAGCTAGAATCCCCCATTGCCTCGTGAGTAGGTAAAACATTTTTCGATCTTCATATTCGCTCCTTTTGCATTCATATATCGTTTGGATCGTTAAGCGGGTTAAAATTTCGTTTCAATTGTGTACATAGAGTTTTGCTGACCCTTTGTATGCTTTTGTAATTATTAATTGGATAAAGAGAATCGATTTTATTTACTTTAAAATCATCGCGCTTATCGTATCGCATACACGGAATTTTTAACCGTTCTATAGAATATAAAATATAGGTACAAATATAAGTAAATAAAAATCAGCATTATAATATTTAAATGAAATACGTTATTGGATATTTTATTTTAATAAAATTAATATCAATTTTCTATTTATAATAAATAAATAAATAAATATATCATCACGGCATATTACCCATTTCTGGGTGTACCAGTATCTACAACACATGTAGACATCGGTAATGATGACGATATATTTTACCGTGTGGGCGGTTACCAGGCGTCACCTCACGGGCACTCATAGCTGGTGTGGAGAGTGCATCACAGGGGTCACTTGTGTGCCATTTAAAATTGGATATATTTAGCGTCTGTGGGGATCGAACCCGGTTCCCCCAGGTTCACGACCAGACACTCAGGCACGCGGCCACGGGACACCATAAATCAAAATGAAAGAATATCTTATTCTCCATATGATTTGATTATACATTTTCCTTCATATTCAATAGATATAGAGTATAGTGACATTAAGAGAGATTAAATTTCAAAAATCAGTCAGCTTTGATAAAATTATGGAAACAGCAAATATATTCAAAAAAAATTAATTGACAGATGTCAGTGTCAAATGCAAAACCAAAGTTGAAAGTGTAGGGTCAGAAAGTTATATGTGAATGTGATAGAGTATCCTTCGCAAGTGGCTTGCAGTTGCAATCTCGCCTCAAGATTGGAGTTTTCTATGCCGGAAGTACGAGAAAGGCCAAAGAGAAGATGGAAGGACTGTGTAGCAGAAGATTTGAGAGAGGAAGAATTGTGTGAAGAAGATGCGTTGGACAGGAATGAGTAAAAGAGAAGAGTAAGAAACAGCGACCCCTAATAAAATACGGAAAGGAACTTTCGGTATGGAATTTATAAAAATAGTGTGTTCGTGTTACAATTTTACAGGTATACATAATCTTTTTGAATGAACTTTTGGTATGGGATATGTACAAAATACATCGAATTGATGGAAGGTTTTGTGCTGGCCACAACAGATTTTTTAAATATGGAGACGTATTTTTTCTTGGATCTCTATATACACTGTAAGGTACTGGGTTCAAATCCCAATGAGATCCTTTATTTTTTTATAAAACCTTTTTTTGTATTTAATTACAAAATTGAATCGTGTATAAAAACAATTTAATATAGAGGTATTTTATTGTTAGTAGTCGAATCTGAGAATCGAACCCTTTTCTCAACATCGTCTTTAATCAATAAAACATCCGGCTCGAAGGTGGTAAATACTCCCTGTAAAATAAAAACCTGTGCACTCACGTCGAAGTTGTTGGAACTCTCTTCTATGTTAAAACTTTTCAAATTTAGAACTTTGTCAAAATTACAGTGACGTATATAGAGCATAACGGAAACAGGAAAGATGTGAGTAACTTCGTCACTTCCGGATAAACACGAGTTTCACAACATGGATAATTGAACTTTGCAAAACAAATAACATTTTCTTACTTCTTTCATTTACTTTGCGCGACGCTCTGCAAATTTGTTTAGAGGTAAACTTAACGCTTAACCGGTAGAAAAACAGAGTTAAAACTCCGTAACGTGCTGCAGTTCAATATATTACCAACTTGCATTGCTGTAGTTCCTTCCACGTCTTTAACTTTTATGTACAGAGTTCGGTATATAAATTAATAGTTATCAGTCCTCGTGTTGTAATCTGTTACATCTGATGATGTGACTGTCACTTCGGGAGTACCACAAGGTCCCGATCTGGATCCTTTTACCTCTCACTAAGAGATGTATGATGTACAAGCGATTTTAATATTTTTACGATGATGTGTGGATGTTGGAGGGACAATTACTCAAAACCTATAAGACTTAAGACCTGTTTAACTATGAATTCCTCTATCTAACATTCATGGGAAGAGCTAAAAAGGTTTTGGTAACAAATGGACAACCGGAAGTAGTAGTTTCTTAGAAAAAGTATTCTAAATATTATTTATCATACAATTTTGATATAATTAGAATTGTATTGTGCACAAGACATGTTAAATACAATAATAAAAAATATTTAGGTAAAGTTTTGTAATTTTTACCTCTCGCTAAGAGAGATATTAGATTCATGCTAAAATTGAATTGAAGATTTTATTGAATAAGCACGATTTAAGGTCCCTAGAATCCGATTATAACATGTGTCTGTGTGTGTGTGTGTGTATGTATGTCTGGATGTTGTAGACACGATTCCTCAAAAACTATAAGACTTAAAAATATTTAACTGCAGTTTCCTCAATCTGACATTCCTGGGAAGACCTGAAAAGGTTTTGGTAACAATTGAACAACCGGAAGTAGTAATTTCTTAGAAAAAATTTTCTAAATATAATATTTGGGGGTTTTTTTTATTAAATATTGAAGAACATAAAATTCTCCATCTAATACACTTAAAAATTTTAATATATCTTCTGTAGATTTAGAGATAAAGACACAATATAGAGAGGCTAAGGCACTAAGGAAACCAGTTGACAAATTCCAATGTCCAAAAAATTCCAAATATCAACAGTTTTAGTGACATTCTGATAGCTTTGTCTGGGAAGTATATTTAATCTTTCTTATTGTTTTATTAATTAAATATTTGAAATAAATAAATACATAAATAAATATATCATCACGGCATATTACCCATTTCTGGGTGTGTCATTATCTACACATATTGTAGGAATCATAGAACTCGCAGAAAAATAAAGAATATACGAAATGGCGACTACATATACTACTAATAAAAATATATGAATGTTTCTGTAGTTATTGATAATAATAATTGATTGAAGTATGATATATGAATAAAACATATAGTAAAAGTAATTTTATCAAACCGCTCGACCAAAAAGTCCCTTACAATATGTAGACATCGGTAATGATGATGATATATTTTACCGTGTGGGCGCTTACCAGGCGTCACCTCACGGGCACTCATAGCTGGTGTGGAGAGTGCACCACAGGGGTCACTATTTCAATATTTGAAATTATAGGTAAAATTGTGGTAAAATGCATATATCCATCAGAAATACCGCCAATCTGGTTAATGAATTGGAAGAATCTCTGACATTTAAAAACTTCCTCATACAATAAAAAATAGATATAATTCGAATTGTATGTGTGCAGAAGTACAACAAAAAACAGTATTTGTGTAAAGTTCTGTAATTTTTTTTGTTATAAAACGACGGTTCGATAGTGAAGTGCAATACAATACTTATATAACCTAATATGGACATGGCGAGAGGTATTGTGCTGGCCACAACAGATTTTTCTTTGTGCACAAAGTTTGATTGAAAAGTTCACTAAATATTATTCAATTAATAATATATTAAACTATGTATTCATCAATTTCTACCCTAGTCAACAACAAAACGACAGTTTTCCCTTTAAATACAGGGAGTAAAGAATTCGCCCTGGACATCAGGGTTGCTTTTGGTGTAAATTACGCCGATTTTTCTCCATCAACGTCCAATAAAGTACGCCCTCTGCAGTTCTGCTGATGTTCGATGGTCTGCAATGTCCGCGCTGTCTAACTGTCTGTCCGATGTCTGTCCAATTGTCTGTCCAGGAGAGTAATTGCGACTTTAATTGACGGGGGATTTTTCGATATTCTTTGCTGTAATAAGGGGATGACATATATGGAAAGAACTGATGTGGGTTGAAAAGATCTATTTTTTAAAATGAATGTACAGTAAAATTTTTGAAAGAAGTCCGATCAAGGCTATCTACGAATTGCATCTATGAATTAAGATTTTATGCTGTCAAATTTACTAATGTCGTTTACATAGTTTTTATGAGACACAAGATATTATGTACCCTCATAAAAACTAAATAAAAGACACTACTATATACAATGAACATTTTTATTATATCTTTTATACATTTAGAGATAGTAGATAGAGACTCATAAAAAATATATAAAATAATCAATTACAATCAAATAATGTTACTACCAAGTATATTTATCTCTAACTACTTTTGAATTATTGCCCCAAAAGTCAATATACCCCATATTTAGATAAAAACTTCAAAATTTTCAAAAATCTAATTTTTATGTACCTAGATACTTCTCAATACGCTGATTCCAAATTTTGAAACAGCAAGTCGATATCTCTTTTCGTTCTCGAGATATTTAGATTCAAAGTTTTGCTCAAAACTACCCATTTTTGGGTAGTAACCCAAAAATGGGTCGAGATATGAATTTGGCGACAACACCATTCGATTCTACGGGCAAAATTACATAAGTATACCAATTTTCATAATTTTTGAACACCGCATACAATCTCTAAAGCAAAATAACTGAAAATGGCCAAAAATCGCAAAAATCCTAAGGGGTACCCCTTACGATTTTTTCAGATTTTGACCGTTTTCGGGAGTTTTCAAACTTTTGTTCATAAAAAATGAACCGGTTGGACAAAAATTATGAAAATTGGTACACTTATGTAATTTTTCCCGTAGAATCGAATGGTCGTGTCGCCAAATTCATATCTCGACCCATTTTTGGGTTACTACCCAAAAATGGGCAGTTTTGAGCAAAACTTTGAATCGAAATATCTCGAGAACGAAAAAAGATATCGACCTGCGGTTTCAAAATTTAGAATCAGCGCATTGAGAAGTATCTATATACATACAAATTAGATTTTTGAAAGTTTTGAAGTTTTTATCTAAATATGGGGTATATTGACTTTTGGGGCAATAATTCAAAAGTTACGTAAGTGTACGCATTTTTAGAGTAATGTACAATTTTGAACATTTTAGAAGAGTAGGACAAGATTCCTTATAGAATAAAATAATAGATGTAATTAGAATTATTTTTGTGTACAACAAATGTTAAATTCGATACTTATGTAACAAAATGGAAATGGCGAGAGGTATTATGCTGGCTACAACAGATTTTTTTTTCCGAAAACTTATGTAACATGTATATATATTTTATTAATATAACGAAATAAATTGAAAAAGAAGATTCATTTTATCATGAGAATTTCATCTCTATTATTTTTTATCAATAAATATGAAATTGTATTTATATTTTATGGCTATCTATTGGAAATCCAATAACTCAATAGCCAATATTAAACCCCGTTTAGAACGAAAGTAATTTAAACCGTTCTCCACAGATTTATTGCATTTCTTTATATCTTGAACCGTAAAAAGTGTCTCTTTTTCAGAAAAATAAATTTAAAAACCGCTAGTTCGATACACGAATTCTATCTCAATAAATAATGTTTTATTTCGGCCCTGTCCAAGACAATACCAGTGCCGTACAAAGAAAAAATTAGTAGAAGGGTTATTTCTTATCTTGACAATATAAAATTGATTTAACAAATTTCAATAATATTATTATTTATTCAATTTTGACGTTTTAAACTGTCATTATTAACTCCATAGCAACACCTATAAGTAACACTTTATTCACAAGTGAATTAAAAAAATTTAAATCATTCCCATAAAATTTTAACTCGCTCTGCAACAAATAATACATTTAAAATAACATCAGGTACGAAAATAACACTCACCATAATAATTATCAGACATTATCAGCCATTTTCATTAGTTTTCACGGTACACATGACAGACAATAAAGCATTTTAAATAGATGGCTTGACGTCTATCTGCGACAATTGTCATGCTCAGCCTACAACCAAAATTAAATATTATAATGGTTTTTATTATTATTTCGTCATAATTGGATAAAATATTGTAGAAACCACGTGAGCTAAGAATGATTATTCACTCGAAGAATATAATTCTCTCATGAATAAACATTACCTTAGTTCACTTGGTGTGTAAATATCTATTATTATTTATTATTATTATAATATAATAAGAGCTCTCTTCAATTATAATAATAACTAATTTAATAAAAAAAATCTGTTGTGGCCAGCACAAGACCTCTCGCCATTACCATATTAGGCTATATAAGTATTGTATTGCACTTCACTTTCGAACCGTCGTTTTATAACAAAAAATTACAGAACTTTATTCAAATATTGTTTTTATATTGTATTTAACATGTCTTCTGCACACATATAATTCTAATTATATATATTTTTCATTGTATGAGGAAGTTTCTAAATTTCAGAGATTGTTCCAATACATTAACCAGATTGGCGGTATTTCTGATGGATATATGCATTTTACCACAATTTTACCTATAATTTCAAATATTTAATTAATAAAACAATAAGAAAGATTAAATATACTTCCCAGAAAAATCTATCAGAATGTCACTAAAACTGTTGATGTTTGACAATGACATGTGTCATGTAATAAACATTGGAATTTGTCAACTGGTTTCCTTAGTGCCTTGGCCTCTGCGATTAGTTTACTCTATAAATTATAGTGTCTTTATCTCTAAATCTATACAAGATATAATAAAAATTTTAAGTGTATTAGATGGAGAATTTTATGTTCTTCAATATTTAATAAAAAAAACTCCCAAAAAATTATATTTAGAAGATTTTTTTAAGAAATTACTACTTCCGGTTGTTTAATTGTTACCAAAACCTTTTCAGCTCTTCCCAGGAATGTCAGATTGAAGAAACTGCAGTTAAATATTTTTTAAGTCTTATAGTTTTTGAGGAATCGTCCCTCCAACATCCATACATACACACTCACACACACATCATTTTAAAAATGTTATAATCGTATTCTAGGAACCTTAAATCGTGCTTATTCAATAAAATCTGGATATGCGAATTTTAGCATGAATGCAATACCTTTCTTAGCGAGAGGTAAAAAGTCCCAATAGTTTAAAGTTGAGTAACATTATATTTATTCACTCATATTATTTTTGTGTAATTTCCATTGCTAAATTTTGACCATATTTTAATATTTAAATAAAACCATCAAAATTAAAGCAAACCCAATACATTTATGTACGTACATCGTGAATAATAAATGAGATTAAAATAATTTATTAATTTTTATTCATAAATTGTCAGCGTTATAATTAAACAACGAAATATAATAAATAAATCATACGCAATAATTTTTAAATAAAACATATGTGCTCGTATGAAAATTGTAATTAATTTGACAAAGTAATTAATTTCTTTTCAAAATGTGTTTTCAAATTTATTATATGATAATGTAGGATTTACGAGATGTCTTTTATTTAATGTTTTACATTTATTCTGCTCATACGAGCATGTAATCCGCTTAATAATATAAAATTATAAAGATTATCCACAGCACTCTAATATCTGAACTCATATTCACCCTATATATGTATTTAATAATTTCTTTTTCGGAAAATGTTATAATATTATTTATTGATCACGTATTTGTTACAATTTGTAATAATAAAATAATGTAATTCATATATTTGAGTAATAATATGATATTATGTTACTTTTAATTCTAAACTAACTTTCTTCAAATAGACTTTTTTCAAAAATGATAAGTAAATCCAAAAATAAATATTTTATCGACCAATAATTATAAAACTATATTAAAGAAAAACAACAAATTTGGCAATAATTATGGATAGAATTATTTTATTACCAAATAACCCTGAGGGCTTTAAGTTTCACACTTTTCTAATTTTTGATAATGCCATAATATTAATTTATAGATCAAGAATTTATTACTATTTGAAAATAAAATAATACGATTCATAGAAAATAAAATAAAACAATTTTAGATGTTAGTATAAAATTATATAATTATGTAACTTTTAATTCTGAGTAACTTTCTTCAAATAAACTTTTTTCAAAAATGATAAGTAAATTCAAAAATCAATAATTTATCGATCAATAATTCCAAAACAATATTTGTAGAGCCATCTATTGGCAATAATTATAAACCATCAATGATGTTTGCTAAATATTTAACATTAATTTTCAAAAATTGATATCTCAAAACTGCGGCTTTAAATCGAAAAAAGTTTCAAATAAAACATACTCAAAATAGCCTACTTTAATTAGTTAATAATTAATATTACTCATTTAGTTTTTATTTTCAAAGATATAAATGCATAATTATATAAATCAATATTTCAAAAACTATGCATAAATAATATTTATGTATTAAGAGCGTAAGGAGGCTTTTATGGCCTGCGGCGGGATTTTGAGCCCGAGGCGTAAGCCGAGGTATAAAAACACGTCAAAGGCCATAAAAGCAAGTTACGCTCGTGGTACATACAAAACTGTATGCACGGACGAAAATTTTTAAATTATGAGTGTTAGAAAAATTGTATCGAAAAGAATTTGTCCTCATACATCCAGTATCTATTGTTGCTATGAAAGCGGAAAACAAAAGTTTATTGTTTTTTTATTAGTTATGTCATTTGAGTTTTATTTTGTGTATCTCCGTACTTTACATATAAATATCACAAAATTAATTTTCATTTTTCATTAAAGAATATAAAAAAATTTCGATTTGTAATAAAAACTTTTCATGTTGCCTGTTTAAATTGTTTATATTGTAGGTTATAATTTGGCTTGACGTTTCATTATAGCCCGGCGGGCTATAATGAGGCCCGCGGGCTATAAAATGACGTTTATGTCAAAGAAATTCGTGTATAATTGTCAAATTATAATACGTCCGTGAATAAAATAAATTATTGCTTAAAAAACATTTGAAATTAAAAAATAATTAGTGTTTGTTGATATTTTTTTTGTAAAAAAATTTCTTTGTAAGAAATAAATAGATTTTAGTTTTATTCATTATCTCTGAAATTTGAATATTTCAGGTATTTTTAAATTGCAAAATTATGTTTCTCGCCGTTCCTTGAAGAATATTTTATCTTATTGCAATTTTTTGCCAAAAAGACCAGTTTTATGCACAACAATAATAGAATTTCGCATGATAGAGAATAAAAAATTTCCGAGTACTTTATTTAACAATCATACTACATTGACATGTCATTATGCCAACAATAAGTTTGAATTGGTTTCTTAATACAAACTAGATAATATATTTGAACAAAAAAATTACCCATC
Source organism: Ophonus ardosiacus (assembly GCA_943142095.1). Classification (NCBI taxonomy): domain Eukaryota; kingdom Metazoa; phylum Arthropoda; class Insecta; order Coleoptera; family Carabidae; genus Ophonus; species Ophonus ardosiacus. Next base: position 3,916,996 of record OW964839.1, read on the forward strand.
ACTGTTTTAATTGAGATATAAACATTTAGCTCTACGTTCAAGTTACATAATGCTATACTTAGATATTATTTATTAATCATATTTATATAAATTTATTAAAATAACATTTATTTGGGTGAGAAAATACAAAATAATTCAAACTGCTACTACAATTTTTAGCGAATTTGGAATCGAAGCTTGCCGTGACCAACGGTTAGTTTGTGTTTTGTTACCACGCTACGCGTTCGCGCTTAAATGGCGAACGACTGTCGTTTCGTTGTGTTTTTGTGATTTTTCGCAGTATTTCACCAGAATCAATATAGTGAGTATTATTAATCGCTTCCTTAAGTATTTGTGATTATATTGGTGTATAATTTGTTAGTGAAATATTAAAATTTATCGCTAAAACTTTGTTCAAAATTTGACTGTTACAAAGTGAAAATTCCAGACATTGGAAAACAGGACCGCAGACAGAACAAAGTTCATCGTAATGTAAGTTCATTTTTTTGTTATAAATTTTTATATTATTTGTTCAATCTATTACACATATATAAATAATTATTATTACAATCGAAAATTAATAATTCTGAATGTTACACATTTTTTATTTAACATTTTTATTGTACTCATACTATTTTATTTTTGCATATCCTATAAAATGTCTAATATATTGTTTAAAGACTTCAAAAAACAATAAATTTGCTAATAAATAATTATGAATAGCATTATTATAACACAAATAAAACGGGAAGGCACCAATTTTCACTCTATTCAAATTGTTAATAATGTTATAATATTATTTATTGACCAAGACTTTATTGCAATTTGAAAATAAAATAATACAATTCATACAAATTATAAAATAAAAAAATGTTAGTATAAAATTATGTTATTATATAACTTTTAATTCTGAGTAACTTTCTTCAAATAAACTTATTTTAAAAATGAGAAATAAAGCCTAAAATCAATGATTTATTAATCAATAATTCCAATACAATATTGGTATAGCCATCTATTAACAATTACTATAAACAATCAATGACATTTGCTGAATATTTTTTATAGATTTTCACAAATTGTTATCTCAAAACTGGGGCGTTAAATCGAAAAAAGTTTCAAATAAAACTTACTCAAAATAGTCTAATTTAATTAATCATTTATTAATATTACTTATTTAGTTTATATTTTTGGAAATATAAATATGTAATTAAGTAAATAAATCATTTTCTCAATAACTATATAGAAATAAAATAAATTATTAGTTACAAAACATTTAAAATTAAAAAATAATAAGGGTTTGTTATGATATTTTTTTTGTAAAAAATTTTCTTTTCAAGAAATAAACAGTTTTTAATTTTATTCATTATCTTTGAAATTAATAGAAAAATAAAAAAAAGTTTCAACAAGACTACCTGTTATTTTTAATTACAAATCTTTTTCCTTATGACAAACTTAGTCGAAATGTTATTAGATTAGCCAAAAAAAGGCTTTTCTTAATTTGTTAATCCAAAACGATACTTCTGCTGCAATCTATGATGAAAGTTGTAAACTATTGTTTAATGTTTTGATCCCGACAGACGCCAAATATTTCCAATTTTAAATGGAACAAAAGTAACCCCTGTGGTGCACTCTAATACACGTAATATTTTTATTATATCTTCTATAGATTTAGAGATAAAGAAAATATAATATATAGAATAATCTGTTGCAATAAATCGCACAGTCTAAGAAAAACAGTTGTCAATTTCAAATGTTTAATATTTCTTATTGAATTATTAATTAAATATTTAAAATCATAGGTAGGTATGTATACAGAGAGTTTATTTTAAAATGCAACATTATACGAGTAGTTCATCACTTCCATGGTTACTCATTATTATCAAAAATGACAGCAATGTAATATTTGTCCATTTTAAAATGCAACATTATAAATAGTATTGCAGCACAGGAGATACCTCCAAAACACATCACAAATGGTGTCAATTCTTATTACGACCGACTAGAATATTGCCTCAGAGTGAATGGGGGTATTTTTTAACATTTATTACATGAAAGTAATGAATTTTTGTAAGCTAAAGTTTTTTTAAGATGTACAGCACTCATGTTTTGATTATTTGTTAATCGTATGTAGGCTAATTTATTGGAAATTAGTTTTGATAATACAAAACTACAAATTTTGTATGTCGCATTTTAAAATGGACAAAAATTACATTGCTGTCATTTTTTGACAATAGTGAGTAACCATGGAAGCTATTCGTCATATGTTGCATGTTAAAATAAATTCCCTGTATTAATAGCAATAGTACTTATATCCTTAAGAAATACCGCCAATCCAGTCAATGAATTGGAACCATCTTGAACATTTTAGAACAGTAGGACAAGATTCCTTATAGAATGAAAGAACAGATATAATTAAAATTATTCGTGTGTACACAAAATGTTAGATTCGATATGGCGAGAGGTATTGTGCTGGCTACAGCAGATTTTTTTTTTATAATTGTGTCGAAATAATTGTTCTAGCTTCAGGTACTTTATTTATAATATATTTCATTTTCATCCCATAAAATTATCCCTATATTATGCCGTATATGCTTGTGTTAATTACCCTATCCTTCAAACTGACATGGCGCCATGCCACGTCACGTCATTGCACATGTGGCAGGAATGCAAGGGGCGGGGAAGGGGTAGGGAAGTGACTATCATTCCTGGGACATGCCATTGGGTGAGATACAGGATACACTGTTAAAATAGGGTACATACAGGGTGAGAAATATGTACATAAAGTGATTTAATGAAGGGAGATTAGTTATTTAATTAAGGATCTTTTGAAAGTATCTCGTATTTTGAATTGAAAGACTTTTTTATACAAGTACACTCATTACACTTAGGGACAACCGCATACGTCGTTCATTTATTTCAAGCAAGTGTATGGCACAGTAATAAGAGATAAGCTGTATAAAGCCTTAAAAAATCTGTTGTGGCCAGCACAAGACCTTCCGTCAATTCGATGTATTTTGCACAAATCCCATACCAAAAGGACCGTGGAACAGTTTCTATATAATATCATGTAAAATAAAACACGAACACATACTATTTTTTACAAATTTCATACCAAAAGTTCATTTGAAAAGGTTCTATAAATCCAATAAAATTATGACATAAACATACACTAAGAAAAATGCACTTGACACATTTTACTTTCTGCTTCAGCTTTCCCCTATTTTATTAGGGGTCGCTGTTTCCTCTTCTCTTCCACTCATTCCTGTCCAACGCATCTTCTTCACACAGTCCTTCCTTTCTCAAGTCTTCTGCCATACATCTTTTTTCTAGCCCTTCACTGCATGTCACTTGAGAGGACCACTATGAAATACTAATTTTTCATCCCATACTTTCCATATTTGGTTTTGCACTTGCAACACACATCTGTCAATTAGAATTTTGAATTTATCAGCTGTTTCCATGATAAATAGCAAAGCTGACTAATTTTTGAAAATTAATTTTTTTATAATGCTTTAATTCTACATCTATTGAATATGAAGGAAAATGAATAATCAAACCATATAGAGAAGAGTATTTTCTTTAATAAATATAATAACAAAATGTCAAAAAATAATATTTAACTGCGTTTTTTTTAAGAAAAACTGCTAAAAACTTCAAATAAGTAACAATTGACATTTATTTAAACAATTTTTCGTCCCGCCTAAATTTACACGATACATCAACGTACTTTTTTACAACACAACAATAAAGAATATAAACAATTTTTATATAGATATTATTATAACATTCATACCGTAAACAATTATTAATTCTAAGTATTTTTCTTCAAATAAATATTGTTCAAAACGGCTTGTATTATCGAAAAAATCAATAAGTCGATGAATTTTATGTTGGATCATCCAAAATCAATATAGGTCCTGCCATCTCGAAGGAAAATCTGGAACTAATATATTAATAATAATTTATTAAACATTATGTTTTAATTTGTTTTATTAACATTTCGAATATATTCTTCATTTTTATGCATTAGAAATTAATAACAACTAATAATTTATTAATTGTTAATACCAATTTTTATAACCTCAAATGACAACTAACAATAATGGATAAACAAATGTGCATGATTGGAACAGAATACAAAACCAAATTATTCAGTTTTTATTTGATTACAAGGTGATATTTGGTAAGAAAACATTTGTTTAAACAATGGATATGCAAATTAATATATTTCAGATGCTCCAAATCAGTTTCCAATAGTTGTAGATAATAAATAACCAGTATTGGAGCGAGTACTAAACTTAAACCGGTTTGTAGAAGCGAACTAGTTATAAAAACCGGATATTAGAACCGGTTTTTACTGAAAACTAGTTATAAAAACCTGTTATTAGAACAGGTTTTGATAGAGAACAAAGTTTATTAGCTTTGTGTAGATCTTTAGGCAAGAATTCTTTCAAATTTAGTAACAACAATATGGGTTCATTATGTAGATTTTTGCAATGAAGCTACGGCTTTTAATGCCTCTTAAACCAAATGGACATAGCAATATTTTAGGTATTATATTTATAAGGTATGTATATTTGTATATAACAATCATTATATAGCATTATTATCATTATTGTATATATATTTTTTACAGATTTCCAAATTAGAAGATTACAAGATCCATCTGAATGCAAACATTACAAATGTTTGGAGTTATCCAACGAAGAATATTGTTGTTTGAGGGATGAAATATCGCAGGATTAAACTCCAGGGGTTGTTTTTATATACAAAAATAATGTAGGACGAATCAAAGAAGACAAAACATAAACAGATGATATGAAAGAAGAAAATATGATGAATAACCTTCAACAAACACTAGATGACTATTTTAGTATTAATTTAGTATTTAAGTACAAGTATTTAGTATCATTTTTCTCAGTGCTTCACACTGAATCTGCTGATGTATAATTTATTAACTTTCAATGAAAATTTTGTACTGAAAATTGTAGTCGAAAAAAATTCAAGTATGTCAAATGAAATGTATAAGGTATTAGCGATATATTATAGTTATAGTTTATAATTTTATTATTTTTATACTCAAAATTTCTTGCTGAATCTTCTGATATATAACATATTAACTTTTTATGAAAATTTAACGACGAAAAATGAAGACAAAAATATATGGGTGCCTTGTCAGTGTTATACATAATAATTTTTATTTATTTTGTATTATATGTTTATTTCTGTAAACTGTGTTATTAGTATATTGTTCCCATTAAGTTATAGTTAACAATTATTGTTTATAATATTAATAAACAATTAAATACTTTTGCTCTGTACACTCTTACAATGTATATAACTAAATATGGTATTTATTATAATAAAAATGAATAATATATACAATATTATATTTATTTAACCTCAAAATTACATATAATAACAATATTTAATTGAAAAATTATTGTACGTAGTCAAATTTTGAAGAAATTCCAATGTTTATAATTTAGTATTTAGGCGCCAGCGCCTGTCATATTTCGCATACCACAAATAATTTGTTACTAGCACACAAGACGTATTCAGGAAATTTTCTGCTAGCCAATATTTCAAAATATCTTCTTTGAAAAACAAGTTTGATGATTTATTTTATATTTTTTATAAACTATTGTCTTATCTTTGATGAAATATATATAAATTTTAGCCAAAAATACTGTTAAACATTTTCTGAAAACAGTAATTTTTAATTACGGCTCTGTATATCATGAAGGTCAGATTTGGTTTTAGAGCAGGTGGTGACATCTGTACAACGATGATTGCAAATAGAACTAACAACAAATATTTTGTAATATAATGAATCTAAAATCGTTTAACAATCAATATTTTAATTATTAATTTATTTAAAGTCATAAATTTAACAAATGTTCCAACTGTCATTTGATTAATAATCAATTGACGTTTGTTTAAAAAATTTGTCTTCCCATATAGGGTCAACGACCTCTGAATATTTTGTTTTGAGATTAATAGATTATCTGAAGTAATATTTTAACAAAAATTAGTAAACATAGGTACTATCACCCAAAGAATCTATTTTTCGTAAAATTAAAGTCGTACCCTCAACCCTTAAATGGGTAGATATTCATCACCCAAAATTGGGTAGAGATAAATAATTTTAGACTTCGCCATTAGATTCTACGTATATTCTTATATAAGTGTACCAATTTTCAATTTTTTTTGTTTAGGGAATTCCAAATAAACACACTTTGCATTTACCGCAAATCTACGAATTTTTTGTGTGCAAGCCATGCGTCAGACGCCGGCATAATTCTGTAAATTTAGGGCAAATACAAGTTCAAATATTGAGTATATCCTTTAAAGAAAGTGAACAAAAATTTGGGTTCTTATATATTTTGTCCCAAGGAATCGTTTTTTGATAAAATTAGAATCGTACATTCAACCCTTAAATGGGTAGATATTTGCTACCCAAAACTGGGTAGAGATACAAACATGCCGACTTCACCATTCGAATCTACATATTTTTTTGTACATGTACACCAAATTTCAGAATTATTGTATTATTGATATAGTTACAGTAAAACAAGATTCTAAATGCTACACATTTAGGGTCAACGACCTGTGAACATTTTGCTTTGATATTATTACATTACCTGTTGTAATATTTTAACAAAGATTAGTAAACATATGTATTATGACCCAAAGAATCGATTTTTCATAAAATTAAAGTCGTGCCCTCAACCCTTAAATGGATAGATATTCACCACCTGAAACTGGGTAGAGATAAACAATTTTCGACTTCACCATCAGGTTCTGCGTATATTCTTACATAAGTGTACCAATTTTCAATTTTTTTTGGTGAAGGAATTCCAAATAAACACACTTTGAATTTACCGCAAATCTACGAAATTTTTGTGGGCAAGCGACGCATCAAACGCCGACAATATTCTGAAAATTTAGGGCAAATACAAGTTCAAATATTGACTATATCCTTTGGAGAAAAATAACAAAAATCTGTTTACTTATGTATTTTAACCCGAGGAATCTATTTTTGTTAAAATTTTACCCCTATCTCATACCCATAAATGGGTATATATTTACCACCCAAAACTGGGTGGAGATAGATTTTTTTTACTAGCATCATTAGATTCTGCGTACTTTCTTATATAAATAACCCAGTTTTCAAAATTTTTGCTCAAATGGTCTAAGTACCATAAATAAATAAGTAAAACCGTTCTTGAGTAGCGATTCAGATACCATTCTTGATAAATGTTACAATTAAAACTGGACCATTCGAAATATTTTAATAAAAATTACTGTATATATGCATTTTGTACCAAGCAATCGATTTTTGATAAACCCCTATTTTCAACCCCCTATTTTCAACCCTTAAAAGGGCAGATATATGCTACCCAAAACGAAGAAACCACATTTTCTCGAACCTGATTGATCAATTGATTTGTCGATATTATTGATTTTCTCCCATTTACACGATACATCATACCGTAGACAATATTTAAGTATATGTATATCTCTTCAAATAAATATTGTTCAAAGCGGCTTGTATTATTAAAAAAAAATCGATAAAATGATAAATTTTATGTTGGACCATCCAAAATCAATATAGGTATTGCCATCTCGAAGAAAAATCCGGAACTAACAATTATTAACAATTTATTAAACATTGTGTTTTAATTTCTTTTATTAGTTTTTTTGAATATATTTTTCAATTTTATACATTGGAAATTAATAACAACTAATAATCTATTAATTGTTAACAACAATTTTCATAACCTCTAATTTCAAATGACAACTGAAAGCAATAATGGATAAACAAATGTACATGATTGGAACAAAAAACAAAACCAATTTAGTTAGTTTTTATTTGATTACAAGGTGATATTTGGTAATTAAGCATTTGTTTAAACAATGGATATGCAAATTAATACATTTCAGGTGCTCCAAATCAGTTTCCAATAGTTGTAGATAATAAATAACCAGTTTTGGAGCGAGTACTAAACTTAAACCGGTTTGTAGAAGCGAACTGGTTATAAAAACCCGATATTAGAACCGGTTTTTATTGAAAACTAGTTATAAAAACCTGTTATTCGAACAGGTTTTGATAGAGAACAAAGTTTATTAGCTTTGGAGCGAGTACTAAACTTAAACCGGTTTGTAGAAGAGAACTGGTTATAAAAACCCGATATTAGAACCGGTTTTTATTGAAAACTAGTTATAAAAACCTGTTATTCGAACAGGTTTTGATAGAGAACAAAGTTTATTAGCTTTGTGTAGAGCTTTAGGCGAAAATTCTTTCAAATTTAGTAACAACAACATAGATTCATTATGTAGATTTTTGCAAGGATGCTACTTGTAATGCTTCTTAAACCAAATGGACATAGCAATATTTTATGTATTATATTTATAAGGTAAGTATATTTGTACATAATAATCATTATATAGCATTATTATCATTATTGTATACATATTTTTTACAGATTTCCAAATTAGAAGATTGCAAGATCCATCTGTATGCAAACATTACAAATGTTTGGAGTTATCCAACGAAGCATACTGTTGTTTAAGGGATGAAATATCGCAGGATTAAACTCCAGGGGTTGTTTTTATATAGACGAAGAATGTGGGACGAATCAAAAAAGACAAACCATAAACAGATGATATGGAAGAACAAAATATGATGAATAACCTTCAACAAAGACTAGATGACTATTTTAGTATTAATTTAGTATTTTAGTACAAGTATTTAGTATCATTTTACTCAGTGCTTCACACTGAATCTGCTGATGTATAATTTATTAACTTTTATTTAAAATTTTGTACTGAAAATTGTAATCGAAAAAAAATCAAGTATGTCAAATGAAATGTATAAGGTATTAGCGATATATTATTGTTATAGTTTATAAATTTAATATTTTTGTGCTCTAAATTTTATGCTGAATCTTCTGATATATAACATATTAACTTTTTATGAAAATTCAGCGAAGAAAAATGAAGACAAAAAAATCTAAGTGCCATGTCAGTGTTATACATAATAATTTTTATTTATTTTGTATTATATGTTTATTTCTGTAAACTGTATTATTAGTATATTGTTCCCATTAAGTTATAGTTAACATTTATTGTTTATAATATTAATAAACAATGAAATACTTTTGTTCTGTACACTCTTACAATGTATATAACAAAATATGGTATTTGTTATAATAAAAAATGAATAATATGTACAACATTATATTTATTTAACCTCCAAATTACAAATAATAACAATATTTAAATGAAAAATTATTGTACGTAGTCAAATTTTGAAGAAATTCCAATGTTTATTTTTTGGTATTTAGGCGCCAGCGCCTGTCATATTTCGCATACCACAAATAATTTGTTACTAACAAACAAGACGTATTCAGGAAATTTTCTGCTAGCCAATATTTCAGTATATCTTTTGTGCAAAAGAAATTTGATTATTTATTTTGTATTTTTTATAAACGATTGTCATTTATTTGTTGCATTTCATACAAATTTTAGCCCAGAACATTGTTAAACATTTTTTGAAAACAATAAATTTTAAGTACGGCTCTGGGTTTCATGAAGGTCAGAATTTGTTATTTAGCAGGTGGAGACATCTTGTTGCAAATAGTACTAACAACGAATAAATGAAAAACAAATGCATATTTTATAATATAATATACATAAAATCGTATATCAATCAATATATTAACGATTAATTTATTTAAAATCATATATTTAACAAATATTCCATCCGTCATTTGATTAATAATCAAATGACGTTTGTTTAAACAATTTTTCTTCCCGCCTAGATCCCATACACATGTCCTCGAACCTGATTGGTCAATTGATTTGTCGATATTATCGATTTTCTCCCATTTACACGATACATCAACGTACTTTTTTACAACAAAACAATAAAAAATAGTTCATAGCTTTTATCATAGATTGTAGCAGCAGTATCGTTTTGGATAAACAAATCCAAAAAAATGTAATTTTTGGCTAATCTAATAAGATTTTGACTAAGTTTGTCATAAGAAAAAAGATTTGTAATTAAAAATAACAGGTAGTTTTGTTGAAACTTTTTTTTATTTTTCTATTAATTTCAGAGATAATGAATAAAATTAAAATCTTTTTATTTCCTGCAAAGAAAATTTTGCACAAGAAAAATATCATTACAAACCCTAATTATTTTTTAATTTTAAATGTTTTGAAAGTAATAATTTATTTTATTTATATATAGTTCTTGAGAAAATGGTATATTTAACTAAGTATTTATATTTCCAAAAATAAAAACTAAATGAATAATATTAATAAATCAATAATTAAAATAGACTATTTTGTGTAAGTTTTATTTGAAACTTTTTTCGATTTAACGCCCCAGTTTTGAGATAACAATTTGTGAAAATCAATAAAAAATATTCAGCATATGTCATTGATAGTTTATAGTTATTGTCAATAGATGGCTATACCAATATTGTATTGGAATTATTGATTAATAAATCATTAATTTTAGGCTTTATTTCTCATTTTCAAAAAAAGTTTATTTGAAGAAAGTTACTCAGAATTAAAAGTTACATAATACTGTATTATATTTATACTCAAACATATGTATTAAATAATTTTATTATTGCAAATTGTAATAAATATTTGATCAATAAACAATTTACAATATTTTACAAAAAAGAAGTTATTAGGTACATATACAGGGTGATTCGCAACTTCAGATACATATTGCAATGGCGTATAGTATCTTGTAATTGTTTTTTACATTCATTTATATCTTCCATGGCACACTTATCTTAGTCATATTAAAAAAAAGAAGATATATATTTAAAAATGCATTTATACCTTCCGTCACCTTTAGGTAAGGAAGGTATTGTCTTTGGTCAAAAATTCGGTAATAAGTTTTTAATGAATAAGCACGTTTTAGAATCCCTAGAATACGATATTACTAGGTTTGCGATGATGTCTGTCTATAGGTATGTGTATGTGTGTCTGTGTGTGTGACAAAAATTTCTCTGACGATAACTCCAACACTACTATTCTAAAAATTATAATTCTTTCATATTCCTCTTCTTTACATCCATATATATATAGAGCTGATTAGATTTTGGATATAATTGGTCAACCCTTATTTGTATTTTTTGACATTTTATGTGATAGTCAATAGGAAAGACTATCTTATTGTCCATATTGTTTGATTATACATTTTCCTTCATATTCAATAGATATAGAGTTAAAGAATTATAAAGAAATTAACTCTCATTAATCAGCCTGCTTTTCTATAACCATGGAAACAGCTGATATATTCAAATAATTTTAATTGACAGATGTCAGTGTCAAGTGCAATTTACATAGTGTATGTTCGTGTTATAATTTTATTGGATATATACAGGCTGTCTCAGGACGAGCTTACGCTATCTATATTTTAAATACTATTTAATATAATTTAACGAAATTTGGTATCTAGGGGTTATCCAACATGCCCGTTTTAACTAAAATATTTTCAAAGCAGTAGCACTTCCGGTTTGACCGGAAATTGACCTCAACTTTCTTATGTTAAATGGAATACGCTATATTTTATTTTACCATTGAATGCAGCGGAAAATTTTACATATGAAGCAATAAAAACATTTTACTCATGATCAACTACTTCCGGCGTTATTCAACTTTTTTTGATTTTTTGTCTGAAATCCGGCACATTTTCAAAACTCTGTATATCGGGAACGAGATCGAATTTTTATAATCTGAAAAAAGCCTTTTATAAAGGAGACTTTAAGCTACATTATCCATAGAAGAATCCTCGATTATTTATAAAAATGTGACGGGAACGTTACACCAAAATTACAGTTGACAAACTTCAAAAAAGACAATTTTTTTTAAATGGAACCTCCCCTTTTTTATTACATAAATGTGTACTACGACAAAAAATAAGGGTACTTTATGTAACATATCCTATGTTGAAATTTGACAGAATTTCAGTAAATTAGAAAAACATGTAATCCGGGAATAATTATTTTATTAATACGTATAAGTAAGCCATAGTATTTAAAATATAGATAGCGTAAGCTCGTCCTGAGACACCCTGTATAGAATCTTTTCCAAGGAACTTTCGATATAGAATTTGTAGAAAATAGTATATGTTCGTGTTACAATTTTACTGGATGTATGGAGTCTTTTCCAATGAATTTTTGATATGAGACTTGACGGAGGTAATGTGCTGGCCACATCAGATTTTTTAATAGCCTTCCTGTATATAATTCTCTGTTTTTTCATTTATAATAATTAGCCGTTCATTGTTAGTCTTGTGCCCTATTTTTCTCTTTCTTTTTTATAAAATTTCCGTCAATGTGAAAGCAGCAAAGTTGCAGAAAGAAAACTCGTAGAAGTTGAAGAAATTTTCTAAATTAAACTTTCTCAAATTATACCTCAGTGAAATCGATAATGTTAACAATATTTCCCAGCAGCCAACTTTGCAAAAATGTGCAAATACGGCGTAAAAAACTATAGCTATAACAGTATAGAATCATAAGAATGAGAATGGAATATTAACAAGTTCTCCCTATGGTTGAATTAAAGTTTAGAAAGAAGAAAAATATAAAACTAAATCATATACATTGGAGTTGGTATAGTATATATACAGGGTGTTCATTTTAAATGGGCCAACACTTAAAAAATACTTAAGTGCAATTTCTTCAATCTGACATTCCTGGGAAGAGCTGAAAAGGTTTTGGTAACAATTGAACACCCGGAAGTAGTAGTTTCGTAGAAAAATTCTTCTAAATATAATTTTTTGGGAGTTTTTTTTTATTAAATATTGAAGAACATAAAATTCTCCATCTAATACACTTAAAAATTTTATTATATCTTGTATGCATTTAGAGATAAAGACACTATAATTTATAAACTAATCGCAGAGGCTAAGGCACTAAGGAAACCAGTTGACAAATTCCAATGTTTATAACATGACACATGTCATTGTCAAATATCAGCAGTTTTAGTGACATTCTGATAACTTTTTCTGGGAAGTATATTACTTTTCTTATTGTTTTATTAATTAAATATTTGAAATTATAGGTAAAATTGTGGTAAAATGCATATATCCATCAGAAATACCGGCAATCTGGTTAATGAATTGGAAGAATCTCTGACATTTAGAAACTTCCTCATACAATAAAAAATAGATATAATTAGAATTATATGTGTGCAGAAGACATGTTCAATACAATAAAAAACAATATTTGGATAAAGTTCTGTAATTTTTTGTTATAAAACGACGGTTCGAAAGCGAAGTGCAATACAATACTTATATATCCTAATATGGAAGTGGCGAGAGGTCTTGTGCTGGCCACAACAGATTTTTTTTACATAGTATTAGAAGAAGCTATTCTTTGGCAGTAAATTTGACGTTTTGCATAAATTATAGCAACGAACATGATTTGTTTAATTAGTGCGCGTCAACTTCAAGGCATAGTGTGCTCCTGCAAAACCCTAAAATCTAATTCCTAAAATCTTAAATAATAACATTATTTAGGACATATAAATTTAGGATTTAGATATTAGAGTGATAAATTCCAATTACTAGTTTTTAACCAATCATGATGCAAAAAACTTAAAAATTCAACCAATGGGAACAGTACTATACTGATAAAACCCCGTTACCCCGATAATTTTCCGCTACCAAGTAAATAAACAGTTGTTTTTGTTTATAACTGTCAGTGTGGCAATTAATGCGTCAAGTTTCATTTTGTGTTGTCTTTGGAATTTATCTCACCAAATACCTTACGACCTCTCAGATTTGCTCAAATAAACTTTTATTTTTAAGCACTCATTTTTTTTTTGCTTTTAAACAAAATCACTCAAGAAAACTGACATTAGGTAAAACCCCCTCCTCCTTCGGAGTCGGGATTTACCATGCAGTTTGCTTTCGTGTTTGTTGCTAAGCAAAAAAATTCGTTCAAAATAAAAATTTATCGATAAAATCAGGAGGTCTTGTGATATTACTTCTAAAAAAATCTGTTGTGGCCAGCACAAGACCTCTCGCCATTTCCATATTAGGCTATATAAGTATTGTATTGCACTTCGCTTTCGAACCGTAGTTTTATAACAAAAAATGACAGAACTTTACTCAAATATTGTTTCTTACTATATTTAGCATGTCTTCTGCACACATATAATTCAAATTATATCTATTTTTCATTGTATGAAGAAGTTTCTAAATGTCAAATATTATTTCAATTCATTAACCAGATTGGCGGTATTTCTGATAGATATATGCATTTTACCACAATTTTACCTATAATTTCAAATATTTAATTAATAAAACAATAAGAAAAGTTAAATATACTTCCCAGAAAAAGCTATCAGAATGTCACTAAAACTGTTGATATTTGACACAATGACATGTGTCATGTTATAAACATTGGAATTTGTCAACTGGTTTCCTTAGTGCCTTGGCCTCTGCGATTAGTATACTCTATAAATTATAGAGTCTTTATCTCTAAATCTATACAAGATATAATAAAAATTTTAAGTGTATTAGATGGAGAATTTTATGTTCTTCAATATTTAATAAAAAAAACTCCCAAAAAATTATATTTAAAAGATTTTTTCTAAGAAACTACTACTTCCGGTTGTTCAATTGTTACCAAAACCTTTTCAGCTCTTCCCAGGAATGTCAGATTGAGGAAACTGCAGTTAAAATTTTTTTAAGTCTTATAGTTTTTGAGGAATCGTGACTACAACATCCAGACATACATACATACACACACACACACACACACACACATACATCCACACACACACACACACAGACATCATTTTAAAAATGTTATAATCGGATTGTAGGGACCTTAAATCGTGCTTATTCAATAAAATCTGGATATGCGAATTTTAGCATGAATCCAATACCTCTCTTAGCGAGAGGTAAAAAGTGCAACATCGGACACAGCGTCAGGCACATGGCTCCAAGACTCTATTGTATGCATTTATTTAAATAATGAAAAGCAAGCTAATATGACTCTAGTTAAAAATATGATGGGAGACCATTTTAAACCCAGAAACCTTATAAACCCGTCCCTAGTTTGATTTAATCCTTGTAATAACTTCCCCAACTCAGTGAGTCGCTCATTTCATTGTACGTATGAAAAATGGCCCGCATACATCGCGGCTATTAATTTGCAGTGGTGAACATTTATTTTTTGTGTCGTTGCGTTGGCCAGCCTGGTTGGCAGAACGGCCGGTGAAGTGCAGCGTTCAGGGGCATTGCTTCCGTGTAGTGGCACCACTGTATGATGCCTGGAAGTGACGTACAACTAATTGGTAGAAGTGATTTAGGATGGAGTTAATGAGAGGGAAAGACCAGGGGCGTAGAAACTGGGGTAGAGAGGAATTTACCTCAAACTTACTTATTAGTATGAAAACGATAATGGGGGATAAAAAAATTCGAATATATATGCTGAATAACGAATATTAATAAAAAAATGAAATGGTATAATTGAGATATTTCGGAAATAAAGGGTTTTTTGTTATAACGCTTCGACACTAATATGAAAATATTTTGATTGGCGACCGAGAAACCGCCTATACATGCATTACAAATAGCGTGTTAGGAGGTGGGATTACTACCAATGGAAGTTAAGAAATTCAAATTCGAAAGGAGGGGCTAACATTCCTGTACAGCAGTTTTCAAACAGTTTTTATTTTAACATAAATTTCTTGCATTAAACTTAATAATTTAAATACACCTGTAATTATAAAGTATAATTGAGATATTTCGGAAATAAAGGTGTTTTTGTTATAGCGCTTCGACACTAATATAAAATCTATATATAATATTTTGATTCGCGACCGAAAGACCGCCTATACATGCATTACAAATAGCGTGTTAGGAGGTGGAGATTACTACCAATGGAAGTTAAGAAATTCAAATTCGAAAGGAGGGGCTAACATTCCTGTACTACAGTTTCCAAACAGTTTTTATTTTAACATAAATTTCTAGCATTAAACTTAATAATTTAAATACACCTGTAATTATAAAGTATGTAGACTTATACAGTGTTATAATATTCATTTATTTTTATGTAAATATAACTTAAAATAGCATATATTTCAAGAACATTTAGGTCCATGATGAAAACAGTTTGATATAAAAACACATAAATGTGACGTCACGTCAATCTTTTCAAAATTCGGGAAACCATAACTCGCTTATTAATAGGAATTTTTTCACCGGATTTTCATCAATAATCTTAGTTTTCCTAATATTTTCAGATGAAATTATAAAAAAAAAATGGTGTAATCCCATTGTAGCTTAATATAATTTAATAAAAATTAGTTTGCAATATGTATTTTGACCCAAGAACCAGATTTTTGATAAAACAAAATTATAATCTCCAACCTTTATATGGGTTGATATTTTCTACCCAAAAATGGGTAGCAACAAACTCGCTAAATACAACCATTCGATTCTGCGTACTTTTTTCCTCTCGCTAAGAGAGGTATTGGAATTATGCTAAAAATCGCATATCCAGATTTCATTGAATAAGCACGATTTAAGGTCCCTATAATCCGATTATAACATTTTTACGATGATGTCCGTATATATAAAAATAAATAACATAAATATATCATCACGGCATATTCTACAACACATGTAGACATCGGTAATGATGACGACATATTTTACCGTGTGGGCGCTTACCAGGCGTCATCTCACGGGCACTCATAGTTGGTGTGGAGAGTGCACCACAGGGGTCACTTTTGTGCCATATATATATATATATATATATATATATATATATATATATATATGTGGGGTCTCGTGGCCGCGTGCCTGAGTGTCTGGTCGCGAACATGGGGGAACCGGGTTCGATCCCGACTGACGCCAAATATTTCCAATTTTAAATGGCACAAAGGGACCCCTGCGGTGCACTCTCCACGCCAGCTATGAGTGCCCGTGAGGTGACGTCGTCATCATTACCGATGACTATATGTGTTGTAGATACTGGCACACCAAGAAATGGGTAATATGCCGTGATGAGATATATATATATATATATATATATATATATATATATATATATATATATATATTTATTTATTTATTTATTTGTCTGTGTGTCTCTCTCTCTCTCTCTGTCTGTGTGTGTGTGTGTGTGTGTGTGTGTGTGTGTGTGTGTGTGTGTGTGTGTGTGTTATTTTTGTTATTACAAATATTGAAGAACATAAAAAATTTATTATATCTTGTATAGATTTAGAGATAAAGACACTAAGGAAACCAGTTGACAAATTCTAATGTTTATAACATAGTTTGTAAATGACAGATGTCAGTGTCAAAAATCAACAGTTTTAACGACATTCTGAAAGCTTTTTCTGGGAAGTACATTTAATCTTTCTTATTGTTTTATAAATTAAATATTTACAATAATAGATAAAATGCATATATCCATCAGAAATACCACCAATCTTGTTAATGAATTGGAAAAATCTTTTGGAACTTCCTACGACTTAAAAAATATTTAACTATAATTTCCTCAATCTGACATTCCTGGGAAGAGCTGATTAGATTTTGGTAACAATTGGACAACCAGAAGTAATAGTTTCTTTAAAAAAATCTTCTAAATATAATTTTTAGGAAATTTTTGTTGTTACAAATATTGAAGAACATAAAATTCTCCATCTAACACACTTAAAATTTGTATTATATCTTGTATAGATTTAGAGATAAAGACACACTATAAATATATAGAATAATCTAATGTAATACATCGCAGAGGCTAAGGCACTAAGGAAACCAGTTGACAAATTCAAGTGTTTGTAACATAGTTTGTAAATGACATATGTCAGTGTCAAAAATCAAAAGTTTTAGTTACATTCTGAAAGCTTTTTCTGGAAAAATACATTTAATCTTTCTTATTGTTTTAATAATTAAATATTTAAAATTGTAGGTAAAATGCATATATCTGTCAGAAATACCGCCAATCTAGTTGAATTGGAAGAATCTGACATTTTGGAACTTCCTCATACAATGTAAAATAGATATAATTAGAATTGTATGTCTGCAGAAGTCATGTTAAATACAATAAAAACAATATTTGGATAAAGTTCTGTAATTTGTTTATTATGAAACGTCTGTTTGATAGCGAAATGCAATACAATACTTATATAACATAAATTTGAAAAGGCGAGAGGTATTGTGCTTTCCACAACAGATTTTTTTTTTAAATTTGTTTGTTGAAAATGTTAACCGGCCGTTTAAACAAATTAATAAAACAATATGAACTATTTAACAAAATCACCCCCCTGAAAAATCACACCGTGCGCCACTGTCCACCGTCGCTTCATTCCATCCATACATCTCGTGTGGCCAGTGGCGTAACTTGATTTTTGTTTTGTCGGTGTAATGGCAGTGCTAGTGGAAAAATCATTTCACGAAGGGTTTTTATTAGTGGTGATATTTCAACGAGGTTGGCACCGCTGCACAGAGTTTACAGCTGCAGCAGTTGGCCACCCTGCCCGAGATTAATATTGGAATGTAGAAAACGTCACTTCGCAGCGGAAGTGTACCGAGAAAATTGAGACGGATCGGGGAAAAAGTTTTGATTTAGAACACAAAATAACATTTTACTTTTTTCTTGTTTTTGCGATACTTAGAAGTTTGCGCTTTTCACAGATTTTATTTTAATGTTATATGGTTGGTATTTGTCAACAAATGCTAGAAAATAATCGTGTTCGCCCATTTTGTTTTTAACTCGAATCACAAAAGCTTACTTTATATTATCTACGTAAATATACAATCTCGAGGAATAAAAAATATTTCTCTCACAGACATATTGGATTTATGCTAAAAATCTCATATCCAGATTTTAGTGGATAAGCACGATTTATGGTCCCTAGAACCTGATTATTCTCAAATTCTCAAATTCTATAAGACTAAAAGGACCAATTTAACTACGTATTCCTTAATCTGACATTAATGGGAAGAGCTGAAAAGGTTTTGGTAACAATTGGACAACCCGAAGTAGTAGTTTCTTAAAAAAATCTTCTAAATATCATTTTTTGAAAATTTATTATTTATTTATTACAAATATGAAAAAATATAAAATTCTCTGTCCAATACATTGAACATTTTTGTTTTATTTGCTGTAGATTTAGAGATAGAGAATGGGGTATTCCACTCAATTTTTTTATTATCTCAAATAAAATTTCATTCAGTCTTGAAGCAATTCATAGTATAAAAAAATCTTAATTGTTCCTAGTTTAACAGTATTTTATTTTCGAGAAATCAGTGTAACGTCACATTCCCCCTATACTTGTCTTTCTCACACACACTGCTCTGAGTACGCTGCGAGAGAAAGATAACAATTGTATGACGTCAATTTTCCCTTTTAGCAAATGTGAAATATTTCGTAAAGTAAATATTTAAAAAATGTTTTCATTGTTTTAACTATTATTTATTGAGCCATACTTTAAATTAAATTAAAAAATATAAATATATAAAATAATCCGTTGTAATGAATCTCAGACCCCAAATAGCTCCATGGAAACCAGTTGAAAAATAAAGTGTCAATTATCCAGATACATTACTGAAGGCTCTTTCTGGGAAGTATATTTAATATTTCTCATTTTACTATGGAAATGGCTAGAGGTCTTGTGCTGGCCACAACAGTTTTTTGTCAGTGGTTTCCAACATGTTTTCAATGGGGGATTCCACCATTTTTTTTTTTATATAATTTCATCTGAAAATATTAGGAAAACTAAGACTATTGATGAAAATCCGGTGAAAAAATTCCTATTAATAAGCGAGTTATGGTCTCCCGAATTTTGAAAAGATTGACGTGACGTCACATTTATGTGTTTTTTTATCAAATTGTTTTCATCATGGACCAAAATTTTCTCGAAATATATGCTATTTTAAGTTATATTTACATAAAAATAAATGAATATTATAACACTGTATAAGTCTACATACTTTATAATTACAGGTGTATTTAAATTATTAAGTTTAATGCAAGAAATTTATGTTAAAATAAAAACTGTTTGGAAACTGCAGTACAGGAATGTTAGCCCCTCCTTTCGAATTTGAATTTCTTAATTTCCATTGGTAGTAATCTCCACCTCCTAACACGCTATTTGTAATGCATATATAGGCGGTCTTTCGGTCGCGAATCAAAATATTATATATAGATTTTATATTAGTGTCGAAGCGCTATAACAAAAAAACCTTTATTTCCGAAATATCTCAATTATACCATTTCATTTTTTTTTATTAATATTCGTTATTCAGTATATACATTCGTATTTTTTTACTATTTTCCTTTAATTCGATTGAGATGGAATCCCCCATTGTATTAAAGATCCGACAATTATTTGCGAGTTATATACACATTTTCAAATCGGCTTATTTATTTATTTATTTTCATTAACCACTCTCACACGGTTAAAAATAGGATAACGTGGTTTCAAAACATGAATTTGGCATGAAATTCTCTTTCTTAGTATGTATTACACATTTTTTCCGTTAATTAATTCAAAAATAAAACACTCAATTCCAAAAAAAATCTTTAATATTTATTAATAATATATTAATATTATTGTTTAAATTTTAAATCATATAAATTATATTTAACATATAAATATGCATAAATACAAACATTTATTTTATATGAAAATCAAGATAGTGCAAGAAAATACCTAATTTTTCGTGAATTTGGAATCGAAGCTTGCCATGACCAACGGTTTTAGTTTGTAAACAGTTGCGCGTCTGTGTCCGTAAGGAAAACTCGGGTAGATCGATTCGTCGTTTTAAGCGATTTTTCACGCGGAATTTTGGCAAAATGAATATCGACATTATTATTAACATACTCCTCATAGTTTTGTGGTCATTTTGACATATAATTTGTTGGGGAAATATTAAAATTTAACGGGAAAAACTTTATTCAAAATTTTGTTTTTAACCTTGGGGCAAGCGACAGGAGAGGGTTTAAAATGTAAGCCATTTTGTTAATAATTATTTATTTTACTTAGTTTTATTGTTAATAACTATATTTTAAAAATTAAACATTAATTTTTGTTATAAATACGTGTACAATATTATAACAACGTCAATATTTTTATAAATGTAATTTGTTAATAATTATTTCTATTTTTTTCAGAGTGTGCAGTGTTAGTGTGCTTCAATTTGAAGATATGAACGTTGTTTGAAGATTCCAGGACACAAAGGACAGGGCCGTATTCAGCTCAAAGTAAGTTCCAAATTTTTTTCTAATGGTTACAAATTTTAGTTATAACACAATTTGTCCCAATGAATAATAGTCACTAGACACAAGTAAAATCTATAATTTATCGGCAACTATTCAATAGTATGTTTTATTATATATAGTATATTTTATTGGTTCTTCTGATGTATGTGTTCAAATCAAATGAAACATTCATTTCCCTGTTAGATAGCGTATAAAAAACTTTTTCAGGAAAATAATCTCTCTCTCTCTCTCAAATTGTTTGTAATATAAAATCGAGTTTTTTCCTACGGAAAAAATGTATATTTCGTATTCAAAGTAAAATTCACTCTTTATTAAAAACTCCAAATAAAATACACAGAAATAAAAACCGTAAAAACGAGCAGAAAACGTTGTTAGAAAAAGCTTGAAATTACTACACTACAAAAAATAAAAATGGTATTTTCTTCTTCTGTACAATACAATGCAAAAAGCAACGGAAAAATGTGCTAGGGCCAGCACAACACCTCCCGCCAATTATATTGTGATAACAATTAAATTTATATATACAGGCCTGCAAGCCTTTTTTGTTAGGTTGTTCATAAGCTCTGTCGCTTTTTCTGTAACTACATCTCGGCCCCGAATTTGGTGCCTTTTAACGCAGAATTACAATTTGGGAATAAAAGCAAGTCACATGGCACTAGGTCAAGTGAGTACGGGTGTTGTACCAACACGGTGATTTTGTATTACGTCAAAAATGTCTTGCCGGACAGGACGTTTTATTCCGGCGTGTTGTCTTCATGGAGAATCCATCACATTTAAGCCCTTTTTCTTCTCACGCGTGCATGAAGGGTTATCAAAACCTTCTTGTAATATGCTTGGTTAACGAAATGCCCCTCAGGCACCCAATCCATGTGAACAATCACTCGTATTTCGAAAAAAACAATGTCAATGTCAATTTTAAATCTTCTAAACTGCTCGAAAACTTGAGTACTAGATAGACCCTCATCACCATAAACATTCTTCAATAATTCGTACATTTCTGTAGCGAATTTTTTAAGTTTCACACAGAATTTCATATTGACACTAACATAATTCCGGCGGAGACCGAGAAAACAATAAGAAAAGTTAAATATACTTCCCAGAGAAAGCTATCAGACTGTCACTAAAACTGTTGATATTTGACATTAACATGTGTCATGTTATAAACATTGGAATTTGTCAACTGGTTTCCTTAGTGCCATAGCCTCTGCGATTAGTGTACTCTATAAATTATAGTGTCTTTTTCTCTAAATCTATGCAAGATATAATAAAAATTTTAAGTGTATTAGATGGAGAATTTTATGTTCTTCAATATTTAATAAAAAAAAAAAACTCCAAAAAACCTATATTTAGAAGAATTTTTCTAAGAAACTACTACTACCGGTTGTTCAATTGTTACCAAAACCTTTTCAGCTCTTCCCAGGAATGTCAGATTGAAGAAACTGCAGTTAAATATTTTTTATGTCTTATAGTTTTTGAGGAATCGTCCCTCCAACATCCATACATACACACACACACAGACATCATTTTAAAAATGTTATAATCGGATTCTAGGGACCTTAAATCGTGCTTATTCAATAAAATCTGGATATGCGAATTTTAGCATGAATCCAATACCTCTCTTAGCGAGAGGTAAAAATCCGGCGTTTATAGAATTGAGTGTAAAGATTGTAATAAAATTTACATCGGGCAAATAAAACATAAATTGATACTCGGTTTAAAGAACATTTATATCATTTAAAAACCGGTAATCCTGATAAATCTAGCATAGTACAACATATGTTTATTAACAATCATAAAATTGACAATTCTAATATACAATTATTGAAACATGTTGATAATAATAGATATTTAGACGCACACGAGAGTTTGATAATACATAAATTTAAAGACAAATTGATGAACGCGGATCTAGCTCCCATCCAAAATTTTAAATTATATTAGCTAATATAAGACAGTTACTTTGTTTAATCTTAGTTACCCAATTAGGTATCCATTCACCTATGACTCCTCTCCTTGTATAATCCGAGTTCTCTCCCTTATTCCTCAAAACTGTTTTGACCTCTGGCATGGTTTACATGCTGAGTAATCTTCACTTCTCTGTCTTACTATTCTGTAGTTTCTACTGATGATCAGAACGTAGTTCTCGAAATACGTACATAGTTGTTTTTTTTTTTAAATATTGTTAAGGTTAAAGGATTTTTCGTTTTTATTAATTATAAGAGCTTATCAGGCGTCACTTTTAAAAGCTGAAAATAATAATAAATAAGGAAAAGGATAAATAAGATGATTTTTTTTTCTAACAGACAATACTTATTATTATTAATATAATACATTTGAAATATAATTGTATTTAATATGGAAATATATTACACAGGCAATATTAAGTACTTGTGCGCGAAAAAAAAATAAATTTCGCTAAATCATAAGTTAAAATGTAAAATTATTTATACAAAATACACAATAGCTGCACCTGTTAACACCTTATCTTAACATATTATTCGCTTTCGACTAAGTTTGCAAAGAAATACATACACAATAATAGTCATTAACAATGAGCCCGTTCCACATTTTTTTAAAAAAGTATTTTAAAATTTAATTGAATGTTTATGCAATATTTTTATGGCCCGTTTTATAAACAAATAAATTCACTTCCCAAATAAATAAAATTTAT
Source organism: Ophonus ardosiacus (assembly GCA_943142095.1). Taxonomy (NCBI): domain Eukaryota; kingdom Metazoa; phylum Arthropoda; class Insecta; order Coleoptera; family Carabidae; genus Ophonus; species Ophonus ardosiacus. Next base: position 3,940,927 of record OW964839.1, read on the forward strand.
TTCTTCAAATGACAGTCGAACTTTTGACATAAAGCCGTAAAATGAATAAAACTGATTCGAATTTGTCAATTTAAATAAATTTATTATGGAAGTAAATTTATTCTATCCTTTATAAAACCGGGGGTTAATAATAATTTGAAGTTATTTTTGTAAATTCGTAGTTTTAAAAATTCTTAATCGTTTTCAGTTTAAATTTATTTGATTTTTAAAGTCAATATGACGTCACGGGGGCATTTCTATCTTTCTCGCTCTGCATTAGACTCTACAGTAGGCTGCGAGAGAAAGATAGCAATAGTGGGACGTCACAGTGACAAACAAATATCAAATATCTCATAAAGTAGTTATTAAAAAAATGTTTTATTTTATTTTAATCGTTATTTATTGAGTAGTACTTTAAGTACAAAGTGTACATTTTATTATTTTTTACGTCTATTAAAAAAAGTACACTTTTTTCATTAAACTGTATTTATAAAGTATGCCTTTTTTGAACACAATAAAAGTGTGAAACAAGTGCACGTTTTTTTAACGAAAACACGTGAAATAATGAAACGTTCTGGCACTTTTTTTCACACTTTTATTGCAGACGTAAAAAAAATTGTATGCAACTCTATAAAAAAGTGTCTTATTTCACTCGTAGGATTTGACGAACTCGCCTACGGCTCGTTCGATCAAACTTTCCTATTCTATAGATACGTCGTGATATTTTAAAATTTGAGGAAATTTTAAAGAAAATTTTTTTTAAATTTAATACTTAAAAGGCATATAATCTTGCAACAGCCCAATTCTACTATTCTGTATATTGATTATTGTGTACGTGTTTCTTTGCAACATTTTCGACTAATTTTTTCTCTCAGCCCAACAAATATAAAACCTTTTCATAGCAAAATTCTTATTTTACTAATGCACGTTTTGAGCACTACTCTTAGCTTTTGATTTGGAATAAATATATCAACAATATACTTAACTAAGTACTCATACGTATCCTATACAATTCTATGAGCCCCTAACAATTATAAAATATTTAAAACAATATTTCGAAATGCCGATTAGTTTTTTTATTCATCAGTTCATTTGTGCAAGTTAACAGTTAATATCATTTGTTATAAGTTTTTTTTCTTATTTTACAGTTTAATTTTAGTTGTATGTAAATTTTAAACAATTTAGCAAACGAATTTTAATTGTTACACATTTTTAATTGTTTATTTAGTATTTCGAAACCAATACTATATTGATAAATAAATAAATAAATAATTATGGCTGATTACCCATTTTTAAATATTAGAGCTGTTTAAGGCCTCAAAACTCAAAAACTAAGGGTTGGACAGTATTCTACTATGAAAATTTGGAATCCTGGGACATTTTTACATAAGTGTACCAAAAATTAAACAAATCCATGATGGACCCATTTTCACAAATTGACAATGTGTGAAAAATGAACATATCGGTTGAGCATTATGGCTGTGTGAGTGTCATATCTCAAAAACTAAGGGTTGGACAGTATTCTACTATGAAAATTTGGAATCCTGGGACATTTTTATATAAGTATACCAAAAATTAGGTAAATCCATGATGGACCCATTTTCACAAATTGACAATGTGTGAAAAATTAACATTTCGGTTGATCATTATGGCTGTTTAGAGTGTCATAACTCAAAAACTAAGGGTTGGACAGTATTCTACTATGAAAATTTGGAATCCTGGGACATTTTTATTTAAGTGTACCAAAAATTAGGTAAATCTATGATGGACCCATTTTCACAAATTGACAATGTGTGAAAAATGAACATATCGGTTGATCATTATGGCTGTTTGAGTGTCATAACTCAAAAACTAAGGGTTGGACAGTGTTCTACTATGAAAATTTGGAATCCTGGGACATTTTTACCTAAGTATACCAAAAATTAGGTAAATCCATGATGGACCCATTTTCACAAATTGACAATGTGTGAAAAATGAACATTTCGGTTGATCATTATAGCGGTTTGAGTGTCATAACTCAAAAACTAAGGGTTGGACAGTGTTCTACTATGAAAATTTGGAATCCTGGGACATTTTTACATAAGTATACCAAAAATTAGGTAAATCCATGATGGACCCATTTTCACAAATTGACAATGTGTGAAAAATGAACATTTCGGTTGATCATTATAGCGGTTTGAGTGTCATAACTCAAAAACTAAGGGTTGGACAGTATTCTACTATGAAAATTTGGAATCCTGGGACATTTTTACATAAGTGTACCAAAAACTAGGTAATTCCATGATGGACCCATTTTCACAAATTGACAATTTGTGAAAAATGAACATTTCGGTTGATCATTATAGCGGTTTGAGTGTCATAACTCAAAAACTAAGGGTTGGACAGTGTTCTACTATGAAAATTTGGAATCCTGGGACATTTTTACATAAGTATACCAAAAATTAGGTAAATCCATGATGGACCCATTTTCACAAATTGACAATGTGTGAAAAATGAACATTTCGGTTGATCATTATAGCGGTTTGAGTGTCATAACTCAAAAACTAAGGGTTGGACAGTATTCTACTATGAAAATTTGGAATCCTGGGACATTTTTACATAAGTATACCAAAAATTAGGTAAATCCATGATGGACCCATTTTCACAAATTCACAATTTGTGAAAAATGAACATTTCGGTTGATCATTAAGGCTGTTTTGGGTTCCATAACTCAAAAACTAAGGGTTGGACAGTATTCTACTATGAAAATTTGGAATCCGGGGACATTTTTATATATGTGTACCAAAAATTAGGTAAATCCATGATGGACCCATTTTCACAAATTCACAATTTGTGAAAAATGAACATTTCGGTTGATCATTAAGGCTGTTTTGGGTTCCATAACTCAAAAACTAAGGGTTGGACAGTATTCTACTATGAATTTTGGAATCCTGGGACATTTTTATATAAGTATACCAAAAATTAGGTAAATCCATGATGGACCCATTTTCATAAATTGACAATGTGTGAAAAATGAACATTTCAGTTGATCATTATGGCTGTTTGAGTGTCATAACTCAAAAACTAAGGGTTGGACAGTATTCTACTATGAAAATTTGGAATCCTGGGTTATTTTTATATAAGTGTACCAAAAATTAGGTAAATCCATGAAGGACCCATTTTCACAAATTGACAGTGTGTGAAAAATGAACATTTCGGTTTATCATTACGGCTGTTTGAGTGTCATAACTCAAAAACTAAGGGTTGGACAGTATTCTACTATGAAAATTTGGAATCCTAGGACATTTTTGTATAAGTATACCAAAAATTAGGTAAATCCATGATGGACCCATTTTCACAAATTGACAATTTGTGAAAAATTAACATTTCGGTTGATCATTATGGATGTTTTGGGTTCCATAATTCAAAAACTAAGGGTTGGACATTATTCTACTATAAAAATTTGGAATCTAGGGACATTTTCACGTCTACTAAAAATTAGGTAACTATATGGTTGATGCCCTGATGATATTATATTTATTTATTTACTCATATAGCATTGGCTTTTAAAATACTGACAAAATATTTAAACATGTGCAACATTTTAAAAATTTATTTTTATGTCTTTATACTTCTTTTTATTTATATATAAGCCATATATAAAATAAATTTGAATACTGAATCATCGGAAATAGTGCTGGAACATTTAAGACATACAGTAAGATCTAAAAATCTATACCATTCTTCTGATCTTATTAAGTACATAAGGACAAATTAATTTTAAATTTACCAATATCCAAGGGCATAATTTGGACGGAAATATAGATTTTAAAAAGTGAAATATATAAAAGGTTTATAAATAATTTGTTAAATATTAAAAAAACTTTAAAAATTTACTCTTTCAATATTAAAATTTCGACTTATACAATCATAATAAATATTTTGAATGCCCTCTGTTCCAATCGTAGTATGGATTCGACTATTTTTAATTCTAAATTGTTGACACATACTTTTCGCCTTCAAATAAGTACAAAAACATTATAATAATTAAATACATGAAATTAAGTTATATGTTTAATATGTACATATTATAAAATTATTAAATATATCACCATGTCTGTTTAAAATATTTGTGTAATACGGCCTTTTATACAACGAGATCGGTATATTAGTTCACAATAGGGGACTGCACTCATAGAATTTTTATATAAATTATATATTTCTTCCCATATAACTATATTATTGACGCAAATTTCTTTTTTTATATGACGCTTTAGAATCCGGCCCCTTTTATTGGCCGACACTGTAAATGGGCGTTCCCATCAACAAACCAGTGACTGCCAAACTGTTCCACTAGAATGTTTGTTTACAGCATATACCTATTAACTAATATATTGCTAATGCTCATATCTTTCCCATAAGAGTAGGTGAAGGAAACACTGTGAAATGGAAATATCTTTTCTGCATAAGTCTATCTCTCACAAACACCCAACCGGCAATTATACGCATGCTCGGAAATCTTGACTACTATTGGCTAACGCTGACAGCGTCGCTGGCTGGGCTGCGTTCCAAAATCCACAATATTTTCAAATGTAGTTGCTCACGATTCTCAACATATGAAAGTATTTGCCTTCTTGAGGAAGAAAACATGCTTTTGGTTGAAAATAAACATAAGTAAATACGTTGGCGTGTATTACGAGCATACTTTTATAATAAAAGCGCTTTTATGGAGCGTACTTTCGCATTATATTGAGGAGAGTGCTCCATAAAAGCGCTTTTATTACGGGCTTGACATGAATGTTGTAATTATAAGTAGTTTTGTTAGTTTTATAAAATTATTTTTAATTTAGTTTCAATTTTTTACTTCAACAAAACTCTCATTCGTTCCAAAACAAAACACATCATACTCTACGCCAAAACTCGGTATTCTAGGTTTTAGAACGCTGCCCTGGTGATGCAGCGAGCACACGGTTTGACTTTGACGTTGATTTCATTTCTGTTTGTAGTTGCACTTCGAAAGCATTTGCTTTGTGTTTCATACAGTAATTTATTGTCACCTAAATAAATTAATCCTGACCAGATTGTAGTCCTATTATTTTTACAGTACAACAAAGTAAATTATTTAATTCAAATTTAGCACTAGAATATGTCAATGTTTTTTATTATTACTAATATTTATATTCAAGAATTTACATACAAAATAAATAGTAGGTACATTGGTTAATTTCTCAAATTTAAATTAAAAATTTCTCGCGCTAGTCGTTAATAAACAGAACTCTGTGATTCGCAAAAAGTGATCATGATTTCCTCGTTAGCCAATAGTAGTCAAGGTTTCCAAGCATGCGCATAATTCGCGGTTGGGTGTTTGTGTGAGATAGACTTATGCAGAAATGATATTTCCATTTCACAGTGTATCCTTCAAGAAAAGCAAAGGAAACGCAATATATTAGTTAATAGGTATATGGTTTACAGTAGTTATATGCGCTACACGGCTAAACGTCTTTTTCCAGTTATATATTAATATTTGATTAAGGCAGCAGAATATTTTATGTAAATATAATTGAATAATAAAGCAGACGATATAATTTTAGCCACACAACATTGACAAATGGTTTAAGACCTCTGGTAACAGCAGCTAAGACAGCAGCTGGAATCGTGGAATCCCTCACCCATAAATTGATACTGCATACAGAATCCTTTTTAACTATAACAGCGTCGTCTGAAGGCCTGGTTTGGGTAATTCTTTCTTGTTATGATGTGGAAAGAATTTAGTTTATCGATCAAAAAATGTGTAACAATTGTCAACTATTATACCGAGGCAATGTATAACAAACAAAAATAACTCGTTACAACCGAGTTTGACGTAATTTAAAATTAAAATTGTAAAAAATTAAGTTTTTAATAGCGAAAAATATGTGCACTTTCGAGGTCTATTCTGTCTAAGTTTACAACATTGTGCATAAGTTGAAAACAGTGTTTTTGGGATATAGAAAGAACCCCTCGCACACGGTTAATACTATAACAAGGAATGTGCTTCAAGGCAACCCTATGTGCTTATATACAAATTGCACCAAACCTGGTTCTAAAAAACCAAGGTAGTATTCCAATGAGAGATCAGAATATTTAAATTTGATGTGATACCAAATAAAGTCAATATATAAATGCCTGGTATTTTAACAATAAGCCTGTTTCACATTTTTCAAAAACTATTTTAAATGAAAGTTTATGGAATGATTTTCTTAGTAATAATTTTTATTTTAATAATTTGTTGTTATTTGTGGAAATAATTAAATAAAAAGATTGGCGTCCTGAAAAACTACCCCCCACTCCTATGACGTAGAAGCACATACATTACATCATTAATAGCCAATAAGAAAATAGTTTTTCCATCACCTACGTTTATTCATATTATTTATATAAATAAACGTAGGCTAAAGTTTGTCACATGTTAATAAAAAATCTTTTAATTTGACATTTGACGCTGACATTGCTCATTGTAATTGAATAATAAAGTAGTAATGGCTAATTCAAATTACACTCAAGCTAAATCGGACAATTAACCGAAGGTCGATAGCTGGATGATGGCTGAATTTATATCAGAACCATAGTTTTACTGCTACCGAAATAAAGGGTGTTAAAGAGTTGAGGTAAAATAAAATATAAAAACTGAATTTATTATATAAATTGATAATATATTTTACTTTAAAGTTCTGGTCGTGATTCTTATTTGCTACTTGTTTGACAACTTTCACAATACACTTGACACTTTAGAACCGCTGAAGATGTATGTACTCTGACGTCATATTCTGTTTCAGATCACGTGACTTATTCAAAATTTTATCCAAATTTCAAAAATTAATTGTAAAATATCTAAAGGATATTTCGCGATATTTTCAAATTTGAGGCTCTTTAAAGAACAATATCTTTTCAAATTTAATACTTAGAAGTCATATAAAAATTCTTGCAACAGTCCTATTCTACAATTCAATATGTTAAAAAAAAACAGTTATAGAATACTCTCCGTGTAAGAATGGCATTGCACCTTAACGACATACGAAAATAAAGTAGTTCCTTTTTGCCATACAAGTTATATAATTTGTACAAAGGGCGACGTACATCGTAATCCTGTTCATATATTGATATTTCGTCATTGGCGCCTATTTTAGCAATTTTGTTTCTCGTGTTGATCTACGTGATTAATCAGAAGTAATATCACAAGACCTCCTAATTTTATCGATAAATTTTTATTTTGCACGATTTTTTTTGCTTAGCAACAAACACGAAAGTAAACTGCATGGTAAATCCCGACTCCGAAGGAGGAGGGGTTTTACCTAATGTCAGTTTGCTTGAGTGATTTTGCTTAAAAGCAAAAAAAATGAGTGCTTAAAAATAAAAGTTTATCTGAGAAAATCTGAGAGGTCGTGTGGTATTTGGTGAGATAAATTCCAAAGACAGCGCAAAATGAAACTTGACACATTATTTTCACACTAACAGTTATAAACAATAACAACTGTTTATTTACTTGGTAGCGGAAAATTATCGGGGTAACGGGGTTTTATCAATATAATACTGTTCCCATTGGTGTTCAAGTGTTTTGCATCATGAATGGTTAAAAACTAGTCGTTAGAATTTATCAATAATAAAAAACAAAATTGAAAAAACAATCGAAAACGGTTATAATAATGGTCTTGTAATATGTAACAAATGAACAGAATGTATAGGGTGTCATTACTAAAAAACTACAGGTTGGACATTATTTCACTATGAAAATTTATACAAAAAATTAGACAAATTCATGATTAGCCCATTTTCAAAAATTAAGTGTGTGAAAAATGATTTTGGTTGATCATTATGGCTATTTAAGGCTTCATAACTCAAAAACTAAGGGTTGGACAGTATTCTACTATGAAAATTTGGAATCCTAGAACATTTTTGTATAAGTATACCAAAAATTAGGTAAATCCATGATGGACCCATTTTCACAAATTGACAATGTGTGAAAAATGAACATTTCAGTTGATCACTATGGCTGTTTGAGTGTCATAACTCAAAAACTAAGGGTTGGACAGTATTCTACTATGAAAATTTGGAATCCTGGGACATTTTTATATAAGTTTACTAAAAATTAGGTAAATCCATTAAGGAACCATTTTCACAAATTGACAATGTGTGAAAAATGAACATTTCAATTGATCATGATGGCTGTTTGAGTGTCATAACTCAAAAACTAAGGGTTGGACAGTATTCTACTATGAAAATTTGGAATCCTGGGACATTTTTATATAAGTATACCAAAAATTAGGTAAATCCATGATGGACCCATTTTCACAAATTGACAATTTGTGAAAAATGAACATTTCGGTTGATCACTATGGCTGTTTGAGTGTCATAACTCAAAAACTAAGGGTTGGACAGTATTTTACTATGAAAATTTGGAATCCTAGGACATTTTTGTATAAGTATACCAAAAATTAAGTAAATCCATGATGGACCCATTTTCACAAATTGACAATGTGTGAAAAATGAACATTTCAGATGATCATTATGACAGTTTGAGTGTCATAACTCAAAAACTAAGGGTTGGACAGTATTCTACTATGAAAATTTGGAATCCTAGGACATTTTTGTATAAGTATACCAAAAATTAGGTAAATCCATGATGGACCCATTTTCACAAATTGACAATTTGTGAAAAATGAACATTTCGGTTGATCACTATCGCTGTTTGAGTGTCATAACTCAAAAACTAAGGGTTGGACAGTATTCTACTATGAAAATTTGGAATCCTGGGACATTTTTACATAAGTATACCAAAAATTAGGTAAATCCAAGATGGACCCATTTTCACAAATTGACAATTTGTGAAAAATGAACATTTCGGTTGATTATTATGGCTGTTTGAGTGTCATAACTCAAAAACTAAGGGTTGGACAGTATTCTACTATGAAAATTTGGAATCCTAGGACATTTTTGTATAAGTATACCAAAAATTAGGTAAATCCATGATGGACCCATTTTCACGAATTGACAATTTGTGAAAAATGAACATTTCGCTTGATCACTATGGCTGCTTGAGTGTCATAACTCAAAAACTAAGGGTTGGACAGTATTCTACTATGAAAATTTGGAATCCTGGGACATTTTTATATAAGTATACCAAAAATTAGGTAAATCCATGATGGACCCATTTTCACAAATTGACAATTTGTGAAAAATGAACATTTCGGTTGATCACTATGGCTGTTTGAGTGTCATAACTCAAAAACTAAGGGTTGGACAGTATTCTACTATGAAAATTTGGAATCCTGGAACATTTTTATATAAGTATACCAAAAATTAGCTAAATCCATGATGGACCCATTTTCACAAATTGACAACTTGTGAAAAATGAACATTTCGGTTGATCACTATGGATGTTTGAGTGTCATAACTCAAAAACTAAGGGTTGGATAGTATTCTACTATGAAAATTTGGAATCCTAGGACATTTTTGTATAAGTATACCAAAAATTAGGTAAATCCATGATGGACCCATTTTCACGAATTGACAATTTGTGAAAAATGAACATTTCGCTTGATCACTATGGCTGCTTGAGTGTCATAACTCAAAAACTAAGGGTTGGACAGTATTCTACTATGAAAATTTGGAATCCTGGGACATTTTTATATAAGTATACCAAAAATTAGGTAAATCCATGATGGACCCATTTTCACAAATTGACAATTTGTGAAAAATGAACATTTCGGTTGATCACTATGGCTGTTTGAGTGTCATAACTCAAAAACTAAGGGTTGGACAGTATTCTACTATGAAAATTTGGAATCCTGGAACATTTTTATATAAGTATACCAAAAATTAGCTAAATCCATGATGGACCCATTTTCACAAATTGACAACTTGTGAAAAATGAACATTTCGCTTGATCACTATGGATGTTTGAGTGTCATAACTCAAAAACTAAGGGTTGGACAGTATTCTACTATGAAAATTTGGAATCCTAGGACATTTTTGTATAAGTATACCAAAAATTAGCTAAATCCATGATGGACCCATTTTCACAAATTGACAACTTGTGAAAAATGAACATTTCGGTTGATCACTATGGATGTTTGAGTGTCATAACTCAAAAACTAAGGGTTGGATAGTATTCTACTATGAAAATTTGGAATCCTAGGACATTTTTGTATAAGTATACCAAAAATTAGGTAAATCCATGATGGACCCATTTTCACAAATTGACAATTTGTGAAAAATGAACATTTCGCTTGATCACTATGGCTGCTTGAGTGTCATAACTCAAAAACTAAGGGTTGGACAGTATTCTACTATGAAAATTTGGAATCCTGGGACATTTTTATATAAGTATACCAAAAATTAGGTAAATCCATGATGGACCCATTTTCACAAATTGACATTGTGTGAAAAATGAACATTTCTGTTGAACATTATGGCTGTTTAGAGTGTCATAACTCAAAAACTAAGGGTTGGACAGTATTCTACTTTGAAAATTTGGAATCCTGGGATATTTTTATATAAGTATACTAAATATTAGACAAATTCATGATGGACCTTTTCAAAAATTAACAATGTGAGAAAAAATAACATTTTGATCGATTGATCTTGTTTTTTGATTGAATAATATTCCGATATTATCTAATCAAACAACAAGATCAAACTGCACCTATATTCCCATCACTATTTATAGTAATGAAGTATAAGGTTTCACCACGAATTATAAAGCGAATTGGGCTATCTATAAACGGAGCATTATTACGCAATGCCATTCTTACGTTAAGAATATACATACAAATGTGTCAAAATTGCTCTTGATGTAATTTTAAAGAGAAAATATAATAATGAAGCAAACAGTATATTGCCATTCGCCATTTTCTAATTTATTTCCATTTCTAAAGATTTAAGATGCAAAGCTTTGATTTTTAGATAACGTTTTTGCCAATATATCCTGTCAAAATGACATTTAATGACATAAATTAAGACTTACGTTCATTCATAGCCTACTGCGAGTTAGGATTTTTTTTTAACACATTGGGTGTTAGCATGAACAAGTGATTAATGGTGATTAGCTAGGAGATGACTAGCAGTGTTTTAGCGCTGTCAATCGTTTATGGATTATTTTAGAAAAAAATACTTCAAATAACAGTTATAGAAAAATTAATTGTACGCAACTTTTATTTGAAGTATTTTTCTCTAAAATAATCCATTAATGATTGACAGCGCTAAAACACTGCTAGTCATCTCCGAATCACCATTTATGCTACCACCCAGTGTGTTTTTAAATACCAGTATAAATTATAAAATTAATATGCATTATTTATTAGAAATTTTAAAATATTCGTAGTTCTTAAATTAGGCATCTTATATTGAAATATTTAATATTTTTATATTACATTTTATATTAATTTTTAAAATTTTGTTATCAATTTTTCTTATAATTAGTTTCAAAGTTAAAATTATAAAAAATAAATGTTAGTTTTCTGTTATTTTTGTAGCATTATGAACACTAACATATACCTATACGTTTTTAATTACAGTTTCATAATAACATTTTTGAAACCTGTGCTAGGATTGGCCAATATTTTCCCCTCCACTATTCCTAGTATTTTAAGGATAATAATTTTGTTCATAATTCGACTTTTGAACAGTAGAAATAAGTATTAAATTAACAACAATAATTGGTATCATTTTTTTAAATTCACATTTCTCTTACTCTCATTGGAACGCATTACTTCACTTCCTTCCATTTCCTGTTTAAACCTGTTTAAACCTGTTTACTCCTTTAATCCCCCCGCTAAAGCTGAACTTGAAACGCCTGTGGGGAGCTATTCAAAAACGGATTCGTACTTTGGTTCCCCCTTGTTGCTATTGCCGCCCATTCTGCGTCAAACGGATCTGGGGGGATTCTCCCAAAAGACTCCGCGCTCCCTAAGGACATCGTCCTTGAATGTGGCCCCAAATAGGGCGGCCGTTTAGGACTGCTCCCCAAAAGTTCGTCCTTTGCGGGCGTGGCGGAGTTGACAATCTGACCCAGCCATTGGTCAGGTTTGGGGAGTTCGCTTTCTTTTGAGTGGGGTGTTTCGTTCATCGGTGGAGCAGGGGTGTAATTTAATGATATTGGAGTGGTGCTATGGGGTCGAATAGGGGTTGAATTCAAGGAAAAACCACTAGATATGCTACTGTTTTGTAAGCTAGTGTTTTGTATTGTGTTTTGAATGGTTGTGTTTTGATTTATGGATGTTTGGGAATTGAAGTTAAAATCGTCTGAGCCACTGTGGGTTAATTGGGATAATCCTTGGGATAATTGTTGGCATAAAGCCGTTACGGAATCTCCAGGACTTATTTCCGGTATAGGGGAGACTGGTTTGCCGTTTCCGTTTCCTCCATTTCCCCTGAAAAATTAAATAATTTATACGGGGTGATTCAAGATTAGTGTAACAAAATAAAACCATAACCTATGGCCCGAGTTTTGTGACACCCGGCATAATGGGAGAGCAATTTTAAATAAAAATCTGATAAATTATTTTTTCTACAGTCACTATAGAAAGTAGCCATTTGCGCTCTCTTTTGTCAACGCAAAATGTCACTTTGCCGCGCATGCGCGACAATGTAGAAAAAACGCTTGCTGTCCAAATTTCTAAGTATACAATGTTGAGAAATGTCACTTGTCTACATGCTTAATGAAAATGTTTAGTTAGGAACTAATGGCACTGTAATTACACATTTATCACGTTCACAAGTCAATTTGACATATGTTCTGGCGGTATTTAACATAACCTAACAAAATGCCACACTGCTGTGAAAATGAAATAGGGCATTCATTTACAAAAACGAAAGTATAAAATGCTTAGATTAGATTGAATAAAAACTCAAGAAGAATGGAAAATAACGATAAAATAAAATCAAATATAAAATAAATTGTGTGAAGTTATGTTTAGTAATAGGAATGATTGTACACAGATGGCAGTAGGATAGTTGCGAGTCGTACTGACATCTGATCTCTAGTTAACTATTTATTTTGATTACAATAAAGTTATTAGTTATTTCGTTACTTAAATAAGTGCGAGAAGTCAGTCAATGCACATACATGTCTATATAATCACAAATTCCTTGAAATATTTGTTAATTTTTTCAGTGTGACAGGCGTGACAACTAACCACACATTTTGCTACAAAAACTCATCAAAGCATCACAAATACTTGCTTCCACGCTCTAATTTTGGTTTTTATGGAATAGATGGCTAATGTAACGATATAATCATTTAAAAGCCTTTTTGAGTTTAAACCGTATCTTTTGTATTAGCCAATCGTTATTTATTGAGCAGTACTGTAAGTATAAAGTGTAGGACCCCATTGTAGCGACTGTAGAAAAAATCTTGTGTGTGTTTCGAGCGCAAATGGACATTGTCGATTTCGAGAGAATGCCGCGCTCCTTCGTCGCGCGGCAACAACCTCTCAATCGACAATGTCGCATTTTGCGCTCTTAATACACAAATAGCTATTTAATTTAGTCCTACTCTCTTGTTATTTTACTATTGAAGATATGTCCTTTGCTCAAAACGCCTATATAAAAATAAATCTGTGTAAGGATGAGAATTTTTTCCTTTCGGAAACTTACATCTGCACCCCATTTGGTCCTCTGTACGCCCTTAACCTCTCCGCGTTGCTAGGCAACTCATTAACCCTTAACGACATCTGTCTCTTAAACGGCGAATTATTTCCCAACTGGCTCAGACCTCTAAAACTTCCCTGTCTTTCCAACATTGAAGGAGTCGCATGGGGTCGTTCAATTGCGAATGGGTTTACTGGGGGCGGTTTTGGAACAACGGGGGCGTCTTTGTCCATTCGTTCCGTTAGGGTCGATTGCCGGAATGACCCAGACCTGGTGAAGGTATTTGTGGTCTGATCGAAGGTCATTGTAACGCCACATTCTTTATCACGGCGTTGTTTTCGTTCGAGGCAAGCTGCAAAGGCACAGCCTACTGCATGGGAGAGCCTGAAACAAATGAAAATTATACAGTGTGTTCAGAAAAAACTGTTCTCCAAAACAAACAAATGCCCCGAAGAAAATGTGAACTAAATTTGCAACAGTAAAATTTACATCCAATCAGGACAACAAAATTGTGATTGTTAATGTACACACACTATCAAAATTAATTAATACAGTTTTGTGAAAACTAGTGGTGGGATCCGGATCCGGATAGTTTCGGTTTCAGATCCAAAAATATCCGGATATCCGGATAATTGATTGTTGAACTATCCGGATCTGAGTATCGGATTTTGGATCCGGATCTGAGTATTGGATTTTGGATTCGGATCTGAGAATCGGATTTTGGTTCCAAATCTGAGTATTGGATTTTGGATCCAGATATGGAATTTCAGAATCCACATCGGTTCTTGGATTCGAATATTCTCAGTATTGAATCCGATGATAATATTTGAATGTGTATTATCATGGAGTTTCAAAACCGAATAAATCTGAATTTTTGTTTGATTTAGTTAATAGAATTGGATCCAGAATTAAAATTCGGATCCGGATCCGTAAACAAAACATCGAATCCGGATCCAGATCCGAATCCAAAAGGGATCCGGACTCAAATCCGAATTAAATTTACGGATATCCGCTTCAATATCCGAACATCGGATATCCGAGGGACCGGATATTTTGAGATCCGGGTACTCGGATCCAAGTTTTGCCGGATCCTCACAGCGCTAGTAGTGGTGGGATCCGGATCCGGATAGTTTTGGTTCGGATCCAAAAATACTGGATATCCGGATAATTGAATGTTGAACTATCCGGATCTCGGATCCAAATCTCAGTATCGGAATTTGGATCCGGATCTGAGTATTGGATTTTGGATCCGGATCTGAGTATCGGATTTTGGATCCGAATCTGAGTATTGGATTTTGGATCCGGATCCGAATATGAGTATCGGATTTTAGACATGGAAAAACAATCCCTTTTATGTGAAACACGTGCACGATATAAATAAATAGGTATTTCGACACTTGCAATGAACCTGTAACCATTATTTCTCAAATTTAATCTTAATCTCGTTTTCTTTGAAGTATTTGTTGTAATGAATGTTAAAATTTTAGAACTACAGAATTCAATATTCTAAGAAATATCCTTCTCGTATTTGCACCAGCTACCTGTCTATTTTAGAGGGGTATTATAAAATTTATTGCTGTTTACAGACCGCTGTAGAGATAAACAGACCCACTGTAACTGTTTCAATTTGAACTCACTTCCAGATGTTTGCCTTTACATTCAAAATGTCCGAATCCAAATCCGATTTAAATTTACGGATATCCGCTTCAATATCCGAACATCGGATATCCGAGGAACCGGATATTTTGAAATCCGGGACCTCGGATCCATGTTTTGTTGGATCCTCACAGCACTAGTTCTTACCTTTCGCCGCTTTCCCGAAGTGCAAGAAAACCATGACACATCCATCTTCTCGTAGTGCCATCTCTACAAATATAACTAAATCCTCTTTCATGGTTTCTATCTGGAGCACAAAAGGACACCTTTTCTATAGTTTGATCCACTATCAACCCTTTTGTTTCATCTTCAACTACGCGTAAACCATCGCCGCTTACGTGTAATGTGGCTCTGATCGGTCGTCGACGAGACGCCTAAAAAGAAGAAGAATATAGTCATTTAAAAAACCCAGAAAACATTTAGCAATATTTGAGGGAAAATTGGACATTCATACTGTTAAAGCAACGTATGTCCCATAGTTTTGCACACGCATCGCTGAGCTCCGAACTTTGACGAACACAATAAATGGACGAATATAATTGGTCCAGTAATTGCATTCGGCAATCATCGGCTGAATGCGCCCATTGTTACATTTAAGTATAATATTTACGAGGGGACAACTGCCCCCTTTGCCCCTTCGGTTCCTACGCTCCTGGTATATGTAAAAATAAAAGCGTGTAGTTCATATACCTATTAACTAATATATTGCTAATGCTCGTATCTTTCCCATAAGAGTAGGTGAAGGAAACACTGTGAAATGGAAATATCATTTCTGCATAAGTCTATCTCTCACAAATACCCAACCGGCAATTATGCGCATGCTCGGAAATCTTGACTACTATTGGCTAACGCTGACAGCGTCGCTGGCTGGGCTGCGTTCCAAAATCCTACTCTTAGAGTACGAAATTATTCAAAGTCGTTTCAAAACTAATAACCTTACTCTCAGGGTTTACTCAACCTGTTCCAAAACAGCCAGAATTAACTCCAAAGTGATGTTCTACTTACTCTACTAACGAGGAGGGTATAGAAATTACTCCACAATATTTTCAAACGTAGATGCTCACGATTCTCAACATATGAAAGTAATTTGCCTTCTTGAGAAAGAAAACATGCTTTTGGTTGAAAATAAACATAAGTAAATACGTTGGCGTGTATTACGAGCATACTTTTATAATAAAAGCGCTTTTATGGAGAGTACTTTCACATTAAATTGAGGAGAGTGCTCCATAAAAGCGCTTTTATTACAGGCTTGACATTAATGTTGTAATTATAAGTAGTTTTGTTAGTTTTAAAAATTATTTTTAATTTAGTTTCAATTTTTTACTTCAACAAAACTCTCATTCGTTCCAAAACACAACACATCATACTCTCCGCCAAAACTCGGTATTCTTGGTTTTGGAACGCTGCCCTGGTGATGCAGCGAACACATGGTTTGACTTTGACGTTTGATTTCATTTCTGTTTGTAGTTGCACTTCGAAAGGATTTGCTTTGTGTTTCATACAGTAATTTATTGTCACCTAAATAAATTAATCCTGACCAGATTGTATTCCTTTTATTTTTACAGTACAACAAAGTAAATTATTTAATTCAAATTTAGCGCAAGAATATGTCAATGTTTTTTATTATTACTAATATTTATATTCAAGAATTTACATACAAAATAAATAGTAGGTACATTGTTTAATTTCTCAAATTTAAATTTAAAATTTCTCGCGCTAGTCGTTAATAAACAGAACTCTGTGATTCGCAGAAAGTGATCATGATTTCCTCGTTAGCCAATGGTAGTCAAGGTTTCCAAGCATGCGCATAATTCGCGGTTGGGTGTTTGTGTGAGATAGACTTATGCAGAAATGATATTTCCATTTCACAGTGTTTCCTTCAAGAAAAGCAAAGGATCCGCAATATATTAGTTAATAGGTATATGAGTGAAACAGTCTTGCATGTACATATATAATTATAATTTATATAAAAAATCGGTATGCTTGTAAAACAGTTAATTGTGGGACATACGTTACATAGAGAAAGGCATCAAATTTTTTTCAATTTTCAAATAGCAAAAAAGTTGAGGTGATACTATCATAGAAACATATAGCATATGAAATTTAAATCTACAAAGGGAGGTTATCAAACACTCACCCTGAGTACCTTGAGGGCTTCTTCGCAGACTTGCATCCCTCGACTTTCGAAGACTTCGACACACCCTAAATATTTGACTTGGAACGTACAGGTTCCACTTCGAACTGCTTGCTCGTCGGCCTGCCATTGATGGGGCTTCGAAGATTCAGGAACTCGTTCTTTGCGTCTTCTAAACGAGTCCCGGAAACTTCGACGAAGACGATCCATCTTACGGGGCGAGCGAAGCGAGCGACGCTGAAAAGAAATAGAAATTGTTAAGAGACAATATTTGAAAACTAACGAATGTTGCTATAAATATCGTTACATGGTTAAAAATTTGTAAAAATAATAACACGGTTTGTATTACAAGTAATTTATTGACTCGAGAATTTACAGTATTAAAAAATATTTGAAATGGACCCATGAACAATTTATTTTATTTTTTTTTTAATTTAAAATTGTTTTTTGTATAACTACATTTGATTTTTAAAGAAACCTATAGCTATCTTTCTCACACTAGTTTCTGTAATAGGCTGCGCGAGAAAGATACCAATAGTGTGACGTCATCTGTGACAGTGGAAATAAATTTAAATATCTCGCAAAATAATTATTAAAAAAAGTTTATTTTTCGTTATTTATTGAGTAGTACTTTAAGGATAAAGTGTACATTTTATTATTTTTTGTTATTATAAGCAAAATGCCATAAGAAATATCTCAAATCTTGTCAATGAATTGGAAGAATCTCTAACCAATAGGAACTTCCTCATAGAATGAAAGAATAGAATTAGAATTTTCTGTGTGAACAACAAATGACAAACAACACTTTCAGTTGTTACCTCAAAAGTCATTTTTACATTAAAAAGGTCAAAATTAAAAAAAAAATCAAATTGTATGTATACTTTTCATCATTCTGATTTCAAATTTTGAAACCGCAGGTCAATCTCTTTTTTCGTTTCCGAGATATTTGCATTTAAAATTATGGCAAAAACTACCTATTTTTGGGTAATAACCCTAAAATGGGTGGAAATACTGACTTGCCGATATCATTATTCAATTCAATGTGTAAAATTATACAAGTAATCAATTTTCAAAATTTTTGAACAACAATTTTTAGAAAGAAAATTAAAAAAATTGAAAAATTGACCTTTTTTGAATAGAAGTAATAGGAATATCATATAAAAACAATTATATTATATTATTTATTATACAGGGTGTCTCTTAAATAGGGGGACATGGCTTAACCACAGATTCCTGAGGCTAAAATAAGACGATTTAACCAAACTTGCTTCTACCGGAAAGTGTACCATTTAGCCAGAATTCTGCTTCAAAGTTCTTCGAAAAAAAATTAATTTTGCTTATAATAATCAGACGCTTTATTTGATTTGAATGAAATTTGGTATGACAGTTTATATGGTTATAGGTCATCTTTTAAGGTGATACTTGTTATTATTAGTGAACCACTAGTATATGAAACTTAGGTGTCCCAACATTAATTAGACCGTAACTTTTTAATGGCAATGCCGAAAACGTGAAATAATTTTTTTTCGGAAAGATTCATTCAATAGTAAACTTTTCTCTCTCTGTGTAATGTGTGATATCTGTTACGGTTCACACAGAAAAAAATAAAATCTGAGTGTCTGCACTGCTAAATTTTTAAAATAAATTTAATCTAGCAGTCTATCCAAATGTCAAACAAGTAATTTTTAATGACAGTAACAATTGCTTCACGGGTTGTCAAAAATTTTCTTCGCAATATTCTAAAATTAGTAACATCCGTTTGTTCGGCCTAATAATATTTTACTACCATTATTATAAATAAGACGATTACATACCTCAGCTTACTTCTAAACAAGTTGTGAAGATTGACAACTCGTTACTGTCATTAAAAATTACTTGCTTGACATTTGGATAGACTGCTAGATTAAATTTATTTTAAAAAAATTCACGATGCAGTCACTCAAGTTTTATTTTTTTCTGTCTGAACCGTACCAGATATCAAAAATTAAACAGAGAGAGAAAAGTTTACTATTGAATGTATCTTTCTGTAGAAAAATAATTTCACGTTTTCGGCATTGCCATTAAAAAGTTACGGTCTAATTAATGTTCGGACACCTAAGTTTCATACACTAGTGGTTCACTAATAATGACAAGTATCACCTTAAAAGATGACTTATAACCATATAAACTGCCATACCAAATTTCATTCAAATCGAATAAAGCGTCCGATTATTATAAGCAAAATTAATTTTTTTTCGAAAAACTTTGAAGCAGAATTCTGGCTAAATGATACACTTTTCGTTAGAAGCAAGTTTAGTTAAATCGTCTTATTTTAGCCTCAGGAATCTGTGGTTAAGCCATGTCCCCCTATTTAAGAGACACCCTGTATATTCTATAGATAGAGATATTAGAGATAAAGAAGAATAATCTGATGTAATAAATCGCACAATCCGAATTACATCAAGGAAATCAGTTGACAAATTGAAATGCTTGTAATATAGTCTGTAATTGACAGATAAATGTCAGAATGTCAGTATCAAAAATCAACAGTCTTAAGCTTTTTCTGGGAAGTTCATTTACTCTTTTTTATTGTTTTATTAATTAAATATTTAAAATTGTAGGTAAAATGCATATATCCCATAAGAAATACCGCCAATCTTGTCAATGAATTGGAAGGATCTCTGACATTTAGGAACTTCCTCATACAATGAAAAATAGATATAATTAGAATTATATGTGTGCAGAAGACATGTTAAATACAATAAAAAATAATATTTGGGTAAAGATCTGTAATGTATTTGTTATAAAACGACGGTTCGATAGCGATGTGCAATACAATACTTATATAACATAAATGGCGAGAGGTATTGTGCTCGCTACAACAGATTTTTTACTACTGTGAATATTTGTGTCAATAAATTACTTGCAACACAAATTTTTAGCACCCTATAAATTATTTATATCTAAACAATATCTTAACAAAGTGTAGTATAAGATTTTAAGATCATTTGAGAAAAACTTCCATAATTCACTAACAAATTTCGTAAAACATATTCAAGGATATATCCATACATATTTTATAAAACCCGTGAGTTTCGTTTTTATAAACAATTTCGTAAGAATTAAGTAATGAACTCGTTTCATATTTTAATTAAGTATTGTTGTTTTTATTATACTATAGTTACTACATGAGAAGAATTAATTAGAATACAATGTTATGAATAGCAAAATAGAACAATAAGAATTATTAAAAGTAAAATTTAATATTACGTAAAGAATACTTTATAAGAATACTTTTAGTTTTATTAAGTATTACTTTCTTCTATAAAGAATTGAATTTTGCACACATCGATTTTTCGCGCTTGGCAGTTACGTCATAGTTCGATGTTCGTATATTAGATATACGTATCGTATGTTTATCTCTGTCTTACCTATGGCTTCCTACATTCTGTCTTCGATACGTATATCTAATATACGAACACCGGGTTCGATCCCGACTGACGCCAAATATTTGCAATTTTAAATGGCACAAAAGTGACCCCTGTGGTGCACTCTCCACACCAGCTATGAGTGCCCGTAAGGTGACGCCTGGTAAGCGCCCACACGGTAAAATATATCGTCATCATTATCGATGTCTACATGTGTTGTAGATACTGGCACACCCAGAAATGGGTAATATGCCATGATATATTTATTTATTTATTTATAAACATAACGGTCAAGTGTGCTGATTAGATTTTGGTTATAATTGGTCAACCGGAAGTAACCTTATTTGAAGTTCTTAACAGTTTTTCTTGAAAAAACGCAGTTAAATATCATTTTCGATATTTTATGTGATTATCAATAGAAAATTATCTTATTCTCTATATGGTTCGATTATACATTTTCCTTCATATTCAATAGATATAGAGTTATAGAGAGATTAACTTTCAAAAATCAGTCAGCTTTGCAAAAATTATGAAAACATCATATATATTCAAAAAATTCTAATTGACAGATGTCAGTGTCAAGTGCAAAACCAAAGTGGAAAGTATATGATCTGAAAATGATATAAGTGACAGTGTCCCTCGCCAGTGACTTGCATTTGCGGCCTCGCCTCAAAATAGGAACTTATAATGCCAGGAGTACGAGAAAGGCAAAAGAGAAGATGGAAGGGCTGTATAACAGAAGATTTGAGGGAGGAAGAACTGTGTCATGAAGATGCGTTGGATAGGAATGAGTAGAAGAGAAGAGTAAGAAACAGCGACTTCTAATAAAATAGAGAAAAGTTGAAGAAGGAGGAAGTGTTAAGTGCAATATATAATGTACATACGTTCGTATTCGTATTATAATTGTATTGGATTTTAGAATCTTTTCAAAGGAACTTTCAGTATGGATTTGTAAAAAATAGTGTGTTATTCTTACAATTTTGCAGGATATATAGAATCTTTTTCAAGGAACTTTTGGTATAGGATATTTACAAAATACATCGAATTGACGGAAGGTTTTGTGCTGGCCACAACAGATTTTTTAAGTTTGTGTTTATTTTAATTCCATATTATACAAATCAACAATAGTAAAAACCATTCCCGATATTATTAAAAAATCATCTTGTTCATTAGCGTCTAACAAATTCATGATTATGAAAATAAAATTGTAACCTAAAAACTGAACTGATAACTGGCGAAACGTCAAATGACAAGCAGTGACAAGTCACGTGGTAGATACTGATTGGTCTGTCCAGAATTTCAAAATCCAACATAAAACAGAGAGAAAATTGTTAATTTTAAATCAAAATTTTTAAATGTAAATTAATAAATTAATTCATCTTAAACCAGCCCTTACACTTTTCTGGTCTATAGTTAGGTATATTTATTATAAGGTTTCGTACCTAATTTATCCTATAGTACAGCTTAATAACATAAAATAATTTATATTTCGTATCACTAATTAAATTAATGTATTGAACTTATATTTTTTTTATACTTCTCAAGAACTGTACAACAAAACTAACTTTCTGAATAATATTACTGTCAAAGTTTCGTCAAATTCATAAAAAACAAACAGTCTTATCATTTTCTTATCTATGATTAAAGAATATACAGTTAAAAGATTAAAATTTTGACGTATAAGACCACAGATTTTCTCCAAATGTTACGATTTTATAACTTGAAATTTCTGGATTTGAATGCATAAGATATTCTTTACGTAAGAATGGCATAAAAAAGTTTATGATGCTTTACGACATACGTAAATGAAGTAGTTTATTTTTGCCACACAGGTTATAGAATCTGTTCATAAAGCGACATATGTCGTAACTCTATACTTGTAACATTAAAATGCAATTTCAATCTTTAGAAGAACAGTACAGTATATTATTATAATGTTTCGACCATGTTCTGCTTCTCATCATTAACATAATTTTAGTAAAATACATTCATAGAAATTCAGGTATAGGAATATATTACAACCTTGTCGTAAACATATGTCACGATAATATAATGTATTAGTATTATCTTTTATGAATTTTATAAAGGAAATGGTTTAGTATGTATATATATATAATCAAAACCTTCATAGTTTTTGGGGGGACATCAGATTCTGACAAAAAGACTAATATTTTATTAATAACTTGACTTTAGGATTTAGCTATTAGGGTGATAAAAGTGCAACATCGGAGACAGCCATAGTAGGTATCATATTTCAGTAAATATATCTCATTAAAAAAGTGTAAACAAAAATTAACATGGTCTAATGAATTGGGTCAGAAGGAAAATTTAATTAACAAGAAAAATTGTTATGGTGCAAATTAATAAGTGACTGTAATAGTATAATATGACATAATGTAGGAAATTTCTGAACAAAAACATACTACATTCTCACGTTTAATAAAGATACGAGTATTAATTCCCAAAGAAATTTATCTTTTGCGACATCTAGAAACGCAATTCAAAATAAGTAGATACATACAACTGTCATTTGAGCTGCCAATTTACGTTGAGACAAAAGGAATTAAATATAAATCGAGATTTAAATATAATGGGGTATTCCACTCAATTTTTTTATTATTTTAAATAAAACTTCATTCAGTTTTGAAGCAATTCATAGTATAAAAAAAATCTTAATTGTTCCTAGTTTAACAGTATTTCATTTTCGAGAAATCAGTGTAACGTCACATTCCCCCTGTACTTGTCTCACACATACTGCTCTGAGTACGCCACGAGAGAAAGATAACAGAAATGGCGCGATGTATTGTGCTGGCAACAACAGATTTTCATTTAAAACTTTTATTTCTAAAAATTCACTTAGTTGTTTAAATACTCTAAAAATACGTACTCTTATACGTAACATTGTCTTTACATTCAAATAATATTACTACCAAGTTTAAATCACTACCCCAAAAGTCAATATACCCCATATTTAGATAAAAACTTCAAAATTTTCAAAAATCTAATTTGTATGTATCTAGATACTTTTCAATACGCTGATTCCAAATTTTGAAACCGCAGGTCGATATCTCTTTTCGTTCTCGAGATATTTAGATTTAAAGTTTTGCTCAAAATTGCCCATTTTTGGGTAATAACCTAAAAATGGGTCGAGATATGAATTTGGCGTTACGGCCATTCGATTCTACGAGCAAAATTACATAAGTGTACCAATTTTCATAATTTTTGTCCAACCGGTTCATTTTTTATGAATAAAAGTTTAAAAACCCCTGAAAATGGCCAAAATCTGAAAAAATCGTAAGGGGTACCCCTTACGATTTTTGCGATTTTTGGCCATTTTCAGTTATTTTGCTTTAGAGATCGTATGCGGTGTTCAAAAATTATGAAAATTGGTATACTTATGTAATTTTGCCCGTAGAATCAAATGGTGATGTCGCCAAATTCATATCTCGACCCACTTTTGGGTTATTACCCAAAAATGGGCAGTTTTGAGCAAAACTTTGAATCTAAATATCTCGAGAACGAAAAGAGATATCGACCTGCGGTTTTAAAATTTGGAATCAGCACATTGAGAAGTATATAGAGCCATAACAATTAGATTTTTGAAATTTTTTATCTAAATATGGGGTATATTGACTTTTGGGGCAATAATTCAAAAATGGGTAGAAGTATAAATTTGGTAGTAATATTATTTGATTGTAAAGACAATGTTACGTAAGTGTACGCATTTTTAGAGTATTTGAACAACTGAGTGAATATTTTGTTCATGTACAAGAACTGGTGAAAAACACATGTGGCATTTAATATAAACAAATTGACGTCTTGAAAATAAACAGCATTTATGAAGGCTAGTACCGCATATTCTATAAGTTGCTAGCTAAACATTGTATCTATCTGTACTAGATAACCTTGTAAAATACATTTATCTATATTCATTTACGCCATCTTTTTCTAGGAGTAAATGCATAGGAAAATTATTAATAGTGTTTTTGCATTCTGTTGCAATTTATACATAAATAATGTGAAACCTTGTAAATGATTACAACAAATTCTTTGCATTTAATCAACTAGGAATGTACAGATTATGTTAGATTACATGGTCACCCATCTATATTATAACTACGCGCAGAACAGCTGGACAGTTTGAACGTATATTTCATAATTTAATATTATTAATGAACTGAGTTTCTTGACAGTTGCTCATACTGTAGTACTAATTAATTTTTTTTTTCACAGTCTATATACAAAGTAGTCATTTGCTCTCGCTTTTGTCAACGAAAAATGTCACTTTGCCGCTCATGCGCGACAAAGTAGAAAAAACGCTCGCTGTCCGAATTTCTAACTATAAAATGTTGAGAAATGGTAACATGAAAATTACATAAATGTTACCTTTTTTATGTATACAATTTACTAGACAATATATGCATGCCCGGCAACAACTTGGACGGCGAACATGCAAATATTGTGTAGTAAATTGTGTACATAAAAAAAGGTAACATTTTCGTACTGTTCATGTTACCTTGGTTACTTGTTTTTTGCTTTTTTCACATTTTATATGTCAATTTTCCCTGAAGAAGGCACCAGTTTATGGTGCCGAAATGTTGGTTTTTTAATAAAAATACAGAACATAAATTAAAAATCTGATGTGGCCAACACAAAACCTCCCGCAATTTAATTTTTATTAAT
This sequence comes from Ophonus ardosiacus, assembly GCA_943142095.1. Classification (NCBI taxonomy): domain Eukaryota; kingdom Metazoa; phylum Arthropoda; class Insecta; order Coleoptera; family Carabidae; genus Ophonus; species Ophonus ardosiacus. The sequence goes on from OW964839.1 coordinate 3,966,391, forward strand.
TTAAATACATACCTACATATTTACTAATGCTGCAAACTATATAAGTTCCTTTGCATATAACATATAACTATTGTTTTATTTACGATTTTTTCTTTATTATTTAATGTCACTATTATTAAATTGAAGTGATTCGTATTTGACAATGACGTTTACCTGTCAGTTACATTCATTTGAAAAATGAACTGTGTAACAAAGGAATTGTATTTATCTTAGGCTTCAGAATTAAAAGAAAAAAATGATTTTTAAATTTATCTGTAAAATATATAGAAAAAGGATTAATGTATACCTGTACAAAATTCAATATTCTTTAATTTTCATAATGACAAAATGCGAAAAAATGGCATTTAATGTTATTTTTTAAAGAAAAACCATTATGAGCTTCAAGTAAAGTGCCATTTCCGTTTGTCCAATTTACACCAGAATCTAATGGCATCTTTTCTTATTAGAATAGGGTAGAAATACAAGGTTTCAGAATTTTCTGAATAATAGTATTTGAGTTAGAGCGAAGACAAAATTCATACACACATACAGACATCATCGTGAAAATGTTAAAATTGGATTCTAGGGACCTTAAATCATTTGCTAGTTGTACTATACCAGCCATTGTATATGTGATACTACATATGATCTGATGTAAACTCATACAGCCCTTTTTAACTGTCTCTATGCCGGATATGTGTTCACTGAACCATGAACAGTCCATGTGATTCACTGAACACTCATCAGATAGTTAGTTATTCGTACGGGATAGGGCAGTTTATGAAGCTAGCTCTATAGCTGCATATTAGTTTTATAAAAAGGGTGGCAATCTACGATTGACCTTTCCTAAAGAAATAAAAAATAATATGTAGTTATTTATGTATCAAGGTACTGAAATTTTATTTTTTATCACGGATGTGGAATTTATATATTAAATAAACCATAAGAATGGTAAAAAGGAAATTCAGTGCCGAGGTGCATATTAAATCTTTTTTTTCTGTCATTTGAGTTTTATTTTGTGTATCTCCGTGCTTTCCATATAAATATCACAAAATTAATTTTCAGTTTTCATTAAAGAATATAAAAATTTTCGATTTGTAATAAAAACTTTTCATGTTGCCTGTTTAAATTGTTTATATTGTAGGTTATAATTTGGTTTGACGTTTCATTATAGCCTGGCGGGCTATAATGAGGCCCGCGGACTACAAAATAACGTTTATGTCAATGAAATTCGTGTATAATTGTCAAATTATATGTCCGTGCATAAAATAATATTGTGAGCATGCATATTTTATTTTTATTTTTAAGCACTTGACAAAAAGTATAAATATGTGTAAACAAATAAATTTTATGTATTGTATATCATGCAAACCCCTAATCAAATATATGAAAAACTTGGATTTTACATCTACATTCCGTGAGTTTGTCTAATAAATCGTTAAAAATATATAAAAATAGAATGACTTTCCTGTTAATTTGTATTTTATGGAAGTTGACATCTTTTTATTTGCCGGAAAATTTCCATGTTAGAAGGCGTCAGCTTTATAATTAAAAATATTTATTGCAAAATTTGTTTTTGAAATGAAGAGAATTTCTGCTCATTTTCCTTATAAGAAATAAAAAATAAGGATTTCTTTGTCTACTTGAATAATTAATAGAAAATTGATTTTTTTGTCTATAATGATTACAAGGAAGCTGTTCTATTTTTATCTTCGAGATTTCTGAAGAACTGCTTGAAATAACAAGGTGTCATTGATTTCGGGAATCCCATTATTATGTCACGAATTTCTTTGTTTAAATAATTTTTTTTTCATTTCTTTCTAATAGGGAAGTATCACTATGAGCAATTTAAATGTTTTGATAATATTATACTAAAATATATATCACATAAGTAGCCTAAAACAGGTGCGTAAAGTTGGCACCCCCAGGTAGGAATTTTGAGAAAAAAATTATTGCATAATTGCATAAGACTTTATGGTTGGTGTTCACATTCACAGCTTCAAAAATAAAACGTAAATTAACATCAACTGTCATTTAATACATTCATAATTAACAAGCAATAATAACAACTTCATACCTTTTAAAGCACTGCATGCAATCATATATGGGAACCATTGTCTTAAGACAACTTTTTAAAATGGGGTATTCCACCATAACAAAAAAATAAGAAAATTTCAATTTAACTTAAAGTATGGCTCATTAAATAATAGTTAAAACAATGAAAACATTTTTTAAATAATTACTTTACAAGATATTTCACATTTGCTAAAAGGGAAAATTGACGTCATACAATTGTTATATGTTATATAAGTATTGTATTGCACTTCGTTATCGAACCGTCATTTTATAACAAAAAAAATTACAGAACTTTACCCAAATATTGTTTTTTATTGTATTTAACATGTCTTCTGCGCACATACAATTCTAATTATATCTATTTGTCATTGTATGAGGAAGTTCCTAAATGTCAGAGATTCTTCCAATTCATTAACAAGATTGGCGGTAGGCGTCACCTCACGGGCACTCACTGCTGGCGTGGAAAGTATATACATATAAAATTTCTATTCATAAATGTGTTTCTGCTTCATTCAATTTAAATACACAATTCCATTTACGAGATACGAGAGAGTACATCATTAATTCAAATTAGATTATAATAGTAAATGAACAACCGACCACAGAATACCTATAATTGTCTTGTGTCGATGAATCATTTGTTTCTAAGTGTATCTGTATAAACTTTAATCCTTTAAACTTAAAATAGAGAATAGAAATTCTCACGAAATATTGATTTTGATTTGAAATATAAATGATTTCATGACTAACGTGATTTCGTGTACTTCATTCTTTATGTGATACATACAAACGTAATTATTAATACAGAAAATAGAACTTACAATTTGATATGAAATGAATACTTATTTTTATGTATGTAGTGTCACTGTAACTATCAATCATATACTGAAAATATTTGAGGAAGTACAATGAATTATCAATATTTATTACACCATTATCACATAGAGGAAAGTATAAATACATATTAATATTAATGATAAGATAATACACTAAAATTATTTTGAGGAAAATGTAAATATATAGATATAAAATATTATTTTAACCCCATTTTCTCCTCCATCATTCTGTCCTATCTTCTTACTTCCTCTTGTTTTATTTTGTCCCGAATTATTTTGTCCCGTCCTATTTTGTCCTCAAATATATAGTCCAGTCAATGGAGACCAAAAAAGAGCTATAGGGTAGGAATGCAATCTTGAATCAAATAAATAAATAAATGAATATATCATCACGGCATATTACCCATTTCTGGGTGTGCCAATCTGCTTTATCGCAGATATCGGTAATGATGATGACATATTTGTACCGTGCGGGCGCTTACCAGGCGTCATCTCACGGGCATTCATTGCTGGCGTGGAGAGTGCACCACCTTTGTGCCATTTTAAATATCGAAATATTTGGCGTCGGTCGGGATCGAACCCGGTACCCCTAGGTTCGCGACCAGACACTCTGGCACGAGGCCATCTTGAATCAAAGATGTAAAATATCTGTTGTGGCCAGCACAAGACCTCTCGCTATTTCCATTTTATGTTATATAAGTATTGTATTGCACTTCGCTATAGAACTTTACCCAAATATTGTTTTCTATTGTATTTATCATGTCTTCTGCACACATACAATTCTAATTATATCTATTTTTCATTGTATGGGGAAGTTTCTAAATGTCAGAGATTCTTCCAATTCATTAACCAGATTGGCGGTATTTCTGATGGATATATGCATATTACCTATAATTTCAAATATTTAATTAATAAAACAATAAGAAAGATTAAATGTACTTCCCAGAAAAAGCTATCAAAATGTCACTAATACTGTTGATTTTTGACACTGAAATCTGTCATTTACAAATTATGTTATAAACATTTGAATTTGTCAACTGGTTTCCTTAGTGTAGTTTCGCCTACTCGACTTATTATATCCCGATATTCTATATATTATAGCGTCTTTATCTCTAAATTTGTAGAAGATATAATAAAAAAATTAAATGTATCAGATGATTAGCGGTATTTCTGGTGGATATATGCATTTTACTTACAACTTTAAATATTTAATTAATAAAACAATAAGAAAGATGAAATGTACTTTCCAGAAAAAGCTTTCAGAATATCACTAAAACTGTTGATTTTTGACACTGATATCTGTCATTTACAAACTATGCTATAAACATTTGAATTTGTCAACTGGTTTCCTTAGTGCCTTAGTCTCTGCGATATATAACATTAGATTATTCTATATATTACAATGCCTTTATCTCTAAATCTATACAAGATATAATAAAATTTTTAAGTGTATTAGATGGAGAATTTTATGTTCTTCAATATTTGTAATAACAAAAATTTTCAAAAAAATATATTTAGAATATTTTTTTTAAGAAACTATTACTTCCGGTTGTCCAATTGTACCAAAATCTAATCAGCTCTTTCCAGGAATGTCAGATTGAGGAAACTGCAGTTAAATATTTTTTAAGTCTTATAGTATTTGAGAAACCGTGGTTCCAACATCCACACACACACACTCTCTCTCTCTCACACACACACACACACATACACACACACGCACGCATGCACACACATACACACACACACACACACACACACACACACACACACACACACACATACACATCATCATCGTAAAAATTTTAAATTAATCCACCACTCTGGCCCGGTTAAAGATACGATAACGCGGTTTGAAACTTTGTCTGCAATTTCTTTTGTGAAAAATGGTCTCCACTACTGTAAATTTTTTATGTATATTACATAACAGTAATCTTTACCTTCATGCAAAAAAGAAAACTACGTCACAACAATAGAAAATCCTACGCTATTGTAACGTATTAATCACTATATGAGTCACTGTATATCACCAATGTTTATTTCGAGCACTGAAATAGTCACTAAAAAGAGGAGCAACGAAAATTAGTGACTGTTTTTTACGAAGTTTTTTAGGCGACTGCAGTTTTATCTATAAAAATAATTAGTGTTTTTTTAACGTTACATTGACAAGAAAATCAGACTTTGCTACTTGGTTACTTTGATAGTAAATCGTTTAGATTAAAAAAAAAGTGAAATGAATGATTGTAATTATGTGTCAAGTATAGAAAATCTCATTTTACTGCTGCGAGAAGTATTCATTTAAGACTTTTATTTCTAAAAATTCACTCAGTTGTTCAAATACTCTAAAAATGCATACACTTACGTAACTTTGCCTTTACAATCAAATAATATTACTACCAAGTTTATACCTCTACCCATATTTGAATTATTGTCCCAAAAGTCAATATACCCCAAATTTAAATAAAAACTTCAAAATTTTCAAAAATCATATTTTTATGTATCTAGATACTTCTCAATGCGCTGATTCCAAATTTTGAAACCGCAGGTCGATATCTCATTTCGTTCTCGAGATATTTAGATTTAAAGTTTTGCTCAAAACTGCCCATTTTTGGGCAATAACCCAAAAATGGGTCGAGATATGAATTTGGCGACATCACCATTCCATTCTACGGGCACAATTACATAAGTGTACCCATTTTCATAATTTTTGTCCAACCGGTTCATTTTTTATGAATAAAAGTGTGAAAACCCTTGAAAATTGCCAAAATCTGAAAAAATCGTAAGGGGTACCCCTTACGATTTTTGCGATTTTTGGCCATTTTCAGTTATTTTGCTTTAGAGATCGTATGCGGTGTTAAAAAATTATGAAAATTGGTATACTTATGTAATTTTACCCGTAGAATCGAATGGTGTTGTCGCCAAATTCATATCTCGACCCATTTTTGGGCTATTACCCAAAAATGGGCAGTTTTGAGCAAAACTTTGAAGCTAAATATCTCGAGAACGAAACGAGATATTGACCTGCGGTTTCAAAATTTGGAATCAGCGTATTGAGAAGTATCTAGATACATACAAATTAGATTTTTGAAAATTTTGAAGTTTTTATGTAAATGTGGGGTTATACTGCCTTTTGGGGCAATAATTCAAAAATGGGTAGAGATATAAACTTGGTAGTAATATTATTTAATTGTAAAGACAATGTTACGTAAGTGTACCCATTTTTAGAGTATATTTGAACAACTGAGTGAATTTATAGAAATAAAAGTAACAGTAATGTTTATAACATAGTTTGTAAATGGCAGATGTCAGTATCAAAAGTCAACAGTTTTAGTGACACTCGGAAAGCTTTTTCTGAGAAGTACATTTATCTTTCTTATTATTTTATTAATTAAATATTGAAAATTGTAGGTAAAATGCATGTATCCATCAGAAATACCGCCAATCTTTTTAATGAATTGGAAGAATCTCTGATATTTAGGAACTTCCTCATACAATGAAAAATTGATATAATTAGAATAGTATGTGTGCAGAAAACATGTTAAATACTATAAAAAACAATATTTGGGTAAAGTTCTGCAATTTTTTTGTTATAAAACGACGGTTCAATAGCGAAGTGCAATACAATACTTACATAACATAAAATGGAAATGGCGAGAGGTATTGTGCTGGGCACAACATATTTTTACTCTAAAAATTATGATCACCATATTTAACGGGAACATACATTTTCACTTACCTACTTATACTATTACTTTTTTCTTATAATTACAAAACTTGTAAAACGAAACATTAGCTATTTTTAGTGTTACAAAAACAAGAAAACGTTTAACCATTTTAAAATAAACAAAACTAATTTTAGAGAGCTCATTTTCATAGTTTATTTTTCTTTAAAATTACCACACCTACTTCCAGATTAAATTTTGAAAAATAAATTTTCCAGCATTTTTTTGCGTGTCCCTCACATTAAGAAAAATATAAAAATAAATATTATCTCATGTAAAAATCTCTGACTTGAATAAAAATATTTTAAAACAATACAGAATACTTTACTTAAATAAAGAAGAACGCTTTTATATCAATCTTTGTTCCATATTTTTACTTCATTTTTTTGTTTATAAAAAAAATACGTACTATCAACATCCTCTCATATTTCAACATTTATTAAAATATCAAGTGAAAATTTGCAAAATGTAAACATGCAAATGTTGGAAGGAAGTAAATATTTAAAAATTTGCACACATAAAGAACGATAATATGAAACAGATATTTCCATAATATACAGGATGTGCAACGAAACGCGGAACATAGGAGTTTAACAAGGGATTTAGAAAATTTGCGAATATTGGCTCTCCTGTACATTTTAGAGCAAAAACACAAGAATAAATAGATGTTTAGAATTAATTTTTACTTTCAAAAAGTCTTCATTTAATGCAATAGAATATCTGTAGCACTAGATATTTAGAAAATAAAATATGACATTTTCGTCATAAATCAGATAGCCATGGAAATAAAAGAAATAGAACAAAATCTCATTCTGATAGTTCATTTTAGTGTTATGGATGTTAATTGTTATAATCATTGTATCTACATTGTTATAGTCCATAAATTACTTTACTGTGCTTTTGTGCATTATAAAATGGATTTATTCAGTACCGAAGAATTTGTGATTTTTACCTCTCGCTACCCTTGGTAAGGGAGGTATAGGGATCGTGCTAAAAATCACATATCGAGATTTTAGTAAATGACCACGTTTTAAGGTCCATAGAATCCAATTTTAACATTTTCACGATGATGTCTGTATGTGTGTATGTGTGTGTGTATGTATGTGTAGGGATTTGGTCTTCACTATAACTCAAATACTATCATTCAGAAAATTCTGAAACCTTGAATTTCCATCCCATTCTAATATGAAAAAAAGCCATTAGATTTTGGTGTAAATCGGATAAACGGAAATGGTACTTTACTTGAAGCTCATAATGGTTTTTCTTCAAAAAATATCATTAAATGCCATTTTTTCGCATTTTATGTCTTATGAAAATTAAAGATTATTGAATTTTCTACAGGAATACATTCATACTTTTTCTATATATTTTACAGATAAATTTAAAAATATTTTTTTTTTTATTAGTCGCGAAGCCGAAGATAAACACAATAATTCGTTTGTTACACAGTTCATATTTCAAATGAATGTAACTGACAGTAAATGTCACTGTCAAAAAACTAATCACTTCAAATTAATAATAGTGACATTTTAAAAAGAAAATAGTAAATAAAGCAATAGTTTTCTGCAATGGAACAGTTTGCAGCGTTAGTAAATACGTAAGTACGTACTTAAATTAAGAAAAATTCAATAGCGGGAGGTTTTGTGTTGGCCACATCAGATTTTTTATTATTATTAAGTATTTAACTTAAATTTTAGGATAATACATCATTTTTGATATACACTGAACACAACTTATTGTTGTAATCAATATGTTTACAACGTTATAATTCAGCATTAAGTATTATGATCTTAATTGATATTTTGTTTTATTTGTTTATCTGATATTTGGTCATAATGTCATATTTTACTTTATAAATATCTAGTGCTGCAGATATTCTATTGTATTAATTGATGAATTTTTAACAGTAAAAATTAAATCTAAACAACTTTTCATTCTTGTATTTTTGCTCTAAAATGTACAGGAGAGTCAATTTTCGCATTTTTTTAAATCCTATGTTAAAGCCCTATGTTCCGCGTTTCGTTGCACACCCTGTATATACGTTCTTAAAATAAATGAAGCGTGTATTACATGATGAAGTTTTTCTTTTCAAGTGACTTGAAAAGTGTCTTTATAAGTGACCTTTTTACCTTCCGTCACCTTTAGGTAAGGAAGGTATTGTCTTTGGTCAAAAAATTCGGTGGTGAGTTTTTAATGAATAAGCACGTTTTAGGGTCCTTACAATACAAATTTACTATTTTTAAGATGATGTCTGTATGTATGTGTGTTTGTGTGTGTGTTTGTGTGTGTGTCCGTGTGTGCGTGTGTGTGTATGTGTGTCCGTGTGTGACAAATTTTTCTCCGACGATAACTCCAATACTAAAATTCTAAAAATTATAATTCTTTCGTATTCCTCTTCTATACATCCATATGAAGAGTTGATTAGATTTTGGTTATAATTGATCCACCGGAAGTACCCTTATTTGAAGTTTTTAACAGTTTTTCTTAAAAAAAAACGCAGTTAAATATTATTTTTTGACATTTTATTATTATATATATTAAAGAAAATACTCTTCTCTATACAGTTTAATTATACATTATTCAATAGATGTAAATTTAAAGCATTATAAAGAAATTAATTTTCAATAATTAGTCAGCTTTGTTATTTATCATGGAAACAGCAGACATAATTATTCAAAAAAATTTAATTGACAGATGTCAGTTGCAAGTGCAAAACCAAATATGGAAAAAAGTGTAGGATCTAAAATTGATATGTCATAGTGTTGCTCGCAAGTGACATGCAGAGAAAGGCCAAAGAAAAGATGGAAGGACATTACTTAGTGTAGTTTATGTTATAATTTTATTGGATTTATAGAACCTTTTCAAATGAACTTTTGGTATGGAATTTGTAAAAAAATTGTATGTGTTCGTATTCGATTTTACATGATATTATATAGAATCTGTTCCAAGGACCTTTGGGTATGGGATTTGTACAAAATACATCGAATTGACGGAAGGTTTTGTGGTGGCCACAACAGATTTTTTTATTTACACGATCAAATTTTGTGTGAATTAATATACCAAAGTGTCAAAATTTAAGGTATACCTACATTTTGCTAATAATACTTACTCAATGTAAGGCGTTTGCCACACGCTGTAGAAATAATTTAATTTTCAAATTATTACTAATACATAGAACAAAATATTGCCTCAATAATAATAATAAAAATGGGAATCCATTTCTTTAATCTTAACAAATCGTTCTTTTGTTTAACGTTTGTCGTATTCAAATCTTTTGTTAGCCCATTAATCTTTCCTCTCCTTTGAGTAAACACTCATTTGTTTTTCAAATGTGTGACGTATTTCCGGTTTGGCGTCAATGTTTCGCTTGTTGTAAATCTGCAGTCAACTGTTTTTATCTTGTGCAAAATTGACGAAAAGTTCTCAGGAAATATTCTCACGGTCATGGTGGGCTTTGAAAAGGGGTCGTTATGCATTTGTTTAGGGGGAATCGAGGGACACAATGGTGATCAAGAAGGACATGAATGCATCGGAATTCAACTGTTCACACGACGGGAGAGATCAGGAGAGCGTAATTATGAAAATAATTATTGAGATAATTGAAACGATAAAAATAATAAAAAATAAAATTAAATTGAAAAGTATTACAAAAAGTAAATGCATTTTTATTACAAAAAAAAAAAATTTGTTGTGGCCAGCACAATACCTCTCGCCATTTCCATTTTATGTTATATATTTATGTATTTAACATGTCTTGTGTCTTGTGCACACAAAATTCTAATTATATCTATTTTTGCATTGTATGAGGACCTTTCTAAATGTCCGAGATTCTTCCAAATTATTAACAATACGAATGTTTAAATATACTTCCCAGAAAAGCTTTCAGAATGTCACCAAAACTGTTGATTTTTGACGGGCGATTATTACATTCAATTATTCCATATATTACAGTGTCTTTATCTCGAAATCTATAGAAGATATAATAAAAAATTTAATTGTATCAGATGTAGCATTTTATGTTCTTCAATATTTGTAATAACACAAATTTTCAAAAAAGAATATTTAGAAGATTTTTTTTAATAAAACTACTACTTCTGGTTGTCTAATTCTTACCAAAACCTTTTCAGCTTTTTCCATTCATGTCAGATTAAAGAATACGTAATTAAATTGGTCTTTAGTCTTATAGTTTTTGAGGAATCCTTCCAACACCCCCACGTACGTACACACAGACATCATCGTAAAAATGTTCAAATCCGATTGTAGAGACCTAAAATCGTGCTTATTCACTAAAATCTGGATATGCGAATTTTTGCCATGAATCCAATAGCGAGAGACAAAAAATCTTTAAACTTGTGCCAAAACTTATTTTTCAAAAAATTGGAATGACATAAAATAAATACTGTTATTTATTGTAGTATAATATATGTTCTTAAACTTTAGTGCCCAAGTATTAACTGTAGTAAAAGATATTGTAGGTATTTATTATCTACGTTTATAGCTTACTGTAAATTCTTGAGCTATTCTTAGAATTTGTAACCAAGCAAATGACAACTGTTTATAGTGAAATTTTAACTCATATCCAATGCATTCCAAAGTATAGTGCTGGACACGAATATTGATCTGAGGGATAAGGGAAAAAAATGCTCATATTGTGATATTCCATAGACGCCGTCAAATAATAATTATTACAGTAACTTTGTGTTTCTAACCTATTTGTGTACGGTTATGATCCTAATGGATCCGAGTGTAAACAAGACAGGAACTAAAACGGACAGCAATTGCACAAATCAACTGCCAATATAAGAAAGGCTGAGTAGCTTTAATAGTTATTTACATTCGAGTGTAAGTTGTGTTTTACAGCGCGACAGCTTTGTTTGAGGCACGAGCCCTTAAGGCGAGTGCCTTATTAGCTGGAGCGCTGTAAAATACTTCACGCACGAGAATTGTATCAAATTTTTTGGCCGACGATAATGAAAATCACTTTTTTCAATGAGATAGGTTGTACTTCTGAAAAGGGTTAGTTTAAAATACTGGGGTTAAGTCAATTTCCAAATTTGATTTTACTTATCTTCATTAGAGTACTTCTTCTAGCGAAAATTTATTTGTAATAATAGACGTTGTTTATGACTGATAATATATTTATTTGCTCATCTTTTCTTCGTAATAAATAATAGGTAGGTATCGAAATTTGACATTTCAGCAATTTTCGCCTCGCGTATTTGACAGGTATATCGATCGGTGACTATGTCGGTAAGGGCGGATTTTTACAATAATGACAGATGTCGCTGCCGTGATTTTTGTTTTTATAAATTAATTTTAAATATAGGAAATGTTAAAAATAACTTATGTAGGTAGTACTTTTTTACATGAACTTTATTATAGTAAAGATGATTTCTTTTCTAAATGCCCATAAACATCCAGTGTATTTTGATTATTTTACCGCATAGTTAGACAAGTTACAACACAGTAAGCGTAAAATGTAGGTTCCATTTGCTGTGTATACAATTGTAAAGTTCCCATTACACTTCAGGAGGGCAAAAAATCAATTTTCATACCTTGAAACGTAATTGTTAATGATTACTCATGTAAAATATTTGTAAGATAAAATATTTTAATGTGAAATGAAAATGATATTTTTTAGAAAGTTCATCATCATCATTAGCTATGATTCACAGATGTTACTGACTAATATTTATAAAATAATTGTATGTATGTGAATCATATATTTGAATAATCTTTCCCAGATAATTGTGGAACAAATGCATTGATTGCCGTAAAAGTGTAAAACCTTGATGAAGATATAAAGTACGTACATTAAAAAATTAAGATTGCTAAATTAATATTAATTGCACTAATTACAATTATTATTAAAACTAGATTACATGGTATTTAAGTTTCATTTTTAACACGTTATATAGAGTGGATTACAAAATAACTATTGAATTTGAATTTACAAATTTGCTACTGCAGATATACGAACAGTATATAATATATTCAAAGCAATGTCAATGCCCTTCCTATAAATTCCAACGTACGCCCACTTTTTCATCTCTGCCCATTAGATACGCCACTGGATGGCAATAACGATTAATATCAATGCTTATTTCGATCGTGCAAAAATTACTAAAAAGCTTTATGGAAATGAACACTGGAGTTCAAAAGTGAATTCAAAGAAAAAAATCTGTTGTGGCCAGCACAAGACCTCTCGCCATTTCCATATTAGGCTATATAAGTATTGTATTGCACTTCGTCGTTTTATAACAAAATATTACAGAACTTTACCCAAATATTGTTTTTTATTGTATTTAATATGTCTTCTGCACACATATAATTCTAATTATATCTATTTTTCATTGTATGAGGAAGTTTCTAAATGTCAGGGATTGTTCCAATTCATTAACCAGATTGGCGGTATTTCTGATGGATATATGCATTTTACCACAATTTTACCTATAATTTTTGTACTGTGCGGGCGCTTACCAGGCGTCACCTCACGGGCACTCATTGCTGGCGTGGAGAGTGCACACAGGGGTCACTTTTGTGCCATTTAAAATTCGAAATATTTGGTGTCGGTCGGGATCGAACCCGGTTTCCCAGGTTCGTGACCATACACTCTGGCACGCCGCCACGGGACCCTGGGATTCTGGGGATATCAAAACGTGCTTATTCACTAAAATCTCTATATGCAATTTTTAGCACGATCCCTATAGCTCCCTTACCTAAAGTAGCGGGAGAAGATAAAAAAAAATCTGTTGTGGCCAGCACAAAACCTTCCGTCAATTCGATGTATTTTGTACATATCCCATACCAAAAGTTCCTTGAAAAAGATGCTGTATATCCTGTAAAATTTTAATACCAACACACTATTTTTTACAAATTCCATACCGAAAGTTCCTTTCTCTATTTTATTAGGGGTCGCTGTTTCTTACTCTTCTCTTTTACTCATTCCTGTCCAACGCATCTTCTTCACATAATTCTTCCTCTCTAATATCTACACAGTCCTTCCATTTCTCTTTGGCCTTTCTTGTACTTCTGGCATTGAAAATTCAAATCTTGAGGCGAGTCTGCAACTGCAAGTCACTTGCGAGGGACACTATCACATTCACATATAACTTTCTGACCCTATCTTTCAACTTTGGTTTTGCATTTGACACTGACATCTGTCAATTTTTGAATTATCTGCTGTTTCCATAATTTTAGCAAAGCTCACTAATTTTTGAAAGTTAATCTCTCTTAATGTCTCTATAACTCTATATGTATTGAATCTGAAGAAAAATGTATAATCAAACCTTATAGAGAATAAGATATTCTTTCATATTGATAATCACAAAATGTCAAAAAATTATATTTAACTGTGTTTTTTCAAGAAAAACTGATAAAAACTTCAAATAAGGGTACTTCCGGTAGATCAATTATAACCAAAATCTAATCAGCTCTTCATATGGATGTAAAGAAGAGGAATACGAAAGAATTATAATTTTTAGAATTGTAGTATTGGAGTTATCGTCGGAGAAAAATTTGTCACACACGGACACACACACACACGAACACACACACTGACACACACACATACAGACATCATCTTAAAAATAGTATATTCGTATTGTAGGGACCCCAAAACTTGCTTATTCATTAAAAACTCACCACCGAATTTTTTGACCAAAGACAATACCTTCCTTACCTAAAGGTGACGGAAAGTAATAAATTCGATTATTTCGAGTACCCCTTAGTATTTGGAAGATTCTTTGTTTCATTGTATCACATTCTCTTCATACTTTCCTTGATGAAATTCTTTCGAATACGGATCTGATATGCAAATCTGTGTTCGTTTTTTAGTTACAGCAGTAGACCTTCTGTAGAATTATAATCATATGGGAAATATCAAACGATTACCAAGAAGCTTTGTCTGGGTGACTTTTCAAAGAAATTCCATTAGTTCTTAAGTGTTGTCTTACGTTATTTTATTGTTGGATTGCTGAAGAAGCAAAATGTTAAATTTTTACGGGGTTTACCTCTGCTATCTCAAAAACTGTAAGAATTACGACTTTGATTAAATGAGACTTTTTGGTTAACCTTTCAGAGGTCATCGTAATGTGATTTCTTTTAAAAAAAAAAAAAAATTGAATAATTGTACCAACTAAGACTAATGTGGCGACGTCGGCCAATATTTAGTTTTCATATAACTTCATAACTATTAAAAAGTGAAAAAAATGTTTCACATAAAATTTTATTTCTTTTTTACCTCCCGCTACCCTAGGTAAGGGAGGTATAGGGATCGTGCTAAAAATCGGATATAGAGATTTTAGTGAATAAGCACGTTTTGATGTCCCCACAATCCGATTTTAACATTTTTACAATGATGTCTGTAGGTATGTATGTGTGTGTGTCTGTGTGTGTGTGTGGATCATGTGTACACGATTACTCAAATACTATCAATCAGAAAAATTTGAAATTTTGTATACCCATTCTATACTAATATGGGAAGAGCTCATTAGTTTTTAGTGTATATCGGATAACCGGAAGTATCATTTATACAAGCTTTTAACAGTTTTTCTTGTAAAAAAATCATTGAATATAATTTTTTAGCAACTTTTACTAATTAAAATGGAATATAATGGTTTAATCTTCAATTCTACGATAATAACATTTAGTAAATAACTCTAAATAACTTTAAATATGAATATATAATATAATTTATTTCCATGTATCACCTAGCCTATGCGTCAAACAAAATCAAAATTTTAATGACAGGTTTGACATATTTAAACAAATGTCACTGACAGGCAGGAATTATATGAAAATTAATAATGGAACCGTGTTAATGAGAATATAATAGTAAAATATTTTATTAAGGTTTGTAAAAATAATATAATTTCCATCATACATAAATGTTAGATGTACGGGATGATCTGATTTAAATTTGCTAATTGGTATTTTTGCAGCATTATAAAATAAAATAAATTTACAACTACACATTTACGAAATGGATTATGTACGGCGAAGAATTTACAAAGATTGCGTTTTAGAGCATCTAGAAGATGATGCTGATTTTTATAAGAATGTACGTGTGTGACTATTTTTCCTTAAAGCCTATTAAAATATGATCCAAAACATCTGAAATTTGGTATTTAAAATTCATATATAATTTGAAACAACATATTAGATTTTAACCATATATGATAAATCGGATGTAGTACTTAATTTGGAGCTCTAACAAATTTTTGAGGAAAAACAATAAAACAATCCAAAATTTCGTATTACAGACTTTTCTATTTATTGGACAAAAAATTAGATTTTATTTACAAACGATTAACCGGAAATGATACTTTACTTAAAGCTCACTGCTATTTTAAACATGGAATTGGCGGGAGGTCATGTGTTGACCACATCAGATTTTTTCATAGCGGATTATGTAAATAACTATTTAATATATTATAAACATATACACATTTATATTGACTATATAATTTAGGTCAACAATAAAAATATATATTTGTATACATAAAAGCAGATAATGATTACAATGACATATAATAAGTGGAGTTAATGAACTTTATAAAATTATTAGATTAAGCTTAAAAACACTTCATTTCCTACACTTTTGTACGGTTTCGTGTGCGAAATTTTATTCCTATTGATTTGCACTATCGTAAACAATAACAAGCGTATAAATCTTTATTTTATTTCGCAAATAATCGAATACTTTTATGACGTTGTAAAAGAGATTTCCGTAGAATTTTAGGCATGCACGAAATGAAATAACATTTTGAAATAGTTGTTTACATATTTGAAATTGCGTACACTACATAATATTAGTAACAGCATTGACATTATCACATGTTGTATCACTAAAAATGATATTTTTATAGTTATTTTTCAGTAAGCTATGTATGAAAAACAAACGAAACAAATGTTTATTACTAACTAGTGTTCTATTGTTATTATTATTATTAGGAATGCACTATATAATTCAAATTAACAGACAGCAGTTTTTATTTTAAAATATATGATGTGGCCAGCACAATACTTCCCGTTATTCAATTTTTATTAATAAATACATATCTACGTACAGTGTGTTCAGAAAAAAACCTAATTCGGAGTAGGCTATGAACACAGAAACGTACGTCTGATCACTATTTATTTCAAAAGTCAAGCTGTCAAAACTGATCTTGAAATGTAATTTTAAGGAGAAAAGATAATAAAGAAGAATACAGAATATTGCCATTTACCGTTTTCTAATTTATTTCTATGTCTAAAATAAGGATTCAAGAAGAAAATCTTTGATTTCTTTCTATAACATTTTTGACAATATCTCGTGTCAAATTGATATTTAATTAAATACTTTCAAATTGACATCGGACCCATGTTGTTTAAACTTTTTTTACTCATTTTGGTCGGTACTATATGCCCTCATAATTTGTTGCACTTATTTTTTAACACCCTGTATAATTATTCTTTTCGAACATAGGAGTTTATTACGATTTCTCAATATTTGAAACTACGCGCCCTTAGCCAATAAAAAATATATTATCACAATTCCTGCTACGTAATTCTTTTCAACTAGTTACTAGTTCTTTATACATTTTTAAGCAAATAACACATAATTTAAGCTTTAAAAATACATAAAACTATACAGAGAATTTATTTTAAAATGCAACATTATAGTTCATCACTTCCATGGTTACTCACTATTGTCAAAAAATTACAGCAATGTAATATTCGTCCATTTTAAAATGCAACATTATAAATAGTATTACAGCACAGGAGATACCTCCAAAACACATCACAAATGGCGTCAATTCTTATTACGACCAACTAGAATGTTGCCTCAGAGTAATTGGGGGTATTTTTTAACATTTATTACATGAAAGTTATGAATTTTTGTAAGCTAAAGTTTGTTAAGATGTACAACATTCATGTTTTGATTATTTGTTAATCATATGTAGGCTAATTTATTGGAAATTAGTTTTAATAATACAAATCTACAAATTTTGTATGTTGCATTTTAAAATGGACAAATATTATATTGCTGTCATTTTTTGACAATAGTGAGTAACCATGGAAGTGATTCGCCATATGTAGCATGTTAAAATAAATTCCCTGTATAAAAAAAATCTGTTGTGGCCAGCACAAGACCTCTCGCCATTTCCATATAAGGCTATATAACTTCTCTATCGAACCGTCGATTTATAACAAAAAATTACAGAACTTTAACCAAATATTGTTTTTTATTATATTTAACATGTCTTCTGCACACATATATTCTATAATTTCAAATATTTCATTAATAAAATAATAAATAAATAAATATAAATAAATATATCATCACGGCATTTTACCCATTTCTGAGTGTGCCAGTATCTACAACACATGTAGACATCGGTAATGATGACGATATATTTTACCGTGTGGGCGCTTACCAGGCGTCACCTCACGGGCACTCATAGCTGGCGTGGAGAGTGCACCACAGGGGTCACTTTTGTGCCATTTAAAATTGGAAATATTTGGCGTCTGTCGGGATCGAACCCGGTTCCCCCGGGTTCGCGATCAGACACTTAGGCACGCGGCCACGGGACCCCATAAATAAGAAAATAAATAAAAATAAAATAATAAGAAAGATTAAATATACTTCGCAGAAAAAGCTATCAGAAAGCCACTAAAACTGTTTATTTTTAACACTGACATATGTCATTTTCAAACTATGTTATAAATATTTGAATTTGTCAAGTCGTTTCCTTAGTGCCTTAGCCTTTGCGATTAGAATCTGCTATATATTATAGTGTCTTTATCTCTAAATCTATACAAGATTATAATAAAATTTTTAAGTGTATTAGTTGGAGAATTTTGTTCTTCAATATTTGTAATAACAAAAATTTCCAAAAAATTATATTTAGAAGAAATTTTCTAAGAAACTACTACTTCCGGTTGTTCAATTGTTACCAAAACCTTTTCAGCTCTTCCCAGGAATATCAGATTGAGGAAACTGCAGTTAAATATTTTTTAAGTCTTATAGTTTTTGAGGAATCGTGTCTACAACATCCAGACATACATACACACATCCACACAGACATCATTTTAAAAATGATATAATCGGATTCTAGGAACCTTAAATCGTGCTTATTCAATAAAATCTGAACATGCGAATTTTAGCATGAATCCAATACCAAAGATACTCAAGTACCCCTCAAAATCTTTTATCTACCCAAATAACTTTACTCAAAAAATACCAACACTTACTGTATTAACATCTCCGAACCTGCTAACATGCCCCCTCTCCAAGGGTTGATGATTAGAAGGGTTGTTTCCCATTTTAACAACAAATAACAGTCTAACAACTAACAACAACAACAAAAACAATTTTAGTTCGTCATGATTTAATCCCGAACATGGTTCGTACAGATGGCACGTTCCGTAGCAGATGTCTATAGCCAGATGTACAGGGTAGCTGATACCAGTGCACCAGACAAAGACAGATAATGAAGTTTTTATTTATATTTCTCCGAAAATAATTCATAATTCATTCATATTTTGTTTAAAACTTGTCAAACTGACGCAAAAACACTTTTTGTTTATATGTATTCAACTATTTAGACTTCCAAAGGCGACTAGATCAACGCAGCACCATATAACAAAAAACAATCAACCAGAGGTCACTTGATTCACAATTAAACATATTTTAATAACTTTTAAACTATTTATTCCGCATTTTGATTGATATTTTAACGCGAATTTTGAGACGAAGCACCACGTTCCAACGGCTGGCTCAACGCGTCGAACGAAACGGTTTTTCGAACCACACTCAACGAATGCTAACAGCAACGGTTGGCAGTCCCCATACGAGGTTACCTACGCTACTACCCATTCCAAAGAAATAAGCCCAGGTAAACCGGATTACCAGTGACGTACAAGGAATTTGCTGAAGAAGTTATTACGGATGTTAGCTAGATGGGTAGTATGAATCTATGAATGGTATGTGAAGATATTGGGGGTTTTTTTGGATGTTTTGGGGCTATACCCTTTTTTGGGTTGAGTGGGTTTGCTGGGTATATATTTGGGATGGGGTACCTTGAAGGTGTAATAGGTTTTTGGGTTTATTTTACACCTATTTTGAAGGGGGACACATTTTTTTACCTCTCGCTAAGAGAGGTCTTGGATTCATGCTGAAAATCGCATATACAGATTTTAGTGAATAAGCACGTTTTATGGTCACTAAAATCCGATTTTAACATTTGTACAATGGTGTGTGTGTGTGTGTGTGTGTGTGTGTGTGTGTGTGTGTGTGTGTGTGTGTGTGTGTGTGTGTGTGGATGTGTGTGTCCTGGATGTTAGAGGAACGGTTTCTCAAATTCTATAAGACCAAACACCAATTTAACTACGTATTCCTTAATCTGACATTATTGGGAAGAGATGAAAAGGTTTTGGTAACAACTGGACAACCGGAAGTAGTAGTTTCTTAAAAAAATCTTCTAAATATTATTTTTTGGAAACTTATGTTATTACAAATATTAACGAACATAAAACTTTCTATCCAATACATTGAACATTTTTATTATATCTTCTATAGATTTAGAGATAGAGAATCATAAATATATAAAATAATCCGTTGTAATCTATCTAGTAGCCCAAATAACTCCATGGAATCCAGTTGAAAAATTAAAAGGTTTGTATTTGACAGAAAAATGTGAATTGTCAATGTCAGAAGGCTTTTTTCTGGGAAGTACATTTAATATTTCTTATTTTATTATTAATTAAATATTTAAAATTATAGATACATATATTATATTCATAGAATAAATTAAAAAATATAAAAATAATATTAATAATAGATGTAATTAAAATTTTTATGTATGTACCAAAAATGTAAAATACAATATGTTTTTATATAGCCTATGAAAATGGCGAGAGATCTTGTGCTGGCCACAACAAATTTTTTATGCCGTGAGTGATACATTGGGTTTGTCATCCATGGTAACGACTCGACATTTGACTGACAGCAATGTATTTGCCTGTCCCATTTAAAATAAAACGTAGGGAACGAATTTGACAAAGTATTATATTTAAATATTGTAAGAAATTTAGCCGAGTCAGAAAACCACTCGAGAGCTCTAAACATATTTCGGGCACAAGATGCACACAATATTTTACTATAACTAAATTTAATTTTTAAAAAACAGGTATAATTATTTAAACAAAATTAACCTCTAACTACATCTTGTCAATATATGAATGAAATAATTTGGTTCATTTCTCATATTTTCATGCACCACTCATACACAGTTAAAGATAGAATAACGGACGATGAAAGTCTGGATTCAGCATGAAATTATCTTTTTTTTCATGCCATGAATGATTTGTTTACTTCATCGGATCTCGAGTTACAGACGTTTGTTTTTCTGTATCTATATCCATACCGAAAAATTAAAAATTTACTAATTATAAAATAGTCTGACAGTTGATAATTTAACTTCAAAGTTTGCAAACTTTTGTTCTTCCGCAGTTCTCTAGTTCTTAAGCATTAATCTTTTTACAAAGCTGGAAATGGTAGTAAACGTTGCCATAAAACATTTTTTCTACTCCCATGCGTGAAGTGAGTACTTCACGTATCAATTTTTATGTGTGAAGTTTAATTTTCACGCACCGTTCATTATTTTAAATATTACAAAGTGATTTGTATTTTAATAAAACAAAGCTGTTAAACACCCGTAACGTTGGTAACCATGGTTACACAAGTCGATAATACAGAGGCTTTACGTTCAAAGAATAACAATGTGAAGAAAAAATATATTTTATTGCAAGGTCGTAGAAAAAGTATAGTATGTAACACGTGTGTGAAGCCTATTTTACTTGCTACATAATATACTATTTACGCATTGCGCTTAATTATCAATTATAGCTCCTGCAAATTAGGAAAATCGGTGGAAATTAGGCTTAAGACTATAATTTATTATTATTATTAGTACATAATATTATTAAATATGCACTAATTACAATAAATATATAAGTGGACACATTATAATAATTAATATAAACAACTATATTCATAGACCGACCATAGACAGACAATGCATTTCAAGTTTTAAAAATTACCGTATTTTATTTCAAGGTATTTGATCATAGAAAGTGTTTAAAAAGTCTTTACCCGGAAAGGTTCATGTTTCAAGTTACCGGAAATGGCTGACTCATTGATGAGTCAAATTTGAGTTATTTCATTCTTAGACACCATATATTTAAATATTTTACATATGTACTTACTTTGTTCAACTCATATATATATATATATATATTACTTAATCATTTTTTAATCTAATAATTAGTTATGTATATTAACACAGTAGTATCCGTAAATATAAATACATATAGGTAGGTAGTACTTATATTTATCTATTGTGTGCTATACATAATAGATAAACAAAGTAGATACTCTGAGAAATTGTTATCTTATCACAAATATAAAAATTTTCAAGACCATAACATTGATAACCAATAATTACAGATAATTTTTGAGATAATATATATATTATTATTTATTTAATAAATATCGTTGAATCTTGGGAACCTTATACATTATGTTTTGGAATTTATAACTTTAGGTCTTAAAGTTTCATAGCTTTATTGTTGTATAGCATATTAATAATTACATAGGACGTTTCGGGCAAAATCCGCACAACATCAGCCCAGAAACCCGAAAAAGTTCCAGCCTATGTACCCATACATTGATAAAAATGGGGAATTCCACCATTTTTTTTTTTATAATTTCATCTGAAAATATTAGGAAAACTAAGACTATTGATGAAAATCCGGTAAAAAAAATCCTATTAATAAGCGAGTTATGGTCTCCCGAATTTTGAAAAGATTGACGTGACGTCACGCTTATGTTTTTATATCAAACTGTTTTCATCAGAGACCTAAATGTTCTTGAAATATAAATAAAATAAATATATCATCACGGCATATTACCCATTACTGGGTGTGCCAGTATCTACAACACATGTAGACATCGGTAATGATGACGATATATTTTACCGTGTGGGCGCTTACCAGGCGTCACCTCACGGGCACTCATAGCTGGTGTGGAGAGTGCACCACAGGGGTCACTTTTGTGCCATTTAAAATTGGAAATATTTGGTGTCTGTCGGGATCGAACCCGGTTCCCCCAGGTTCGCGACCAGACACTCAGGCACGCGGCCACGGGAAATATATGCTATTTTAAGTTATATTTACATAACATAAATGAATATTATAACACTGTATAAGTCTACATACTTTATAATTTCAGATGTATTTAAATTATTAAGTTTAATGCAAGAAATTTATGTTAAAATAAAAACCGTTTGAAAATTGCAGTACAGGAATGTTAGCCCCTCCTTTCGAATTTGAATTTCTTAGCTTCCATTGGTAGTAACCCCCACCTCCTAACACGCTATTTGTTATGCATGTATAGGTGGTCTTTCGGTCGCCAATCAAAATATTATATATTGAAGTCATATTCGTGTCGAAGCGCTATAACAAAAAACCCCTTATTTCCGAAATATCTCAATTATACCATTTCCTTTTTATTATTAATATTCGTCATTCAGCATATAAATTCGTATTTTTTACTATTTTTCTTTAATTCGATTGAACTGGAATCCCCTATTGTGAAAATATTATAATTTTTGGTGCCCCTTTTTTCCGGCACATGTCCCGCCTCTGTTCCTGTGTGACTATACGTCAGACCAATGATTTCACTTGGACATACGACCGTCAACGATGTGTAATGAAAAACGTATACAAATAATGATATCATCTCATCATATAACATATATATGAAACAGGTTGCCATAGCTACTAAAGACAAAAGCAAATATTGAAAAAGTTTCATGAAAATTTAAAAAAGAGATAATTATTATAAGTTTTATCATTTTTTGACCCAATTAAATACAAAGTAATGTAATTGTGTATTATTTGTTATATAAATTTTTATCTCACCACAAAATGATAACATTATCACCGCGTACATATTTAAAACTTACTATACGCTAGTTTAAAACTCAAAACAAATTGCATTTTTCAATGGAACAGTCAATTTATTTCTGTAAAAGTTTTATCTGTATTCTTGTTAAACTAATTATACTTTTAAGTATATTATTTTACTTTACATTTTCTACTGTATTTAAATTTTCTCATTACATGAAAAATTACACGTATTTACCCTTTTTACATAAGGTTGTAGCTTTGTTTTTAATGTAATTTACAGTTTTTCTCAATGCTTTTAAGTCATTTAAAATGTGGCAAAATATGTAAATTATACAAAATAACTTTCCACAGAACACCGCAAAATATAGAATATATTTTTTCCCGAGTTTTTTTCATATTTTTTTGGCTTGTTTTGTTGGTCAAACTGGAATATAACGCTGTTGTTTTACTCCTTAAAAAATCTGTTGTGGCCAGCACAAGACCTCTCGCTATTTCCATATTAGGCTATATAAGTATTGTATTGCACTTCGCTTTCGAACCGTCGTTTTATAACAAAATATTACAGAACTTTACCCAAATATTGTTTTTTATTGTATTTGACATGTCTTCTGCACACATATAATTCTAATTATATATATTTTTCATTGTATGAGGAAGTTTCTAAATGTCAGAGATTGTTCCAATTCATTAACCAGATTGGCGGTATTTCTGATGGATATATGCATATTACCTATAATTTCAAATATTTAATTAATAAAACAATAAGAACAATTAAATATACTTCCCAGAAAAATCTATCAGAATGTCACTATAACTGTTGATATCTGATAATGACATGTGTCTTTTACAAACTATGTTATAAACATTGGAATTTGTCAACTGGTTTCCTTAGTGCCTTAGCCTCTGCGATTAGTTTACTCTATAAATTATAGTGTCTTTATCTCTAAATCTATACAAGATTAACCATTAATGACATCTTGTCAATATGACAGATAACCGTTGAATTTTCCTATAAGTTATGATTTGATATTTGATTGACAGCATTGTATTTGTCTGTCTCATTTAAAATGACACATGGGGAATGAATTTGAGAGAAGTATTATATTTAAATATTGTAAGAAATTTAGCCGAGTCAGAAAACCACTCGGGCACAAGATGTTCACTATATATTTTTTCTACAACTATTTTTAATTTAGAATGCAGGTATAATTATTTAAACAAAATTAACCTCTATTGACGTCTTATCAAATGTCAAATTCGTTCCCTATGTTTCATTTTAAATGGAACGGGCAAATACATTGCTGTCAATCAAATATCAAGTCGTAACCTTGGATATGACAAACCCAATGTTTCACGTTAAAAAATACTCACGGTATAGCCTAATATGGCGAGAGGTCTTGTGCTGGCCACAACATATTTTTTTAAATTTGGGATTTAAATTATTCTCTATATTTATTTACACATAAATTCATTTCCCAACAGGTACATATACACATGTTCCAATGAAAGTATGCACGTTGATATACCCCTACTTTTTACCTTCCTGTTACACACACACACTCTCATATACATATGTGTGTGTGCGTGTGTGTTCATGTGTATATTAAACGGCCATCCGTGGGAGAATCAACTCATTTGCCCAACTTTCCCACACAAATTTCCAACTACTAACTAGATACATACATACATGCAAATATATGTTACACACATACACACACATACATAGAATATGTGTGTATGTGTGTTACGGGAGTTATATAATATGTATGTTAGTATATTTGATACAGGGAGAATAGCATCTCATCACTAAGATGTAATTTAGTTGATGATATTGTATTAACTAATTATAATTTAATTTAAATTAATTATGTAAATATATCTGTTTGTATTTGTATCATTTCGGTTTGAGCTTATTATTGATTAATAGGTGTGCCAATTTGTTAATAAATAAATATACCAATTATAGATTGTTTATACAGGCTGTTTCAAAGAAAGTGTAATAGTTATTTACATTCGAGTGCGTGTAAGTTGTATTTTACAGCGCGACAGAAGGCGAGTGCCTTATTAGCTGGAGCGCTGTAAAATACTTCACGCAAGAGAATTGTAT
This sequence comes from Ophonus ardosiacus, assembly GCA_943142095.1. Taxonomy (NCBI): domain Eukaryota; kingdom Metazoa; phylum Arthropoda; class Insecta; order Coleoptera; family Carabidae; genus Ophonus; species Ophonus ardosiacus. Next base: position 3,992,064 of record OW964839.1, read on the forward strand.
CAAATTTTTTGGCCGACGATAATGAAAATCACTTTTTTAATGAGATAGGTTCTACTTCTGAAAAGGGTTAGTTTAAAATACTGGGGTTAAGTCAATTTCCAAATTTGATTTTACTTACCTTCATTAGAGTACTTCTAGCGAATATTTATTTGTAATAACAGACGTTGTTTATGACTGATAATATATTTATTTGCTCATGTTTTCTTCGTAATAAATAATAGGTAGGTGTCGATATTTGACATTTCAGCAATGTTCGCCTCGCGTATTTGACAGGTATATCGATCGGTGACTATGTCGGTAACGGCGGATTTTTACAATAATGACAGATGTCGCTGCCGTGATTTTGGTTTATATAAATTAATTTTAAATATAGGAAATGTTAAAGTAAAAAAATAACTTAAGTAGGTAGTACTTTTTTACATAAACTTTATTATAGTAAAGATGATTTCTTTTCTAAATGCCCATAAACGTCCAGTGTATTTTGATTATTTTACCGCATAGTTAGACAAGTTACAACACAGTAAGCGTAAAATGTAGGTTACACTTGCTGTGTATACAATTGTAAAGTTCCCATTACACTTCAGGAGGGCAAAAAAAAAATTAAGGGCTATAGTACGGACAAGAATGAGTAAAAGAAGCTTAATCATCATACCTACGTCTGATCTTCAACTGTTTCAGAGATAAATGAAAAATTGAAGAAAAACTGACAATGATAGTGATCGAACAAAATTTTGTCTAATAGTCGATAAATAGCTATTTCTGCATCAAGAAACGCACATGCAAACAAGGCTATTATTCTAGCCCTTTTTTTTGGCATTATTGATAAATTACGTAAATCTACACGTACACAAAAATGCTAAAATTCACGCCAATATATACAAACTATATTGACAGTTCCAAATTATTTCCTGAACAAAGTTACGACATACGTCGCCTTATGACATATTCTATAACCTGTGCGGTAAAAAGAAACTACTTCAATTACGTGTGTCGTCAACAATCATACATTTTTTATTGCTCAATGCCATTCTTACGTGAAGAATAGTACACAATGCGATATGCAATGTGTTTTACGCTAAAACGAATGAAAATATCTTTTTTGCCCTCCTGAAGTGTAATGGGAACTTTGTAATTGTATACACAGCAAGTGTAACCTACATTTTACACTTACTGTGTTGTAACTTGTCTAACTATGCGGTAAAATAATCGAAATACACTGGACGTTTATGGGTATTTAGAAAAGAAATCATCTTTACTATAATAAAGTTCATGTAAAAAAGTACTACCTACATAAGTTATTTTTTTACTTTAACATTTCCTATATTTAAAATTAATTTATATAAACCAAAATCACGGCAGTAACATATGTCATTATTGTAAAAATCCGCCATTATCGACATAGTCACCGATCGATATACCTGTCAAATACGCGAGGCGAACATTGATGAAATGTCAAATATCGACACCTACCTATTATTTATTACGAAGAAAACATGAGCAAATAAATATATTATTATCAGTCATAAACAACGTCTATTATTACAAATAAATTTTCGCTAGAAGAAGTACTCTAATGAAGGTAAGTAAAATCAAATTTGGAAATTGACTTAACCCCAGTATTTTAAACTAACCCTTTTCAGAAGTACAACTTATCTCATTAAAAAAAAAGTTATTTTCATTATCGTCGGCCAAAAAATTTGATACAATTCTCGAGCGTGAAGTATTTTATAGCGCTCCAGCTAATAAGGCACTCGCCTTAAGGGTTCGTGCCTTAAACAAAGCTGTCGCGCTGTAAAATACAACTTACACGCACTCGAATGTAAGTAATTATTTTTATTTCATGCTAATTCCATAACATCGCACTCAACCAAAAAAACGACTCTTTTACACACTTGTTACATAAATAACTATTCTGATACCTGAATGTTAAATGATTTTATTAACCAATTTTTTAACCGGTTAATCTAACAAATTTAAAAACCAGTTTAATAACCGTTTTAAAAATTACGTTTTTGATTTTTATTAATAATTAACCCTTTTGTTTCAGATGCCTGTTTACGCCCTGGTGAAAATACAGCTGTAAGTAGTTTATCTTGTATTATAAACTGTAGACTTTTTGTATGGACTATAGTATAGTAAGTTCCATTAAAGTTAAATAAAAATTGACAATGAAACAAATAGTACCTATCTCTAATATTTTTCATTAAGTTCTGAAGTTATATAAATAAAATAATTACTAGAGATACACGCAAAATTTACGCCCCCTATTTTTGTTGTAATTAATTAAAAAGGATCTAATTAAAAACATATCAATTGTTGTATATTTTTTTACAATTGTGTAAGAGAAAATACAACAATTTCTAATTTCTGCAAAGCGAAACTCAACTGTTAAGTCATTTTCAACGACTTTCCAAGATTACAAAATAAATATTTCCTAAATTAAAATTCAATTATCTTAAACTCAGATTACCGTAAAATACAACATAATTCTGTAGATTATTTTATCTTTATGAAAAGCGAGTGTAATTAACTTACAATGTAAACAAAGTATATGATGGCTTGATCCTTTTTTATAACCTAAGCAAATGTTTACACACGAGTAATTTACCCTTAACTACGCCAGGAAAAATGTACTTTAGCAAAACTTTAATTTCATTTTATTGAGATTATATATGACACAAATAATAACTAATATAAATTATCGCCAATTTTTACCTCTTGCTAAGAGAGGTATTGAATTCATGTTAAAAATCGCATATCCAGATTTGAGTGAATAGGCACGTTTTAAGATCACTAGAATCCGATTTTAACATTTTTACAATGATGTCTGTGGTGTGTGTGTGTGTGTGTGTGTGTGTGTGTTTGTGTGTATATATATATATATATATATATATATATATATATATATATATATATATTTTGTATGCTCTCTAACTTAAATACTATAAATCGCAAAAATTTGAAACCTTGTATTTCGACCCTGTTCTAATATGGAATGAAGCCATTAGATTTTGGTGTAAATCAGATAACCGGAAATGGCACTTTACTTGAAACTCAAAATAGTTTTTCTTTGAAAAATACTCCTATGCTTTAACATACTCATTAAGTATGCGTCATCTATATCGGAATGACACTCATTACGATACAGATTATCATTATGTTACATACTTTCTTTTTATTATGATACAGATTAATAAATAATTTATTTTCTTTATTATTATTGTTATTATTATTATTATTATTATTAAATAATTATAATTTAGAAAGAAAATATTAAATAAAACAATACAATACAAAATCACATATCGAGATTTTAGTGAATAAGCACGTTTTGATATCCCCAGAATCCAATTTTAACTTTTTTACAATGATGTCTGTGTGTGCGTGGGTGTGTGAGGGCGTGGATTGTGTGGACACGATTACTCAAATATTATCAATCAAAAAATTTTGAAATTTTGTATACCCATTCTATACTAATGTGGGAAGAGCTCATTAGTTTTTAGTGTATATCGGATAACCGGAAGTATCACTTATAGAAGTTTTTAACAGTTTTTCTTGTAAAAAAATCATCAAATATAATTTTTCAGCAACTTTTACTAATAAAAATTAAATATAATGGTGCAATCTTCAATTTTACGATAATAGCAACTTTAAATATAAAATTTTTGTACGTATATCATCTTGCCTATGCGTCAAACAAAAACATAATATTTTAATAACAATTTTGACATATTTAAACAAATGTCACTGTCTGGTAGCTATTACATTAAAATTAATAATGAAACCGTGTTAAGGAGATTGTATTGATTCTAATGAAATTAAGGTTTGTAAAAATAATATATTTTCCATCATATACAGGGTGGTTGATTTTTCATTGTCCAGCTTATATCTTCTGAAATATTAAAGATACAAAAAAAAGTTATAAACAAAAGTTGTTTAATACAACTTGATCTATAATTTAGCATAAACAATTTTTTTCCAAGGCCTACCAATTTTTTGGAAAAATGTTTAACTTTAATTTTTTTAATGGAACACCTGTATATTTTGACAGAATTCGTAATAAATTTCTCTTTACAATGATGTGTAACAAGTAAGGATTTACCTTTAAATTATGTCCTATAAAGCAAATAGAAATATGATAAAAGTAGGCTGGCTATGACATTCTATTGTTTATACCTGTAACTTTTTTCCTTTGAATAAAATTATGTCTAATAAAGCAAGTAATTGAATTACTAGCATTGATGATTTACAAAATTATTAATACTTTTATTTAAATATCAAGTAGCAATCTGTGACATATGTTACTGGTATAAACAATAGAATATCACAGTCTACTTTTGTCGTATTTCTATTTGCTTTATTAGACATAATTTAAAGGTAAACCCTTACTTGTTACACATCATTGTAAAGAGAAATTTATTTAGAATTTTATTCCGTAAAAATATACAGGCTGTTCCATTTAAAAAATCAAAGTTAAATATTTTTCTGGAAAATTGGTAGGCCTTGGAAACAAATTGTTTATGCTAAATTATAGACCAGGTTGTATCAAATAACTTTTCTATATAACTTTTTCTTGTATCTTTAATATTTCAAAGATATAAGCTGGACAATGAAAAATCAACCATCCTGTATAAATATTAGATGTACAGGCTAATCCGATTTAAGTTTGCTATGTCTGCACCACTATAAATCAAACAGCTGTCAATAAGTAATTGTTATCAAAGTGTCAAATTAGTTTACAACTACATATTAACGAAATGGATCATGTAAAGCAATAGATATATGCAAAGGAACTTAATATATTTTGCAGGATTAGTAAATATGTAGGTATGTATTTAAATTAATAAAAATTAAATAGCGGGAGGTATTTTTAAATTAAAAAAATAGTTATGAGTACTTATATGAAATATATAGTATAAAATATGATTGTTATTGCATTATTTACTTATTTTTTTATTGTTGAAAGGGCGGCAAAATTTTGCGAGTCACTGCTTCAGATCAATACACCACCGAATACCTATTCTATTATCTATCTCTCTCTTACATTCATACAATCTTAAATACTGTTGTTTAAACGTATGTCTTTACTTATCCAAAATTAAACAACATTTATAATGTCATAGGTCAACTAAATATTGCCACAAATTACTTCATTCGATTAAAGAAAATAAACTTAATATACTATATTGTGTTGCATTGATTTCATGAATGAATTATCAAAAGCGAAAGTTACAAAGTTACAGTTGTAAATATCCTTGTAAAGTAGATAATTTTTTATAACAATTTTACAGTAATTTGAAATGAAAAATAGTGTAGACTTACCTACTAAGGATAAAGGGCTGTCCACACTGTATTTACACGTCAGAATAAATGACATACTTTAACTATATCACTCAAAAATATCACCAAACTTGTTATCTCTTCAAAATATGTTAATATCACTGTGCACTAAATGTCATTTTGACACATCACTCTATGCAAAACTCCTGCATATTCACTATCAAAATTCCTGCAGACATTTCGTGTTTTTGACGTTTAGCTTCCAGCAGGAAAGGACAAGTTTACACCTGTTTCTGCAGGTTCATGCACGGCCTTGTGGTCTATCTAACATTGACGGAAAATGAGAGCAAAATGCGATACGGTTTTGCTCAATAAAATAGAACGTGCTGCCATCTTGGTCAGAATTTCACTAAAACAATGATTTTATTGGAGGACGGATTTGGCGGCATGGCAGAGATATTCCTGCTGAATTTTTGAAATGAAGCAGGAGAATAATATTTTCACGCAATGTACTGAAAGTCTGTTGTGGCTAGCACAGTACCTCTCGCCAGTATAACTGGCAAAGTTGTACAAAAAAGTAAAAATATATTTTTCTCGATTTTTTAAACTTTTATTAATTTAAATACATATCTACATATTTAATGATGCTGGACACTATATTATGTTCCTTTACATTCGTATAATATAACTATTATTTTACAATTTTCTTTTTAAAACGTTAACATTAATAATTTGAAATGATCTGTCTGTCACTATATACGTAATGTTATATTAAAAACATATATAAAAATATAAATTTTATTTTAAAATATTTATTTGTTTTTTAATAAATTAAGAAAGACATTTTTCTGTGACGTCTTTATATTGAACTGGGGAGGGGAAGCATGTTTAAGAATGTTATCAATAGATGGCATTATTATTATTATTGTCGGGAGGTGGTCATTCTTGCCCCTGTACTGCGACCTTTCTGGTCTATTGTACCCTCCGTGTTTCCTCCTATTCTAGGAGCCCTGTATGTTTTGTAAACTCCAAGATTTTCTTTAATGGGGTCCCGTGGCCGCGTGCCTGAGTGTCTGGTCGCGAACCTGGGGGAACCGGGTTCGATCCCGACTGACGCCAAATATTTCCAATTTTAAATGGCACAAAAGTGACCCCTGTGGTGCACTCTCCACGCCAGCTATGAGTGCCCGTGAGGTGGCGCCTGGTAAGCGCTTACACGGTAAAATATATCATCATCATTACCGATGTCTACATGTGTTGTAGATACTGGCACACCCAGAAATGGGTAATATGCCGTGATGATATATTATTTTATTATTTATTTTAAGATTTTCTTTAGATTAATGTCTTTTAGTGTCTCAGTGTGCAATTTCTTTGCTCCTAAAAGACTATATCTGCTTGCCATAAATGCTACGCAGTGACATATTAAGTGTTCAGGGGTTTCATCCTCTTCTCCACATCCTCTGCATGTTGGTCTTGTTTGAGGCCCAACCTATGCAAATGTTTATTTAATTGACAGTGTCCTGTTACCAGTCGTGTTATTAGTCTGACATCTTGCTTGCTCATTACAAGTTGTCTGTTCTTTTCTTGGATGGCTCATTCAAGAAGAGCTTGGAAAACTTAAAAACTTACAACCAATTTATAAGTTTTTTTATTTGAAATGTACCTCCCGCTACCCTTGGTAAGGGAGGTATAGGGATCGTGCTAAAAATCGCATGTCGAGATTTTGGTAGACCACGTTTTAAGGTCCTTAGAATCCGATTTTAACATTTTCACGATGATGTCTGTATGTATGAATTTTGTCAACGCTCTAACTCAAATACTATCATTTAAAAAATTCTGAAACCTCTTGTATTTCTACCTTATTCTAATATGGAAAGAACCCATTAGATTTTAGTGTAAATTTTTCAAAAAATACTTTTTAAATATAATTTTTTCGCTATTTATGTTATTATAAGAATTAAATAAATAAATAAATATATCATCACGGCATATTACCCATTTCTGAGTGTGCCACAATCTGCTTTATCGCAGATATCGGTAATGATGACATATTTGTACCGTGCGGGCGTTTACCAGGCGTCACCTCACGGGCACTCATTGCTGGTGTGGAGAGTGCACCACAGGGGTCACTTTTGTGCCATTTATAATTTTTATTATAAGAATGAAAGATTATTAATATTTCTACAGGTTTGCATTCATAATTTTTCTATACATTTTATACATAAATATATAAAATAATTTATAAATCCCGGAGCCTATATTTTAAAGATAAATACAATTCCTTAGTTACACAGTTCAGATTTTAAATGTATGTAACTGACAGATGAATGTCACTGTCAAAAAACTAATCATTTCAAATTATTATTGGTACCGATTTAAAAAGAAAATTGTAATAGTAAATAAAACAAGTTATATTATACGAATGTAAAGGAACATAATATAGTTTCTAGCATCAATAAATTTGTAGGTATGTATTTAAATTAATAAAAGTTAAAAAAAATAATAACACTCGGTTTATTTTTACAAAAAAAGTATATTTTTACTATATTGTACAATTTCGCCAGTTACGGCATCATTAGAAGTACTGGCGAGAGGTATAGTGCTGTAATGAGCCCCTGAAATACTATTTAAAAGAAACAAATATATTATGATCTGTACACTAATTGATGTTATTTATTCCAATACTATTAAATATACATTTCGTTCAAAATTAACAAATATAAGTAAAACACAATTCAACAATTCACAATTTATAACAATTTAAAAGACAATATCACTCAATAAAATACATTAGGAATGTTTAATACATATATACAAGAATTTTATATTATTTAGATCTTATTTTTAACTTTTCCGTAACCAAATATCTTCCATACTCTTATCCGTAATATCCTTTTCCTGTAAAACCTTCAACTGTTTCATTGTTTCGATGTAGAAGGTGAGCTCTGACGTCACAACGCCGTGTTGTGGACCGCCATTGTTGACGATGTTCATTTTTATTATTTGGTCTCGGAGACGGTCTTTGAAATTTTTATGGACGATGCTGTAGATGTTGTTCACCTTAAATATAATTATTCGTGAGATTTATACAAAATGGCGGACGTTGGGACAAAATGGCGCAAATATTTTAGATATAGACAAAAAAAGTCTATCTCACACAAACACCCAACCGCGAATTATGCGCATGCTTGGAAACCTTGACTACTATTGGCTAACGAGGAAATCATGATCACTTTTTGCGAACCACAGAGTTCTGTTTATTAACGACTAGCGCGAAAAATTTTTAATTTAAATTTGAGAAATTAAACAATGTACCTACTATTTATTTTGTATGTAAATTCTTGAATATAAATATTAGTAATAATAAAAAACATTGACATATTCTAGTGCTAAATTTGAATTAAATAATTTACTTTGTTGTACTGTAAAAATAATAGGAATACAATCTGGTCAGAATTAATTTATTTAGGTGACAATAAATTACTGTATGAAACACAAAGCAAATGCTTTCGAAGTGCAACTACAAACAGAAATGAAATCAAACCATATGCTCGCTGCATCACCAGGGCAGCGTTCCAAAACCTAGAATACCGAGTTTTGGCGTAGAGTATGATGTGATGTGTTTTGGAACGAATGAGAGTTTTGTTGAAGTAAAAAATTGAAACTAAATTAAAAATAATTTTATAAAACTAACAAAACTACTTATAATTACAACATTAATGTCAAGCCCGTAATAAAAGCGCTTTTATGGAGCACTCTCCTCAATATAATGTGAAAGTACGATCCATAAAAGCGCTTTTATTATAAAAGTATGCTCGTAATACACGCCAACGTATTTACTTATGTTTATTTTCAACCAAAAGTATGTTTTCTTCCTCAAGAACGCAAATTACTTTCATATGTTGAGAATCGTGAGCATCTACGTTTGAAAATATTGTGGAGTAATTTCTATACCCTCCTCGTTAGTAGAGTAAGTCGAACAACACTTTGGAGTAAACTCTGGTTGTTTTGGAACAGGCTGAGTAAACTCTGAGAGTAAGGTTATTAGTTTTGAAACGACTTTGAATAATTTCGTACTCTAAGAGTAGGATTTTGGAACGCAACCCAGCCAGCGACGCTGTCAGCGTTAGCCAATAGTAGTCAAGATTTCCGAGCATGCGCATAATTCGCGGTTGGGTGTTTGTGAGATAGACTTATGCAGAAGTGATATAGTGTTTCCTTCTCCTACTCTTATGGGAAAGATACGAGTATTGGCAATATATTAGTTAATAGGAATATGGTTCATTGGCTAGCAGTGAAAAATATACTATTGTTGTATTCTAATACCTGTTCCATGGGCAAGACGGTACTGACAGCTTCATGTAGTTTAGTTAAATGCCTAGAAATATTCCTAAACGCTTTTGATGGTACAGGAGGCCTGGCATTCCATTCGTTCAGCTGATCCCCTAATAAAATATTCATTATAGACAATATTTTCGCTTCTAATTCCTGTATATGATGTCCTATATCCCTTTCAACTGAGTCCAAACCGGGTATTTCCTCATTAATCAAATTTCTAAATAAATTTCTTATATGAGGTATCAACCATAACACTAATTGTAATGCCCTTGAAGCGAGCGCCAAGTTAGTACTTGTTATAGTTTTTAAACCAGCAGTTCTCAAGGCGTTGGCGCCTAAAACCAGCTGACAAGTCCTCGAGTTAAACATTTTTAAAAGCTCTGCTAGATTCCTTCCTATTGTTAACGCCAGGGCGGGTAATTCTTGCGCGCAAACACAATATTCTGTGACGAGTCTCAGCAACATTACTACAGCCCCTACAGCTACAAACTGTTGGGAACCAACTTGCAGACTCGAGGCGAGATATTCACAATTTTTATCGTATTTTTCTGTAGGGGAACTCGGTATGCTGTCTGTTATTGTGCCGAGGGCTAAATCGTCGAGTAGTTGTTGAAATCCCGGCGGGATTTCAGCCGCGCGCCATCTTTCGGCGTCGAGAAGTAACGATAATTTTGATTTGCGTTGGGTGTGGAATTTTTGAACGTATTTACTTGCCTGCATATTGAAAGCTGCTTTAAGGGCTGTACTGGGTTTTCCACATATGTTTTTGCATAAATCAATAAATGAATCTACGATTATTGATAATTCGGAAATTTGTCCAGCTGTTATAATTTGTTTATCGGATTGACTACCGATTATAGTTGCTAATCTTTCGTGACAATAATCACAAACAGATGTTAATAATTCTTTTAATTTTATTTCGACTCTGCTGTGGTCTTCTAATGTTAAAAAATTTTCTTCTAAATTAACATCTTCAGTTTTTGTTTTTCCCGCACTTATGTCACTTGTTTTTTGGATGACGTCATGAACATCCCTAACTCTTTGTACTAGTTTACTTAAAGCCTCTGTCGAAACAATTAACAATTTTAACCATTGATTAGGGTCTAAATTAGGGGCATTTTCTCCAGAACCAGTCAAACAAATTTCTGTATCAGCCTCACAATCTTGCAATTGTTCTATAGCGAGTTGTTTGAGAATTGTTTGCGCTGCAGTAACAGCCTCTTTTTTGTAAATTTCTAGAAACTGTAAATTATTTTGTCTTAAAAGTCCAGCAACGAGACTTATAAGCCTTTCTGGCTCCACAACACCAATATTTGATTCCAAAGGCCGGTGCAAATCTGCTGCAGCATATCTTTCAAATTCAGTGTTTAACATTTTGTCAATAAGTCTCGACATTTCCTTCAGCTGAGATGGTAAATGTCTCAAAGATGTTACACCGGCTAATTCACGCGCCAGAGCGTCTTGAGTACTAGAAATTAATTCTAAGGCAGCGACGTAATCACTAGATGATAATAATAATTGTAAAGTTGGTTGGGTTTGTAAAACTGTTGACATTAATCGAAGTTTATCTAATAAATTAATGTGGTTTACTCGGGATCTGGCAAGTCCTAGCAGTCTCAAAGGTCCTTTTGAGACTTTCGAGTCCAAATTTTGGACTTGAGTTCTCAATTTGTGGACTTCTTTGCACGCATTACCCATCTGTTCCATTATTGTGTCGTGCGAAGTCATTGCATGAAAAAACGCTGATGATTTTTGTGAAACTTGTTTAGCTATATGTACTTCAACTATATCTAAGTAATGACTTAACTGTTCTTGTAATAATCTGCCACTTTGATGTGCTTTTACGTCGTGTTCTATTCCTACGCATGGGAAAACGGCATTAAATGTGCCAGCGTCATTGAGAGGTAGTGTAGGTTTTAAAAAAAAATCTGGTATAACACTTAAATCGTCATTAACAGCTACATCACTTTTAGATCTGGTCAATTTGATATTTGTCTCAAGTTTACTTTGAGACAATCTAGCATGTCGTTTGTACCTCCTGCCATGTTTTCTCAAATAAGTCTCAAAGTGAGAATAGTTTATTTCTGGCAAGAACGGACTCCGTCCAATTTCTGTTTTTTCTACAAAACTATCGCCCCAAGTTTTGACGAAAAAATTCGTCTGTTTGCCCCTATTTGGGTCGTTTAGAACAGCAGGTAGATTTTGAGCAGCAGAATAAATTGTCCACTGCTCCAAAGCTGGAGTCATCTTCGACATTTATAAAAGAACATTGATCAGTTTTAAAAATGCTACAAAGCAAGCACCATTTTTATTATTTTCACCTCACCCTTCAGAGTTTAGACATTTGGTCTATTTGACAAATACACAGTAGGTAAATATGAACTCTGTGGTGTCAGAGACACGTTAGCCGAGAATTTGGACCAATAGGAAAGCGGGGAGAATCAGAACACCCAAGTTGTAGCCAATGGGATTGCGAGAAAATTCGACGTACACTCGTCGAAAAATGGGCGGTGTATTTCGGAACCAAAACATTTTTTAATGGGCGCCACAATAAAAATATTGAAGTATACTACTAATAGATATTCTTAACCCTACATTACATACTTATTAATATTATTAAACCCTTTAAATTAACAAAAAAATGATGCATAAAATCTCCCTCATTTTTTATATTAGTTCGGGGCCAAATCGTTTCACGTGTTCACAACATAACCTAACTATACAAATATATTTCTTCAAAATGCAACGATATTTAATGCACGTTTCATATATAGGAACATCATTCAGGTCTTTACAAATAATAAAATACAAATATTGTTATTAATTTCATAAATATTTTTAGAGGGGTGCAAAAAATTATAAATCATAACGAACCCTATAAACCCGATCCAACTACGATTCAAGGATGTTTAGAAATTGCTCTAGAACGATTAAAATCTGTAAATAAACCTCTTGTTATACCATCAAGCCGGTAATTTTCCAAAAAAAATCATAAACTTGTCTAAATATATTTTTTTAGTACCGATAGTGGTGTACATGCTTTACATTCTACTTTTCAAGTAGATTTGTTAAGAAGCAACATAAAACCGTATGAGTCAAAAGGAATTAGTATCGTTTTAAACAAATATTTCTACAAAGAAAATATACAAATTCGATTACTCAAAACTCAAAGAATTAGCCAAAAATTTCACTGTAGATTCAACGCTAAATCGCGAACATATTTATATAGATTAGCCATATTAAAAAACGAATATTTCAACGAACACAACAGACACACATACCATATACCCATAGAAGAACTCAACAGATGCTATTTTTTAACGTAAGCCTACTAGAAAGAACTCAACAATTGTTTTATGAAAATTTTTATAGTGTACCAAATTTTAACACCCAAAAAATTATAAACGCTTGTAAACTATTCGAAGGAATTCACGATTTCCGTACATTTATGGGCAAAGGAACTCAAAAACCGGACAAAATTACCAGAAGAACAATTGAATTTTTGAAAATGGAGGAGGATAAATCCATGGCAATCTTGGATCAGAAATTTGTAAACAAAGAAAATATGTATAAATATTGGAATATTACCATTAAATCTGAAGGATTTTTGTATAATCAGGTAAGGAGATAATTCGTAAACTATTTTGAAGGGAAAAACAGGTTGGTATTTCTATTTTCCCGCTATTTTAAACGCGACAAGTTCACACGTATCACAACGTTCAGATTAGTAACTAAAACGACATGTGCTTCTAGAAATTTCTATAAACGTCGAAAAATATGTAAGTATTGTTATTTAATAATTGTAATATGTTAAAAATAAAGTATTCTAGTTAGTTTTATGTAGTTTGTGCTGTAATGTTTTGTTAAATTATTTATTTTTGCCGGTAAAAATGCGGAAGCATGGAGCCATAATGTTTTGTGAACGTTCCTTTTAAATGGTTGATGGTCAACGTTTCGTCCAACTTTTGTATGTATTGAATTTTTATAGCTATTTATTTAAATATTAAGCTAATTTTAAATATATTCCTGTACAATACAGTGTAGTAGCTTGTTTGCTTATATATTTCAATAGTTTTGTGTTTGTCTGAGTGTTTAATAAATATTTTTTTGAAAGTTAACCTCAATAATACGTTTGCTTTTTATATTGCGCGTCACATGGACGTTTTCGCGGACACGAATTGTTGCATATGTGTCATTTTATTGCTAAAATAGATTAGTTATAAAATAAAAAGAATTTTCCTTGCAGGTTCGACGAATTGTTGGTACATTAATTGCTGTAGCACAAGATAAACTGTCTGAAGACGACGTGAAGTACATGCTGCAAGTTCCTTCGCACCATTCGTGGAACCCCCGAGTCATACCAGCCCCAAGTCACGGTTTGTATCTCTGCAAAGTTGCCTACTCCGATGATTTAGAAGCCAACACTCTGGACTAAAGAAAAATAAGTGTTGTGTAAGTAATTTGAAGTAACAATGGTGGGTTCGAGAGTGTATATAGGAAATTTGCCGAAAGATACCGGGGAACGAGATCTGGAAAGATTTTTCCGTGGTTATGGGCGTATTCGCGATGTTTTGATCAAAAACGGATACGGTTTTGTTGAGTTGGACGATCCTAGAGATGCAGAAGATGCGGTTTATGAACTGAACGGCAAAAGATTATTAGGAGAAAGGGTTACTGTCGAAAGGGCCAGGGGAACACCTCGGGGACGCGACCAGTGGACCGGAAGGGGTGGGGGCGGGGGAGGCGACAGAGGTGGTGGGGGAAGTGATTCGCGTTATCGTTCCTACGGGGGTGGGGGCGGTGGAGGAGGAGGAGGCGGCGGTGGTGGGGGTAACTCAGACCGATACGGCCCGCCCACAAGAACCGATTATAGACTAATAGTTGAGAACTTATCCAGCAGAGTGAGCTGGCAAGATTTAAAAGACTACATGCGCCAAGCCGGCGAAGTAACTTACGCAGACGCGCACAAATACCGCAACGAAGGAGTCGTAGAATTCGCCTCTTACTCCGACATGAAAAACGCTCTGGATAAACTCGACGATACTGAAATAAACGGGCGGCGGATCAAACTCGTGGAAGACAAAAAACGAGATCGCAAATCGCTGTCGTACAGCAGTCGGTCTCGTTCCAGATCTCGATCCCGGCGTCGCAGCCGATCTGCCAGCAGATCCCGATCCCGGAGCTCCCGCTCCAAGAGCAAAAGCAAGTCGAAATCCCGCTCCGCCTCGCGGGACAAAAGCCAGGATAGGGACAAGTCCAAATCGAGGTCCCGTTCCAAGGAACGCTCCCGTTCGGCTAGTAAAGAAGCGGAAAAACGCAAATCGCGTAGCCAATCTCCAGAAAAATAATCAACCAACGAACATTTATCAATAAGAACTATATTTTATTTAGTTTAATCATGAGTTTTTTGCAAAACTTACAACAGAAAAAGGCTTCTTTGAAGCCTACTGACACTTTGGTTACTTTAATAACTGGCCAAAGATTTCTCGAACATTCCAGCGAGATTCTTCCTTCCACTTTTGGCTTTGTGGTCGATAATTCCCCGGACGAAACACCCGCCCAAATTGTACCTAACCTCTATCTAGGTGCGCAAGACTGTTGCGCAGAAGACCCAATTCTGAAATTTGACATAAAATCTGTGTTGAGTATCGGTATTGAGCCTCCTTATAAAGTTCCTTCTGTGGAATATGAGTTCGTTGAGTGCTTAGATCTTCCCGGAACAAATCTACGTCCAATTATTTTACGCTGCAATGAAATTATCAAGAAATATGTGCAATCGGGAATAAATATTTTGGTACATTGTAACGCTGGTGTTTCCCGATCGTCGGCTGTTGTCATAGGGTACTTGATCCAAGAAAATGGGTTGAATTATGAGGAAGCATTCCGATTGGTTAAAATTGCGAGACCTGTCATTCAGCCCAATATTGGATTTGTTAAACAGTTAAAAAACTTTTAAGTTATTGTAATAAAATTGAGTTTTGTAACAAAAATAAAATGTTTATTTATGCTGGAATGTATTACATTTTTTGGAAGACTACATAAAATATAAAAACTATTTTATTAATACTAAATATTTATTTACTTCAAATCAATTTTGCCTATTTGGTTTACGCATTTTTTAGATTATGGGGTGCGCTCAAATTTACACAACTCCAAATTAGTCAATTTATTTTTAGTTTAAAAAAATTTGAACGCCCTCTACAAACATAACATAATAAGGTACTTTTCTTTGTTGAATTTTATTAACTCTTATTTTGAAGCACAAATAGTATGTTTGCGTATTCTTATTATTATTAGTTTGAACACCTGTAGATCACATGTCGATTTTTGTTTTACTTTAATGTATATTTCAACTGTTTTATAATAATTGAGAATACCTGTATTTGTAAGAGTATAGTTAAGAGTTTATAATAAATGTAATTCTTATAAACTATTTCTTCTATCACTTCCTTTATAAATAAAATACAAAACAATATAACAAATATATAATAGATATGTCTTAAGTACAAAATGTATATATATTGACTTTTTTTCTGCAAGAATTCTTCGAATATCATTGGTAAGTATATGTGTATATGTAAATATTCATTATTAAAAATTAAGTATATAATTGTTGAAATAATACTTGAATATTGCATATTAAGTACACTTGCCATATATATGTATACAGGGGGGCGCAAAATTAACTACACAATTTCAAAATTTAAGAAAAATGAACTATCGGAGGAATAATTTAGTCAGTTGAGATAGAAACTCAATAACTTGTTTAAAAAAATCAACATTTTTGTAGTATTGCCATCTTATTGTACTTTTATTAAAATATTATAATTTGTACGTTTAATTTTAATAATTTTTTGTTGTGTTCCATGCTTTCACACGTATAAACAGTAAAAAATTAAATATTTTATAAAAAAAAGAAGTTATATGAATTTCTTTAGCTTTGTTTTGTGAAATAGGAATTGTTTGCCCATTTAAAATGAACACCCTGTATATTGGTTAAATTTTAAATCGTGAAGTTACTTTCGATCCACCAGTATCATTTTCTTATATTGAATGTTATTGATTTGTATAAATCGATACATTTATTTCTGTTCAATATAATTTTTGTATACGAAGATCATTCAATAATAAAAATACAGAAAGTAGAAATTAAAAAATAATACATAAATATTTAAATTCAAAAGGAAAAATATATAAATTTTATTTCACTTAAATGAAATGTAAAATATTCCTATATCGTGTAAAGGCGCATTCACAGCTACGAAAATAAGTAATATAATAGATATTTACACACCAAGTGAGCTAAGGTAATGTTTATTCATGAGAAGAAAGTTAATTTCTTCGAGTGAATAAACATTCTTAACTCACGTGGTTTGTACAATATTTTATTCAATTTTGACGAAATACTAATAAAAACCATTATAATATTTAATTTTGACAAAATAAGAAACTGATCAGTTAGTATGCTGAGCATGACAATCGTCGCTGATAGACGTCAAGTCATATATTTAAAAAATATATATTAAAAAATTGTCTGTCATTTGTGCCGTAAAAAATAATGAAAATGGCTGATAATATCTAATAAATACTGTGGTGAGTGTTATTTTTGTGCCTGATGTTATTTTAAATGCATTATTTGTTGCAGAGAGAGTTAAAAAAAAATGTGAGAGTGATTTACATTTTTTTAATTTACTTGTGAATAAAGTGTTATTTATATTTGTTGCTATGGAGTTAATAATGACAGTTTAAAACGTCAAAATTGAATAAAATTATAAATAAGACTATATTGTTAAATTATCATCAACTGTCATTTAATATATTCATAATTAACAAGTATGGGGTCCCGTGCCTGAGTGTCTGGTCGCGAACCTGGGGGAACCGGGTTCGATCCCGACAGACGCCAAATATTTCCAATTTTAAATGGCACAAAAGTGACCCCTGTGGTGCACTCTCCACACCAGCTATGAGTGCCCGTGAGGTGACGCCTGGTAAGCGCTCACACGGTAAAATATATCGTCATCATTACCGATGTCTACATGTGTTGTAGATACTGGCTCACCCAGAAATGGGTAATATGCCGTGATGATATATTTATTTATAATTAACAAGCAATAATAACAACTTCATACCTTTTAACGCACTGTACGCAAGCATATATGCGAACCTTTATCTTAAGACAGCTTTTTAAAATTTATTTAAACTGAAATCCTTTTGCCAAAATGTAAATTGACAGCTCAAATGACAGTTGTTATGTATGTCCTTATTTTTGTGTAAAATATTTAACATTTGCAAATCCTTGTGTTTATGTCTTATATTTAATTTTATTTTCAAGAGTTGTGAACACTCATAAGAAACCATTTCGATCTGTGAATAAGGCTTAACAAAAGTTCAAGTTATGTCGAAATGAACTATATATCCATTATTAAACAATCCTCATATACTCCATTCCCGTTTAGATTCTTGCAGAAACCTTCCATCTCTATTCCTACACAGGAATCTTGCTCGTACTAATTCCTCTAGCGGGCAAAGAATTACTTTTAACCGGTAATTCCCTCGCGTGAGAATGTGCGACAACTATACTCAAACATTGTACCCATTCTTCGGCGTTCTTACCGTCTTTCGGCTTAAAAATAAGCGATTGGTTTCCGGTGAAAATCTCGAACGCTTTTGGTATGTTTCTGGCACCTCTAGAGACTTTTACTGAACGAATTTGGTTGACGTCAATGCTCTCGCCTCCACTCTGAAGATTAATTAGGTGTAAGACATAATAATGGGAGTGCAAATAATAAATAGTGTGTTCAGAAAAAAACCTAATAGGGTAGTTTTGCTCTTTTCGAAAAATTTATATGTTGTAGTATTTTTAAATTAAAGTTTTCCATGTTCCATTTATTTTAACATGCAACATATGGCGAATCACTTCCATGGTTACTCACTATTTTCAAAAAATGACAGCAATGTAATATTTGTCCATTTTAAAATGCAACATACAAAATTTGTAGTTTCGTATTATCAAAACTAATTTCCAATAAATTAGCTTACATACGATTAACAAATAATCAAAACATGAATGTTGTACATCTTAACAAACTTTAACTTACAAAAATTCATCATTTTCATGTAATAAATGTTAAAAAAAAATACCCCCAATCACTCTGAGGCAATATTCTAGTCGGTCGTAATAAGAATTGACACCATTTGTGATGTGTTTTGGAGGTATCTCCTGTGCTGCAATACTATTTATAATGTTGCATTTAAAAATGGACAAATATTACATTGCTGTCATTTTTAACAATAGTGAGTAACCATGGAAGTGATGAACCATAATGTTGCATTTTAAAATAAATCCTCTGTACTTTCAAATTGGCATACGTTTCTTTGTTCATAGCCTACTCCGAGTTAAGATTTTTTTTGAACAACTGCATATTAGAAAAAATAGTGTTAGTATGTATTAGACATAATAAAAGCTTGTGTTTTAGTATAAAAGTAAAAATCTTACATGCAACGTGAGGTAAATATCTTCGACCAGTCTTAGTCTTAATGAGGGATTCACGATTTTATGATTTTTTTTGTTATAGTAAAAAATAGTCTGGTCGCGAACCTGGGGCACTGGGTTCGATTCCGACCGGCGCCAAATATTTCAAATTTTAAATGGCATAAAAATAACTCCTATGGTGCACTCTCCACGCCAGCAATGAGTGCCCGTGGGGTGACGCCTGATAAGCGCCCGCACGGTACAAATATGTCATCATCATTACCGATATCTGCGATAAAGCAGATTGTGACACACTCAGAAATTGGGTAATAATATGCCGTGATGATATATTTATTTTATTTTTAAAAATCCCCTAATTTTTATTTTTTTAAAATTCGGCATCTAATGAAAGAAAAAAATCTGTTGTGGCCAGCACAAGACCTCTCGCCATTTCCATATTAGGATGTATAAGTATTGTATTGCACTTCGCTTTCGAACCGTCGTTTTATAACAAAATATTACAGAACTTTACTCAAATATTGTTTTTTATTGTATTTAACATGTCTTCTGCACACATATAATTTT
Organism: Ophonus ardosiacus; assembly: GCA_943142095.1. NCBI lineage: Eukaryota > Metazoa > Arthropoda > Insecta > Coleoptera > Carabidae > Ophonus > Ophonus ardosiacus. Next base: position 4,011,742 of record OW964839.1, read on the forward strand.
AATTATATCTATTTTTCATTGTATGAGGAAGTTTCTAAATGTCAGAGATCCTTCCAATTCATTAACCAGATTGGCGGTATTTCTGATGGATATATGCATTTTACCTACAATTTTACCTATAATTTCAAATATTTAATTAATAAAACAATAAAAAAAGTTAAATATACTTCCCAGAAAAAGCTATCAGAATGTCACTAAAACTGTTGATATTTGACAATGACATGTGTCATGTTATAAACATTGGAATTTGTCTACTGATTTCCTTAGTGCCTTGGTCTCTGCGATTAGTTTACTCTATAAATTATAGTGTATTTATCTCTAAATCTATACAAGATATAATAAAAATTTTAAGTGTATTAGATGGGAAATTTTTTGTTCTTCAATATTTAATAAAAAAAACTCCCAAAAAATTACATTTAGAAGAATTTTTCTAAGAAACTACTACTTCCGGTTGTTCAATTGTTACCAAAACCTTTTCAGCTCTTCCCAGGAATGTCAAATTGAGGAAACTGCAGTTAAATATTTTTTAAGTCTTATAGTTTTTGAGGAATCGTGTCTACAACATCCAGACATACACACATCCACACACACACACACACACACACACATCATTTTAAAAATGTTATAATCGAATTCTAGGAACCTTAAATCGTGCTTATTTAATAAAATCTGGATATGCGAATTTTAGCATGAATCCAATACCTCTCTTAGCGAGAGGTAAAAAGGCAAATATTTGGTATTCAGCGTTTTTTAAAAAAAATGCTAAATATATTACACATTTTCAAAACGCGCGGATTTTCTCTGGGTTCGATGACGCTAAAGTACCCGGCCTCTTTTATTGGCTGACACTGTAAGTGGGCGTTCCCATCAACAAACCAGTGACTACCAAACTGTTCCACTAGTGTTCGTTTATAGTGGTTATATGTGCTACACGGCTAAACATCATTTTCCAGTTTTGTGTTATTATTTGATTAAGGTAGCAGAATATTATTCATTACGTAAGTATAATTTAATAAAGCAGACAACATTGACAAATGGTTTAAGACCTCTGGTAACAGCAGCCAAGACAGCTGCTGAGAGAGAAAGCACGATATAATGCCATTGCTCATCAACGGGTTCGTTTACGTCGTCGGAAAACGCTGGATGTCAAATATTTACCATTTTTTTCCATAAAATTACAACCAAAAAATCGTGGAATCCCCTATTGCCAGCCCTCGCTTCGCTCGGGTGGCAAACACGTCCTCGACTGGTAAATACCATTTACCTCCCTTGTTAAATAAATAATTATTTAAGCTAAGCTGTTTTATAAGCAAATTATTATTATTAAATAAATAAATTCAGTAATATATTGAGTGCTATTTTTATGTATGAACATATTCCAAGCTAAAGCGACCAATATTTACCAAAATCCAATTCGAAATCATAGATCAAGATCGGAACTAAAAGAACAAGCACAAATAACTAACAAGAAGACTCCAACAAACCCAACTTACCAATTGGTAAGCAACCAAAACCAAAATTATCAAAAAATATCAAAAAAATGCAGTACCGATCCTTTACAAGACAAATGCGCTCCAGATAGGGTAAAATATCGGGTCCGCCATCTTCTGAACAACCGCCATTTTCCTTTTTTCTCCTTCAGTTGACCTTCAATAACTGGTTGAGTATTGCCTGTCAAATTATTTAAGGTTAGAAATTAAAATTTGTAAATAGATCAATCCAGAACAAATGAATTCCGTGAGGGGCAGCTGTCAAAAATAAATTTCATATATCATAATTTACTCAATGATGGAGCCATCATTGTATCAAAATCAAAATTTCTGGGTATTTATCATAAGATATATAATTAAATAATTTTTAAAAATATTCAAAAGTGAGGTTAAAATCACTCCTGTGGAGGGCAGGTGACGTCATTCTGAAATGGTCTATTTGATTAATTTTTCAAAAATTGATTACCTCTTAAGAATCCAACAGCCCTTTCAGGGTGGGTGCACAAGAAGCACCCCCATTGTAGGGCAGAACCCTCTAGTTGATCTGCAGAACCCCCAACAACTCCGGGACCAAGTTGAAACACGTCAAAAAATCCAGAATGTCGCAGTTCGTTCAAAAGAATTTCTTGATCCTGTTTTTTATAAATATTTGTAATTATATCAAAAAAAGTTTCAAGTTAACTCCCCATAAAATTCAATTTTGAACAAATTTTGTTCTATACAATTTTCTCGTAAAGTTGATAGTTTAGCTAGGAATGACGTCACGGCGAAAAATCGATTTTTGACCATGATCAGATAGGATATTTTCTGGCGAGTGGCAGTGCGCTAGTTCCAACTTCTCCGCTAGATGTCTCTCTTAACTTGTTGTGTTCATTTTTTTTTAAACCGGTGGAGATTTTGGAAAAAATTCAAATAAAAAAATTCCGAAATCCTCCATTATGGCGGCGTTCAATTAGTCACAAAAATTCCGGCTGAACTATCAACTTTAGAAGAAAATTTATTGATCAAAACTTGTCCAAAAATTAATTATTTTATTGTCTTACTTTAGCACAGGGAAAAGCACTGGTTACCAATGTCAAAAACGTTTTGTTTTCACATTTTAACATATCCCAACAATGTTTTAAACTTGACACACTTGCATCTCGGCTACTTAAGGCATGGGGCGATCTAGCTTGAAGTGCTATGAACATTAAATGGATCCAAATTCGGGGATTCCGAGTTCTCATTGTAAAAAAAGTTCTCGAATAGAGACAATGCTGCCCTCTAGTTTGACAGGCGAAGTGGAGTTTGGCGAGTTTTTTTGCTCGCCGCTCTAAAAAAAAAAAAATCAATTTTAGGGTGCATGGTACCACGCCCAGACAATGGATATATCTTTTTTCTAAACCTATTTATTTTTTATTGATAAACAACGCAGCGCGTTGTTTTGATCAAACAATGCCATTGTTACAATCATTTTTATCATTGTTGTAATCAAGTTTTTGAAGTATGTACTTATTTATTTAATATTAAGTTCAGAAAGATATTCCAATATATTAAAAATATAACAATATAAATATTAGATAAAAAAATCCTAAGGTTTTTTACCTTCCGTCACCTTTAGGTAAGGAAGGTATTGTTGTTCAAATACTCTAAAAATGCGTAAACTTACGTAACATTCTCTTTACAATCAAATAATATTACTATCCTGTTTATATCTCTACCAATTTTTGAATTATTACCCCAAAAGTCAATATACCCCACATTTAGGATAAAAAAAATCAAAATTTTCAAAAATCTAATTTTTATGTATCTAGATACTTCTCAATGCGCTGATTCCAAATTTTGAAACCGCAGGTCGATATCTCGTTTCGTTCTCGAGATATTTAGATTCAAAGTTTTGCTCAAAACTACCCATTTTTGGGTAATACCCCAAAAATGGGCCGTGATAGGAATTTGGCGACAACACCATTCGATTCTACGGGCAAAATTACATAAGTATACCAATTTTCATAATTTTTGAACACCGCATACAATCTTTAAAGCAAAATAACTGAAAATGGCCAAAAATCGCAAAAATCGTAAGGGGTACCCCTTACGATTTTTTCAGATTTTGCCAATTTTCAAACTTTTATTCATAAAAAATGAACCGATAGGTGAAAAATTATGAAAATTGGTATACTTATGTATTTTTGTCCGTAGAATCGAATAATGAAGTCGCCAAGTTCATATCACGACCCATTTTTGAATTATTGCCCCAAAAGTCAATATACCCCATTTTCAGATAAAATCTTCAAAAATTTCAAAAATCTAATTTTTATGTATCTAGATACTTCTCAATGCGCTGATTCCAAATTTTGAAACCGCAGGTCGATATCTCGTTTCGTTCTCGAGATATTTACATTCAAAGTTTTGCTCAAAACTGCCCATTTTTGGGTAATAACCCAAAAATGGGTCGAGATATGAATTTGGCAATACCACCATTCGATTCTACGGGCAAATTTACATAAGTACACCAATTTTCAGAATTTTTGAACACCGCATACAATCTCTAAAGCAAAATAACTGAAAATGGCCAAAAATCGCAAAAATCGTAAGGGGTACCCCTTACGATTTTTTCAGATTTTGGCAATTTTCAAGGGTTTTCAAACTTTTATTAATAAAAAATTAACCGGTTGGACAAAAATTATGAAAATTGGTACACTTATGTAATTTTGTCCGTAGAATCGAATGGTGATGTCGCCAAATTCGTACCTCGACCCATTTTTGGGTTATTGCCCAAAAATGGGCAGTTTTAAGGAAAACTTTAAATCTAAATATCTCGAGAACGAAACGAGATATGGACCTGCGGTTTTAAAATTTGGAATCAGCGCATTGAGAAGTATCTAGATACATAATAATTAGATTTTTAAAAATTTTGAAGTTTTTATCTAAATGTGGGCTATATTGACTTTTAGGGCAATAATTCAAAAATTGGTAGAGATATAAACAGGATAGTAATATTATTTGATTGTAAAGAGAATGTTACGTAAGTTTACGCATTTTTAGAGTATTTGAACAACAATATCTTCCTTACCTAAAGGTGACGGAAGGTAAAAAACCTATCGGAATTTAAAACTAACGAGAATCCAAGAATGATTAAATTATATGGCAAATTTCCGTGCCGTCACTATCGCAAATTTATGTATCATTTCTTCCTGACTTAATTATTTCGCAATGGCATGTTCAATAAATTACACAATTTATTTATACAAAACTAACTTTGAGGGGCTCCAAAATTTTATAATACAGGACAGGTATACCGAGAGTTTTTTTTATAAGTGAACATGGGCGTATGCCATTACCATAGTTACATTTAAAATGATTGACAGCAATGCATTATCGCGTTTTTTTTAAAACTGGACATAGGACGTGACATTTAGTATATCTGTCAATGTCATCAAATTGTCATACTTCAAAATGTATACAGTTAAAGAAAAGTTCAAATTGTAAATTGGAGTAATTATAATTTACAATGACTACAGAACTAAAGGATGCGTTAATAAACAGCACAAGAAGAAAATCAGACCAAGTACTGTAGTTAATAGTAAGAAACAAGAAATTATGCAATTAATTGAAAGTGACAATACCCTGTCAACAATTTTTTTTTTTTAAATTAAGAATACTAGTATACAAGGTTTTAAGACAAGAACATTTTAAGAGTTTTAAATAACAAAATCACCAAGAGTTATTACACAACGATATAGAACGAAGAGATATTTTTTGCGAAGATATGATGAACAAAATTAATAGTGGGGAAATGGATCGAATTTTATTTACGGATGAAGCGACATATTAATCGGGAAGTAAATTCACAAAATTGCAGGTATTGGAGTTGTCAAAATTTTCACTTATATCTGCACCAGGTATTCCCCCAACGCTGGATAGGACGTGGTGGAGAAGTGGAGTGGCCTGCAATGCCACCAGATCTTGCACCAAACGATTTTTTTTTTCTTTGGGGCCATTTAAAAAATTGTGTTTACAATGGTGACAAAATAAATATTGATCAATTAAAAAATAGGGATAAAATATAATTTATATTAATTATTTCTTGCCTTAGGCTTATGTCAGAGTATAGAATTATACCATACAATTTGAATTTTTTCTTCAACTGTATACATTTTGAAATATGACAATTTGATGACAGTGACAGATATACTAAATGTCACGTCCTATGTCCAGTTTTAAAAAAAACGCGATAATACATTGCTATCAATCATTTTAAATGTAACTATGGTAAATGACATACGCCCATGTTCACTGATAAAAAAAAACTCTCGGTATATTCCATACATTGATTTATTTTGTTTATTTATATATTTGTCTTTAGTTTTTATATTTTTTGGGCGCCCCAATAATCTAGGCGCCCTAAGCCAGTGCCTAAGTGGCTCACGCCTTAAGCCGCCACTGGTGCCCGCCCCCCCCCACCTTACGGCACCAATGACTGTAGGATATTATGAATTATATTTAATGTAGAAAATGGACATACCTTCTATAGTACACTTGGCAGGATGTGGTATTCTGACACTAACTTTATCCATATATGCCTTTATTTTGTCCAAATGTTTTTCGCAAAAATGTTGAACTGTGTCCCTCATAGGATACGGTTCAAATACCGACATTCTTTGACTTGCTGCCCCTTGATTAGCGTTTAATAATGTAACACTCGTATTATTATTGCGCCGAGTGGTTACGGTTGTCGGCCCACTAATACTCACTAAGCTACAATCGGTATTCGACCCCACGGGTATTGTATGTGATATTGGGTTAACCGAAGATACTACGTTTACATTACCACTCGGCGTAGAATATATAGCGCTCACTGTCACTTGGTTGCTGGAAACAGTCACCTGGAAAAATAATTTTTGTAGATTTTAGGCAAAAATGGGTTAGGACAAACCCCAAACCTTGATGCTACAGTACTCGCTTAAATACTAAAGTAATATTATGAAAATGAACACAAGATTAATTTTAATTTAAAGTGTTAAAGTGAAGATAAATTTTATTATGAGAACGACCCTTAACCAGAGCTGGGCAAGTTACTTTTAAAATGTAACTAGTTACAGTTACCTAAAAAAATATCTGATGTGGACACCACATGACTTCCTTGTACGCCTGTTACACTATACATATTTTGTTAATAATTAAAATATGTATTACAATAGACCCAATCATAAAATTGCACGTATTTGACATTGACATTAAATTCTTTATTTTTTTGTTATTTCTTGTCCTAATTCATAGAAAACTTAATTACAGAAACAAAAAAGTACACAGTGTTAAATTTACATATCTCGCTTATACAAAGAACTAATTTAATCATACTTGAAGTTTTCGACGCAAAATTCAATTCTCTAAAACTTTTATTTGAAGCATTTATTGTTAAATTCAAAATAACACCATTTTTTTCAAGAAAAACTGATAATAGCTTCAAGTAAAGTATCACTTCCGGTTAGACTATTTTAACCAAAGTTTATTATGTTATTTCCATTGATATAAAAGTATTATATACCAAATTTGAAAAGTTTTGGATTATATTTTAATATAGTTTTCCATTAAAATCTATTATAGGTTTCAAGTAAAGTACCACTTCCGGGTATACGATTTTAACTAAAATCTATTATCTTATTCCCATTGATATCAAAGTATTATATACCAAATTTGAAAAGTTTTGGATTATATTTTAATATAGTTTTTCATTAAAATCTACTATAGGCTTCAAGTAAAGTACCACTTCCGGGTAGACCATTTTTACTAAAATCTATTATGTTATTCCCATTGATATAAAAGTCTTATATACCAAATTTGAAAAGTTTTGGATTATATTATAATACAGTTTTCCATTAACCCTGCGGCGGGCGCGCTTTTAAAAATCACATGAGCGGTCGCGCTGCGGTATTTTATGCCGCAAGTAAAAAGAACTACAATTTAATGCAAAAAACAAAATTTATTTATAAAATAATAAAAAAAACATAATTAAATAAATTTCTTATTACAATAAATACTAAATTTCGAACTTAATTCGCCTACTCAAGGTGTCGAGAAGAGGGATAATTCATGTTCACAATTCTCTTGATTTTAACATTTATTTGGACGTTTCGGAGGTCCAAAAACCTCCATCTTCAGCATTTTACATTATTGTGTTCTACGTTTTACATTTAATGTTGTGTGGTAAGATGTGTTCTCTTACAAAACCCCGTAAATTTGATAAGAGGGTGGGTCTTCACCTCCATCCTGGTTTTTTGAGGGATTAAGGCTTGAAAGTTATTTAAAAAATGAAAGTGACCGGCACTTTTGTTACCTCGACCATATGATGACAGGTTTGAATTTAAATTTGACGTTCCTTCTTGAAAATTTTCCACTCCTAAAATTATAATTTTTTTAAGTAAAGTTATTTTACACTATATCGATGTTATAACATTCATGAAGATATTTAAAATCATTCAAATTAAAAAGTAAAATTCTGAAACACATTACTTACATGACTAGTCGCGTTGCGGCACGGAGTGCCGCTATTTGGTAGTTGTCCCTTTTACTGCTTGAATACAACTGGACCTATGGTTACAACTCACCGGTTTTGTGTAGTATGCGTTGCTATAATAGTCATTTAAGAATACCAGAAAGGGCATAGTTATGAAAATAAAAATAAATGTGATATATGTAAAAAAGAAAAATTGCGGCATAAAATGCCGCTGCGCGCCCGCCGAAGGGTTAAAATCTATTATATGCTTCAAGTAAAGTACCACTTCTAAAAGTTATGCAATAACCAAAAAGGGAGGTGCACAACTAGATGTTATAACAGTCCTAAATACAAAATTTTAACTTTCTACGGCTTCCTGTTTTTCAGTTATGCGAGATACATACGTACGTACGTACAGACGTCACGACGAAATTAGTCAAAATGAATTCAGGGATGGTCAAAATGGATATTTCCGTTGAAATCTGGAAACCGAATTTTTTCGCGATTACAATACTTCCTTTACTTCGTACAAGGAAGTAAACAAGTAACTAAGTTACTTAAGTTCCATTTACTTTGGTGAAAGAACTAAGTTATTTACTAGTTACTCATTAAAAGTAACTTAGTTACCTTGAGTTACTTTCTAACTACTTTTAATGGCGTGAAGTGTAGACTTTGACTGTTGACTTAGTTATTGTGTAGTATACATATCAGGGAGTTTTTGCACTAACTACGTTAACCTAAATTTTCACGTTATTGCTTGGCAACACCCAATCAGATTATTATTGTTAATGTTAACGGACCTACAGGGCCCTATTACCGCCTAGGCCCACGAGGCCCGCTTTGACAAGGGGCCATCAGGGCCCGGTTGCTATAATAAAAAATCTGATAAAAAGTCCCTGCGGATCTACATTATAATATAATATAAAAATTAAAAGTAACATTTTATCTTGTGAGAAGGGAATTTGCAAAAATGAGACGAATTCAAGTCTTGCAACCCTTGGAACAACGAACAAAATACACTATTTTTTGTATAACTTGAAAATTGGAATAATTTTGATGATTTAGTGGCAGTTTAATTATAATTTATTAAAACGTATCATTTGTAAACGAGGAAAACATTTGAAAATAATATATTTTATAAGTCAAATTTAACATTTAGTGAGTTTTTAATTCTAGAATTAAAAGTTAAAATGTGTTATTTTTAGTTTTTCTGTTTACCGTACAAAAACTCTATTATTAATGAATATAATTACTTATTTTATTATCTATTATGGCTTGAAATCAATCAACAATAATATTGAATTTAATTATGTATTAAAATAAAAGTTACACATTACAGAGGGCATTTGACTAACTTAAGTTACATTCTAATTTGTGAGTTACTTTAAGTAACTTAAGTTACTCAAGTAACTAGTAACTAAAAACCGTAAAGTTACCAACTACTTTTCCGCAGCAAGTTAAGTTACAGTTACAGTTACCATATTTTAAAAAGTAACTAAGTTACGTAAAAGTAACTAGTTAGTAACTAAGTTCCTAAAGTAACTAGTTACTGCCCAGCTCTGCCCTTAACTACGTGAAAAACGGATTAAAATTCCATCATTTTTAAATGTAAAACCCTTCCAAAATATTCTTACTTGCGAGCCGATGGCTAAAGGTCCCTGGCTGAGTGGTCTCGGCAATCTAGGTGGTGAAATAGTCGTTACGGTGACACCCCCACTTGATACTCGAGTGGGGCCGATGTTAGGGATGCCCCACTTGCTTGTGACGATGACAGAGTTGCTCAGAGGTGGAACCGGCACCACTGATGGAGAACTAACTGGAGAATTTATTTGTTGTGATGAACTTAAACGGGTCATACTTTTGTGAAGACCACCTACAGAACCACCTAAGTAAGAAAAAGATAAGTTTGTTGAACAAGGCAAAAAAGTGGAAGGTTTACTGCCGCGGAGGCGTTTCATGGACGAAGGAGAATGTTAAATTTGTTGCAAAATTAATTTTAATGCAAAGTTAAAGCCTTTGTGAAAGACTTTATAGTTTATGGTGTGATTTGATTCATTTGGAAATAAAAGTTCCTTGGAAAAGATTCTATATATCCAGTAAAATTGTAAATACTATTTTTTACAAATTCCATACCGAAATTTCATTTGAAAAGATTCTATAAATCCAGTACATTATGTAAATTGTACTTGACACTGACATGTCAATTAGAATTATTTGAATATATCAGCTGTTTTCATGATTATAGCAAAGCTGGCTAATTTATGAAAGTTAATCTCTTTATAATTCTTTAACTCTATATGTATTGAATATGAAAGAAAATGTATAATCAAACCGTATAGACAATAAGTTATTCTTTCATATTGATAATCACAAACAAAAAAATGATATTTAACTGCGTTTTTTTGAGAAAAACTGTTAAGAATTTCAAATAAGGGAACTTCCGGTTGACCAATTATAACCAAAATTTAATCAGCTCTTCATATGGATGTAAAGAAGTGGAATACGAAAGAATTATAATTTTTGAAACTGCAGTATTGGAGTTATCGTCGGAGAAAAATTTTTCATACACGGACACACATACAGACTAATAAAATCGTATCCTAGAGACCCTAAAACGTGCTTATTCATTAATAACCACTGAATTTTTTGATCAAAGTCAATACCTTTCCTTATCTAAAGGTAATAAATAATTTTTTTTTTGTAAATCCTATTTGAAGCATGGAGCATATATTTTACTTGTTTAAAAAAAAGTTTTACTTGTATTTTAATAGAAATTAACAGGGTATATAGCCGTTGCAAAAGACCTACAGTTTACAGCGTATTTTGTTCATAATAATTGTTTTTAGGTATGAAATTTGATCCCATTTTATACAGCGCACATAATTTGTATTTTGCTACAAATTAATATTATTATACATTTCAAATAATATTTATTTTACGCGGGAATTTAACATATATTGCCTTTACAACAACGTTGTTATCATTGATCATTGTTTGTTTATGGCAAATAATTTTATAAACATTTTCCAAATTTTTATTTGAAAATATCAGACGAAAATACCATAATTTTGTAGATAGGTATATGGAGTATTAGTATCAGTGCGTCAGTTGGATTGTTGGACCTGCGCGCTCAGCTTACTGCGCAGAGATGGACACGTTCGCGTTTGCTCTACATAGAGCGGTCTTTCGTCTGTTTAATGAGGGCGAACGTTGTACATTTCACGCTTTTTCGGATGTCCGTGTAATGTTTTTCGCGGTATGAACAATATTTACAATGTTAAATATGTTGTAAACTATTCATAAAGTGTTAAAGTTTGTGTGTCTAGTAAGTTTTTGCGTGGAAAACTGTACAAACAGCCTAAAAGTGTGTACATAAAGGAGGATGAAATTCGTTTCGCGCCATCGTTGTTCAGATGTAGTTTTTCGTCGTATGAACAATATTTACAACGTTAAATGTGTTGCAAACGATTCATAAAGTGTTGAAGAATATGTGTCTGGTAAATTTTTGCGTGGAAAAAGTGTATAAACATAGATTTTTGTTGGGAAATCGTTCAGTTTGCTGCCGGCTCGCCACCATTTTAAAACAAGTGAACAAGAGCTAAGGGTTACGCGCCTTGTCTCATGTTCGTGTAATGCTTTTCGCTGTATGAATAATATTTATAAAGTTAAATATGTTGCAAACTATTCATAAAGGGTTAAAGAATATGTGTCTAGTATTTTTTGCGGGGTAGAACTGATCAGACAGCCTAGAGATGTGTGCACAATGACAACATTATTCGTTTCGTGCCTTCGTTGTTGAAGATGTAATGTTTTTCGGTGTATGGACAATATTTATAACGTCAAATATGTTATAAACTATTCATAAAGTGTTAAACTATGAGTGTCTAGTATGTTTTTGAGGGGTAAAAGTGTATAAACATAGATTTTTGTTGTGAAATCATCCAGTCTGGTGCCCATTCGTCGCCGTGTTAACTACATCTAAGGTAGGATCTTATATCACACTTTATAATTTATTTCCAAGCCAATTACGTGTTTTATTATCATTTTCCGTCGTATTATCATCATTCTTACCGGCTATATTTAACCTTGTCATACTTCTATGAGTATTGGTGTTTGTTGCTGTGTGAAGTCGTCCTGTACTTCTCGAATCGCCTAATTTGGCTCTTCTAGTATAACCAACTTGTTGGACAGTACTTGGTGCTTGAGTACTGACTGTAGTTGGTTGAGTGGGTACAGAACCACCCACTTTGACAATGGTTACACCACCTGAAGTCTGGTTGACTTGGTTTGATGGCTGAGGTGGTGATGATGGTTGGTGGTTTACTTGGTTTGTGCTAAAATTGTTGAGGAGGTATGTTAGAGAAAGATATGGATTCTGCATTCTTGATTTTTTTCTTGAAATGGTTCTCCAAATTAAGTATAATTGTTTCCAGAACGTTTTTGAATGTATTCGCTAGTGAAATAGAGCAACGTGACGTCTAGCGGCGAAAATATGAACTAGTACATGGTAGTAAGTCCTAGCCGAGGTAGCGGCGAACGCATCGTTTCTGTCACTTATTTAACAAATAAATCACGAGTGGATTGAAATTTGCAGGCTATACTTTATAGTGGATTACTCTTAAGAGCCGACGGTTTTTACATGCATTGAATAAATAATTTAAATTTGTGAAACCAAGCTTTGTCAATAATAAATATATTTATCTGTAAAAATGCCAAAATCTAAAATTGCAACAAAATATGGTTAAACATCACTTAATTCTGTAGATTTTATTTGACAACTGACAGGCGATATTTGTTTCGTTTCTGTGAAATAGGTTTATATTCTGACCAATCAAAGGGTAGAATTTATATATCCCTAACTAAACCAACGCTATACTTACGTGGAATAAAGTATAATAACAAAATCTAAAACTTCAACACGTTTTAGTTGCGTTTAGTCTATGTACGTCATTAGCACGCAGAAATCCAGAAATAATTAATTTCCATAATTTCCCGAAAACAAGAACCTAAATTCTATAGAAAAATTTGCCAATTTGAAATAGTTGGTAGACGAAAGTTATGCATTCATCTTTTAAAAATGGGAAAGGAACCGAGTAAAAATAATGCTTGCTCCTTGCATTTTGTAAAGCAAGATTATATTTTGCCGGGTATAACTACAAGATAATAATTACTTAGTGTCTTTATTAAAATACTTCGTAATGAAATCTAAACTTGTAGACCTGCCTGCACAAAGATGACAAAATAATAATACTTATCTCTCCATTAATCTACCAAAGACTATAATAATGCAGTACTATGTAGATTCAAGAAAACAAAGACTCGAATCATGTAAATTCAAAATTCGAGAGAATGCTGAACATAATTTTTATATGAAACGGACTAGTTCGCAAAATTCAAAATGTTATTCATACTAGAAACATTATTTTTATTTAATATTAACTATAATATTAATATTACTTTGTATTTCAAACGCCGTAGTGTATAAGAATACAGTTGCGGGAAACGAAGCATCTACCTTAAACCGGCCATATTGTTACGTCACGCGCTAAGCTCCTCCTCTTCTCTACTCGCGAAAACTATTCCCTTTTATTTTTATAGTATACGGGTGTTTAAGCTGTTTATTACGATCCTTTTAGTTTCGATGAGATAATATACTATTAATAAACTTACCTTGTGTGATGTCTTTGCCTGACTCCGGCTAAAACTTTGTCCGTAAATAGAACAGGGTACGAACTACATAATAACGTAGCTTCTCTCAGTAAAGTACTTTGTGATCCTCTGTCAGCTTTTGGAAGATGTTCCAATACAAAGTTTAAAGCGTCTTGTGCCTTATCCTATAACAAAATTCTTCTTTAAAAATATAAATGTGGATTTAAACATCTGCACAAAAAGGCCTTAACACAGAAGCAAATTCATAAAGATATAGCAAATGATTTGGGAATATCTTGTACTTTTATGTATAGTGGTAAAAAATAGGTATCTCTAAATCATCTAAGAAGACTCTTTGATGATCTGCAGCAGTGGTTCTCAACCTTTTCAATACAGCGAAACATTTTCGTGAGCAAAAAGTTTAGGCACAACACTTGTTAAATAAAATAGAAAAAAATCATGTATAGGTCTGCAACGAAACACGGAACATAGGGGTATAATATAGGATTTTAATAATCTGTTGTGTCCAGCACAATACCTCTCGCCATTTCCATTCAATATCCATTTCAAATATTGTATTGCACTTCACTCTCGAAATCATTTTATAAAAGAAAAAAATTCAGAACTTTACCCAAATATTGTTTTTTATTGTATTTAACATGTCTTGTGTACACATAAAATTCTAATTATTTCTATTTTTTTTTTCATTGTATGAGGAAGTTCCTAAATGTCATAGATTCTTCCAATTTATTAACAAGATTGGCGGTATTTCTTATGGATATAATGCATTTAACATATGATTTTAAATATTTAGTTACTAAACAATAAGAAAGATTAAATATACTTCCCAGAAAAAGCTATCAGAATGTCACTAAAACTGTTGATTTTTGACACTGACATGTGTCATTTAAAAACTATGTTATAAACATTGGAATTTGTCAACTGGTTTCCTTAGTGCCTTAGCCTCTGCGATTAAATTACTCTTATATTATAGTCTTTATCTCTAAATCTATACAAGATATACCTAATAAAAATTTTATGTTCTTCAATATTTAATAACAAAAATTTCCAAAAAATTATATTTTACATATAATTTTAAATATTTAATTACTAAACAATAAATAAGATTAAAAATGTACATCCCAGAAAAATCTTTAAAATGTCTCTAAAAATGTTGATTTTTGACATTGACATTTATCTGTCATTTATCTGTGCGATTTATTACATCCGATTATTCTATATATTATAGTGTCTTTATCTCTAAATTTATAGAAGCTATAATCAAATTTTTAAATGTATCAGATGTAGAATTTTGTTCTTCAATTTTAGTAATAACAAACTTTCAAAAAATATTTAGGAGATTTGTTCTTTAAGAAACTACTACTTCCGATTGTTTAATTGTTACCAAAACTTTTTCAGCTCTTTCCATGAATGTCAGATTGAGGAATTTATAGTTAAACAAGTCTTAAATCTTATCGTTTTTGAGGAATCGTCCTTCCAACATCCACTCACACACACACAGACAGACATCATCGTAAAAATGTTAAAATCGGATTGTAGGGACTTTAAATTGTGCTTATTTACTAAAATCTGGATATGCAATTTTTAGCATGAATCCAATACCTCCCTTAGCGAGAGATAAAAAGTAATTTTTATTCACAAAGCATAGTTTAAAATTGCAAAAAAAAATCGCTGGACATTTTCGAAACGCTTGCAGAACACCGGTTGAGAACCTTTAATCTACAGGGTGTCCTATTTACCTTGCTAAGTTTCCCAACAGCAGCTATTACTTGAGCAGCAAGACACACTGTGTGTGGGTGTTTATGCGCTGCTAACTTCATAGCAGCTACATGATCCACCAAAAGTGTCGGTCGCTTTTCAGCTAGATGAAGAAAAACTTGTAAAGTTGCAGCGGCTGTTACAGAACTGTTCAGATATTCACACAGTTGAGGAACGCTTGCTTCAAGCAGCTAAAAAAGAATATGTCAGTAAATAATTAAAGGAGAATTATTGGGAAATCAATTACAGTTGGAGTGTTTTTTGCTATCAACGAGAAGAGATGTAACAGAGCTAATTTTTCTTGATTATCACATAAAGGTAATAGAGATACCAATGCCATTGTGTGTCCTTGTAAGGGTTCGTGTGATACTTCGTATATTTGGGCAAGTACTCTGCACAATGGATAGTTTCCTAAAAAGAAAAGAGGATAAATTCAATGCCGCAATAAAAATACAAATACTATACCGAGAGTTTTTTTTTTATCAGTGAACATGGGCGTAGTTACATTTAAAATGATTGACAGCAATGTATTATCGCGTTTTTCTTAAAACTGGACATAGGACGTGACATTTAGTATATCTGTCAATGTCATCAAATTGTCATATTTCAAAATGTATACAGTTGAAGAAAAAGTTCAAATTGTATAGTATAATTTTTTAAATGCTCCCAAAGAAAAAAAAAATCGTTTGGTGCAAGATCTGGTGGCATTGCAGGCTACTCCACTTCTCCACCACGTCCTATCCAGCGTTGGGAGAATACCTGGTGCAGATATAAGTGAAAATTTTGACGACACCAATACCTGCAATTTTGTGAATTTACTTCCCGATTAATATAAAATGTCGCGTCATCCGTAAATAAAATTCGATCCAGTAATATCTCCCCACTATTAATTTTGTTCATCATATCTTCGCAAAAGATATTTCTTCGTTCTATATCGTTGTGTAATAACTCTTGGTGATTTTGATATTTAAAACTCTTAAAATTTTCTTGTCACTTTCAATTAATTGCATAATTTCTTGTTTCTTACTATTAACTACAGTACTTGGTCTGATTTTCTTCTTGTGCTGTTTATTGACGCATCCTTTGGTTCTGTAGTCATTGTAAATTTTTCTTATAGTTGTTGGACTGGGTCGCTTATTAAAAGTTAATGCTCATAAGTCAGAAACTTGTTGTAGACTCGTTATAATTACTCCAATTTACAATTTGAACTTTTCTATAACTGTATACAATTTGAAGTATGACAATTTGATGACATTGACAGATATACTAAATGTCACGTCCTATGTCCAGTTTAAAAAAAAAAACGCGATAATGCATTGCTGTCAATCATTTTAAATGTAACTATGTTAATGATATACGCCCATGTTCACTGATAAAAAAAACTCTCGGTATATGTAACAGCTAATTTTTATACATGTTCTGGAGATCTAATAAGACTTTTATTGGCATACCATACCTGATATAATGGAGTCCATGATTGGTTGTACATGAGGACTTAGCAAACTGGCATGTTCTATAGCTGCTAACGATAAATAACTAGCCATATTTCTGGACAATTCTTTGTTCCCTTTGTGCAAGAACTTAACAGCCACTGGTAAAGCCCTCTCCATTACAGATTTCTTGCTGTAATTCTACAAAAATTAAATAAGAATTAAATGTGGGCAAATTTCTTTGAATAAGGTGCTAGAGCTAGTCCTGTAATTCGTAGAGTATTTTGGAGAAAAATTATGGATTATTATAGAATAATTAAAACTTCTTTGGCTTTATTATTATTTTAACTTTCAGTTATACATATCGGACAAAAAATTCATATAAAGCGCATGCACATCAATTTTCTTTCAAATCTTTCTGTAAGATCTTATTCTTACTACCCTGAAGAAGGTGCAAATGTATACCGAAAGGTCGGTCATGTAAGAATAAATGCTGTTTGATTGAGATTTCGATTATCATTTTCCATCAAATGCTATTAAGAAAACTATTTTATTGGTAACACACTACTCTAGGATAGCTAGAGAGATTCAAAATAGGATTAATATAATTAATTTTAGAATTCTTAAGTACGAGGGGAGTTTTTTATGTTATCTACCTAGCTATGAAAACAATATGCTATCGCGACAATTTTCTTATGTCAAGTTACTGTGACATTTTCATGTCTACGAAGACACAATTAAGAACTTGAAAACGGCTATACGCGAAAAAAAGATCCCACAATTATGCTCAGAAAATGCTGCTTCTGCACAACAACTGCATGGTGCATAAAGCACGAATTGTTCAAGCAGTAGGCAATGAATGCGGCTCTGGCGAATTACAACATCCACCTTACAGTCCTGACCACGTCCGACTATTATTTCTTTCCAAAACTCAAAAAACATTTGAGAGAGAGTCGCTTTTTATCGAATGATGACTTGGAAAACGCAGTGGAATCGTATTTTGCAGAATTACCAAAAGATTTTTTTTTGCAGGCGTAGCTTTATTAGAAAAATGTTGGAATAAGTGTGTTAGTGTTAACGGTCCTTACGTTGAAAATAAAATTTTATTTGTTCTCTAACTCGTTGTTTTCATAGCTAGGTAGATAACATAAAAAACTCCCCTCGTACAAAGAGTGTATTATTAAATTCAACACAAGTACTTTTCACTGTTACGAGGAATTCTTCCTTACCAGAAAAATGCAAGAAATAATATCTGCAGATATTTTAGCGTGTGGTGGGTCTTCATCTCTGGAACTTGGTTGTAAGTTGTGATGTAAACAAGATTCCAAAAGTGTTACTAAAGCTTCACAGTGTTGTTCAACACTGCCAGTCTCTCTTATACAAGAAGTAACTCTTGTAACACATATTTCAACAACGCTTTGGTCGTTGTCGTTATGAGCATAATCAGGGAGAGATGCTATGTTGGTGATCTCTTTAAGCTAAAAAAAAAAGAAAATAGATAAATATATCATCAGACATCAGTATGGTAGAGCACTCCAAAGAGTTCCATGATTTTTGACACCCAATGTTGTACTAAAATCCAAACAGTTTCCTCTAACAGAAACTAAAGAATGCAACAAGACGCTTAATGTGGGATGAAATTGTTCAAGCCAAAAGATAAAGCAATGATGAGAAACTACCTCTATGACTAGAAATGGCCCATTTGGAATACTTTAAATCGCCTATGAAGTCAAATAGGAAAATGTGGGGAGTACCAAGTAAAATTTATGTCATTGTGTGGTCAAGAACAAACAGTGGCACATCTGCTCACGTGCGCCAACTTAGAAGAGGAATGCACGAGAAAAGATCTGGCTAAGCAAAAGTAGCAGCCGTAAACTGTTATTTTCTGGAAGAATACAGTTTAGCTATCAAGTATTCCGCCATTTAATATTGGGTATTATAAATGTTCGCTCCAATTCTGTAAGAAAGTTGTTGTCTTAATAACGTTGCTATAGCAAATAACCAATAATAATTGCGAACACTGAAGAAAACATGAAAATGACAGGCTTTACATTTGTTTTTATTGGTTATAATTTTTAGCAACGTTGCTAAGACTTAACAATTTCCTTACAGAATTGGGGTGGTTAACATCTTAAATTCTTTGAGACATTGTAACCACAAATCCCTTCTAATACATTTATATGTCTTGCAAGATAGGTTTTATAATAAAACTTAATTGGAGTCTAAGGGTAAATAGATAATAGTTAAAAAAAAAACCTTAAACCTTAACTAAAAACGCTGAAACTAGATACGTCTTTCGGCAACCCGTAATCTTACGTCTAAGAACAAATCTGCTCTGTTTTTCAAATTTGTTTCATTTTAAAAAATCTGTTGTGGCCAGCACAAGACCTCTCGCCATTTCCATATTAGGCTATATAAGTATTGTACATATTTAACATTTTTGGTGCACACAAAAACAAATATTTTCTTTACATATTTTCATATTTTTTTAATTCATTCTATAAAGAATTTTCTCTTATTCTTCTAAATGTTCGAGATTCTTCCAATTCATTGATGAGATTGGCGGTATTTCTGAAGAGTATCTATAATTATAAATATTTATTTAATAATAAAATAAGAAATATGAAATGTACTTCCCAGAAAAAATCTTCAGTAATGTATCTGGTTTTTTTGACACTGACATCCGTCAGTTACAAACATTTTAATTTTTCAACTGGTTTCTATGGGCTATGAGATTCATTTAAATATATTATTTTATATATTTATATTTCTCTATATCTAACTCTGTAGAAGATATAATAAAAAATTTAAGTGTATCAGATAGAGATTTTTATATTTTTTGATATTGATGATAAAAAAATATTTAAAAAATTCTTCCGGTTGTCCAATTGTTACCAAAATCTAATCAGCTCTTCTCAGTAATGTCAGATTGAGGAAACTTCAGTTAAATATTTTTTTAAGTGTAGTATTTGAGAAACCGTGGATCCAACATCCACACACACACACACACACACACATACTCAAACAGACATCACCGTAAAATGTCATAATTGGATTCTAGGGACCTTAAAAGTGCTTATCCACTAAAATCTGTGTATGCGATTTTTAGCATGATTCCAATACTTCTCTTAGCGAGAGGTAAAAAGACAGGCCGATACACTGCTGTCAATCAAATGTCAAGTCGTAACTATGGACATGACAAATCCAATGTTCACGTTAAAAAATACTAACAATACCTATTAAAAGCAATATTTATATATTGTTATTTATTGATAATGTATGGATTGTACAATATTGTTTACCATTTGTATGAGGTACCATTTTATAGGTTATAATAACATAAATATACGTACCACTAAAGTTAAATCATTAACTATGGCAGTATCCGACACTGAAAAAAGATCCCCAGCCCTTGAGAGATCCTTGTTCCCCAAAACTTGGGTAAACAATTCATGCATTGCACTCATTTTTAAAAAAACACAAACATATTACGGATGCCACATCAGTGTAGTAATCAAGAATCTATAGCTTTCACTTTGTCATTGCAAAACTAAATTTATTTATTCCAATTTTTATTTTTTCTGTAAGTTCACTGAACTTTGCGTATTAACCAACAAGTTCTAACAGGTGGTTGTTATTTGACAAGCACTGACATGTTTTGTCAAGTATTGACAAGTAATGACAAGTGATTTACACGAATTTCACGTTTTTCTGACTGGGTTTTATGTTGGAATTTTGCGGTGAACTTGAAGTAAATTCTTGGAAGATCTAACGGCATTTACTTAGCGTATGTTACAAAAACTTTGGAATTTGCATTTTTATTTAGATATAAAGTTGGACTTTCACTATGGTCCTTGAGGAAATTGCAAGAAATTTTAATATTTTAATCATATTTATAAATAAAATGCATAAATTTTTCCATTTTATTGCTTATCTTATAAATAGAATATATCAAATTGTTAAATTTGTTTTTAATAATAATATAACAATATAATTTTTATTTTAACTACATTATACAAAATTATATTTATTTACAAAATATACACATATTTTTTATTATATTATATATAAATATAAAACATAAAAATCATATATAACCTTACTTCCTAGCTATATACAGGGTGTTTCAATATTATACAACAAAATTTGTAAACAACCAATACTACTTAATAATGGACTAAAAGATAAGATGCCCTATTTTATATATTCTATAGATTTAGAATTAGAAATTAGGTGTTTGGACATTTGCATAGACTGCTAGATTATATTTATTTGAAAAATTTAGCGGTACAGTCACCCAGGTTTTATTTTTTTCTGTCTGAACCGTAACAGATATCACAAATTAAACAGAGAGAGAGAAAAGTTTACTATTGAATGTATCTTTTTGAAAAAAAAAAATAATTTTATGTTATGGGCGTGGCCATTAAAAAGTTACGGTCTAATTAATGTTGGAACACCTAAGTTTCATACACTAGTGGTTCACTAATCATAAAAAGTATCACCTTAAACCATATGAACTGCCATACCATTCATGGTCAAAAAGTAACCCCAAAAAGGGTAGAAATACAGTTTGCGAGATTAGTAAATATATAGGTATGTATTTAAATTAATAAAAATTAAATAGCGGGAAGTATTGTGTTGACCACATCAGATTTTTCTTTTAAGGCTTTTATTTCTAAAAAAATCAATCATTTGTTCAAATACTCTAAAAATGCATTTTATGTAAAATTGTCTTAACAATCAAATAATATTACTATCAAGTACCCATTTTTGAATTATTGCCACAAAAGTCAATATACCCCATATTTAGAAAAAAACTTCAAAATTTTCAAAAATCTAATTTTTATGTACCTAGATACTTCTCAATGCGCTGATTCCAAATTTTGAAACGGCAGGTCGATATCTCTTTTCGTTCTGGAGATATTTAGATTCAAAGTTATGCTCAAAACTGCCCATTTTTGGGTATTAACCCAAAAATGGGTCGAGATATGAATTTGGCGACCCTACCATTCGATTCTACGGGCAAAATTACATAAGTGTACCAATTTTCATAATTTTTGTCCAACCGGTTAATTTTTTATGAATAAAAGTTTAAAAACCCCTGAAAATGGTTAAAATCTGAAAAAATCCTAAGGGGTACCCCTTAGGATTTTTACGATTTTTGGCCATTTTCAGTTATTTTGCTTTAGAAATTGTATGCGGTGTTCAAAAATTATGAAAATTGGTACACTTATGTAATTTTGCCCGTAGAATCGAATGGTCGTGTCGACAAATTCATATCTCAACCCATTTTTGGGTTATTACCCAAAAATGGGCAGTTTGGAACAAAACTTTGAATCTAAATATCTCGAGAACGAAAAGAGATATCGACCTGCGGTTTCAAAATTTGGAATCAGCGCAATGAGAAGTATCTAGATACATAAAATATAGATTTTTGAAAATTTTGAATTTTTTATCTAAATATGGCGTATATTGACTTTTGGGGCAATAGTTCAAAAATGGGTAGAGATTTAAACTTGGTAGTAATATTATTTGATTGTGAAGAGAATGTTACGTAAGTGTACGCATTTAGTTGCGAAGAAAACACCTAGGGCCTTGAAGGCCTGTAGTACTAACATATGTATATAATTTTGACAAAATGATACATAAACAATTAATGAAGTTTTATACTTTTGACGTCACTCGCAAAACAGAGAAAGCTGATGTAAAAGTTGAAATGGAATATCATAATAACTTGCGGACACTCACGTGACGAAGTGAATTAGCCAATCAAAAACTGGGAAGAAACTGTCAGATTGAAGGTCGGGGAGCTGAAGTTTGTTAAATTTTTCTATTACTTTTGTCAATATTTATAAAATTTATTTTGTGTATGACAAATTTGTTAAATGTAAAATAAAGAATGTTATGAGCGAATATAAAAATATTTGAACATAATTGCTTTATTTAAACTGCGTGGTTAAATATCCAGCGGGATGTTATGCGCTGGCCACATCAGATATTTTATTATAAAACTACGTTTCGACAACGAAGTGCAATACAATACTTATATAGCATAAAATGGAAATGGCGAGAGGTATTGTGCTGGCCACAACAGATTTTTTTTTTATTAAATACTTTTTGAAAAATGTGAAATCGGCTCATAATAAACGAGATAATAAATAACTAATAATAAATTTTACTAAAACATTTTATTTTTATAATAAATTATTTGACATATATTTATTGTCTATCAGTTTTAACTGTTCAAAAAATACTAAACATAAAACTGTATGGGGTCCTAACCGTATATAATTCGGAAACAATCCTTTGTAGAACCCTGTAAAACCTTCTGTCCGCCATATTTTTACTATACAATCAAAAATTCCATCGTAGAGTAGTCCTTTGCCGTTTGTATCTACGCCTGTAACAAACAAATTATACATAGTGTTACATACAACTACAGTCCATGACACGAAAGAAAATCGCTCTGAGGAATGTTAGATGCTGTCAGAATTTTTGTAAAGCGGCACAACGTTAAAAATATTTTACTGTGACTTCTTATACGCAATATATCAATCGCTTTGTCCATCAGTATTTAATTGTTAAGGCCTGTTTTACAATAGACACTTACAAAATTGCAATTTGCACGAGCGCCTCTAACGGCAAAGCATAGAAATCAAGGTTGCTATGGTTACCACGTCCAAACAAAGACCTGTCATCAGCCGTAGACTCTACACTCTAGCCATCGTTTTAGTTGAATAATCGAATGATCTTCAATATTATCAAACAAAAAAGTTGTCCCAGACACATCTTCTGGTTTTAAACTCATTTTTATTAAACACAACGTACAAATCACGATAAAGAATGAGGTTTAGCACTGAATAACATATGCGAACACAATGACAGATATGAACAGGGAACGGGACGTAAGACAACGACGGAGGTTTGTTTGGATGCATCATCTTCTATCTCTCTCTTGCAGTGACGTCAATTTTGTGTCTATTTAATTGCAATATGGCTTCAAATAATGAAACTACGACGGCTGAAGCAAAAAAGAAGACAGAAACAAAAAAATTTTGATGCGCGCAGAAAATTATTTTCAGTAGTAATACAGGGTGTCTCTTAAATAGGGGGACATGGCTTAACCACAGATTCCTGAGGCTAAAATAAGACGATTTAATCAAACTTGCTTCTACCGGAAAGTATACCGTTTAGCCAGAAATCTGCTTCAAAGTTCTTCGAATAAAAATTAATTTTGCTTATAATATTCGGACGCTTTATTCGATTTGGATGAAAGTTGGTATGACAGTTTATATGGTTATAAGTCATCTTTTAAGGTGATACTTGTTATTATTAGTGAACCACTAGTGTATGAAACTTAGGTCTCCCAACATTAATTAGACCGTAACTTTTTAATGGCAATGCCGAAAACGTGAAATTATTTTTCTTCAGAAACATACATTCAATAGTAAACTTTTCTCTCTGTGTGTAATTTGTGATATCTGTTACGGTTCACACAGAAAAAAATAAAATCTGAGTGTCTGCACTGCTAAATTTTTAAAATAAATTTAATCTAGCAGTCTATCCAAATGTCAAACAAGTAATTTTTAATGACAGTAACGAGTTGTCAATCTTTACAACTTGTTTAGGAGTAAGCTAAGATATGTAATCGTCTTATTTATAATAATGGTAGTAAAATACTATTAGGCCGAACACACGGATGTTACTAATTTTAGAATATTGCGAAGAAAATTTTTGACAACCCGTAAAACAATTGTTACTGTCATTAAAAATTACTTGTTTGACATTTGGATAGACTGCTAGATTAAATTTATTTTAAAAATTTATCAGTGCAGACACTAAGATTTTATTTTTTTCTGTGTGAACCGTAACAGATATCACAAATTACATAGAGAGACAAAAGTTTACTATTGAATGTATCTTTCTGAAGAAAAATAATTTCACGTTTTCGGCATTGCCATTAAAAAGTTACGGTCTAATTAATGTTAGGAGACCTAAGTTTCATACACTAGTGGTTCACTAATAATAACAAGTATCGCCTTAAAAGATGACCTATAACCATATAAACTGTCATACCAAATTTCATCCAAATCGAATAAAGCGTCCAAATATTATAAGCAAAATTAATTTTTTTTCGAAGAACTTTGAAGCAGATTTCTGGTTAAATGGTACACTTTCCGGTAGAAGCAAGTTTGGTTAAATCGTCTTATTTTAGCCTCAGGAATCTGTGGTTAAGCCATGTCCCCCTATTTAAGAGACACCCTGTATAAATAATCGCCTTCATGCCGAGTGATTATTAATTGCGGTGTTTCCAGAAGTGGTTTCTATAATTTTTTGATTTATTTCATTATCAGTGTTGATAACTATCTGACAAAACAAAAGCTGCAGAGATTATTCCCAGCTGTCTTTAGTGTCATGACTGTATTCATAAGGCACTATACCAATACACTGTACCTTGATTTTGAATTCTGATGGACAGAAGGTCAAACGGAGTCATTGCTAAACTTATACAAATGCCTCCGACCATACTCGAGAAAAAAGCGACCATTATGGGAGAATCTTTAAACATTTTTCTTTCATTTAGCCATTGTTTGCAATAAGAAAATGATGTTAGTTGTGCTGTAGATCCAACAACAGCTCTTGGAGTTGTTATTTGGACACCACGAAACAGGCCTTTAATCTAGAAAAAGAAACAAAATTGCTAATATATACAAACTATGTTGACAGTTTCAAATTATTTTCTGAACAAAATTAGGAGGTACTTTGCCTTATGAGTAGATTCTATAACTTGTGTGGCAAAAAGAAACTATTTTTATTTTACTAAAAACATTAAAATTTTCAAAAATCAAATTTTTACACTATTAGATACTTCTCAACGCGCTGATTCCAAATTTTGAAACCGCAGGTCGATATCTATCCGTTTCCGAGATATAAAAACACTGTAGAGTATAAATGAATTGGGTATTCCACCGTAACAAAAAAATGAAAAAAAAATCAATTTAACTTAAAGTATGGCTCAATAAATAATGAAAACATTTTTTAAATAATTACTTTACGAGATATTTCACATTTGCTAAAAGGGGAAATTGACGTCATACAATTGTTATCTTTCTCTCCTAGCGTACTTAGAGCAGTGTGTATGAGAAAGACAAGTACAGGGGGATTGTGACGTTACACTGATTTCTCGTAAATAAAATACTGTTAAACTAGGAACAATTAAGATTTTTTAATACTATGAATTGCTACAAAACTGAATGAAGTTTTATTTAAAATAATAATAAAAAAAAAATGAGTGGAATACCCCATTAGGATTAGGTTATTGGTAGTATTTTTTTTTACATTGTACTCCGGAGTGTACTTGTCAGCCATCTTGTCTAACGGTGCACAAGTCAAGATTTGAGAATTTTTATGCGCGCCAATTTCATGGGCTAGATTTGCGGAGTCGAGAAATACCTGTCGTGATTTGAAGAAGGCTATGTAAAAAGCTTCATTCACAAATCGAAATTAGTTCTTATGTTAGGTTTTATGTTTTGCAGTTACTTTGAGTAGTATTTACAAATAACGTTTAGTTTTCGGTTTTAGTGAGTAGTGAAATCTAGTGAAAAATTAATAAAGAAGACAGTTATATTACTAATGGGCCTTTCCCACCATCTCCTTTCTTTTATTTATAAACAATTTTATTAATACAATTGTGGAGGTACATAATAAAATCTTTCTAGTATTCATTCTGAAAGTAGTAACTACAAAACTGAATTTGGTTATGATCATATACCTATTAACTAATATATTGCGGATCCTTTGCTTTTCTTGAAGGAAACACTGTGAAATGGAAATATCATTTCTGCATAAGTCTGTCTCACACAAACGCCCAACCGCGAATTATGCGCAAGCTTGGAAACTTGACTACTATTGGCTAACGAGAAAATCATGATCACTTTTTGCGAATCACAGAGTTCTGTTTATTAACGGCTAGCGCGAGAAATTTTAAATTTAAATTTGAGAAATTAAACAATGTACCTACTATTTATTTTGTATGTAAATTCTTGAATATAAATATTAGTAATAATAAAAAGCATTGTCATATTCTAGTGCTAAATTTGAATTAAATAATTTACTTTGTTGTACTGTAAAAATAATAGGAATACAATCTGGTCAGGATTAATTTATTTAGGTGACAATAAATTACTGTATGAAATACAAAGCAAATGCTTTCGAAGTGCAACTACAAACAGAAATGAAATCAAACGTCAAAATCAAACCATGTGCTCGCTGCATCACCAGGGCTGCGTTCCAAAACCAAGAATACCGAGTTTTGGCGTAGAGTATGATTGTGTTTTGGAACGAATGAGAGTTTTGTTGAAGTAAAAAATTGAAGCTAAATTAAAAATAATTTTATAAAACTAACAAAACTACTTATAATTACAACATTAATGTCAAGCCCGTAATAAAAGCACTTTTATGGAGCACTCTCCTCAATATAATGTGAAAATACGCTCCATAAAATCGCTTTCATTAGAAAAGTATTCTCGTAATACACGCCAACGTATTTACTTATGTTTATTTTCAACCAAAAGCATGTTTTCTTCCTCAAGAAGGCAAATTACTTCCATATGTAGAGAATCGTGAGCATCTACGTTTGAAAATATTGTGGAGTAATTTCTATACCCTCCTCGTTAGTAGAGTAAATAGAACATCACTTTGGAGTAAATTCTGGCTGTTTTGGAACAGGTTGAGTAAACTCTGAGAATAAGGTTATTAGTTTTGAAACGACTTTGGATAATTTCGTACTCTAAGAGTAGGATTTTGGAACGCAGCCCAGCCAGCGACGCTGTCGGCGTTAGCCAATAGTAGTCAAGATTTCCGAGCATGCGCATAATTGCTGGTTGGGCGTTTGTGTGAGATAGACTTATGCAGAAATGATATTTCCATTTCACAGTGTTTCCTTCACCTACTCTTATGGGAAAGATAGGAGCATTAGCAATATATTAGTTAATAGGTATATGAGCTTGCTAGTATTTTGAAAAAAAAAATGTACTCCGGAGTGTACTTGTCAGCCATCTTGTCTAACAAACAAGTCAAGATTTGAGCATTTTTATGCGCGTCAACTTCATGGGCTAGATTTGCGGAGTCGAGAAATGCATAAGTTATGATTTGAAGAAAGCTATGTAAAAGTTAAAAACCTTGCTTTACGTAAAGAATAATATACATACTCCATGTTTAGAGTAGATGCTTTGTAAAGCATGCCACATGTTCTTATGGTTATGTTGAGTTCCAACGGCTATACTTTTATTCGCTTGGCTTTGTAATTGAGTTTTGACTAGAAAAAAGGGGTTGCAGAACGCACCACCCAGTCCTCCTCCGAGTCCTCCAAAAAAGACAGCCCTAGAATAAAAATAAATTAGATACCTATAAAAATAATACGTACTAGGTGTGGCAATAAAATAATGAGATTCTTTTGGCTTCCTTGTACTTTGGGAACGTTGCAATTCAAGACTTTTTTGAGAAATGCAAGATTACTGTGTTGGTACATCACCCGTAATCACCTGACCTAGCACCATTCGGCCAAGAGAGTACATTAAGAGTGGCAATATTTGTGCTGCTCACAATACACCATGACTTCCAGCCCCCGTCCTGCATATCTTCCGATCACAACATCCTATGCATTGGTATAGGGAATTACTTCTCTAGTCTCTCTACGTGGTCTGTCCGAAAAGTATCTGACCTTCTTTCATATCTTCGCGCCTGACAATTTTAGCGCCCTCTGCCGGGTACGAGTGTCAACTGTAAAGCTTCACGAATTCCCTAGATGCCGCAGTTTTGGTCAGATCTCCTTAGTTTACATGCAGCATGCGTTTGTTTACAACGTGTTTTTTTTTACGTGTGTCGCATTTAGCTATTGTAAAAAATGACGGAAAGATCGGAACAACGAATTTGCATAAAATTTTGCTTAAAACTCGAAAAGAGTTATGTAGAGACCATCGAAATGATGAAGACGGCATTTGGGGACGAGTATATGAGCAAAACACGTATAAAAGACTGGTATAAACGGTTCAAAGATGGCCGCACATTTGTTGATAGTAACCCACGTTCTGCGAGAACTAGAATATGACCTGGGAATACCGAAAACTAGTGTTTGGAAGATTTTAACTGAAAATTTGCAAATGGTTCGTGTGTGTGCGAAATTCATTCCGAAATTACTAACGGTGGAGCAGAAAAACCTTCGCCTTGAAATCGCTCAGGACAATTTGGAAATGGTCAATAATGATGAAAATCGCTCATCGACGTTTGGCTGTTCCCACCATTAAAAATGTCGCTCAAAGGACACCGATTCGACGACAAAGAAACAGTCGAAACTAATACGACGAATGCTCTAAAGGCAATACCAAAAAACGAGTTCCAAGACTGCTTCCAAAAGTAGAAAAGCCGTTGGAAGCGTAAGTATTCTTCAATCAAATGGGGACTACTTCGAAGGATGCCACCAGCCCGATGACGCAGAATAACAGCAGCGGGGAACTATAAAGGAAGGTCGGATACTTATCGGACAGACCTCGTATGTTCGAAGTTTTTTTTTTCACCTGTGAAATATAATTTCCCCTTTTTTGTCTTTAAGTAGTCCCCTGGATTCCGCGTGCCCATAAGTCCCTAATCTAAGTCCATTTAAAAATAACTGAGTCCACAAAGCTGGATGTAGCCCCCTTTGTAAGGCCAATATGCCTTCTGTTCTTGAAATAACCCAGGCGGCATGAAACGTATTTCGAAAATGTATTGTAGACTGTTTTCTCGACTGTAGTTCTCCTTGTAGTTGTAAACGGGTCTTTAGAACTTCTAGGGGGTTGGTAAAAACCCCAGCACAGACTGCTGCGGTACCACCGATAAAGAAATCCATCTAGAATGGAAGAAAAACTGTTGTTTATGTACAATTTTTTCAAATAAACGAGTTATTTACGGTTAAAAATTAAAATTTTGTAAACTGTTTTATTAGTTTATTTAGCCAAGTAAGCCATGGAAATAATTGATTTTTTGTTTGTTTGACGTTTAATAATTTCTCCCGTAAAGTTCTCTGTGTTTAATTATGTTTAATAACTTTACAAATGAAGAAAAATTAAATATGATCTTGCTATATGGAAAGTTATATCTAGACACCAGTTACGCAGAACGGTCGGCTCTCTTTCCAAAAGAGCTGAAATGTGCGAAATGGCTTTCAATTTGAATATTTTCTGTAATTGTTTTGCTATTACTGTAAAATAAGTTAATAAAATAAAAAAATTATAAAATACAATTGTTTCCATGGTTTACTAAATAAACTAATAAAATTATTAAAATATCTTTCAGAATTCATATTATTAATTGGAAAAATACTACCTTTTTTTAGTTTATGTTCTGTATTTATTAATTTTAACCCAACGTTAATAATTGTTATCTTTAAACGTAAATAACTCGTTTATTTGAAAAAATTGTACATAAACAACATTACCTTATTGGAAAGAGAAAAAAATACTCTTTCCAATAAGAGAATAAAAAATATATGATTCCATTTAAAAAATATATATTTTGTCCCAAATTTTGGGAACCGCTGACACAATTTTTGTTTTGTCTACCTGACCAATTTTCTAATATAAAATGGCACAATTTTGATCATTTAACCAACCTCGTATCTCTTCAAATAAAAAATTTACCAATAGTGAGCAAGGTTATTGAGACACCCTGTATAAATAAAAGTAGTCGATAGTTTGTGACATGTTAAACTGTATGTACTTTGATGTTACATTTTATTTCAGACCACGTGACTTTTTCAAACTATCACACATATTTCAATATTCAATTGAAAATATCTGATAGATATTTTGTGATATTTGAGGTTCTTTAAAGAACAATATCTTATACAGCCCGATTCACAAAAAGGTTTAAGCTAATCCTCATTTTTTGATTAGCGAATTCTACTCTAATTTTGACAGTTTATAACTTCAAATATAGTCTAATCTATTCTTAGTATCTACCTTTATTGATAATATCATGAAAATTAAATTTTAAATACCGGAATAGAATAGAATTCACTAATCCAAAAATGAGGATTAACTTAAACTTTTTTGTGAATTGGGCTGTTAAAGTGTAGTACTAGAACTCATATAAAAAAAATCTTAAAGTACTTACTGTTTTTCAAGTCTAATTACATAAAATCACATTCACAAATTTTCCACTGAACACAGAACTACATATATATAATTTTGACAGTGGAAAAATAACTTTGTTATTTCCAAAAGTTCCCGGAGGTATTTTTTTACAAATATACTTGGAAAAGTAGAAATATATAATACAAAACTCATATTACCTTTTTACGCAATAAGTGTGTTCAATTATTTTATTTATTTATGTAAATTATCACAGTTCTTCTCTATGTAACAATTCGTTATTTTACATTAATCATTGTTACTATAATAGATACTATTCGAGCAATTCTTATGTTACGAATATTTGCCCTGTTTAAATCATACATATTACAAAATTGTGATTTTAAATTTTATCTCTTAAGATAAATAATTCTTAGAAAATTATCATAAATAATTACATCACTTTGTATCTCAGTATTTGTTTATTAATTGCATCATTTGTTTATCACTTTATTTGTTGCTTAAATTTCGCGCCTTGGAAAATATTCATCCGCACGCCACTGGCACTGGCATACGTCATATGACTTTCACATGAGTGTATTATTTCACGAGAAAATAAAACACAAATAACTTATGGTGTGGTCACTTTTGTTTATATATTATTAACATCTGAATAACGGTTAATGAAAATTGTTTTTATAAATGAAATTTGAATAAATAATTATTATGTTTGACTAGAAAATTATTTAAAATCTACACACATAAAATTAAGTTAGGAATAAATCAAATGAGTTATCTTATCTGATGACATACTTTGCAATAAGTTGGACTTAGTACTTGACGCACAAAGGGTAAAATTGGATGAACAGTGGCTTATCAAAATTAATTAACACAAGGGGCACTATTTTTTAAAATAATGTGTATGATATTATTGAACGACGATAGGAACTAAAAAATTAGAATTATTTGAATATATCAGGTGTTTCTATGATTAAAGAAAAGCTGACTGATTTATGAAAGTTAATCTCTTTATAATTCTTTAACTCTACATCTATTGAATAAGAAGGAAAATATATAATGAAACCGTATAGATAATAAAATATTCTTTCATATTGATAATCACATAAAATGTCAATAAATTATATTTAACTGCGTTTTTTAAAGAAAAACTGTAACTTCAAATAAGGGAACTAGTAAAATTGTATTCTAGGGACCCTAAAACGTGCTTATTCATTAAATACACCATCGATTTTTTTTGACCAAAGACAGTACCTTCCTTAAAGGTGACGAAAGGTAAAAATAGATTACGATTACTAGAATATAGATTATAGTTTTTTTTTATTTATTTTTTTTATCAATTTTTATATTGCGACCAAAATACATTTTAAGTTCTTCCCAAAATATAAAACATAAAACTGTGTGAAGACCATTTCTCATGTAATTGGTAACTAAACCTTTGTAGAAACCGGTAAACCCTTCTTTATACCAAATTTTCATTATACAGTCAAAAATGCCATTGTATAGTAAACCTTTTCCGTCTTTGTCATATTCTGCAAAAGAATAAAATCTTTTTTCTACTCGACATTAAAGTATACATTAGTTTAGTTCATAGAATGGTTTGAAATCATAAGCAAATGTTAAAGAAATGCGCAGTTACATAAAAGCGTTCACAGAGTCAAATTTCAAACTCTGACTACTAAATTATAAATATGAGAGAAAAATTAGTTAACGCCGGGATTTGAACCCGGGACCAGTACATCTTTCTGGTGCTCTGCCATCTAAGCTACATCAACTCTGGCGACAACCAACCATCTCTCTTAAGCATTTCTAATGCGGCATCGTTCCAAAGACTTCTCTTTAAGAGTTATTGACAATGGATTTCGTCCACGAGCGACATTATGTTTTTAGGAGAAACATACCTATATATACAGGCTGTCTCTTAAATAGGGGGACATGACAACCACAGATTCCTGAGGCTAAAATAAGACGATTTAACCAAACTTGCTTCTACCGGAAAGTGTACCATTTAGCCAGAATTCTGCTTCAAAGTTCTTCGAAAAAAATTTTTGTTTATAATAATCGGACGCTTTATTCGATTTGGATGAAATTTGGTATAACAGTTTATATGGTTATAAGTGATCTTTTAAGGTGATACTTGTTATTAATAGTGAACCACTAGTGTATGAAACTTAGGTGTCCCAACATTAATTAGACCGTAATTTTTTAATGGCAATGCCGAAAATGTGATACATTCAATAGTAAACTTTTGTCTCTTTGTGTAATTTGTGATATCTGTTACGGTTCACACAGAAAAAAATAAAATCTGAGTGTCTGCAGTGTTAAATTTTTTAATCTAGCAGTCTATCCAAATGTCAAACAAGTAATTTTTAATTTCATACACTAGTGCTTCACTAATAATAACAAGTATCACCTTAAAAGATGACTTATAACCATATAAATTGTCATATCAAATTTCATCCAAATCGAATAAAGCGCCCGATTATTATAAGCAAAATTTATTTTTTTTCGAAGAACTTTGAAGCAGAATTCTGGCTAAATGGTACACTTTCCGGTAGAAGCAAGTTTAGTTAAATCGTCTTATTTTAGCCTCAGGAATCTGTGGTTAAGCCATGTCCCGCTATTTAAGAGACACCTGTATATATATGAATACTAACCAGGTAAATTATAAATATAAGAGAAAAATCAGTTGACGTCGGGATTTGAACCCGGGACCACCACATCTCTCTGACTACTAGTTGCTGTTCACACATGCGCATTGGATTTCACACTCCATCCGTTCGCAAATCGTTTTATGAACAAAGCTATCTTTACTTACTCTGGTTGTATAGTCTGGTATTTACTAAATCAAATGGGTTCATTGCTATAGTAATACATACACCCCCTAACATACTAGACATAAAAAATATTATCACTGGAGTATCAGGTAGAAATCCTTTCCTCATAAGCCATTCTTTAGTATATAAAAATGTAGTTAATTGAGTAGGAGATCCTACAAGACCTCTGGATATGTTGACAATAATTCCACGACATAGACCCCTCACCTAGAACATACGAAGTGTCGAAATAATTTTTTAAACGTCAAAACAACGTCTTAATGACGTCAAAACAACGTCTTAATGACGTCAAAACATCGACCTTTAAACTAATAGACGCAGCGTACGAGCAAAACGATTGTCCCGCCATAACGGTGCAGGCACAGTATCTCTATCCTTCAACAATACGGAAGTTAAGAAAAGGCGGCAAAATAAAAAAAAATATTTGTCCCTACTTGTTATTGCATAATCGCTTTTTTTAAAGCATAATTCGTTTTATTTTTTTTTTTAATATAATCTTTATATACATATGTAAATTATAGAGGACAAGTAATAATTAATAAGAACTTACATATGAAGTAACACAGCTGCACGAAATACACCGTTTCCCCATTATTTTGTCGCACACACAGCTCACAACACATATTTACGTATATATTGACAGAAATAATTGTTATTTTTCTCTAGAAAAGTAAATAATACACAGTCACGAAACGTCAAATGTAGATTTTGACAACTATTTAGTAATAGAGAGCGATGTATAGAAATTTACATATGTCTGAAAAAGATGTACAATGAGTACGAACGTATGCGCAGTATACTTTAACTGAGAACTTCCGTAATGTTGAAAGACAAAAGATATATTTCTATCCTTCTATGTTGGAGCATTATTCTAACAATAAAACAATAGGAGACACTTGGTCCATTAGTTTAAAGGTCGATGCGTCAAAACAACGTCTTAATGACGTCAAAACAACGTCTTAATGACGTCAAAACAAAGTCTTAATGACGTCAAAACAAGGTCTAATGACGTCAAAACAACGTCTTAATGACGTCAAAACAAACGTCTTAATGACGTCAATACAACGTCTTAGAATGACGTCAATACAACGTCTTAAAATGACGTCAATACAACGTCTTAAAATGACGTCGAAACAACATCATCCAATGACGTCGAAACAACATCATCCAATGACGTCGAAACATCATCCAATGACGTCTACGTGACGCAAATAAGGACGTCACAGTGACGCCGATTTTAAGTCATTTGTGTTACTATACAGATTAATATTACTGAAATATCTTACCCCACTTCTGAAATAAATTGTCTTCAGTGCTTGAAAAGGCCCAGTGTGCGAATGTTGGTATCCAACAGCTATACTCTCAGCAGCTTGACTTTGAAGATGTATTTTTACCATTAATAAAGGGTTACACAAGCCGAAACTAACTCCTCCAATTAATGAAGCAGCAACGACACTTTTATGGAATTTCATTACTCCGTTTTCGTCTCGCATAAGGCCCATTCTGTCTAAATATTGATACATTCCTAATCTGAAAGAAACAAATAATAAATTTCTAGAAAAGTAGTAGGTACTGAATTTTGGAATTATTTATTATACTACAGTGAATTCTTAATTTGTATGACTACTATGCTTAGTATCCAAAATAGTTATTTACGATACAAGTACGTAAAGCTAGACTTTAGTCACGAATGGGGACTATTTGGAAAAATAGCTGTTCTTTTATTAATACAATAACATTAGTTCTGAGATTTCTTGATTATAACAATCAAAATATGTTTTTGTTGATTACAACAAAGAAATAATTGTCAAAACAATGGATAATAGCTACGAGGTGTGGCAATTAAATAACGAGATTTATTTTTTCCGGCTTCCCTGTAAATTTGGCAACATTGCAGACTATGTCATATTAATTTGTCATCTTCCCTCCATCCACTGTTAAAATTTCAAGATAATTAGGCAAACCGTTCGGCAGTAGCCTTAAACTTAAAAAAAATCCACTACAGAAATGTATGAATTGTTGAAGAATGTTTATGGTGATGAAGGTCTATCTAGTACTCAAGTATTCTAGCAGTTTAGAAGATTTAAAGAT
The DNA here is from genome assembly GCA_943142095.1 of Ophonus ardosiacus. Lineage (NCBI taxonomy): Eukaryota > Metazoa > Arthropoda > Insecta > Coleoptera > Carabidae > Ophonus > Ophonus ardosiacus. The sequence goes on from OW964839.1 coordinate 4,047,619, forward strand.
GGAAGAAAAGAGATCGGAGACGATTAGCGCCTCGGCCGTACACTGACATTGTTTTCTTCGAAATGCGAGTGATTGTTCACATGGATTGGGTGCCTGAGGGGCATATTACAAGGTTTTGATAACCCTTCATGCACGGGTGAGAAGAAAAAGGGCTGAAATGTGATGGATTCTCCATGAAGATAACGCGCCGGAACAAAACGCCCTGTCCGGCAAGACATTTTTGACGAAATACAAAATCACCGTGTTGGTACTTGATCTAGTGCCATGTGACTTGCTTTTATTCCCAAATTGTAATTCTGTGTTAAAAGGCACCACATTTGGGGCCGAGATGTAGCTATAGAAAAGCGGTAGAGCTTATGAACAACCTAACAAAAAAGGCCTGCAGTCATTGCTTCCAAGAATGGAATAATCGTATCGGGCGGTGTAGGGTTCGGGGAGGAGAGTACATTGAAGGTGGCAATATTTGTTTTGTGTAATTTTATACATTGTCAATGTTCTAAGATCAATCTTGTTATTTAATTGCCACACCTCGTATTTCATTAAATACTGCTTGTCTTCATTATTTTTAATTAATGGCCTGCGTGTCTTATACAAACCTTGTACCATTTAGCAGCAGTTGAGCGCAAAGATTTAGCGACAATCCTTTTTGTAAAGCCAATGGTCCCTCGACTTTTGCTACGACATAAGCAGCATGGAACACATTTTTATAGTACACTTTGCTTTGATGCCTGGCTTTTAGTTCCCCTTGAAGTTGCATTCTTGTTCTGACTACTTCCAAAGGGTTTGAGAAACAACATGCACCCATTGCTGCCAACCCTGCCACCAGGAAATCCATCTAGAGAAACCAAAATACCCTAGAATCATCATTAGTATTAGTTTACAAGTAGAAATAGCCCTTTTTGCTCGAAAGAGCAAAATTTTAGTTTTTTTCTAATTTTGTTCTTATTTGTTGCAGGATTTCAAAGACTTCAGTAGCAGAAGGACTGCTTCGAACTTCGAAGAAGGTAAGAACTTTTATTTATATTTATTTTTAACTCTAACCTACTGTTATGTTTGTGAAATATAAATATAGCTACTTTTTCTAAAATATAAAGTTCTGTCAAATACCTTTTGCGGATCTGCGGCCTATGCAGCTCCAGAAATCATTCAGGTGCTTTTTTTCTCTTCATCACGTAAAATTTAATGCCAGAAATATCACCAGTGACAGTCAGAGGTGACATTTTGAGGTGTATTGTCATTTTTTTTTAATAGTTTAAAGCCCGTATTACACACACTACACTGCGTCTATTTAAAGAATGGATTACACGATGAAGTTTTTTTTTTTTCAAGTGACTTGAAAAGTTTTTTCTCTCGCGCATGAGTGCAAGAGAGACAAACATACTTCGATCACCTCGTCCACATAAAAGTTCAACTGTCTCTCCATTCTCATAAAATATTAACTCTATATCTATTGAATAAGAAGAATAGTACATTAAAACACAAGTATCATAAGGCATTCTGTTAACATACGAGTCCAAGTTTGGAAAACGAGCCGTAGGCGAGTTTTACAAAGGACGAGTGCGTTAACAGGCCTTATGATACATGTTTTTTATACTATTTTTTCTATTGAGGTAATTTTACAATTAATTTTTTTTAAAATGCTACGTCAAAAGTTTGACTTGGTGTTTTTTTGTCACTTATGTTTATGTTGGTAGCGCTTCCCGCTAACAATTGAAATTTCAAATTTTGACAACTGATTAGTGTATTGTGTGTATTAGGGAATACGGTGTGCATAGTGACTTTGTGGCGGACGGTTCTCGTCACCGTGCTATCTGCTCGACCTCGAAGGCAGACGGTTGGCAGGTCTTCTCGTCATCGTGCCGCTGTTTGCTCGGCCTCGTGATTCTCTTCTCTTGATATGCGTTCTTGCCTGAGGTTAAGGGACACCTGAAGGTTTACAGTGCGTGTGCAACATACATGTGTCTCTTACGCTCTCCGCGTGCTGACTGACCACACCCTGCTATCCTTATCGTTGTCCGTTACACTGCGTACTCGTCTACCGCGCACATTCCACACTTCAATTTCACTCGCACAGAGCCGTATTCACATCTTAATTATAATTTACATAAACTCTAAAAAATACTGCACGTTACAAATAATATGTTGAAATATTACCAATAACTTGACATTTTGAGGTTAGTTGTAATTATTCATTAATATGACAGTTATAAAATCATGACTACCAACTCTACAACACGAAAGGCGCCACAAATAGAACTCTTATAGATCTTCTAAACGACGTGTTTTCAGTGATAAACAATGCTTTTATAGACTGGTAAGAACACCGAAATAGAAAAAATGTATAATGAAACCGTATAGACAAGATATTCTTTCATATTATTTCATATAAGTAGATTGGCACACCTAGAAATAGATAATATTATACCGTGATGATATATTTATTTATTTATTTATTCATATTGGTAATCACATAAAATATCAATAAATTATATTTAACTGCGTTTTTTAAAGAAAAACTTCAAATAAAGGAACTAGTAAAATTGTATTCTAGGGGCCCTAAAAAGTGCTTATTCATTAAATACACCATCGATTTTTTTTGACCAAAGACAGTACCTTCCTTAAAGGTGACGGAAGGTAAAAATAGATTACGATTACAAGAATACAGATTATAGTTTTTTTTTTTATTTATTTTTTTTATCAATTTTTATATTGTGACCAAAATACATTTTAAGTTCTTCCCAAAATATAAAACATAAAACTGTGTGAAGACTATTTCTCATGTAATTGGTAACTAAACCTTTGTAGAAACCGGTAAAACCTTCCTTATACCAAATTTTCATTATACAGTCAAAAATGCCATTGTATAGTAAACCTTTTCCGTCTTTGTCATATTCTGCAAAAGAATAAAATCTTTTTTCTACTCGACATTAAAGTATGCATTAGCTTAGTTCATAGAATGGTTTCAAATCATGAGCAAATGTTAAAGGCATGGGTAGTTACATAAAAGTGTTCACAGAGTCAAATTTCAAACTCTGACTACTAAATTATAAATATGAGAGAATAATCAGTTGACGCCGTGATTTGAACCCGGGACCACCACATCTCTCTGACTACTAGTTGCTATTCACACATGCGCATTGGATCGCAAACTCCAACCGTTCGCAAATCGTTTTATGAACAAAGCTATCTTTACTTACTCTGGTTGTATAGTCTGGTATTTACTAAATCAAATGGGTTCATTGCTAAGCTAACACAAACTCCCCCTAACATACTAGACATAAATAATATTATAACTGGTGTATCAGGTAGAAATCCTTTCCTCATAAGCCATTCTTTAGTATATAAAAATGTAGTTAATTGAGTAGGAGATCCTACGAGGCCTCTGGATATGTTGACAATAATTCCACGGCATAGGCCCTTCACCTGGAACATAAAATGTCAAAATATTTTTTTAGAGACGTCAAAACAACGTCTTAATGACGTTAAAACAACGTCTTAATGACGGCAAAACAACGTCTTAAAGACGTCAAAACAACGTCTTAATGACGTCAAAACAGCGTCTTAATGACGTCAAAACAATGTCTTAATGACGTCAGTACAGATTAAATTCAGTTTTTCCATCAATTAAATTTACGATTGAAAAAGAAACCAATAAACAATTACCATTTTTGGACACACTGGTTATTAGAAACAAAACTAAATTAGAATTTGACATATATAGGAAACCTACGAATACTAATCGATTTATAACAGCTGACTCGAATCATTTTTGGCAACATAAATTAGCACCGTTTAACTTTTTAATTAATAGACTGACCAAATTTCCGTTAAACAAAACACGTTTTGAAAATGAATTGAAATATATTAAAGAAATAGCTAAATATAATGGATTCCCGGTTAAAATTATAGATAATCTAGTCCATAAATTTAAAAATCGTCAATCCGTATTAGATTTCACAACTTTAACGCCAACTAATAATTAAAATAATAAATATATAACATTACCATTTGATAATGCCACCAAAGGTTTAAACAAAATTTTTAAAAATCAAAATTTAACGGTAACTTATAAATCAAATAACACCATTAAATCATTATTAGGTAACCCTAAAGATAAAATAGATAATAATAAAAAATCCGGTTTTTATAAAATTGACTGTAAAGATTGTAATAAAGTTTATATCGGGCAAACTAAAAGACAAATTGATACTCGGTTTAAAGAACATTTCTATCATTTAAAAATCGGTATCCTGATAAATCGAGCGTAGCACAACATATGTTTATTAATAATCATAAAATTGACAATTCTAATATAAAATTATTGAAACAAGTTGATAATAATAGATATTTAGACGCACATGAGAGTTTGATAATACATAAATTTAAAGATAAAATGATGAACGCGGACCTAGGTCCCATCCCAAATTCTAAATTATATGAGTTAATATAAGACAGTTACTCTGTTTATCTTAGTTACCCAATTAGGTATCCATTCACCTATGACTCCTGTCCCTATATAACCCGTGTTCTCTCCCTTATTCCTCAGAGCTGTTTTGACCTCTGGCATGGTTTATATGCTGAGTAATCTTAACTTCTCTGTTTTTACTTTGTAGTTTCTACTGATGATGAGAACTTAGTTCTCGAAATACGTATATAGTTTTTAAATTTATTGTTAAGGTTAAGGGTTTTTTTCTTTAGTTATAACTTTACTTTAAGACTCCATATTAGTTTTATAATTTAGTTTTATAGTCAATACAACGTCTTAAAATGACGTCAATACAACGTCTTAAAATGACGTCGGAACAACATCATTCAATGACGTCGAAACAACATCATCCAGTGACGTCTACGTGACGCAAATTATAACGTTATAGTGATGTCGATTTTAGGTCATTTGTTTTACTATACAGATTATTATTACTGAAATTTCTTACCCCACTTCTGAAATAAATTGTCTTCAGTGCTTGAAAAGGCCCAGTGTGCGAATGTTGGTATCCAACAGCTATACTCTCAGCAGCTTGACTTTGAAGATGCGTTTTTACCAAAAATAAAGGGTTACACAATGCGCAACTAACTCCCCCTGTTAATGAAGCACCAACGACACTTTTGTGGAATTTCATTACTCCGTTTTCGTCTCGCATAAGGCCCATTCGGTCTAAATATTGATACATTCCTAATCTAAAAGAAACGAATATTAAATTTCTAAAAAATTAGTAGGTACTAGATACAGTGAATTCTTAATTTGTATGGCTAAATAGTACGTTTAGTATCAAAATAGTTATTTACGATACAAGTACGTAAAGCTAGACTTTAGTCACGAATGGGTCAGAATTGAAACACTCGCTACGTTCGTGTTTTAAAACGGTTGCCAATCTAATGAACCGGGTTCGATCCCGGCCAGGGCAGACTTTTAATCGTATAAAAGTGATCCTGTGGTGCTCTCTTCACACCAGCTATGAGTGCCCGTGAGGTGACGCCTGGTAAGCGCCCATGCGGTAAAATATTTCGGCATCATTACCGATGTCTACATGTGTTGTAGATACTGGCACACCCAGTAATATGCCGTGATGATATATTTTATATAAAAATTTTAATCACTCGTTGCTCGACAAAACCGTTTTACAAACTTAAAACTAATAACTAATCCTCAATTTTACACACTATCGTAGATAAAATACTTAATATGTAGGGACTGTTTGGAAAAATAGCTGTTCTTTTACTAATACAATAATATTAGTTCTGAAATTTCTTGATTACAATAATCAAATTGTTTTAAAAACATATTTTTGTTGATTACAACAAAGAAATAATTGTTACAACAATGGATAATAGCTACGACGTGTGGCAATTAAATACGAGATTTATTTTTTCCGGCTTCCCTGTAAATTTGGCAACATTGCAGACTATGTCATATTAATTTGTCATCTTCCCTCCATGCACTGTTAAAATTTCAAGATAATTAGGCAAACCGTTCGGCAGTAGCCTTAAACTTAAAAAATCCACTACAGAAATGTATGAATTGTTGAAGAATGTTTATGGTGATGAAGGTCTATCTAGTACTCAAGTTTTCGAGCAGTTTAGAAGATTTAAAGAAGGAAGAAAAGAGAGCGAAGACGATTAGCTCCTCGACCGTTCACTGACATTGTTTTCTTTTTCTCGAAATGCGAGTGATTGTTCACATGGATTGGGTGCCTGAGGGGCATATTACAAGAAGGTTTTGATAACCCTTCATGCACGGGTGAGAAGAAAAAGGGCTGAAATGTGATGGATTCTCCATGAAGACAACGCGCCGGAACAAAACGCCCTGTCCGGCAAGACATTTTTGAGGAAATACAAAATCACCGTGTTGGTACTTGATCTAGTGCCATGTGACTTGCTTTTATTCCCAAATTGTAATTCTGCGTTAAAAGGTACCAAATTCGTGCCCGAGTTGTAGTTAGAGAAAAGCGGCAAAGCTTATGAACAACCTAACAAAAAAGGCCTGAAGGCATTGCTTCCAACAATGGAATATTCGCATCGGGCGGTGTAGGGTTCTGGGAGGAAGCTACATTGAAGGTGGCAATATTTGTTTTGTGTAATTTTATACATTGTCAATGTTCTAAGATCAATCTTGTTGTTTAATTGCCACACCTCGTATTTCATTAAATACTACTTGTCTTCATTATTTTGAATTAATGGCCTGTCTGTTCTATACAAACCTTGTACCATTTAGCAGCATTTGAGCGCAAAGATTCAGCGACAATCCTTTTTGAAGTGCTAATGGTCCATCAACTTTTGCTACGACATAAGCAGCATGGAACACATTTTTATAGTACACTTTGCTTTGGTGTCTGGCTTTTAGTTCTCCTTGAAGTTGCATTCTTGTTCTGACTACTTCGAAAGGGTTTGAGAAACAACATGCACCCATTGCTGCCAACCCTGCCACCAGGAAATCCATCTAAAGAAACCAAAATACCCTAGAATCATCATGAGTATTAGTTTACAAGTAGAAATAGCCCTTTTTGTTCGAAAGAGCAAAATTTTAGTTTTTTTCTAATTTTGTTCTTATTTGTTGCAGGATTTCGAAGACTTCAGTAGCAGAAGGACTGCTTCGAACTTCGAAGAAGGTAAGAACTTTAATTTATATTTATTTTTAACTCTACCTACTGTTATGTTTGTGAAATATAAATATAGCTACTTTTTCTAAAATATATTACTCATATGCCCGTATTCACCAACATCAAATAAATCTTCGAATAGCTAATTCTTATTCTTTGAATAAGAGAAAAATATCGCATCAAAATATGACAGCTAGAATAAATACCTTCACTTGGGTTATGGTATTGATGGGATATTTTTCTCTTATTCAATGAATAAGCTATTCGAAGATGTATTTGATGTTGGTAAATACGGGCAATAGTGTTATAAAAATAGGTTGTGCCCAGCACAATACCTCTCGCCATTTCCGTTGTGTTACTGAAGTATCGAATTTAACATTTGTTGTACACAGAAATAATTCGAATTGTATATATTCCTTCGTTCTATAAAGAATCTTGTCCTACTCTTTTAAAATGTTCAAGATGATACTAATTCATTGGCATACATACCTACCTACCTACAATTTTAAATATTTAATTCAAAATACAATAAGAAATATTAAATATACTTTCCAGAAAAAAACTTTCAGTAATGTCAATAAAACTGTTGATTTTTGACTCTGACATTTATCAGTCAATTACAAACATTTGAATTTGACAACTGGTTTCCTTGGTGTAGTCGAGAACGTGCGATTTATTGCAACAAAGTATTTTATATATCTTATTTTCTTTATTTCTATAAAAGATATAATAAAAATTTAAAGTGTATTAGATGGAGAACTTTGTTCTTTAATATTTGTAATAACATAAATTTTCAAAACAATAATATATAGAAGACTTTTTTAAGAAACTACTATTTCCGGTTGTCCAATTGTTACCAAAACCTTTTCAGCTCTTTCCATTAATGTCAGATTAAGGAACACTTCAGTTTTATAGAATTTGAGGAACTGTTCCTCCAACATCCAGACACACACACATACACACATACACACAAACACATCATTGTCAAAATGTTAAAATCGGATTCTAGTCACTTTAAAACGTGCTTACTCACTAAAATCTGGATATGCGATTTTTAGAATGAATCCAGTTCATCTCTTAGCGAGAGGTAAACATTAATGAACTGTCGCATTTGCCCAGAAATGGGCCAGACCGGTGACCAGAAAGAAACTAGGGGCCACTTTTTGAACAGAACCTAAAAACCACTGTCTACTAATTATTAGAGACAGACCTGTCAAAATGCTGTCAAACTGTCAAATTTGACAATTCCAACAAAACAAGTGATTCCTTTTGTTGATCGCTTAGTAATGGTTCGGTTTTCAAATCGAATATCTTCAAATTCAATGTCTACAAATTTTTAAATTATTCGAGATCTTAAAGACATAGCATCAAATTTATTCGTAATGCTGCGTTACGTTCAGACAGTCAATTCTTTGGGAGAACCAGAACAAAGGAGCATTTTGGACTTAGGAACCAAGCAGTATAGCCTGGGAAAACTTATTGGTGAAGGAACTTACAGTAAAGTCTGTATGGCCAAATTGAAAATGAATGACGACCAATTTCCGTCTTCACGACAAGTAGCCTGTAAGATTATCAATAAAAGAGAAGCCGGAGCGGACTTTGTTAAAAGGTTTTTACCACGAGAAATAAAAATATTGAAAATGATAAGTCATCCCAACATTATAACCATTTTTGATATAGTGGAATTTAACAATTATGTCTATGTTTTAATGGGATTTTGTAAACACGGCGATTTGTTAGAGTTTGTAAGAAAAAGAGGACCTATTGGTGAACGAAAATCGAAACACTTTTTTAGGTAAAGTTATTTGGAATACCATACATCAAATGTTGTACCATAGAAAAGTACAGAAGTGTAATATATAGAGCAGTTTTCTTAAATTTTAATTAATTTGTATTTGAAAGTGTCATTTTTGATGTAACCTAAACGTCAACTGAATTCTGGTACGAATACTATCAGATAGATTATTATGGAACGCCGTTTTAATATTTATTCTATATTTAAAGATATGTTAAATTATATAAGGACGTCATTAAATGAAATAAAGACGTCTTTAATTCATTTTTGGATGTTCTTATAATATTTTTTGATATTGTTTTAAAGACGTCTTAAATTCAAATATTTATAGATATCAAGAATTGAATTAAGGATATCAAGAATTAAATTAAGGATATCAAAAATTGAATTAAAGATATCAAAAATTGAATTTTGGATATCAAAAATTCACTTCTGGATATCAAAAATTCAATTCTGGATATCACATCTCCATAAATAACATGTCCAAAATTCGAATTTTTGACGTCCTAAATTAATTTTTGATATCAAGAATTGAATTATGGATATCACATATCCGTAAATAACATGTCCAGAATTCGAATTTTTGACGTCCTAAATTAATTTTTGATATCAAGAATTGAATTATGGATATCACATCTCCTTAAATAACATGTCCAGAATTCGAATTTTTGATACCAAAAATTCGGTGCGCCATCTAGTTTAAAGTGACTGAATTAATTTATATCGGTAAATCAGATTTCCTCAGCGAAATCATAATAACTTTGGTTTAGATTCTGCCTTAGGATTGGTCAGAATGCAAACCTATTTCACAAAAACGAAAAGAATCATCAGTTTGTTGGCCTTTATCAAATAAAATCTACAGAATTAATGATGTATACATTTAGTCATGATTTCGCTAAGGAAATCTGACTTACCGACACAAAGTAATTTAGTCATTTTAAACTAGATGGCGCACCGAATTCTTGATATCAAAAATTCGAATTCTGGACATGTTATTTACGGAGATGTGATATCCATAATTCAATTCTTGATATCAAATTTGAATTATTGATATCAAAAATTGAATTCTTGCTATCAAAAATTGAATTCTTGATATCCAAAATTAATTTAACACATCAAAAATTCGAATGATGGACATGTTATTTATGGAGATGTGATATCTATAATTCAATCTTGATATCCAAAATTAATTTAAGATGTCAAAAATTCAAATTCTTGATATCAAGAATTCATTTAAGGATATCAAGAATTGAATTAAGGATATCAAAAATGGAATTAAAGAAATCAAAAATTGAATTCTGGACATGTTAAATTTACTTTTTGATATCGAAAATTCAGTACCATTTTAAGATGTCTAAAATTTAATTTTTGATATCTATAAATGTATTTTTGATATCCTTTATTCAATTGTGGATATCTAATATTCAATTTTTGACATCCTAAATTATTTAAGGATGTCTGAAATTAATTTTAGACGTCCTTAATTATTTAAAGATGTCCATAATTCAATTTTTGATTCTTTTAATAATTAAGGATATCTGAAATAAAATTTTTGACGTCTTTATATAATTGAAGATGTCTTTAAATGTAGAATAAATAGTAAAACGGCGTTCCATAGATTATAGTTTGGACATCTGGGCCCTGTTTCTCAAAAATACAAGTCTACAAGTTAACAAGTTACAAGTTAATATTAAATTTTCAATTTGTCACAACGGTGCGTTATCCAGTTATATATATAGAGATTAGTGATCGGATAGTAGTACATTTTTCTTTGTAAAAAAATTCTTTCTTTCTTAAGGCAAGTGGTATCAGCAGTACGCTATCTTCACGACAAAGAAATAGCCCATAGGGACTTGAAATGTGAAAATATTCTGTTATGTGGTCGGAACGCTATAAAAATTTGTGATTTTGGTTTTGCCCGATTGTGTAAACATGAACAAAGTGGACGTAAAGTTCTGTCAAATACCTTTTGCGGATCTGCGGCCTATGCAGCTCCAGAAATCATTCAGGTGCTTTTTTTCTCTTCATTACGTAAAATTTAATGCCAGAAATGTCACCGGTGACTGTCAGAGGTGACATTTTGAGGTGTATTGTCATTTTTTTTTTTAATAATTTAAAGCCCACACTACACTGCGTCTATTTAAAGAGTGGATTACACGATGAAATTTTTTTTTTTTCAAGTCCCTATAAGTTTGACTGTTAAGTAACTATCAAATGTCATTTGTGTTTAAATCGGGTTCGATCCCGACCGACGCCAAGTATTTTGAATTTTAAATGGCACAAAAGTGACCACTGTGGTGCACTCTGCACGCCAGCAATGAGTGCCTGTGAGGTGACGCCTGGTAAGCACCCGCACGGTACAAATACTGGCACACCCAGAAATGGGTAATATGCCGTGATGATATATTTATTTATTTTTGATATTTTCAAGTAGTGTTATAACTGATCGATATTAAACTAAAAAATGGCAAAATGGGATAGAGAAGTAATTGAAATCTTGATCCCTACAAGTTTTGACTGTCAAGTAAATGTCAAATGTCATTAGGGTTTATTCTTTGATGTGTACAAGTGTGGTGTTATATCGTGAGTATTTTTTAAGGTGACAGCAATATATTTGCCTGTCCCATTTAAAATGAAAAGAATTTTCTTTAAAAACTTTTATTTCTAAAAATTTACTCAGTTGTTCAAATACTCTAAAGATTGTCTTTACAATCAAATAATATCACTGCCAAATTCATATCTCTGCCCATTTTTGAATTATTGCCCCAAAAGTCAACATACCCCATATTTACATAAAAACCTCAAAATTTTCAAAAATCTAATTTTCATGCATCTAGATACTTCTTATTGCACTGATTCCAAATTTTGAAACCGCAGGTGGATATCTCTTTTCGTTCTCGAGATATTTAGATTCAAAGTTTTGCTCGAAACTGCCCATTTTTGGGTAGTAACCCAAAAATGGTTCGAGTTATGAATTTGGCGACAACACCATTCGATTCTACGGGCAAAATTACATAAGCATACCAATTTTCATAATTTTTGAACACCGCATACGATCTCTAAAGCAAAATAACTGAAAATGGCAAAAAATCGCAAAAATCCTAAGGGGTACCCCTTACAATTTTTTCAGATTTTGACTATTTTCAGCGGTTTTTAAACTTTTATTCATAAAAAATGAACCGGTTGGACAAAAATTATGAAAATTGGTATACTTATGTAATTTTATCCGTAGAATCGAATGGTGTTGTCGCCAAATTCGTATCTCAGCCCATTTTTGGGTTATTACCCGAAAATGGGCAGTTTTTAGCAAAACTTTAACTCTATATATCTCGGGAACGAAAAGAGATATCGACCTGCGGTTTCAAAATTTGGAATCAGCGCATTGATAAGTATCTAGATACATCAAAATTAGATTTTTGAAAATTTTGAAGTTTTTATCTAAATATGGGGCATATTGACTTTTGGGGCAATAATTCAAAAGTAGGTAGAGGTATAAACTTGGTAGTAACATTATTTGATTGTAACGGATTATTTTATATATTTATAAGTTTCTACCTCTAAATGTATAGAAGATATAATAAAAATGTTCAATGTATCTAGATACATGAAAATTAGATGTTTGAAAATTTTGAAGTTTTTATTTGAAAATTAGGTTTATAAATTTAGTATTTTCAAGAAATTTCCAAAATACCGTGAGAAGTAATTGAAATCTTGATGGCTATTTACATAAAATTCATGTGATGAAAATTCAATGACAATTTAATGTAGGTATAACTTAAATTTTAACACTTGGATATTTTAATTTATACAAAACTTGATCGTGTAAATAGACTTGAAAAGTGATGTGCCGCCAAAAAATTGCCGTCGGGAATTCGTTTTTTCCCCGGAAATTCCTTCAGTTACGATTTGCGGGAAGAAATTTTGTTACGTACTTTCTCGGATTTTTTTTTGGGAAAAAATAGGCGAAGGCCTATCCCATTCTGAAAAGGACTATACCTACGTACAGTACTGATTCTTCTGATGTCTAATTACATATTTGTTTACATTTTAAATTATTATTTGTTTTTGTATTACCAATGTACACTTTTTCGATATTAATAAAAAGACATTTTTCAAGTCACTTGAAAAGAAAAACTTCATCGTCTAGTGTAATCCACGCTTTATAAAGACACTTGAAAAGAAAACTTCGTTGTGTAATTGCAAGTCATGATGAGTAAACAATGGCGGTATGGTGGAGCGGGAGCGGCAACCGCACCACACAGTATGAATGCAAGAACTGCCACCCGTACCCGCACCCGCCAACCGCTAGTGTGATACAAGCTTAACACAGACTTGTCCGGAAATATTTTTGTAAACTGGTGTCTCAAAAATGACGCCCATGTTTTTGAAATTTTATTACGGGACTAAAATATTTGGAAATTAGTTAGTAATATTTTTAAATAATTTTTTGTTAGGGCTCTCCATACAACCCGAAAATGTACGATATATGGTCAATGGGAGTCATCTTATACATAATGCTGACAGGACAAATGCCTTTTGATGATTCCAATATACAGAGAATGTTGAAATTCCAAACAAATCGAGTCATATGTTTTTCTATTAACTATAGCATGAAAATATCATCTGATCTGAAGAATTTACTGATGTACGTATTTTCTAGTTATCTTGAAACAAAAGTTATTAACAAAGAGAGACCCTTTAATGAGGTCATGCAAAAAAAAATAATTGTACCTTTTTCTGTTTAAAAAGAAGAAGGATAATTTACTTTATCGTTCAGTATGATTAAATTATTTTTTATTTACATTTTTTGTTGTATAAAATCGTTTTCAAGTATATTTTTAAAAAGTTGCAAAAACCAGCCTTGTTGTGACGTCACAGGATCCGAACCTAAGTTCAGACTCATTTCAAACAAATATTTTTTATGGACAGACAGAATTTCTAAAAGAAAAATATACCGTGAGTATTTTTTAACGTGAAACATTAAGTTTGTCATATCCATGGTCACGACTTGATATTTGATTGATAGCAATGTATTTGCCCGTTCCATTTAAAATGAAGCATAGGGAACGAATCTGACAGAAGTATTATATTTAAATATTGTAAGAAATTTAGCGGAGTCAGAAAACCACTCGAGAGCACTAAACATATTTCGGGCACAAGGTGCACACAGTATTTTTTCTACATCTAAATATAATTTTTAGAATAAACAATAATGACAGATAACCGTTGAATTTCCCTATGCTATGATTTGACATTTGATTGACAGCAATGTATTTGTCTGTCTCATTTAAAATGACACATGGGGAATGAATTTGACAGAAGTATTATATTTAAATATTGTAAGAAATTTAGCCGAGTCAGAAAACCACTCGGGCACAAGGTGCACACTATATTTTTTCTACAACTAATTTTAATTTAGAATGCAGGTATAATTATTTGAACAAAATTAACCTCTATTGACGTCTTGTCAAATGTCAAATTCGTTCCCTATGTTTCATTTTAAATGGAACAGGCAAATACATTGCTGTCAATGAAATGTCAATACGTAACCATGGATATGACAAACCCAATGTTTCACGTTAAAAAATACTCACGGTATATAGACTTTAGAGGATTACATATCTAAATATGCTATAATATATTAATATAACATCGTTCTATTCATTTTTATAAATATAATTTTCATTTGGCGTGAATTTATCTACACGTTACATCAGATGTTTTTTTCACTTTTGATTTGAGATTAGGCGCTAGAAGGTTATAATTGCATGTGAGACATTGAATATATTGTAGAATATTATTTTATTCTTTATTTTGGCGCGAAACAACGTTTTATCGACATGTTTACCCTCATAAATTTCAGGTTATCTTTAAATGTCACTTTAACGTTTAAAACAATATGAAAATCATAATGGTTGTTGCTCCGAACCTGTGACGTCACTACACAAGGGACAAGCGGGGTTTAGAAGACCCGTTTTAAAGAATGTCATTTTCAATAACAATTTTTTCATGATTAACGGTTGATTTGAGGAAAAATAAAAAATACTGGTCTAATATTTTTCACTACTCTATCGATTAAATTATAAAAAAAAGATGTGCATGACCTCATTGTTTCGAGTAGTGTATAAAAGTAAAATATTTATTTCAGAGGTCTTCTGGAACCGGATGTGACTAAAAGATTAACCATCACAAAAGTAGCTAAGTCCAAATGGTTTTTTGCTTCATACAAAAAAGAAACTGACAAAAAAACATAAAATTTGTAGTTGTACTTCGTGATGTATTAAAATTATGAATAATAAATATACAATAATGAACTTTGGAAGTATTTTATTGTAATATGAAAAGTTATAAAAGATTTCATCATTTAATCAACCAATAAATATTTGTTACAAGTCATTAAATCATTGATTTAATATCACTAGTAAATGTTCCGTTTGAGCTAGTTGAATGAATGGGTGTATCCAAAGGCCTAGATTGGAACCCGTTTTTGCAAAGAAAAGCAATTTCGCTTGGGTTTCTACCTCTTGTTTCTGGAAAATACCTCCTGAAAAAAAAGTTTATTATAAGGCTGATGTCACATTTTGTCATTTAGATTTTAGGATTTAGGTCTTCTTCACATAAATACAACTCCGAATGGCACACTAGTGATATCCATTCGTTTGTATGGCAACACTTTAGAACAACAAAAAATAATTATACAATTCGATTCAATTTGATGCATGAGAGTAAATGTTAATATTATATTTCATAAAATAGAAGCTAAGAAGCTATTCTTTGACAGCAAATTTGGTGTTTTGCACAAATTATAGCAACGAACATGATTTGTTTAATTAGTGCGCGTCAACTTCAAGGCATAGTGTGTTCCTGCAAAACCCTAAGAACTAATTCTTAAAATACTACATAATCACTAGATTTAGGGCATATAAATTTAGGATTTAGATATTAGGGTGATAAAAGTGCAACATTGGACACAGCCTAAAATATAAAGGCCTGACACGCGAGGTGTGTCAATAATATAACGGGATTTTTTCGGTTTCCCTGTAAATTTGGCAACATTGCAGGGTTTTTTAAAACGTCACAATATTTTTGCTTAGGAAAAAAAATATTGACAAAATCAAATCAATGTTTTGCGTAATTTTATGATTTTCAGTTGATTACAACAATCAAATTATTTTAAAAACATAATTTCGTTGATTACAACAATGAAATAATTGATTAATCCCGTTATACAGGGTGTTTCACAACTTGCGCCCCAGACGAAACTGACACTTGCCAACGACAATAGGTTGCCAACAAATAGAAGAAAATAATTTGCAGCTGCTTGCATAACGGAGTTACAAGACTTTTTATTCCACCAATCCCGGAAGGATATCTTGAGGTGTGATGATATTATTACACAATAAAACTGGTTGCTAGGTTTTAAAAATACTACTAGTAAATAAATAAATAAATATATCATCACGGCATATTACCCATTTCTGGGTGTGCCAGTATCTACAACACTTGTAGACATCGGTAATGATGATGATATATTTTACCGTGTGGGCGCTTACCAGGCGTCACCTCACGGGCACTCATAGCTGGTGTGGAGAGTGTACCACAGGACCACAGGGGTCACTTTTGTGCCATTTAAAATTGGAAATATTTGGCGTCTGTCGGGATCGAACCCGGTTCCCCTAGGTTCGCGACCAGACTCTTAGGCACGCGGCCACGGGACCCCATACTACTAGTGAGTTACAAAATTTGTTTGACTTACTGTAATTTTGACACTTTAGAGTTGACTTTTCACTGTCAATAAATTTTGGTTAGCGAAGGTGTCATGTGAGATCATCATTTATATCGTACAGTGCAACGTGTTGTAGCAGCTGTGTAAAATGTGTTAAACGAAAATATTATTGTGCACATTCTCCGAAAATTATAATCATTTCTAAGTAATCAGCGGCTGAATACATGGTAAGAATTTGCCTTTTTTTATTCACCTTGTCAAATTTAATTTGACACTGACATTTTTCGAAAGTTACAGTCGCCCACACATTTTAAAGAATATTTGATTTGTATAAAACCATAGTAACGTAAAATTACAGCAAACACACGTTAAAGGTGTAGGTCTCTGATTGGTCAATTTTAAGACGTCTTCTCTCTAATATCTTTTAAGCTAGATTTTTTTTTCTTCGAAATTACATATCCGAATGCAGTCTCGTGTTTCCTCATTCGCTCTGGGGTGTTTTCAGTTGATTACAACAATCAAATTATTTTAAAAACATAATTTCGTTGATTACAACAATGAAATAATTGATTAATCCCGTTATACAGGGTGTCTCACAACTCGCGCCCCAGAGCGAATGAGGAAACACGAGACTGCACTCGGATGTGTAATTTCGAAGAAAAAAAATCTAGCTTAAAAGATATTAGAGAAAAGACGTCTTAAAATTGACCAATCAGAGACCTACACCTTTAACGTGTGTTGCCGTAATTTTACGTTACTATGGTTTTATACAAATCAAATCTTCTTTAAAATGTGTGGGCGACTGTAGTTTTCGAAAATTGTCAGTGTTAAATTAAATTTGACAAGGTGAATAAAAAAAAGGCAAATTCTTACCATGGATTCATCCGCTGATTACTTAGAAATGATTATAATTTTCGGAGAATGTGGACGTAACGCCAGAGAGGCAGCACGAGTGTATTCGGAACGTTTTCCGGATATAAATCTTGTGGATCATAAAGTGATATTGAGAGCAATGGCAAGGACGCATGAGACCGGTCAAGTTATGCCAAATGACAATAATATTTTCGTTTAACACATTTTACACAGCTGCTACAACACGTTGCACTGTACGATATAAATGATTATCTCGGATGACACCTTCGCTAACCTAAATTTGTTGACAGTGAAAAGTCAACTCTAAAGTGTCAAAATTACAGTAAGTCAAACAAATTTTGTAACTCGCTAGTAGTATTTTTAAAACCTAGCAACCAGTTTTATTTTGTAATAATATCATCACACCTCAAGATATCCTTCCGGGATTGGTGGACTAAAAAGTCTTGTAACTCCGTTATGCAAGCAGCCGCAAATTATTTTCTTCTATTTGTTGGCAACCTATTGTCGTCGGCAAGTGCCAGTTTCGTCTGGGGCGCGAGTTGTGAGATCCGTATATTTGACACACCTTGTAGAGTTTAATATTACCTTATGAAGAAGAAAAGTGCAATAGTAAACCCCGCAAAAATCCCGAAGCACCCCGGTCCTATAAAACTTTGCAGAATTGGAAAGGTCATCCCCACTAGGAAATTGGCCCCCCAACTGGCCATGCTGCCTAAAGCCATCGCGCTGGGTCTTGGGCCTACTTCAAATAATTCAGCGCCTATGAAATACGGAATAGGCCCTAAGCCTAACCCGTAGCATAGGACATATGATAACATGGCTAGTATGCTTATGTAGGACATCCAAGATACGTATTTCTGGAAAAACGAAAAAATTGTAAAATACTATAAATATAGTAAAAAAAATTATTGTGGCCAGCACAAGACCTCCCGCCATTAGGCTATATAAGTACATATTGTATTTAACATTTCTGGTACATACACAAAAATTCTAATTACGTACAGGGTGTCTCAATAAGCTTGCTCACTATTGGTAACTTTTTTATTTGAAGAGATACGAGATTGGTTAAATTAGCAAAATTGTGCCATTTTATATTAGAAAATTGGTCATGTAGACAAAATAAAAATTGTGTCAGCGGTTCCCAAAATTTGGGACAGAATATATATTTTTTAAATGGAACTATATATTTTTTATTATCTTATTGGAAAGAGTATTTTTTTCTCTTTCCAATAAGGTAATATTGTTTATGTACAATTTTTTCAAATAAACGAGTTATTTACGTTTAAAGATAAAAATTATCTTTTATTAGTTTAGGTCAAGTAAACTATGGAAACAATTGTCTTTTATAAAATTATTATTTTATTAATATATTTTACAGTTATAACAAAACAAAGGAAATATTCAAATTGAAAGCCATTATTTCTTTCGCACATTTAAACTCTTTTGGAAAGAGAACCGACCGTTCTACGTAACTGGTGTCTCGATATAACTTTCCATATATCACGATCATATCTAACTTTTCTTCATTTGTAAAGTTATTAAACATTATTAAACACAGAGAATTTTACGGGAGAAATTATTAAACGTCAAATAAACAAAGAATCAATTGTTTCCATGGCTTACTTGACTAAAAACCTAATAAAATAGTTTACAAAATTTAAATTTTTAACCGTAAATAACTCGTTTATTTGAAAAAATTGTACATAGACAACATTATCTTATTGGAAAGAGAAAAAAATACTTTTTCCAATAAGATAATAAAAAATATATGGTTCCATTTAAAAAATATATATATTGTCCCAAATTTTGAGAACCGCTAACACAATTTTTATTTTGTCTACATGACCAATTTTCTAATATAAAATGGCACAATTTTGCTCATTTAACCAACCTCGTACCTCTTCAAATAAAAAAGTTACCAATAGTGAGCAAGCTTATTGAGACACCCTGTATATTATTAATATATTTTTATATTTGTTAATTCATTCTATAAATAAGTTTCCTCCTACTCTTCTAAATGTTCGAGATTCTTCAAATTCATTAAAGAGATTGGCGGTATTTCTGTTGGGTATAAATAATATATGTATCTATAATTTTTGTATTTCATTAATAATAAAATAAGAAATATTAAATGTATTTCCCAAAAAAAGCCTTAAGTAATGTATCTGGATTTTTGACACTGACATTTATCTGTCAATTACAAATATTTTAATTTTTCAACTGGTTCCATGGAATTTTTTGTGCTGTAAGATTCATTACAACGGATTATTTTATATATTTATAATTCTCTATTAAATCTATAGAAGATATAATAAAAATGTTAAATGTATCGAATAGAAAATTTTATATTCTTTCTTATTTGTATTAACATAAATTTCCAAAAATATTCAGAATTTTTTTTTAAAGAAACTACTACTTCCATTTGTCCAAAATGTTTTCAATTCTTCCCATTGTCAGATTAAGAAATACGTAGTTAATTGGTCTTTAGTTTCATAGAATTTGATAAACCCACCTTGCAACGTCCAGACACATCATTGTAAAAATGTTAAAATCGGATTCTAGTGAGCTTAAAACGTGCTTATTCACTAAAATCTGCATATGTGATTTTTTAGCAGTGCTCAAGGTTTTACAGACTTATTTTTTTATACGGAGATTTCGGTTGATTACAACAACCAAATTATTTTAAAAACATAATTTCGTTGATTACAACAATGAAATAATAGTTACAATACAACAATGGATTAATTAATTTATTTATAATTAAAGCATTATACCAGTTTCAGGATATTAATCTTATATCTTATTTTATATACGGAGATTTCAGTAGATTACAACAATCAAATTATTTTAAAAACATAATTTCGTTGATTACAACAATGAAATAAAAGTTACAATACGACAATGGATTAATTAATTTATTTATAATTAAATCATTTGTCAGTTTCAGGATATTAATCCTTTGTTTAATTAGTCACTAAGAAGAAATAACTGTATCTGTACGGTAATATTATTTACTTACAAGTAAAGAAATAGCGACTCCTAGTACAATCAAGCAAAAAGCGGCAGTGATGGAACTGAGCAAGAATAACGTCCTTCTATTATATCTACTCATTAAGGGTATGGCTATAATAGACATTAATAAGTTAACGCAGCCACACCCAATATTGGCGATCTGGGCTTGTTGTTCATTTAGGCCTGTGTTTTGAAATATTGAGACGGAATAGTAGAACACCTACAAAAAAATAACACATTGTAAACTCAAAATACATGTAACAGCTTTTCAGTTTTAAATACAATAATTCTTTATTATACTTTTATCACTTATCATTGTTAATTTTGATGTCATTAGTAAATAAGTTTTTTTTTTTTTTTTTCAGGACCATCACCAATGGTTTCCACATTTTTTCATCAAAAGGTAAGAACTTTAAACTTTTATTTAACTATACAGAGTGTTTGGTAAAAACACTGATATCTTATTGGCTTGTACCCGTTGACGTCAGTAGGCAAGGGGAGAAGCGGTGCAATTTTGCTGCTTTCCCGAGAATATCACTTTTAATAATTATTTTCTCTTTTTCGAGATTATTTGAATAAAAATTAAAAATACGGGGTAAATATTTTTTAGTTTTCTATCAAATAATGCAAAGAAAAAAATCGTGCAAACCTCATTATGATTGACATCTGTAGTTAGGATGTGACAGTTTTTTTTTTCTAAACAGAATACTTGACGCAACAGAACAGGGGATAATATAATGCGCTCTCTCATTCTCATTGCATATTTATAGGATTATAAAGGGAAAAACATAATTGCAGAATAGACCACGTTAGTGTAACGGTCAATTTATGGCCCATGTTATTCATACGGGTAGAAAAATGTGCTATTTTCAAAATGTTCAAAAGAACTTTAAAATGCAACTCTACCTATTAATACCCCGATTATGGTATTCTCTTTAAGAATTATAGAATTTAAGTTTAAAGAGTAGCCTTAAAGAGATTCTTAAATAATTTAACGAATTCTGATTACGGTCATTTAAATTTAATTTCTTAAATTCGAAATGTCATTTTATAGAGCAGCTAACTTCATTTATGTTATGTAGCTGTCATAGTGACATACAGGTTAGAAAATAAAACATATTTATCACATCGAAATATGGAAAATTTTCACCGTAGTTCATTGTAAATAAAACGTATTCACGTTAATATACTAGTTAATAAATAATAAAAAACGTGTAAGGCATGTTAATACCATACTGAACAATATGAAGTGTTATAAGAGTTATGGAAAGTGATACTGGGTGCTAGCATGAAGCATGAACAAGAACAATGATTAAGGGTGATTAGCTAGGAAATAACTTAAGGTGGATACAGACTACGCTGACGTTTCGTGTTAACACGCATTATGTTGCATTATGACGTGTTAAATTAAAATCTAATTCATTATGCCTTATGGGAATGCTCATATTGTTCTGATGTGTTGTCTTCTGACGTGTTATTGCATCATATAACATCAGACGCGTGTTTGGACGTGTTATACGATTTCCAAACTCCCAGATTTTTGTCAGACATCAGATCGCGTCAGATGGGAATGTACAGCATTTTCATAATATTTTAGGTTATGTTTTTAACTTTTCATTATTTTTTATACGAGAGAAAGATTTCTTTGCCATAAAATAGGTAACTATATTTGAAAATACGGAAATAAATATTTATTTTATATAAATAAGTAATTAATTATTAAAAATAAATATTTATTTATACAACTTAATTGAAATTTAACACGTTGACTGCAGCATTGGTCGCCGGGGACCAATAACTTGCATTTGTCTAGTGCGGCACCATTTTTTATAAAACTTCCCCAACTTACATTGGTCTCCGGCGATCAATACAAGTTTCATTGCACATCACAAGTAGTATCGTGTTAGTTTTAAATAAAATAGTGAACGAGACGCACATACTATGGATAGTTGAGAAAAATAAATATTACCTTTGATTAATAATAATCAGGAACAACAAAGAATTAAAATAAATAAAGAAGCAGAAAATATGAACAATTTACCTAAAATGAACCTGTCGTTATAAATATGTAGTACCTAATTAATTGTATTTCAAACATTTCTATTTAATTGTATTTCGAAATTAAAATTAATTAGTAATATCATAAATATAGAAAATTTGTCAATTTTTTTCATACGGTGCATCAAAACGTCAGAACAATGTGAATGCTCTATGTGTTTCTGATGTGTTATGTTGTGTTGTGATGTATCATGATAACACGTGTTAACACGAAACGTCAGCGCAGTCTGTAGCTACCTTTACAGTGTTTTAGCGCTATAAATCTTTATGGATTATTTTAGAAAAAAATAGTTCAAATAGCAGTTATAGAAAAATTAATTGTCTGTAACATTTATTTGAAGTAATTTACTTTAAAATAATCCATAAACGATTGACAGCGCTAAAACACTGCTAGTCATCTCCTAAACACCATTCATGCTACAACCCACAGTGTTTAGAACGGGAATAATAAACCCAACATTACCTCCCAATTACATTGAAAAGAAATGGAAAGAATTAACTATGAAATTAAATTATAACATTGTTTAAACGAAAGTCTTTATTAATTTTTTTTCGGGATATTCGAAAGGATTCATAGTATCCCTTAATTTTCTTCTTTCAATTCTCATTTCATTCCTACGTAAGAAATTTTAATCTAATTTGCACGATTATAAAAATATGTATTTTTTTTACCCTTCATCATCTTTATTTAACAATAAAACCACAAAAATTCTAATATTGTCCATATTTCGCTTGAATTTTTGATTACAAAAAGTTAAATTAAATTTTATAGCGAGGTTCTTGTCACTGTAAAATTTATAGAAATATTTAGTAAGTAAATATTTAAATCCATGACCATAATTGTTTTCAAACTTTAATACTTAAATTCTAAAGAGTTAAAGCGTAAATATTTAAAGTTATGTCCATAATTGTTTTCAACTTTAATTCTTAAATTTTAAAGTGTTAAAGCGCTATAGTGCTATAATACATGACCATAATCGAGGCATAAATACAAATCTCTAATGTATTGTCTATCTATTTATGTCGTATAAATACCTAAAACACCTAAAATTATTGAATAAACTGTAATTAAAACAGCAAGTGGAATTCATTAAAACGTAGGTCGTAGCTGTTCTCGATTCTATTTAATCCTGACAGTTTAGATCGTCAACAAAGAAATGATTTATTACGGATAACTTAATAACCCTTTCAGACATCGCAAACAACAAAAACGAAAAACTTATAGCCATCTTATATTATAACTTTAAAGACAAACAGCGTCAAATCCAAAACTAACCTACAAAAATTCAGTTGAGCTGTCACTGTAGTCATGTCTAACTGCACCAAGTTACGACATATGTTATATTTGCAATCCTACTTTCTTTAAAATAAAATTATGCTTAACTTATTATTTTGTTTATACTTTTACTGTACAGAAAGCAAAGAGTATTGTTAAAAGTTAGTAAGAAACTCAAAATTGTACTTAAGAAACACAGTGTAGTTTCAATAATATGAATTGAAAATGCTCTTCCATAAGAACTTCATACATTCTGATTTGATTTAGGGTTTCGCGCCAAACGAAAATCTTAACCTCACTAATGTGGTCTACTGCCATCTTATTGTACTTTATTGTACTTTTATTATTATTTGGCTAGCGAAGCTCACGGCGTACTTGATAGATGTCTCTGCATGTAGCTACTTGCTTGTGCAGTCATCTTATCTTTTTGGGATGTTTATCATCCGTTCACTCAGCCGACTCAATGCCTCCTAGAGGCGTCAGTCGTCAGTGTATCACACTGAAGAGCTCCAATAAGAGCGAAACTCGTCTGTAGTTCTGGCTGAGTGAGCCACTCTCTGATAAATGACCGAGAGGTTGATTCAGAGACTGAATCTTGTGAAACAGTCGAGTGTTATTATTTCTTAATATCTTAATAATTATTGACTTAGTTCAGTTACATACATTTTACTCGGTTGAGTATCATTCATTCAACAATTATGTCCCTTCTGTTCAAATACTCATCTTTTGCCTCGTCCACATTCACAATCGTACAAAAAGTTCTGTTCTTACTGCGTTGATCCCGCTAAGCTGTTGACCCCCTTGCATACTACAGACCAATAAGATTGGTAAGAGAAGTTCTTTATGGGTTAGGACAGACCCTAGATTCCATCCTTTTGCAGAGGAATCTGCACTACGCATGTCATCTTGAAGTTGTTGCATTTCTTCTCTTAGGGAGTCTGATGAGACTCCGCGGATTTTAGAAAGCTCTGGAAAGAAACCAAATATAGAATTTTAAATATTTTTTTTTGTTGTATCAGTTTGGGATTTACCTTTTAAGGCCAATTGTGGTTGGCGTCGAACAGCTGAGAGGTATTTAGGACTTTCTGGCATTAGTGGAAGCGGAAGACCAAAAACTATTGTCAAAATGACAAAAAGGGATAAAAGTATCGGCCAATATTCTTCAGTTCCTGAAAAGAAACGATTACATAAGAAAACATTGGGTGGTAGTATGAACAAGTGATTAAGGGTGATTAGCTAGATGACTAGCAGTGTTGTCAATCGTTCATGGATTATTTTAGAAAAAAATACTTCAAATAACAGTTATAGAAAAATTAATGGAGGTTTACACCATTTTTTTTTATATTTTCATCTGAAAATATTAGGAAACCTAAGACTATTGATGAAAATCCGGTGAAAAAATTCGTATTAATAAGCGAGTTATGGTCTCCTGAATTTTGAAAAGATTGACGTGACATCACATTTATGTGTTTTTATATCAAACTGTTTTCATCATGGGCCTAAATGTTTTTGAAATATATGCTATTTTAAGTTATATTTACATAAAAATAAATGAATATTATAACACTGTATCAGTCTACATACTTTATAATTACAGGTGTATTTAAATTATAAAATTTAATGCAAGAAATTTATGTTAAAATAAAAACTGTTTGGAAACTGTAGTACAGGAATGTTAGCCCCTCCTTTCGAATTTGAATTTATTAACTTGGTAGTAATCCCCACCTCCTAACACGCTATTTGTAATGCATGTATAGGCGGTTTCTCGGTCGCCAATCAAAATATTTTCATATTAGTGTCGAAGCGCTATAACAAAAAACCCTTTATTTCCGAAATATCTCAATGTGGTATTCCACTCAATTTTTTTTATTATTTTAAATAAAACTTTATTCAGTCTTGAAGCAATTCATAGTATTAAAAAATCTTAATTGTTCCTAGTTTAACAGTATTTTATTTTCGAGAAATCAGTGTAACGTCACATTTCCCCTATACTTGTCTTTCTCACACACACTGCTCTGAGTACGCTGCGAGAGAAAGATAACAATTGTATGACGTCAATTTTCCCTTTTAGGAAATGTGAAATATCTCGCAAAGTAATTATTTAAAAAATGTTTTCATTGTTTTAACTATTATTCATTGAGCCATACTTTATGTTAAAGTGAAATTTTTTCAATTTTTTTGTTGTGGTGGAATACCCTATTATACCATTTCATTTTTTACCTTTTTTAACATTTTCACGATGATGTCTGTATGTGTGTATGTGTGTGTGTATGTATGTGTGTGTGTATGTGTAGGGATTTTGTCTTCACTCTAACTCAAATTCTATCATTCAGAAAATTCTGAAACCTTGTATTTCCATCCCATTCTAATATGAATAGAAGCCATTAGATTTTGGTGTAAATCGGATAACCGGAAATGACACTTTACCTGAAGCTCATAATGGTTTTTCTTCAAAAAATACCATTAAATGCCATTTTTTCGCATTTTATGTCTTATGAAAATTAAAGATTATTGAATTTTCTACTGGAATACATTAATACTTTTTCTATATAATTTACACATAAATTTAAAAATAATTTTTTTTATTAGTCGCGAAGCCTAAGATAAACACCATAATTCGTTTGTTACACAGTTCATATTTCAAATGAATGTAACTGACAGTTAATGTCACTGTCAAAAAACTAATCACTTCAAATTAATAATAGTGACATTTTAAAAAGAAAATAGTAAATAAAGCAATAGTTTTCTGCAATGGAACAGTTTGCAGCGGTAGTAAATACGTAAGTATGTATTTAAATTAATAAAAATTCAATAGCGGGAGGTTTTGTGTTGGCCACATCAGATTTTTTTTTTATTAATATTCGTTATTCAGCATATACGAGTACATTCGAATTTTTTTACTATTTTCCTTTAATTCGATTGAGCCGTAATCCCCCATTGTACACAACTTGTATTTGAAGTATTTTTCTCTAAAATAATTAATAAACTATTGACAGCTCTAAAACACTGCTAGTCATCTCCTAGCTAATCACCCTTATAATTACTTGTTCATACTACCACCTATTGTTTTTACTATTAATTGTATTACTAAATGGTTTATGTTGAATTTAATTTATAAATTTACATTTAGAAATTCACAATTTTTTCCCTAGTTTATGTTCGATTTGAAAATAAACCGTATTACAGAATTCTGCGCTTCTATCGGCAGTTTTATTAATTGTAAAATTAGCGCCACGGTAACCAACTGTTTTTATCTTCTAAGTTTATGTTGGCAATAAAAATTCGAAATGAGACAAGTGACCACTGAAATACTCCAAAGTGTTACTTACCTAGAATTTCTCTGAGGCCAGCAGCTTGTGACACTAGCACTCCAATACACACCCCCAAAGGGCACATTACCCCTAAGCTACCCCTTAATTTTAACGGGGCTAATTCGGTCAAATACATTGGCACTATACATGTTATTAACCCTTAAACAAAATGACATAAAAGATCAGTCACCAATTCTTCACCGCTTGTTTTCTTGGTCATTTCACTAGGTGCAAACAATAATTGAAAATCCAGGCACTCAGACGTTGAACTCATTTGATACGAACAAAATTTCTGGGTAGAATAATTGAACAGCTTTCTTAACACACACAGAATTTTTGACAGTACGTGTTATGATGGTATTATGAAGTTCTTTTATGGCGAATTAGAATATTCTAGTGACAGAAACAATATAATAGATGAGGAAGAATGTAAAGGAGTAAATGATTTTTTTATGAAGGGAGATTTTTATGCTTACCAAGTTAAGATCAAATTGACAATTTTGTAGTTTCTGCAATGGTCTTATTACAAGAGTTCTTAAAATGGTTCAGAGTTTTTGAAAGGATTTAATGAAATAGGGATGTCATAAATAACTAAATAAAATCCATTAGTAACACGATTAGCTGTATAAAAACGCCTAAAATATTATTTTAGTCAAATGATTTCATTAACTAAAAAAATAAAAATCCCTTAACCTTAACAGTGATTTAAAAAAAAAACTACGCACAGTATAATTTTTGAAAGAAGTCCGATGAAGGCCATCTACGAATAGGGCTGTTGCAAGAATTTTTATATGACTTCTAAGTATTAAATTTGAAAAGATATTGTTCTTTACAGAGACTCAAATTTGAAAATATCACGAAATATCTTTTAGATATTTTACAATTAATTTTTGAAATTTGGATAAAATTTTGAATAAGTCACGTGATCTGAAACAGAATGTGACGTCAGAGTACATACATCTGCAGCGGTTCTAAGGTGTCAAATGTATTGTCAAAGTTGTCAAATAAGAATCACGACCAGAACTTTAAAGTAAAATATATTATCAATTTATATAATAAATTCAGTTTTTATATTTTATTTTACCTCAACTCTTCAACACCCCTTATTTCGGAAGCAGTAAAACAATCGTTCTGATATAAATTCAGCCATCATCCAGCTATCTACCTTCGGTTAATTGTCCGATTTAGCTTGTGTGTAATTTGAATTAGCCATTATTACTTTATTATTCATTTACAACTTTAGCCTACGTTTATTTATATAAATAATATGAATAAACGTAGGTGATGGAAAAACTATTTTCCTACAGGCTATTAATGATGTAATGTATGTGCTTCTACGTCACAGGAGTGGGGGGTAGTTTTTCAGGACGCCAATCTTTTATTTAATTATTTCCACAAATAACAACAAATTATTAAAATAAAAATTATTACTAAGAAAATCATTCCATAAACTTTTATTTAAAATAGTTTTTGAAAAATGTGAAACAGGCTCATTGTATCTATGAATTAAGATTTTGTGCTGTCAAATTTAGTAGTGTCTTTTACTTAGTTTTTATGAGGGTACATCATATACCTATTAACTAATATATTGCTAATGCTCGTACCTTTCCCATAAGAGCAGGTGAAAGAAACACTGTGAAATGGAAATATCATTTCTGCATAAGTCTATCTCTCACAAACACCCACCGGCAATTATGCGCATGCTCGGAAATCTTGACTACTACTGGCTAACGCTGACAGCGTCGCTGGCTGGGCTGCGTTCCAAAATCCTACTCTTAGAGTACAAAATTATTCAAAGTCGTTTCAAAACTAATAACCTTGCTCTCAGAGTTTACTCAACCTGTTCCAAAACAGCCAGAGTTTACTCCAAAGTGATGTTCTACTTACTCTACTAACGAGGAGGGTATAGAAATTACTCCACAATATTTTCAAACGTAGATACTCACGATTCTCAACATATGAAAGTAATTTGCCTTCTTGAGGAAGAAAACATGCTTTTGGTTGAAAATAAACATAAGTAAATACGTTGGCGTGTATTACGAGCATACTTTTATAATAAAAGCGCTTTTATGGAGCGTACTTTCACATTATATTGAGGAGAGTGCTCCATAAAAGTGCTTTTATTACGGGCTTGACATTAATGTTGTAATTATAAGTAGTTTTGTTAGTTTTTTAAAATTATTTTTAATTTAGTTTCAATTTTTTACTTCAACAAAACTATCATTCGTTCCAAAACACAACACATCATACTCTACGCCAAAACTCGGTATTCTTGGTTTTGGAACGCAGCCCTGGTGATGCAGCGAGCACATGGTTTGACTTTTGATTTCATTTCTGTTTGTAGTTGCAGTTCGAAAGCATTTGCTTTGTGTTTCATACAGTAATTTATTGTCACCTAAATAACTTAATCCTGACCAGATTGTATTCCTATTATTTTTACAGTACAACAAAGTAAATTATTTAATTCAAATTTAGCACTAGAATATGTCAATGTTTTTTATTATTACTAATATTTATATTCAAGAATTTACATACAAAATAAATAGTAGGTACATTGTTTAATTTCTCAAATTTAAATTTAAAATTTCTCGCGCTAGTCGTTAACAAACAGAACTCTGTGATTCGCAAAAAGTGATCACGATTTCCTCGTTAGCCAATAGTAGTCAAGGTTTCCAAGCATGCGCATAATTCGCGGTTGGGTGTTTGTGTGAGATAGACTTATGCAGAAATGATATTTCCATTTCACATTGTTTCCTTCAAGAAAAGCAAAGGATCCGCAATATATTAGTTAATAGGTATATGATTGAACCTTATGATTCCATTTTAAGTTTTGTTTTAATTTTTAGGTAAGTTGCATAAAAATTTCCCCTTGTTGTCCTGTTTAAAACCATGCCGTTCATTTCCCATTAATTCATTTATACCCACAACACCCTAAAATGGAGATTAGTGTCTATCATGGAAAAAACATACAATCATACTGTCTTAAAATATTTTTTTACCTGCAGCAAGACCAACTAATACTCTACCCAATATTAGTAACTCCACAGAATTCAGTGGTTCACAAACGTAGAAAAGAATTCCCCCACTTATATTTAACATCGTGCTGGTGATATAGGCTCCTTTTCGGCCTAACCTATCAGCTAGCCAAGAGCCCGTAAGAGATCCAGTAACTCCACCAATGAGAAAGACGGATACAATAGCCGACCATAGTATGTTCAATTGGGAAGCAGATAATGGGGCATTGTAACGGATAAATTGAGTTTCGTTGCAAAATTGACGAATTATCTAAAAAGAAGATTTAATGACGTTCATTTCTCATTTATTTCAATTTTTTGTAATTAGTTTTGCAAAGGAATTATACTGGCTCCTAAAAAATGGTACAAATGGTGCATACTTTACCTGATGTAAAACCCAATACAATACAATATTTTACCAAAATAAAGGAATAACGGGCCTATTTTGTAACTCAGTGGTTAATTTTTAATGACTGGTTAAATTTTATATCTAATAGATATTGATTTGACAACTAAAAATCCCATTTTTTGATATATATTAGCATAGTTGATTGGTTAATTTTTTTAACCAGTTGTTAAAAATAAACCACTGATTTACAGAATAGGCCCGTAAATATGCCTAAATTATGGTACATGTGGTACATAAATACTTTAGCTGGTGCAAATTCCAGAAATAATAATGGTACATAATAATATATCAAGGTAAAGGAAATAAATATAAGTAATTTTGAAATACTAGGTAGGAGCAACAAAACACGACTACACCTAAATTATGGTACATTATTATACATGAGTGGTGTAAATGCCAGAAATAATAATGGTACACAGGTATATCAAGTAAAGGAAATAAAT
Organism: Ophonus ardosiacus; assembly: GCA_943142095.1. Classification (NCBI taxonomy): domain Eukaryota; kingdom Metazoa; phylum Arthropoda; class Insecta; order Coleoptera; family Carabidae; genus Ophonus; species Ophonus ardosiacus. The sequence goes on from OW964839.1 coordinate 4,078,633, forward strand.
ATATTCAAATTTTGAAACACCTAAAAGGAACAACAAAAACCGGTAATATCTAAATTATAGTACAAATTAGGAATGACAAATTCCGAAAATTTTGGTACTTGAGTACCCGAAACAACTACCCAGATAGTACCCTTTACCCGTTAATTACCCGATACCCTTTAATTACCCGTTATCCTTTAAGTATATATACATAATTCGTTAATTTGTTAAATACCAGTTACCCTTATATTAGCAGTTTACTTTTTAATAAAATTTATTATTATTGTTTACATATATTTATTAAATAAAAAGTAGTACAAATAAATAATATATCTACTGTATCTCTCTATCTATAAAAAACTTTACATAAATTATATTAATTATGGTATGGTAATAAAAAAAACTCATCTTTTAGATACAATTTATCCGGCAGCCTAAAACTGTTCGGGTAATTAAAGGGTATCGGGTAATTAACGGGCAGCGGGTATATTTCGGGTAATCGGGTACGAAATTTTATACCCGGGTACATTATTATCGGGTAGGTTCCGAGTACCTAGGTACCCATCGTCATTCCTAGTACAAATGGTACACACATTAGTTGATACAAAAAAAAAAAAAAACATAATAAACAAATAAAAATCAGATTAGCTACTTATGTGTTTAGTTGCAATGAGACTTCAAGATGCCATATGCGAAAAAGATTTTGCAACGAACCCACTTGGTTTTTCTAATTCCGTTTAAATTCAACAAGTAAATTATAAATTAGAGCTTACCTTTTCATTAAATTTATATTAAATATATAATAAAGCCCAAAAACGAAAAAAACAATGTGTTTTGCCCAACCCTGATGTAAATGCCGACTATAATAATGGTATCTACTTTTGAAACCCCAAAAAGCAATAACAAAACAATATAAATCGAGACACCTAAATTATGGTACAAATGGTACATACCTCAGCTGGCGCGTTCATAACACCAATGTTGTACCCAACTGGTAGGGATCCCCCAAAAGTGGTACAAATACCAGCTACTACAAGCCAAAAAGTCCATCCTGATTTTGCCTGGACTTGAGGGCTGTGTTCTACCTACAAAAATTACTTTAAGACTTGTATTTATTTATCTTAATAATGATTTTTTTGACACCCGTAACTTTAGGTACGGGAGGTATAGGGATTGAGAACCGCCATATTGGATCAAGGGCTCAAAAAAGTTTTATTTTAAATAGTCACTGAAGTCCACAAAAATCGTCATTAAAAGTTCAGAAATCGGCACTAACTAATCCATTACACCACGATTTCATGCATATACATTGTTGCCAACCTTACGATTATTATTGTACATCACAAAAAATATATACAAGAACAAATTAAATAATTCCTATGAAGAAATTTGAGATAACACAATTTTAAGTATTCATTATGATAACTTCAATATACGGAGGTTAGCAACTTTGAACATAAGTTTATTTGTTTGACTGACAGCAACCAACAGATATTTCAAAATAACCTTATTCCTTTTATCACAAATTTTCCATTTTAAATAAAATTTAATATGTACCATTTTATCACTCATATGGTTTATTTTCCTCTGCCTTACGGCCTAGGCATTTAAATTCCTCATTCGTAATAAAAAGTAGAACTTTATTGCCTTGACACATACATATTTTTTGGAGTTTTTGTAATTTTCTCGAAAACAGTGGCTCGTATCAAAATTTTTCAAGAATACAAGATTAGCTCGTACAAAAAAAGGTTCTTACATTTTTACTTCTCGCTATTCTTGGTAAGGGAGGTATAGGGATCGTGCTAAAAATCGCATGTCGATATTTTGGTAAATGACTACGTTTTAAGATCCCTAGAATCCGATTTTAACCTTTAACAATTCTGAAACCTTGTATTTCCATTCTATTCTAATATGTAAAGAAACCATTAGATTTTGGTGTAAATGGCACTTTACTTGAAGCTCATAATGGTTTTTCATTAAAAAATACCATTAAATGTCATTTTTTCGCATTGTATATAATTATGAAAATTAAAGATTATTGAATTTTCTACAGGTATACATTAATACTTTTTCTGTATATTTTACAGTTAAATATTTTTTTTTTATATAAATCTCGAAGCCTATGTTTTAAAGACAAACGCAATTCCTTTGTTACACAGTTCATATTCAAATAACAAATGACATATATGTCACTGCAAAATAACTAATCATTTCAAATTAGCAATAGTGACATTTTAAAAAGAAAATATTAAATAAAGCAATAGTTATATGCAAAGGAATTTAATATAGTTTGCAACATTAGTAAATATGTAGGTACATATGTATTTAAATTAATAAAAATTAATAGCGGGAGGTATTGTGTTACCCACATCATATTTTTTACCTAGGATAAATTCTTACAAAGTTATGTTCGAAATAGTTAATCAGAATAATAATTTATGAAAGAAATTTAAATTAAAAAATGAACAATATTAGGTTTTTAATACTTAGTCTGATAGGTTTTGCTATTTATAACAGTTTACATTCGTCGTAACATCGAAAGAAGTAAATTATCGATGATTTTTAAATAATTTTTGTCAACGGTTTTCTACAAATTCATCCACCATTTTGACCCGGTTAAAGATACGATAACGCGGTTTGAAAATTTCAATTCACCACTAAATTCTCTATCATGTCATGTATTACACTTTATTTAACAAATTGAAAAATATACTATTACCCAGTAAGTCAAACGGAACACCATTTTTGCGCAAGGTTATTGCAAAACTAATTAAAAAATTCATTGATACGGCATGCATTGTATAATAATAAAAAACTCAGTAATATTTTACCTGGTACGTCATTCAATGTCAGAATAAATTGTTCTGTACTATAAATATAATATGTAGTGCGAATTAAGTACGAACTTGCGACACACTACTTAAATCGTAAATGTCGAAATGTTTAATGTTTTATGCAGACGAAATTCAAATTCATAAATAATGATAAGAATGTATTATCAATTGAAGTAAGACAGATAATTTTAATTCAAATAGAAAGATTTATATATTTTAATCATTTAATTAACATATTTAATTAAATATGAGATCGTGTGTTATATTAATATAGAAAATTCAATTATATTTTTATCACAAATTTAAATTAATTTTAGAAAATTGGAAAAATTTAAAAATAAACATTAAAAAATTTGTTGTGGCCAGCACAAGACCTCTCGCCTTTTCCATATTATGCTATATAAGTATTGTATTGCACTTCGCTTTCGAACCGTCGTTTTATAAAAAAATATTACAGAACTTTACCCAAATATTGTTTTTTATTGTATTTAACATGCCTTCTACACACATATAATTCTAATTATATCTATTTTTCATTGTATGAGGGAGTTTTTAAATGTCAGAGATTCTTCCAATTCATTAACCAGATTGGCGGTATTTCTGATTTTACCACAATTTTACCTATAATTTCAAATATTTAATTAATAAAACAATAAGAAATATTAAATGTACTTCCTAGAATGTCACTAAAACTGTTGATTTTTGACACTAACATGTGTCATTTACAAACTATGTTATAAACATTGGAATTTGTTAACTGGTTTCCTTAGTGCCTTGCCTTAGCCTCTGCGATTAGTTTACTCTATAAATTATAGTGTCTTATCTCTAAATCTATACAAATTATAATAAAAATTTTAAGTGTATTAGATGGAGAATTTTATGTTCTTCAATATTTAATAAAAAAAATTATATTTAGAAGAATTTTTCTAAGAAACTACTACTGTCGGTTGTTCAATTGTTACCAAAACCTTTTCAGCTCTTCCCAGGAATGTCAGATTGAGGAAACTGCAGTTTTAAGTCTTATAGTTTTTGAGGAATCGTCCCGCCAACATCCAGCCATACACACACACATCCACACACACACACACACACACACGCAGACATAATTTTAAAAATGTTATAATCGGATTGTAGGGACCTTAAATCGTGCTTATTCAATAAAATTTGGATATGCTAATTTTAGCATGAATCCAATACCTCTCTTAGCGAGAGGTAAAAAGATATTGGAATATAAAATAATAATGCCCGTATTCATAAACACTCGTAAAATTTTTAAACGGTTCGTTATAATATTTATCCAATAAAAACAATCGACATTGAAAAAAAATCAAAATTTTGTTTGTCAAGTTTGATTCTATTTTCAAAAATTATAACGAGCCGTTTTGAAACTTTACGAGTGTTTATGAATATGGGCATTAGTGTATGTATTTAAAATGGCCTAAATGTACGAAAAAAGAAAAACAGAAATCGTTTATAAATTAATTTTATTTATATTATAAACAAAAATGCGTATCATGTTTTATTAATTATAAAATAAATTACTATATCTAACAAAAATGCTATCTTATTACCATCTGCCACTTATTTTAACACTAAGCACCACAAAAAAGTCAAAAACTGCTGGTAGCACTGAACAAAATGCAAAAATTATCCAGAACCATCCACATTGCCAGGAATTGACTATGAAATATGTTAGGATCACTGTTGCAGAACAGTGACATAATATAGCTATAAAAACAGTAAAGGAAAATTCAAAATTATAATTGTTATTATGATAATTGCATGAGAAATTCACAGAAAGATTAAAAACAATTAATTATTGATATAATAGAAGTATTTTAAAGTCAACTTCAATAAAATCAAAATCTTAGTACAAAATCATATACAGGGTTAAGTAGAAAGGACGGACGTTTTTTAAAACGTCACAAAATGACGTCAATTCGATGGTAACATCTGCAACGAACTTCAGCGCCTAAATCTGCTTGTTTATACAGGGTGTCTCAGGACGAGCTTACGCTATCTATATTTTAAATACTATTTAATATAATTTAACGAAATTTGGTATCTAGGGGTTATCCAACATGCCTGTTTTAACTAAAATATTTTCAAGGCTGTAGCACTTCCGGTTTGACCGGAAATTGACCTCAACTTTCTTATTTTAAATGGAATACGCTATATTTTATTTTACCATTGAATGCAGCGGAAAATTTTACGTATGAAGCAATAAAAACATTTTACTCATGATCAACTACTTCTGGCGTTATTCAACTTTTTTTGATTTTTTGTCTGAAATCCGGCACATTTTCAAAACTCTGTATCTCGGGAACGAGATCGAATTCTTATAATCTGAAAAAAGCCTTTTATAAAGGAGATTTTAAGCTACATTATCCATAGAAGAATCTTTGATTATATATAAAAATGTGACGGGTACGTTACACCAAAATTACAGTTGACAAACTTCGAAAAAGACAATTTTTTTAAATGGAACCCCCCCTTTTTTATTACATAAATATGTTCTACGGCAAAAAATAAGGGTACTTTATGTAACATGTCCTTTGTTGAAAGTTGATAGAATTTCAGTAAATTAGAAAAACATGTAATCTGGGTATAATTATAAAAGTATTTATTCTATGGCTATTGTGGGGTGGAGCGCCATCATGCTGGTACCATATTAAATTCCTTTGATCCAACGGTAAATTATCTAAGAAATCAAGTAGATGAGTTTGTAAAAACATTGTTTTTCCATGGTTTACTTATCCGTATTAATAAAATAATTATACCCAGATTACATTTTTTCTAATTTACTGAAATTCTATCAACTTTCAACATAAGACATGTTACATAAAGTACCCTTATTTTTTGCCGTAGAACATATTTATGTAATAAAAAAGGGGGGGTTCCATTTAAAAAAATTGTCTTTTTCGAAGTTTGTCAACTGTAATTTTGGTGTAACGTACCCGTCACATTTTTATAAATAATCGAGGATTCTTCTATGGATAATGTAGCTTAAAGTCTCTTTTATAAAAGGCTTTTTTCAGATTATAAAAATTCAATCTCGTTCCCGAGATACAAAGTTTTGAAAATGTGCCGGATTTCAGACAAAAAATCAAAACAAGTTGAATAACGCCGGAAGTAGTTGATCATGAGTAAAATATTTTTATTGCTTCATATGTAAAATTTTCCGCTGCATTCAATGGTAAAATAAAATATAGCGTATTCCATTTAAAATAAGAAAGTTGAGGTCAATTTCCGGTCAAACCGGAAGTGCTACTGCTTTGAAAATATTTTAGTTAAAACGGGCATGTTGGATAACCCCTAGATACCAAATTTCGTTAAATTATATTAACTAGTATTTAAAATATAGATAGCGTAAGCTCGTCCTGAGACACTCTGTATATGATTTTAGTGGCAGCGTGTATTTCGGTGTTTGTCCTGTGTTTGTTTATGGTAAAAATAGGAGTAATAATTATAAAGTGGACGAAATATCAAACAAGAAATATACCCGCGCGTGTTAACTACTGGCAACATCTGTGTTTTTAAACGAAAATATTTACTTTGAAATGGGCAACAGATTATCAACTTGACGTCACAAATTTCAAGGACGTTTCTAGAACTGTAAAAATTCCAATTTTGTAACATTAAATTATGAATTAAAACTTTTTTTATTATATTTTTCTACTACATGAAGATGGAAACTATAGAAAAAAGTTATTATTTTGCATTAATTCCATATCACCGGAATACCCCATTCTGTATAAGTGTTTACTAGTAAAGCATCTTTGTAATTATCTATATGAAGATAATATGGTATATGTTACAGAATGCAATGTAATCAAACAATAATTAATTTTATCAGTCAGTGTTAATGTTAAGGATAAATAGACATAAATCACATTAATTAGACAAGGTCAAGTTCAAACCCATTTAAATAAACATATTCATAATTTTATTATACTGCATTACAAATAAGAAATCAACGATAATCAAACAAAAAGAAAATAAATATAACAACAAAACGAACGTAAAATAAACAATGACATGTTAAAGGATACATAGCAGATCTGATGTAGAATGAAACATGGTAACACCAGATAAAAATGTGATTAGTTCAAAAGCTATTAAGCCTAGTGTTATACTTAAGCCCACAAGCAGCCTAAAATGATAATATATGAATAAATAGTAGTTATTAACGTCATTAGGCCGATATGAGGCAAATAACGGACGCGGCTGAGTTTTATAATCAGTCGAGTTCGTTGTTTGCATATCGGCCGTGTGGCGTTCAAGATTTTTCGTAATAACAAAACATAAACATTTAGGAACAATAAAATTCTTCTAACACATCACTCAATAAGTTCGTAGGATGACTAATAAAACAACAACTTTTAGGCAAAATTCGACTTCAATCATCAACATAGTTTCCTTCAAGATCGATACATTCATTCCAACGCTTCTCTAAAATTTCGATGCCTTTTTTATAGAACGATTTATCTTTGGCCTCAATATACCCTTCAGTTTCGGCAATCACTTCTTCATTGGAGCTAAATATCTTTACTGCTGACTGCCGATTTGACTCTGGAGTGAAGTGATGGATCCACGTTTCATCCATTGTCACCGCATGAAAAAATTATTTTTATTGCGCTGAAACAGCTCTAAACAGCGCTCTGAATCGTCAACGCGTTGTTGTTTTTGATCGACTCTGAGAAAACGCGGTACCCATTTCGAACAGATCTTTTTCATGCTCAAATGTTCACACAAAATGGTAAATACACTGCCTTCTGATATCTTTATGGTGTCAGCTATCTCACGCAACTTCAATTTACGATCGGCCAAAATCATTTTGTGCACTTTTTTATCTTTTCTGGAACAACTGCCGAATCTGGGCGACCAGAGCGTTCAGCATCATCGGTGTTTGTACGGCCGCGTTTAAAATCAACAAACCACTTCTCTACCATTTGTCTCGATGGAGCATAGTCCGAAAAACACTTATCAAGCCATTGCTTTACTTGAACGGTATTTTTTTCCCATTAAAAAGCAATGTTTTATCAACACAAGAAATTCAGATTTTTCCATTATATTGAAAATTACAAAAGTAGCGTCACGAAAACTGTAACTTGTGAACTAAACGTCTGATTATCATAAAATTTTGAAAGTTATCGTTTGAACGTTAGTACTTCCTAAAAATCGTATGGATTTGTCAATAATGACAGTATCTATATGTCATCCTACGAACTTATTGAGTGACGGATTTGAGCCCGTGTGACTTTTTTCTGTGGGGATATGTCAAAGCTGTAGCTTGAAGCTCTGAAGGAGGCGATTGAGGACGTCATCGCTGGAATTTTGCAAGATATACTGGGAAGAGTGGCCGAAAACTTCTTTGAAAGGCTCAATATGTGCATTGCACGCACTTGGACGATATCATTTTCCAAACATCGTGAAAATAAAACGGCATTAAATGTACTTTTGAGCAATAAAAATCTTTTTTATGTATCTTGAACCGTTTTCTTACAATTAACCGTTCAAATCAGGGAGATCATTCTGCCCCACCCTGTATATATTATATATTTCGCTATTTTAATAATAAAATTTAATTTACTATTCCTTATTTTGAAAATACAACTGCAAAATACATTTGTGGTTTGTTGTAGTATAAATTTATTTATCAATACGATGTGTTAACTGTTATTTTATGACGTACTACCATCATCAACACATGTTAATGTGTGACTTAAAATATTATTGTTTGGTAACATATTAAAAGAAAATAAATAATCTGTAACTGATTAATAATGCATCTGTTGTACATAGTAAGCTTTTGTCTGTTAATCTTTGGGAAAAGTTTGAATGTATGAAACGAGTAGAAAAACGACTCTACGACCATTTTTTTTTTGATAATTTTTGATGTTTATCTTTAAAAAAGAGCTTACAATAATTTTACAGTTCTGTAAGATGTCAGATCTTATTGAAAACAAAAGGTACAAAATAAAGAATTTATTGTAGTTGCCGTCATTTGCTAATAGTGTATTCCAAAACCGAACCACGCTAACCGCGGTTACTTTTTCAGTAACTTTTTATATTTTCGGAACGCGGTTACTGAAAACTGGTAACTTTTCTGTAACCACGCTAACCGCGCTAAATCGGCGGTTATGATGTGGTTACATTTTGGCGTAGGGCAGATGAGCAGTAGTAGTTTCAACAACTATTTTAAATTTGTCAAGTTGAGGTTAACTGTTAAGCTGGTCCATTTCTCCAGTGCGGTATCGAACCGTGGTTAAACCGTAACCATTTTCAGTGGTTACCGTGGTTTAATTTCGGAATACACTATTGCCCGATAGTATAAACATAGTTCAATTATTGAACTTAGTTTAATTAATATTGAAGGTTCAAATAAAATTTCTATAGTATAAAATAAAATCAGCTTTTGACTTAGTTTAAAATTTGAGCGGCCGATTTCATCCGTTCAAATTGAGTTTAAATAATAACTGACGTTTTCACATACTAAATAACATTTAGAATTATAAGTGTCTACGTTGTTAATAATTACTTACGAAAGTTTATTGATTATAATGAATATTTTTGTAAGTTTTGTGCTTTAGCATATATTTTATAATTCATTTAAATTTTACGAGTATGCTGTTTTAAATTCTAGATTAAAAATATTGATGTACGATTCAAGTTCTGATAGTGACGACGAGAATATAATGAATGTATATATAATGAATACACGCCCTCGAATATTTCGGAAAAGGAGAAATCCTTTCGAAATATACAACGATATTGAATTTAATTTGCGGATTCGTTTTGAAAAATGATATCAATATTATGTAATTTGAAACAGAAATTAAATGTCATCTGCTAAATTTTTTTTTCGCTCTTTTTTTAACATTTACATAACAGCTTTTAAGTTGTTCCAAAGTTCTTACACATTTTCAGTTGTACGAATTAAATTTAGTTGTAATTTCAACCCATGATTTCATTTTCAAATTATTTGTTGCTGAGTCAGTTCTTTTATTTTCAATAATGTTTAAATATTCTTGCATTATTTCCATCAATGAGTGTTTTTCTTTTTCGTCGAAATTCTTAGATCTCTGCCTTTTGTTCATTTTATATTCATAAATTGACAGGTCCGCGAACATTCATTCATAAAAATTGACAAATAGAACGACATGAAGTGAGTTGTATGAAATATTACCGACTGAGTAAGAGATAATCTACGTTCAGTTGATCCCAGTTCATTTTAATGTTATACTATCCAAATAAAATTAACTTCAGTTCACTAAATAAACTTCGTTTGCTTAACTGTAGTTCAACACATTTTTAACTGACCTTTATACTATCGGCCATTAAAGTGTTCTTCACGGGCTCAGAAAGCTGTCGTGGAGAGTGTACCACTAACTTGTAATTTCACACATTGACAGTTAACTTGTTATTTGTCATGTTAATTCCAGAAAGTTATGTGTACATCACATTGTAGAGACGATGAGTGCAGCGATAGAATCTTGGCCTACTAATCGTCTCATCAATATGAGGATTGGTCACACTTTTTATATTTATTCACCGTGACGGCGAGTATAGTTAGTACAGAAAAAAATATTTGAAGTTACTGATTACAACAATAAACAATTTAATAAAAAAATAGGTCTTGCAGTTCAAAATTTAATAACATGTTTCGACATTTTTATTTACTGTCTAATAGTAAGCTTGTCAACATCCATCCCATTATTTGTAGTATCAATAGCCATATTTATTAACAAACTACAGTTCATGATTTCAAAATAGATGAATAATACGTGCTAATAAACAGTTTTCATATAAAGTTTTACGTACTGAGTTTGCTGTGACTTCAATATTTCTTCTTTCACTTCCAAATCTGAACAGTTGATCACTTTCCTCTGGCACTCCCATATTAAGGAGACAGCTATAATCAAATGGCCTATAAGACTTAAAAACCTACTTGGAATCAACCCACTAAGATTATACATAATTATTCCTGAAAAAGTAATCATAAATGTATAAATGAATTATTTATTTGTTGTTCACTTACTTTAATCTTGCATTATCATCAAATGATGATTACGTAAACAACAAATAAGGCACTTTTTCTAAATTTGATTAAATGCTATTTATTCTGTATTTGTCATGTCATTTTAGACAAAATTTAATGTGCATGTACGCAAACAATGAAATGAAAAGTACAGTTTGTGACCACCAGAGTTCTAAGTTTCAATGCCCCAGGAAATACAGTGGCGTATGACAGAAGGATTTTAAAAGCTAATAAAGAAAGCAAATATATGTAGTAGATTAGTCTTGTCTACTTTTAAAATAATATTTAATAAAGAAATTTTCCTTCATACAGTTTAAATAAATTTTGCAATATTCATTATAATTATTTAATAGGTTTATTGATTTGTGATATTCAAGGACACAGCATATTCATGTGCGAATTATATTTGGGATATTTTATATTTTCATTGTTGTAATCAAATTTTCTTTGTTATAATTAAGCATTTCTTTGTTGTAATCAATACGTTTAGAATAAATTAATAATATATTCTTGAGATAATTTTCAATAAAAAATGCCATATGAACACATATGTATGAAATTTACTTATTTATTTAATATATCCATTTAGCCAGCAAAATAAAGATCAATATAAGTGTACTTCACCAGCGATTTCGCGAGTGAATTCTATTTCGAGTTGATAATTTAATTAAGTCTTTTTTAACACGAGAAAAGTTTGAAAAACTACAATTTTTTAACGCAAACGCGTGAAATAACGAAACGTTACGACAGTTTTTTCCACGCTTTTATTGCAGAGGTAAAAAAAATTGAATCAAGTAAAAAGTGTCTTATTTCACTCATAGGATTTGACTTTCCTATTCGTGAAATAAGACTGTACTTTTTGCACTTGTTGCATAAATTACTATTTATCGTAATTATTATTTAAACACAATTTCAAAATCCCAGTAGTATGTGGGTTGTTATAGAGTTTGTTTGTATTTCAATAAAAATTAATATATTTTATTTACTTTTGCTGTTAAAGAATTATTTTATCTACCTTTTCGGTTAAAGTGCTACTTTATCCATACTTTAAAATCTGCTATAGAAAAAAAAAATCTTGCCTTTTGACATTAAAAAAGTGCAATTTTTTTGACGGCTAACAGTCTGTAAAATATCACTCTTACTGCCTGTTGTTGCTGTTTACATAGCAATTTTTCAACAAACGAATAGCATTATTTTAATGGCCATACCTTCAAAATAAGTATTAAAAATAATCACTAACAGCCCGATTCACAAAAAAGTTTATGCTAATCCTCATTTTTGGATTAGTGAATTCTACTCTAATTTTGACAGTTTATAACTTAAAATGTAGTCTAATCTATTCCTAATATCTACCTTTTTTAAATACCGGAATAGAATAGAATTCACTAATCCAAAAATAAAGATTAGCTTAAACCTTTTTGTGAATCGGGCTGTTAATTAATAGTGATTCTAAAATCGGGTTATATACGGCACTAAACACAGATTTACAGCTTCGACAGCATTTATTGCCTCAGTAATGAAACTGGAGCCTCTGCTGTAAATCTTTTATTTTAGTGCTCAGTTAAACAAATAACTATATTTGATTTAAAAATTTAAACAATTTTTTTTTTGATAACTTGAAAAAACGGCCTTTCTGTAATTATATTAGGGGAATTGGAACCTAGATCTTTATTCTCTGTAGATTTAAAATTTAACAATCATACTACAAACATTTCTCTACATACATGGGGACAGAACTTATCACAAGAAAGCGTAAACACAGAATGAATGATGCGATGGAAAATGTATCACGATTTTAGCAACTCAATACAAAAAATGGTGGGGAGGATCTTGGGAGTACTGTTGCACCAAATTGCTCAATATCAGAAATCCTTGCGCACGAAAGCCACACGAAAGCTCAAATCCAAAAAATACTAGAAGTCGAACCGATATAGTTGGAAACTATAATACTTATACATAATTCAATTGTTGCCTTCTTCCATATTAGCTCGTATGAATGTGTATGCATTCTTTTTATGTATGCTATATAATATTTGTAACCAAAGATCTAAGAGATATATCATTGCCTTTATAATTAATTTTACAATTCCTGCTATATTTACCGACTTCGAGTATTTTTTGGATGAGAGCTTTCTTGCGCGTAGAATTCTTGTTTTTGGCGATTTGGTGTGAACAGAACCCCCACTATTTTCTGGTGCGTAGGACTATTGATTATATTACGTAAACGTAGTTTGGTAGTGGTAGTATACTACGTAGTAGGAAGTATTACGCATAATCAATGATTACGCCTTATATTTTTGCGTTTCCTGGTTCATCATATACATACATTCGATTCCTATTTACATATTCATCACTTTTAAATATGAATAATAAAAATCTGATGTGGCTAGTACATTACCTTCTGTGTCATTTCGATATATTTTGTACAAATCCCATACCAAAAGTTCCTTGGAAATGATTCTATATATCCAGTAAAATTATAATACGAATATATACAGGGAATTTATTTTAACATGCAACATATGGTCAATCACTTCCATGGTTACTCACTATATTGTCAAAAAATGACAGCAATGTAATATTTGTCCATTTTAAAATGCAACATACAAAATTTGTAGTTTAATAATTCTCAAAACTAATTTCCAATAAATTAGCCTACATACGATTAACAAAAAATCAAAACATGAATGTTGCACATTTTAACAAACTTTAGCTTACAAAAATTTATAACTTTCATGTAATAAATGTTAAAAAATACCCCCATTCACAGTGAGGCAATATTCTAGTCGGTCGTAATAAGAATTGACACCATTTGTGATGTGTTCTGGAAGTATCTCCTGTGCTGCAATAATATTTATAATGTGGCATTTTAAAATGGACAAATATTACATTGCTGTCATTTTTTGACAATAGTGAGTAACCATGGAAGTGATGAACCATAATGTTGTATTTTAAAATAAATTCTCTGTACTATTTTCTACGAAATCCATACCGAAAGTTCCTTGGAAAAGATTCTATAAATCCAATAAAATTATAACAAGAACATACACTATGTAAATTGCATTTGACACTGAATTTGTCAATTAGAATTATTTGGATATATCAGCTGTTTCCTTAATTATAGCAAAGCTGACTGATTTATGGAAGTGAATCTCTTTATAATTCTTTAACTCTATATGTATTGAATATGAAGAAAAATGTATAATCAAACACTTTTTGATTATACATTAGAAATAAAAAACTATAAAAATTACTGCAATTTTTAATAATAATCGGCGAATTGTCCAATCTTGATAAATAATAGAAATTTACTTATAAATTTCAGTTATTTTTATACTGCTAAATATTTATGTTTAAATAGAAATATAATTTAAAGTTACGTTATAATGTGAAAATATCTTTACTTTAAATAAAAAAATGAAAACTTCCTCCATTTTATTAGAAATAATACTATTTAAGTCAGATAAACAAATTTAAATAATAGTGCAACTAATATGGATTAGGGCTCGTATATCTATTTTTCAGAGTATGAGGAAGTTCCTAAATGTCAGAGATTCTTCCAATTCACAAGATTGGCGCTATTTCTTATGGATATATGCATTTTACCTATAATTTTAAAAAGCTTTCAGAATGTCACTAAGACTGTTGATTTTTGAATCATAATTTTTAGAATTGTTGTATTGGAGTTATCGTAGAAGAAAAATTTGTCACACACACACACAGATATCGTAAAACTAGTAAAATCGTACTCTAGGGACCCTAAACCGTGCTTATTCATTAAAAATCCACCACCGATTTGTTTGACCAAAGACAATACCTTCCTTACACCATTTTTTTTTTATAATTTCATCTGAAAATATTAGGAAAACTAAGACTATTGATGAAAATCCGGTGAAAAAATTCCTATTAATGAGCGAGTTATGGTCTCCCGAATTTTGAAAAGATTGACGTGACGTCACATAAAAACTGTGGAAACTGTAGTACAGGAATGTTTCGAATTTGAATTTCTTAACTTCCATTGGTAGTAATTCCACCTCCTAACACGCTATTTGTAATGATATATTGGCGGTTTCTCGATCGCCAATCAAAATATTTTCATATTAGTGTCGAAGCGTTATAACAAAAAACCCTTTATTTTCGAAATATCTCAATTATACCATTTCATTTTTATTATTAATATTCGTTACTCATCCTATACATTCGTATTTTTTTACTATTTTCCTTTAATTCGATTGAGCCGTAATGCCCCATTAGAAAATAGTCTATTTATTTATTCCAGTAATCTGTTACTATGTTATAATAAATATAGCAGACACTATGTATAATTTTGCAATAAATGTCTAATAAATTTCATTATTTACAATTTACATTTCTGGTATTACAGAACTATAAATATAAAGAAAGCAAATATAATAATATTACTTAATTCGTAACGGTATTATCAAAGTTAAACAATGTATATCTCTATTTATGATGCAGATTGCAGATAAAAAAAAAATGGAGTTAATTTTATACAATCTGTGACATTGACCTTTCGCCTTTGTATTTAATTTTTTGTATTTAGTTCTCCTAGCAGGAGGTCTTTTTTTATTCTTCTGCATTGTAGCATAAAGTCGTAAAGATAAGAGAATTGAAAGGGTTTGAACATCTGTTTTCTATCAATAGAAATACAAACCTTTATTTTATATTTTACTTCCTGTACATTACAAAATGTCTATAAATACTTTAACAAGGATATATTCTTCATTGTTAAAAGAATAATAAATTTAAATAATCATGTATTTATACTAGAGTTATGTATTGCATTTTTCAGTGGCGTAACTAGAACTTTACGGCCCTAAACAAAATTTTTTTGGGCCTTCCTGATTACAATAATGCCCGCGTTGGAATAAAACTCAGTTTTTTGTATGATTGGTCATTTTCTTTATTGTAATCAAACTCTTTTTATTGTAATCAAGCATTTCTTTGTTGTAATCAAGTCTTAAAATAATGTTAAGCGAATAATAATAATAATAATAATAATAATAATAATAATAATGAATTAATGATTTTTTTAAATTGCCAAAGCTATCAAATTAATTTCTAAGATATTTTTTTAGCGGATTAATCATCTGCAAAAGTTGAGGCGAGTCAGACTTTTGATTTTGACCCGGCCCGAAAATTCGAGTTTTTCGGGCTGGCCCAAAAAATCTTGTAGTTCAATCAAATGCACAGTTTCCTTAATATTTTAATGAAAATGGATGAAGTTAAAAACGATAAAAATGATTTAATAATATTATACTTCACATATTAATAAATAAAAATGTTATTTCACTTCAAGAATTCAAGGTTATTCGCTAAAGCATAATATGGCTATTGTGATGTTATTATTACTATTGTTACTACTCGTATACTTATAACTAAAGAAAAACCCCTTAACCTTAACAATAAATTTAAAAACTAAATACGTATTTCGAGAACTAAGTTCTCATCATCAGTAGAAACTACAACGTAAAAACAGAGAAGTTAAGATTACTCAGTATGTAAACCATACCAGAGGTCAAAACAGCTCTGAGGAATTAGGGAGAGAACACGGGTTATATAGGGACAGGAGTCATGGGTGAATGGATACCTAATTGGGTAACTAAGATTAAACAGAGTAACTGTCTTATATTAACTCATATAATTTAGAATTTGGGATTGGACCTAGGTCCGCGTTCATCAATTTATCTTTAAATTTATGTATTATCAAACTCTCATGTGCGTCTAAATATCTATTATTATCAACTTGTTTCAATAATTTTATATTAGAACTGTCAATTTTATGATTATTAATAAACATATGTTGTGCTACGCTAGATTTATCAGTATACTTAAATAAGTGATTTTTGTTCCTGCCAGAATAATTTCTTGTCTCATTTTTGAGCAGAGACAAAGTTAGATAAAAAAATCCTTATGTAAATGATATTTTTCTTCAAACGTCATAAAAATGGCATCTTTTGTGACTTGATTCACAAGGCAGAAGTTTCATTTCAACGCCGCCGGAATAGAAATAACTTAATAAAATGAGCGAATAAGAAGTAACTTGTAAAATAGAAACCTGTCATATCGCCTCAAGTTACCCAAGATAACCTACAAATTAAAATATAAACAGTTTATATTTAACGAAATAACATATGATAAAATAGCAGACGAATAATTAGAATTAAAGTGATATGAAAAGTTCATATTGTTTTTCAGCGGTTCCTCGACATATCACATCCCTCCTTGAGCAATATTGTTGTACTTCCATTCAATTGAACAACTTCAAGGGCCGTACATGGCAATACTTCAAATTCTGATATAATTGCACATAAGGAGAATATAAAATTGCATAGTTTTTATTTAAACGTCAAAACGTGAAAATTTTCACTTGAATGTTTGTAACAAAAAGTGAACAAATACGAAAGTATCCATAGCAACAGAGCAATTGAAATCAGTAAACGTCCTTCACGTAAAATATTTACAATTATTGTAACGTCAAGTTGTAATTAATTTATTTAAATACGTATGTTTGAAGAAAAAATATAATGTGTCATTCGGAGTAAAAGTGTCATTGTGTGCCTCGCATGTAATTGTCCGACTCGCTACTATTTTTTGTATAAGTTTTGTGAAAAAGTTATTTCTGTTTCCGAACGCCTTTGGTAAAATACTCGTAGATCTATAATAGCAAACTTACACTAGGAAGTGTCTCTTTTATTAACTTATGTTGAACATTATAAGAATGTAGAGGTGTTTAAGTTTGACAAGAAAAAAGTTAAACATTTCGCCTCACATAAAAATCAAAATTGGGAATGCCAGATGCCCTCAATTTCGAGCTTTGGCCCGGCCCGAATGTATCCCTATTCTCATGTACTCGAAGTAGGTGTGTAGTTTTTATTTTCATTTAATTTTATTATAAATTACTTAAAATATGTGTTGACTACAATATTTTTATTTACTTACCTATTGTTGTAAGTAATCCTGAAATGTGAAATGAAACCCAACGACAAAAACATGGAATAAGAAAAGAACAAAATAAAAATAATAAAAAGAAATTCTCAGTCGAGTGATAGCATTCGTTTATTCAATAAACATTTTAGCAATTACATCACAATGCTTTATTTAAACTTAACATCAAAAAAAATATAACAATCTGAATGTGAATCTTCCCATTTAAACTTACGATTATTAAAGTCTACTGCGTCAACTAAATATGCTTCAAAATTAATCAAAATTAGCAAGAAAAAGTGATTTATTTAACTCTAAAACCGAAATGAAAATATATTCTGATTATAAATCGAAAAGAAAATTATTCTGATTATGATACTGATTACTGTAAAGACTGGCAGTTATAATTATTTTCCTGAATATACCATTGATGTAGCGAACAGCACTTGCTGCTTCTTCTTTTTCTTCTTCTTGCCGTTTGAAGACGGCTCGCCTAAACAACCAAAAAATCGTGAAAAATACTCTACAAATAAATTTTTTCTACAGTCACTATAGAAAGTAGCCATTTGCGCTCTCTTTTGTCAACGCGGAATGTCACTTTGCCGCTCATGCGCGACAAAGTAGTAAAAACGCTCGCTGTCCAAATTTCTAAGTATACAATGTTGAGAAATGTCACTTGTCTACATTCTTAATAAAAATGTTTAGTTAGGAACTAATGGCACTGTAATTACACATTTATCACGTTCACAGGTCAATTTGACATATGTTCTGTCGGTATTTAACATAACCTAACAAAATGCCACACTGCTGTGAAAATGAAATAGGGCATTCATTTACAAAAACAAAAGTATAAAATGCTTATATTAGATTGAATAAAAACTCAAGAAGAATGGAAAATAACGATAAAATAAAATTAAATATAAAATAAATTGTGTGAACAGTTATGTTTAGTAATAGGAATGATTGTACACAGATGGCGGTAGGATAGTTGCGAGTTGTACTGACATCTGATCTCTAGTTAACTATTTATTTTGATTACAATAAAGTTATTAGTTATTTCGTTACTTAAATAATTGCGAGAAGTCAGTCAATGCACATACATGTCTATATAATCACAAATTCCTTGAAATATTTGTTAATTTTTTCAGTGTGACAGGCGTGACAACTAACCACACATTTTGCTACAAAAACTCATCAAATCATCACAAATCCTTGCTTCCACGCTCTAATTTTGGTTTTTTTTTATGGAATAGATGGCTAATGTAACGATATAATCATTTAAAAGCCTTTTTAAGTTTAAACCGTATCTTTTGTATTAGCCAATCGTTATTTATTGAGCAGTACTGTAAGTATAAAGTACACATTTTATTATTTTTTATGGTGGAGGACCCCATTGTGGCGACTGTAGAAAAAATCTTGTGTGTGTTTCGAGCGCAAATGGACATTGTCGATTTCGAGAGAATGCCGCGCGACTCAATCGACAATGTCGCATTTTGTGCTCTTAATACACAAATAGCTATTTTTTTCTTACCATCTTCCTTTTGAATGCTGGCCTTTTCCAAGGCCATAGCGATGACGTCACTAAAACTCTGATTGCACCTCTGAATCGGCATATATCCTTCCGGTTCCGGTTCGCTGTCGCTTTGGTTACCCGGTTTTCGGTTTCGGATAACCGGCGCGGTGGATGAACGAGAAATGTTGATCATCTTTGGAACTGGAGTTGATGGTGATAGTTCAGGCCAAGATGGTGGTTTAGATTTCCCCGTAGCTAACATCTGAGAAAGAAAATTTAATTGGAAAATATGTCAAAAGAATCAAAATTCATGTATCTCGTGCACTGATTCCAAATAATGAAAACGCAGGTCGATATCTCTTTTAGTTTAGTTTGGAGATATTCAGTCTCAAATATTTTCTCAAAATTACCCATTTCTGGGCTAGATCTCAACCTAGTTTTGAATTATTGCCCCAAAAGTCAATAAACCCCACATATTCAGATAAAACTTTAAAATTTTCAAAAAAATCTAATTTATATGTATTTAACCATAGCAACCTTGATTTCTATGCTTTGCCTTTAGAGGCGCTAGTGCAAATTGTAATTTTGTAAGTGTCTATTATCTTTTAAGACTTTAATTTCTAAAAATTCACTCAGTTCAAATGCTCTAAATATGCGTACACTTACGTAACATTGTCTTTACAATCGAATAATATTACTAGCAAGTTTATGTCTCTATCCATTTTTAAATTAAAGTCCCAACACTCAATATACCCCAAATTTAGATAAAAACTTCAAAATTTTTAAAAATCTAATTTGTATGTATCTAGATACTTTTCAATGCGCTGATTCCAAATTTTGAAACCGCAGGTCGATATCTCTTTTCGTTCTCGAGATATTTAGATTCAAAGTTTTCCTCAAAACTGCCCATTTTAGGGTAGTAACCCAAAAAAGGGTCGAGATATGAATTTGGCGACACAACCATTCGATTCTACGGGCAAAATTACATAAGTGTACCAATTTTCATAATTTTTGTCCAACCGGTTCATTTTTTATGAATAAAAGTTTGAAAACCCCTGAAAATGGCCAAAATCTGAAATAATCGTAAGGGGTACCCCTTAGGATTTTTGCGATTTTTGGCCATTTTCAGTTATTTTGCTTTAGAGACTGTATGCGGTGTTCAAAAATTATGAAAATTGGTATACTTATGTATTTTTGCCCGTAAAATCGAATGGTGTTGTCGCCAAATTCATATCTCGACCCATTTTTGGGTTACTACCCAAAAAATGGGCAGTTTTGAGCAAAACTTTGAATCTAAATATCTCGAGAACGAAAAGAGATATCGACCTGCGGTTTCAAAATTTGGAATCAGCGCATTGAGAAGTATCTAGAGACATAAACATTAGATTTTTGTAAATTTTGAAGTTTTTATCTAAATATGGGCTATATTGACTTTTGGGGCAATAATTCAAAAGTAGGTAGAGGTATAAACTTGGTACTAACATTATTTGATTGTAACGGATTATTTTATAAATTTATGAGTCTCTATCTTTAAATATATAGAAGATATAATAAAAATGTTCAATGTATTGGATAGAGAATCCTAAATTTAGAAGATTTTTTTAAGAAACTACTACTTCCTGTTGTCCAATTACCAAAACCTTTTCAGCTCTTCCCATTAATGTCAGATTAAGGAATACGTAGTTAAAACATCCAGACATACACACACACACAGACATCATTGTAAAAATGTTAAAATCGGACTCGAGAGACTTTGAAACGTACTTATACAATAAAATCTAGATCTGGAATGAGGTAAAAGAAACAGAATTACGAATAGATGAAAGAATA
Organism: Ophonus ardosiacus; assembly: GCA_943142095.1. Taxonomy (NCBI): domain Eukaryota; kingdom Metazoa; phylum Arthropoda; class Insecta; order Coleoptera; family Carabidae; genus Ophonus; species Ophonus ardosiacus. The sequence continues at coordinate 4,099,778 of OW964839.1, forward strand.
ATTTGTTGTTAGCCATTTTGTTGGTTATGCAAAAATAAAAGACCTACGTTCGATCCTTGGAGAACGCCAGAAGAGTCAATAAAGGAATTAAAAACGTCTTTTCTTACCTTTGCAAAAGAAGGTCCGCTGTTTTCTTCTGCACTAGCTAAGGTCTCTATAGGGCACCGTTCGCTTCCGAAGGACCCTAAGGATCCTACAGGGCTCTCCAAAGGTGGATCATCCCCTCCACAAAATTGCGGAAACGCGTGAAGACTTTCAATATGCATATTGACTTCCGGGAGCTTTCCCAAACGTCGGTTTTCTTCTTCCAAAATTCGTTTTTCGCGCCTTTTTTCGTCACGTTGACGACGGTTTCGGCGTTTTTTCCGCGTTTCTATTTGTTCTGGAAGAGAAAGAATAGTTATTTATATACCAAGTGCGGGAATGGTTACTTTTAGTGTACCTTGGAACATATCCATAGTATCTTTGTTGATTATCGGTGTTTTCATTTGGATTTCAGCAACTTCAAATTGGCAAGTGACCGGCAAATGTTGGAGATACCTGAGACGTTTTCTGAGGTCTTCTGTCATTGACCCCCCTTCTTTTTCTAAAATTCTGCCCCTGATTGTTGTGGGACATTGCTCTAGAGAGCCGTAAGTGTGCTCTAACATTCGGATATTTAGAGCGTGCAAATAGATATGTTGACCGTCCGAAGCTGTAGATAAAATAGTTATTTGTTTCATCAATACAAAAAATGCATGGCTTTACGACGAGTAAGACAATTTAATATACCTTTCAACTTCAAATTCAGACAACAATTTTAAATTGAGATATCGTTTGCAAAGGCTAGAAAATATTATACGGGAGAATACGAGGTCCGACCTTCCTTCATATCTTCGCGCCTGACAATTTTAGCGCCCTCTGCCGGGTACAAGTGTCAACTGTAAAGCTTCACGAATTCTCTAGATGCTGCAGTTTTGGTCTTAGTTTACGTGCAGTATGCGTTTGTTTACAAAGTGTTTTTTACGTTTGTCGCATTTGCTATTGTAAAAAATGACGGAAAGATCGGAACAACAAATTTGCATTAAATTTTGCTTAAAACTCGAAAAGAGTTGTGCGGAGACCATTGAAATGATGAAGACGGCATTTGGGGACGAGTGTATGAGGAAAACACGAATAAAAGACTGGTATAAATGGTTCAAAGATGGCCGTACATTTGTTGATAGTAAACCACGTTCTGGGCGGACAAATATCGAACGTGTGCAACTTGTGATCAATGAAGATCGTCGATTGACTGTGCGAGAACTAGAATATGATCTGGGAATACCGAAAACTAGTGTTTGGAAGATTTTAACTGAAAATTTGCAAATGGTTCGTCTGTGTGCGAAATTCATTCCGAAATTGCTAACGGTGGAGCAGAAAAACCTTCGCCTTTTGCTTAAAACTCGAAAAGAATTGTGTGGAGACCATCGAAATGATGAAGACGGCATTTGTGGACGAGTGTATGAGCAAAACACAAATAAAAGACTGGTATAAACGGTTCAAAGATGGCCGCACATCTGTTGATAGTAAACCACGTTCTAGGCGGCCTTCGACGACAAAAACACCGGATAATATCGAACGTGTGCAACTTGTGATCAATGAAGATCGTCGATTGACTGTGCGAGAACTAGAATATGATCTGGGAATACCGAAAACTAGTGTTTGGAAGATTTTAACTGAAAATTTGCAAATGGTTCGTGTGTGTGCGAAATTCATTCCGAAATTGCTAACGGTGGAGCAGAAAAACCTTCGTCTTGAAATCGCTCAGAACAATTTGGAAATGGTCAATAATGATGACTTTTGGCTGTTCCCAAGATTAAAAATGTCGCTCAAAGGACACCGATTCGACGACAAAGAAACAGTCGAAACTAATACGACGAATGCTCTAAAGGCAATACCAAAAAACGAGTTCCAAGACTGCTTCCAAAAGTAGAAAGGCCGTTGGAAGCGTATTCTTCAATCAAATGGGGACTACTTCGAAGGATGCCACCAGTCCGATGACGCAGAATAATAGCAGCGGGGAAATATAAAGGAAGGTCGGATACTTTTCGGACAGACCTCGTATATAACAGATAGTTCTAATTTAGATATTTGAGATGAAATAAATTTATTCTTAAGTAAAGGAACAAACTATGATAAATATTTTTTTAAAATAACAATAATTATTGGGTCTATAGCACTATTAATTTCGGAATTTAATGTTTTTAATGTCGATGTATTTTTCGTACTAGTCCAAAAAATTTATGCTCACCTTGATAGAAGTAGTAATGCTTAACATTATTATCGATATTATTGTCATTGTTAGCCTCCAAATCTTCAACAATAGAGTGGTTCAAATCATCGCTCCCAATTTCACTGCATCCACTTTCAAACCGAGTTCGAGTGGTCGACAAATTATCGAAATACATATCGTTCATCCCATCTGAACTTTCCGAAAAAGTCGAAACTTTTTGTTGATTTTTCGACAGTTTTTCGAAAACGATTTTTTCTCTATCGATCAATTGATCGAAAGCTTGATCGATAAAATATTTTTCGGGGCAGTTTTCGTCCTCTAAAAGTTGGGCGTTGAGTTCGGATCGTTCTCGATCGATAATTGACATTACCTATAACGAAATATGATATAGACGGGAGTTGCTGCTAAAAAATACAGTAGCTTGCAAAAGTATTGAACCAAACTCTTATAAAAGAATATTATATATTATATATATATACAGTGTGTCCCATTTAAAAGTGCCACCATTGGGATCTCGAGAACTATAAGAGATACGATGACGGTTAAATGGAACTTTTTGTGCGCGTTTGGGAGGCCATCTCAGATGTGCTTTTGTTTTTCCAAAAATTCTCATAGGGCACTAGATAATGACGAAAAACTGAATATTGTTGATTTTTAATTTTTCAAATAACTTCTAAACTATTAGTAATTTAGAAAAACGTTTCAAATATAAAAGATAGATATTTTTATTTACTAACCAGTGGCGTACACAATAAATTTTTATATCCGTAAATTTTCGAGATATAACACAAACTTATATTTTTTTAAATGGAACCTATATCTTACTTTAGTCTCAAAAAAATTCTCTTAATATATATAATATATAATTTATTTTATGCCTTTTTATTCCAGACTCATAATTACAAATTACACTATAATGTGCCAAGGGCGACCTGATACAAAATATTATAAAAATTAATATGATACGAGTTTTGAGCAAATTTTTCTAACGAAATAAATTATTTAAATACAAGGAGTCTTTCTAAATAGAAATCTACTAATATTTTCAAAATAATTGTAAATTTAATACAAAATAAAGAAAAAATGATAATTTTGAAGGCAAAACAAATATAAAACATAATAACCCTTACAACATTGAAAAGAGAAAAAAATAGTTATTTTTAAAAAAATATAAGTTTGTGTTATATCTCGAAAATTTAAGCCACTGGTTAATTAATAAAAATATCTATCTTTTATATTTGAAACGTTTTTCTCAATTAATAATAGTTTAGAAGTTATTTGAAGAAGAAAAAATCAACAATATTCAGTTTTTCGTCATTATCTAGTACCCTATGAGAATTTTTGGAAAAACAAAAGCACATCTGAGATGGCCTCCCAAAGGCGCGCAAAAAGTTCCATTTAACCGACATCGTATCTCTTATAGTTCTCGAGATCCCAAGGGTGGCACTTCTAAATGGGACACACTGTATGATTTAGTTTAAAAATCTGTTTGGCTCAAAACTTTTACGCATATCTGTATAAATCTCCCTTACTTCGGAATTATTAGCAAGTAGCAATTTAGAATACACTGTATTGACTTTAGTTTCAGACATATTTAAAAGAACATTTCTAGATATTTTCGCTTCATCCACAGGAACTGCTGTAAGACTTCCTTGTGCCCTTTTCATCAAACGAAGAGTTAAATATTCGTTTACATTGAACGCCGAATGAGGTATTGCGATAGCACTGTAAATACAGACACTTATAACTGTTTTAGAGAAAGCACCACATATTCTAACCTTTTGAGATCTTGTTTATATATAGCTTCATAGCATATTGGACATTTACGCCATGATTTATCATCGGATAATGCTAAATAATGCAAAATACACGACCAACAATAAACGTGACCACATCTGGTCATCTTAGCGGCTACCGGAGGGTAGAGACAAATTGGGCAAGATGGAAATTCTGTTACTTGAACATGCTAAAAGATATAAAGAGTCAAGAAACAGGAGGAATTTTGATAGAAGTTAGATAGAACGTACGATTTGTTCAACCTTATCCCAATCAACCAAAGCGTCTGGGTTGTTCATGTATAGTTTGTAGTCTCCGTCCGAATTCACGACAAATTGACAGCTAAATTGCGAAATAAGAAAATGTAATAATGGTTGAAAATGCAACACCAAAAAATATTACGAATAAATAAATATCTTAACCTGAACAATAATTTTTAAAAAACTATACACGTATTTCGAGAACTACGTCCTTATTATCAGTAGAAACTACAGAATAAGACAGAGAAGTTAAGATTACTCAGCATGTAAAACGTGTCAGAGGTCAAAACAGCTGAAATTCGTATACCCAGATTTTATTGAATAAGCACGTTTCAAGGTCCCTAGAATCCGATTATAACATTTTTAAAATGATGTTTGTGGGTGTGTGTGTGTGGAAGTGTGTATGTGTGTGTATGGCTGGATGTTGGACGGACGATTCCTCAAAAACTATAAGACATAAGACCTGTTTAACTATAATTCCTCAATTTGACACTTCTAGGAAGAGCTTAAAAGGTTTTGGTAACAATTGAACAACCGGACGTAGTAGTTTTTAAAAGAAATTCTTCCAAATATTAATTTTTGAAAATTTTTGATATTACTGATTTTGAAAAACAAAATTCTACACCTGATACATTTAAATTTTTTATTATATCTTCTATAAATTTAGAGATAAAGAGTCGAGTAGGCGAAACTACACTAAGGAAACCAGTTGACAAATTAAAATGTTTATAACATAATTTGTAAATGACAGATTTCAGTGTCAAAAATCAACAGTTTTAGTGACATTTTGATAGCTTTTTCTGGGAAGTACATTAATCTTTCTTATTGTTTTATTAATTAAATATTTGAAATTATAGGTAATATGCATATATCAATCAGAAATATCGCCAATCTGGTTAATGAATTGGAAGAATCTGTGACATTTAGAAACTTCCTCATACAAAAAACAATATTTGGGTAAAGTTCTGTAATATTTTGTTATAAAACGACGGTTCGATAGCGAAGTGCAATAATACTTATATAGCCTAATATGAAAATGGCGAGAGGTCTTGTGCTGGCCACAACAGATTTTTTTTATCTTTTCTTCTGAAAGTTCAACTTCATATATAATATTTGGTCTTTGTCCGATTTAAAAATTATTTGTAATAACAGAGAAATTAATTTGCTAAGAACTTCAAATAAGTGAACTTCCGGTTGGCTAATTATAACCGAAATCTAATCAGCTCTTCATATGGATGTAAAAAAAGGAATACGAAAGAATTATAGTTTTAGAGTTGTCGGATTTTTTTTGTCATACACAGGCATTATCATAAAACTAGTAAAATAGTATTCTAGGGATCCTAAACCGTGCTTATTTATTAAAAACAGCACAGAATTTTTTGACCAAAGACAATACCTTCCTTACCTAAAGGTGACGAAAGGTGAAAATGAAACAAAAAAACTTGAAACCCCCTATTAGGCATGCACATTTCTTCAAAGAAAGACTATATGCAACGATTTTTCTTTTAATCGTTTACACTGTTATACTTGCCGTTAAATAACACCGGAGTTTTCTACACTGTTGCCAATTTCATTGGTCATATTGAAAATGCTAAATTATGAAGAAGCGGCAACACCGCAGGGCAAGAAACAGGGTGGGGAAAAGTCCATATTTATTTGACAGTGAGTACAATAATAAGCATCTTGCATGCTAAATCTCAGTTATTTATCCTTAATATTTTTTATGTTGCATTTTCAATGACCGCTATTACAAACCATTCATACATAAACAGGTCATTCACTTACTTGGCCTGCAGAAACTGTTCCTTATTATACCGATGCTTATTCCTACTACCCCTCCCCGTCCCCGGCCCCGCGCTAGTATGCACCTCCCTAGGCGTGTAGTGAAAATTCAGCAAATGATTCAGGCTTTGTTTCTTGCTGCCTGGTACAAAGACTGATCCCAATTCAGCGTCGCAATCTTTTACCCCGGAAGCCGCCTCTCCACATGTGTACTGAGGCCCTGGCCCGAATCCGCGCGGCTTCGGACGTTTGTCGAGAGATTTGGACTTCTGGGGGATCGGTTTGCGAGGGGGGAGCACCCCGGAGGAGGGCTCGCGTTTGCGGCCCCCCCTCGGGAAGAATTTGCTGCTTGCCACATCTGGAAGAAATGATTGGGTTATACGCACCAGCTCACACTTCATCGTGAGTGTTAAAATTACAAAATGATCAAAAAGAAATGATCAGTTGGCAAGACATTTTAGGGATCTTTTTATTCCACAGTTTGTACAACACCAGGTGAAGGAGGAAATATTGTTTGACTTGTCATTTTGACAATAAATATATAAAGAATAACGCGATAACAATGGCCTACTTGCGTACCTTTTTTTTATTTAATATTTTTGAAGAGAAGGTAAAAACTTGCTACCCATATTTTTTCTTTTGACAAAATTTTTATTAATTAGCCAGAAAAAAAAATAATGAAATTTGATTATTTGAATTCCCGCCATGTATGACGTAGAATTACGCCGCACCAATGAATAGTCGTAAAGTCACAGCGTGGTGCCGTCCCATAGTAATGGTAAGTTTGTGCGGGTAATGTAGATCACTTGTTTGACGTTTCAATAATAGTTTGGAGGTTAGTAGATTAGTTTGTCTTTTTGGTATCGATATTTTAAGTTACAAGTAACTACCTATGTGATTATTTATTAAGTAATTAATGTATTTGAGAGTTCAGAGAGAGAGAAAAATGAACTAATGTCAAATTCAAATTAAAACTTTCTCGCACGCCATGCCATCTATTGATAACATTCTTAAACATGCTTCCCCTCCCCCAGTTCAATATAAAGTGTCACAGAAAATTTTCTTTCTTAATTTAGTAAAAAACATATTTATTTTAAAATAAAATTTATACTTTTATATATGTTTTCGATATAACATTACGTATATAGTGACAGAAATCGGATTTTCAGTACCACGCAAGTAGCCCATTATCTTTTAAGACTTTAATTTCTAAAAATTCACTCAGTTGTTCAAATGCTCTAAATATGCGTACACTTACGTAACATTGACTTTACAATCGAATAATATTACTAGCAAGTTTATATCTCTATCCATTTTTAAATTAAAGTTCCAAAAGTCAATATACCCCATATTTAGATAAAAACTTCAAAATTTTTAAAAATCTTATTTTTCATGTATCTAGATACTTCTCAATGCGCTTTATATTGGCTATATATACCTTTTTTCCAAGGAACTTTTTTTATAGTATTTATTCATTTTTATTTCAATACTAGTTATTTCTAAAAATTCACACAGTTCTTTAAATACTCTAAATATACGTAACATTTACAATCAAATAATCTTTACCCATTTTTGAATTATTGCCAAAAAAGTCAATATACCTAACTATAACTTTGAAGCAGATTTCTGGCTAAATTAAATTTTTGTTTGAAGAACTTTGAAGCAAATTTCTGGCTAAATGGTACACTTTCCGGTAGAAGCAAGTTTTGTTAAATCATCTTATTTTAGCCTCAGGAATCTGTGGTTAAGCAATGTCCCCCTATTTAAGAGACACCCTGTATATAAGAGTGGGAGATTTCGTTGCGATTTTGTTCATTATTTATTTACAAACTTGACTTAGTTTTGACCGGCAATAATCACAGGAAAAGGAAAACAAATCGCAAATTACATTACAGAGATGGTGTTACTTTTCGTAGTACAAAAGTATGGTACGGAAGTTTTCTGTAGCGTTACCAATTTTTATACATTATTATAATGTTTTACAATAATACAATAGATGTTAAAATATCACGCGGTGAAAGGAGAAAGAAATATTCTGTGGCGACATCTTCCAATTACGCAACAAGAAAACAATGCACACTCATCACTCATGCAAAAATGGCCACCGCGTGACCTTGAATAAATCACAACATACCTTGGTTCTTCTCAGTTCCCGCACCCTTTGTCTGGGCAAGAACCGACCTGTTCTGCTTTTTTTCCATCGTAAAACTTATTATAGGAGCTAGCCCCTCCAAATGGAGTATTCACGTCAGTCTTGTATTGCGACATTTTAATAAGCCATGTTTATTTTAATCACAAAACGAGAAAAACCGAAATCGGTAATTCAAGTTATAGATTTTTATCTCTCGTGAGGGTTTGAAGAAAGAATTTAGGAATTCTTGGGGAGCAGGGAACTCCCAGTCGTCGAAAACGACGATAATTTCGCACAGACACAATCACAAACTACGTCGCAGAAATGGCGACGGAGAACTGAACTTCTGCGCAGAATTTTCTACGCACACAGACACGATTTCCGGCGGTTAACATCCAATAAAAGCGAGGGAACTTTTTCGAATTTGAATTTTATATATTTAATAACTTATCTGCCAAAACTGCTTTTGAAACGAACGCACGAACTAGATTGACTACAGAAATCAATCACTGAATGACTGAAATTTGTTTATTGAAATCTAATCATAGTTTGTTGATGAATTGGTGACAAAAATGTCATTTTCTGAATGACATTTTGTTCAAAACTTTCAGAAAGGTACGTTATGATTTTGTATTTTTAATATTGGATATTTGTCGGTATTTTAAATAAAAAACGAGATATACTGAAACCGGTTTTTAAACCAGTTTCACCGTTCTAGAAACCGGGTTTGTATTAAAAACCTGTAACCATTAACCGAAATATATCAAAACCTGTTTTTAAACCAGTTTCACCGTTGCAGAAACCGGTTTAGTATATTGAATAAACCGGTTTTTAAACCAAAACCATTATATAAAATTTTTAATGCCCAGTTTTATAAACATCGAATAACTTGCAGAGTAAATATTTTATTCTAGTGATTTACCGACAGAGACATCGTTTATTATTATTCAAACGTCAAAATAAAGTGTCATAAAGTGTCAGTTCTCATTAAAAATGAAAAAAAAGAGAGAATGGCGAAAGAATTATACTGAAATAGATATAGCGAACATGTTAGAGATAAAAAAAAATATATTAGTATTATTGAAAACAAGCAGACAGACGTAGCAAGCGTCAAAAGCAAAAATAGTGCATGGGATGAGATTTGTAAAGAATTTAATGCAGTTTCACAAATAGGTCCCCGGAATAGTGTGCAAATGAAACTGTTATATGACACATTGTATTTATGTTGGCTTGGAATAGTTGGGTTTTGTACAGGTGTTAATAAGTAATTTTTACAAAGTTATCCACTATCCCCTAACAAGTAGCAATTACCAAATTCTCCGTTTTCAAGCCTAGCTCTTATTAATGAATTGTTAAATATGTTGCTGTCGTGTGCGGAACCAGGCCATCTAGCAACAACATCCGTTATTTTTAGATTTGCTGAACATACCATTTAGCAATTCACAGAAAACCATCCTTTTCGATTTCTATCAATTTCTGCGTTCCCTATAAAATAATTAATTTTGACATGTGTCAAATTTATTCTACAGAATAAAATTTACTTCCTCGAAAATCAGTGGAGTAATTTATTCCATAGATTTACTTAGCTAGTATTTTTATTCTTGCTTTATAAAACGAAAATCTCTGGAATAAACTATTTTACTTCGAGAATAAATTATACTTTGCTAGTAATTTACTTATCCATCTTTTAAGTGAATTAGATGGATAATTTTATGTTCTTCAATATTAGTAATAACAAAAATTTTCAAAAAATAATATTTAGAAGATTTTTTTAAGAAACTACTAGTTCCGGTTGTCCAATTGTTACCAAAACCTTTTCAGCTCATCCCATGAATGTCAGATTGAGGAATACGTAGTTAAACAGGTCTTAAGTATTATTGTTTTTGAGACACACACATACACAAACACACACACACACAAACAGACAGACAGACAGACATCATCGTAAAAATGTTATAGCCGGATTCTAGGGACCTTAAAATGTACTTATTTAAAAACTGGATATGCCGTTTTTAGCATGAATCCAACACTTCTCTTTGCGAGGTAAAAATAAAAATTTGTTTTGAACATAAATATTTATTTGAATACCACAGTTTTCTATTAACAACAAATAGATATTACAATGTATATCATTCTCTATTAGGATTAGGAATATTTGGTATATATTTCATAATATTTATTTACTTATATTGTAGTGTTACAATTTTATATTTCAAAAAGAAAGTATAAAATTCGTAATATCATCTATAGGTCTTTGAAATCAGTTATTTTTTTTTTCCTTTACTAAATAGAGTATTGGTAATTTTAATATTCTTATTTAAATATGTAGATTTATAACATAATTTATATATTAACTTATCAAAATATAATATATTTCAAATAAATTTAATGCAAACATCAATATTTATTTCTAAATTTGTATGTCCTTGGATCATCAAAATTTATTTCCACAATTAAATACAATAACTCAAAATACATATAAATAAACAACATAATATACACAAAGCTCATATTTAGGCTGTGTCCGATGTCGCATTTTGGCATTTAGTATTTAGAATTTAAGTCTTCTTCACATAAATACAACTCCGAATGGCACACTAATGACATTCATTGGTTTGTATGGCAACACTTTAGAACAACAAAAATTAATTAAACAATTCGATTCAATTTGATTCTCGAGAGTAAATGTTAATATTATATTTCATAAAATAGAAGATAAGAAGTTATTCTTTGACAGTAAATTTGTCGTTTTGTAGAAATTATTGCAACTAACATGATTTGATTTTTACATATATGATACTAGACCAAAAAATAAAATACCCGTATTTTTTTAAATTAATTAATTATTCGTAGTTTACGAGAAAATAATTATTAAAACTTTGGAGAAGGGATCTGTGACGTCAGTATGGTAGAATGATAGAAGAAGACAGTTAGACTGAGATAGAAATATTGTGGTAGGCGAAAGTGACAGTAGCTGTTCTTTCGCCATTCCATAACCTATCACAACATATCTATCTCAGTCTAACTGTCTTATTCTACCGTTCTACCCTAGTGACGTCACAGATCCCTTCTCCAAAACATTAAATTGCTAATAACAATATTATTACAAACTAACGTTTAGTTTTTATTATTATAATGAGAAGCTATAAAGGTTTATTTTTGTATATTACGACTTATATATTGAAAAACCCTAAATTCTAAACCCTAAAAAACTAGATAATGACTTTATTTAGGCTTTTAGGGCATATAAATTTAGGATTTAGATATTAGGATGACAAAAATGCAACATCGGACACAGCTTTAACCCTTAATCATAAAAATTAAAATATACATTTTCAACTATCTTCTCTTTTCCTTGTGATAAGTACGTTGTTTTGTTTTATATTTCAAAATCCCCTTCAGATTCTTGCTCTCTCTTCCTCTGTGATTCTTGCTCTTTCTCTCTTCACACAATGAGATGAGAGACATCAGTGGCGTAGGTAGGAACATATCTAGGGGCCGGCTGCACGCCTATATCGTCCATCCGGCGTTGACGTACGTCACTGTCTCCTGGCCAAGCCCGTTCAGGGACACCGCGTTGAAATTTATCAACGGCCAAACTGATTGTAGCCGGGTCGTTGACTCCGTTAGATTTGATTCTACGTTGGGCAGCGATAGAAGCTCGAAGGGTTTTGCGTTTCTGAAATTATTAATAATAATTATTTATTTCTTACACTGTGATAGAGATGATTGTTGATTGCAACAAAGAATATTTTTCTTATAGCTCAAGAATATTGATTACAGAACGGAATCCGACAATAATTAAATAGGTTTGCGAAAATGAAAAAAAAAACAATTGCTTATGATTTACAATGGGGGATTCCACCATTTTTTTTTATAATTTCATCTGAAAATATTAGGAAAACTAAGACTATTGAAAATCCGGCGAAAAAATTCCTATTAATAAGCGAGTTATGGTCTCCCGAATTTTGAAAAGATTGACGTGACGTCACATTTATGTGTTTTTATATCAAACTGTTTTCATCATGGACCTAAATGTTCTTGAAATATATGCTATTTTCAGTTATATTTACATAAAATAAATGAATATTATAACACTGTATAAGTCTACATACTTTATAATTACAAGTGTATTTAAATTATTAAGTTTAATGCAAGAAATTTATGTTAAAATAAAAACTGTTTGGAAACTGCAGTACAGGAATGATAAACCCCTCCTTTCGAATTTGAATTTCTTAACTTCCCCACCTCCTAACACGCTATTTGTTATGCATGTATAGGCAGTCTTTCGGTCGCCAATCAAAATATTATACCGTGAGTATTTTTTAACGTGAAACATTGGGTTTGACATATCAATGGTTGCGATTATTTGATTGACAGCAATGTATTTGCGTGTCCCGTTTAAAATGAAACATAGGTAATCAATTTGACATTTGACAAGACGTCAGTAGAGGTTAATTTTGTTTAAATAATTATACCTGCTTTCTAAATTAAATTTAGTTGTAGAAAAAATTTGTGTGCACCTCGTGCCCGAGTGATTTTCTGACAATATTTAAATATAATACTTCTGTCAAATTCATTCCCTATGTTTTAATTGAGACAGACAATTACATTGCTGTCAATCAAATGTCAAGTAGTAACTTATAGGAAAATTCAGCGGTTATCTGTCATATTGACAAGATGTCATTAGAGGTTAATTTTGTTTAGATAATTATACCCGTTTCCAAAAAATTAAATTTAGTTTTTTGTGTGTACCTTGTGCCCGAAATATGTTTAGTGCTCTCGAGTGGTTTTCCGACTTGGTTAAATTTCTTACAATATTTAAATATAATACATCTGTCAAATTCGTTCCCTATGTTTCATTTTAAATGGGACACGCAAATACATTGCTGTCAATCAAATGTCGAATCGTAACCATGGATAAGACAAATCCAATGTTTCACGTTAAAAAATACTCACGGTTTAATGATTTCATATACGTGTCGAAGCGCTATAACAAAAAATCCTTTATTTCCGAAATATCTCGTTATTCAGCATATACATTCGCTTTTTTTACTATTTTCCTATAATTCGATTAAGCTGGAATCCCCCATTTCAGTTCTAAAATATTAGTGATATCATTTTATTGTTCTTTTATGTCGATATTGTATTTCCCTAATTTACTATTAAAATTTAAAAAAGTAAAAAAAATATCCTGCCAAACGGATAATTTTCTGACATTGTTATCTTGTAAATTATAACTGTAAAATTGTTGATTACAACAAAGGATTTTGATTATAACCTATTAATATTGATTACAAGAATGAATTTAACAAAGGAAATTTCATCAATATTTTGAAAAAAAAAATTCTCACCTCTACACAGCCCCGCCATTTATCAGCCGCATGTCTGGCCAATTCCATCCTTTTCTGCTTTCGTATTTGATGCTTTTTATAAGCCATTTCTATAACTATAAGCCCTATACCCCCAACAATTCCAGCGCCGACTAAAATAAAAACACCCGCCATATTTTTCAACCCTAAGGTGTTCGGAGTTTTTTCAAACTGTTCGCATTGTTGTACGTTGCCTTGTAGGATCCATTGGTTATCCAAGCTTTCCATAAACCCACCTGGAAACAAAGATAATGATAGAAATTAGAAAATAAGTTAAGAAGGATAATTATGGATAATATTTACTTTCGTGGAAGTCTAATATGGCTAAAGTGACTGCGTCTGCCCAAGGGGAACCTTTTTGGAGCCCTATTCCATATCCAGATCTTCCGAATAGTTCTCCAGCTGTTACTAATTCACAGTCTTGAGCGGCTTCGAATTCCAGACGGGAACTGTCCCATATAAACGCCATAAGTTTGCTGGAAAAACAAAATTCATAATAGGGCTGTTGCAAGAATTTTTATAAGACTTCTAAGTATTAAATTTTAAAAGACATTGTTCTTTAAAGAACTTCAAATTTGAAAATATCACGAAATATCTTTTAGATTTTTTTGCAATCAATTTTTGAAATTTGAATAAAATTTTGAATAAGTCACGTGATCTGAAACAGAATGTGACGTCAGAGTACATACATCTTCAGCGGTTCTAAGGTGTCAAGTGTTTTGTCAAAGTTGTCAAACAAGTGTCAAATTTTTAGATTGGTTCAAGTTGTATAATATGTAGGTAATTAAAAGTTCAAAATAAAATGAGTAATTTACGATATTGTATTGTGCCTTCTTACAAAAATACTGTTACTATAGAGTTTATAAATTTTACAAAAGATGCGAAGAAAATAAAATTGCGGCTAGAAGCAGAAGGTCAAAGAGCTGATAATTTGTCAGAAAAATCATGTCTTCATGTTTGTGAAGATCATTTCAACTTTCATCCACCTTCACGATAACAGTATATTTTTGTTGCTTCACTTATGATAGATCTAGATGTCCTATAGCAGATTCAATGTAAGAATCACGACCAGAACTTTAAAGTAAAATATATTATCAATTTATATAGTAAATTCAGTTTTTATATTTTATTTTACCTCAACTCTTTAACACCCCTTATTTCGGTAGCAGTAAAACAATCGTTCTGATATAAATTCAGCCATCATCCAGCTATCGACCTTCGGTAAATTGTCCGACTTAGCTTGAGTGTAATTTGAGTTAGCCATTATTACTTTATTATTCATTTACAATGAGTAATGTCAGCGTCAAATGTCAAATTAAAAGATTTTTTATTAACATGTGACAAACTTTAGCCTACGTTTATTTATATAAATAATATGAATAAACGTACGTGATGGAAAAACTATTTTCCTATTGGCTATTAATGATGTAATGTATGTATATGCTTCTACGTCACAGGAGTGGGGGGTAGTTTTTCAGGACGCCAATCTTTTTATTTAATTATTTCCACAAATAACAACAAATTATTAACATAAAAATTATTACTAAGAAAATCATTGCATAAACTTTCTTTTAAAATAGTTTTTGAAAAATGTGAAACAGGCTCATTCAACTAATTAATTTTGATAGTCCCTTTTATATACAGTGGTGGACAAAAGTATGGAAACTTTTAAATATTTCATTTTTTTTAAATATGTTTATAGTTCTCGCAAATTTGAATCGTATTTTGTAAAGTCGAAGAATATATTCACAAGAAATCTTTTGATATTGACTGTACGATTTAAGTGAAATAACATATACTCGTTTTTTCAGTGGACAAAAGCATGGAAACTTATTGAAAATATGATTTTAATTGTCTTACTTTCAGTTGTATTTTGTCATTTATTTAGTATTAAGTTGATGCTAAGATGGGTAAAAATAAATATTTTTCCGACGACTTGAGAGAAAGGGTAGTAAAGCTTCATAAAGATGTTGTGAAACAGCGCAATATTTAATTTTTTTTAAAAATCAGTAAAAGTGGCATATCAAAGATTTTCAAAATAAATCGCAGTGTAGAAGTGTTAAAATTAATATAAAAATCGGTGGTCCTAGAAAACTAGTGCTAGAATTGACAAAAACCATTCGGCGTCTATCCGTAAGTGATCCTACTTTATCATCAAGTGAACGTTCTGCAAAAATCCGGGAACAATTTCATGTAGATTTGAGTGATCGCACTGTGATAGAAGAAACCTGTATATATATTTACCCATTTTTAACATCAGTTATAGCGTCCTCCGCAGTATTATAGTTATTAGCTTCCATAGTTCGGTACATATTTGACAGCTCAACTTGTCTCCTAAAATACATATCGACAGCCGATCCTTTTACTGTTGCACAAGTCAAATTTTCCATTGTATTTCTCAGCTAAAACAAAATTTACGTCAAGCAGATTGGTACAACCATAAATAGATAAAAGAAAATCACCCTGGCATCATTGATTCCTGTAAGTTTGGTTTTTGGTCTTTCTAGCACGAGAAAAGCAGCCAAATTGGCAGTATATGATGCTACGATGATCATGGCGAAACCGGCCCAAACCATTCCCAAAACTCTGGCAGAAAAACTTCGGGGGGTTCCTGGAAAATACCATTTTTAAGGTCTCATAAAACCCATCAAAATGGTACATGTACATGTACCATTTTAAGGGACCACGGAGTGTAACTATAGAAAGTGTGATAACTTATCAATTTTTGTTGACATATTATGTTGACGATTAGTAACATGGTCATATTAGTTCCAGAATGTTATGTGGCAAAGCACATTGTAGAGGCGCTGCGTATAAGGTTAGAATCTCGGCCTACTAATGGCCAACATAAATATGTCAACAATAATTGAGGAGTTGTTACATCTATATTATACAGAATGTCTCGCAACTCGCGCCCCAGAGCGAATGAGGACACACGAGACAACACTCGGATGTGTAATTTCGAAGAAGAAAAAAATCTAGCTTAAAAGATATTAGAGAAAAGACGTCTTAAAATTGACCAATCAGAGACCTACACCTTTAACGTGTGTTTGCCGTAATTTTACAAATCAAATCTTCTTTAAAATGTGTGGGCGACTGTAGTTTTCGAAAAATGTCAGTGTCAAATTAAATTTGACAATGTGGACCATAATATTTTCGTTTAACACATTTTACACAGCTGCTACAACACGTTGCACTGTACGATATAAATGATGATCTCGGATGACACCTTCTCTAACCTAAATTTATTGACAGTGAAAAGTCAACTCTAAAGTGTCAAAATTACAGTAAGTCAAACAAATTTTGTAACTCACTAGTAGTATTTTTATGTCTTACTAGTATGTTATTGTTTTATAACAACCTCAACATTAGGTCCGTTATCGAGTAAATAATACCCTAGGGCGTATTAAGTTGCTATGGTAATGCTGACAACAAACTGAGGTTAATAATACTGATACTAACATAAAGTGCAGTTAAGGTTAAGAAGCATTGTGAATTGTAGTCGTTTATAATCATATTTGTTTCATCACAAATACAAACCAGCATACTTCTTATTCTTAGCAATAACATTGCTCGTCCATATTGACATAAAAATACCACAAGAAATATATTTTTTGTTTGAAAATGCTTTGTTGACAGAAACAAAATATTATCTAGATACCGTATTCACAGGCTACTTTGTAAGTTGTATTAAAATTTTGTGATTTATTATTTTTGTTTGATAAATTCTAGTCAGACAAAATGTTTATTGAGAATTTCTAGTAAGACATAAAACGTTGAAGGCACCACAGGTGTTAAACGACAATGGGGCCTATTCTGTAACTCAGTGGTTAATTTTTAACAACTGGTTAAAAATTTTAACCAATCAAGTATGAAGATGAATAACAAAAAATCGAATTTTTAGTTGTCACATCGATAGCTATTGGATAAAATTTTTAACCAGTTGTTAAAAATTAACCACTGAGTTACACAATAGGGCTGAATAATGCCTTCAGTCAACGTACTCGCCTCGGGCCAGAGGCCCTCGACAGTACACTGTTGATCTCAGGCATTATTGTCCCTATAACAACCCTTGGTACCTTAATTACTATTAAAACCTAGCAACCAGTTTTATTTTGTAATAATATCATCACACCTCAAGATATCCTTCCGGGATTGGTGGATTAAAAAGTCTTGTAACTCCGTTATGCAAGCAGCCGCAAATTATTTTCTTCTATTTGTTGGCAACCTATTGTCGTCGGCAAGTGTCAGTTTCGTCTGGGGCGCGAGTTGTGAGACACCCTGTATGCCGTGATTTAAACCATTTAAACAGTACCATTTTCTCATCTTACCTTCTCCAATACCACTGTTGAGTAATACGCCCCAAGCGAACCATATGGCACTGGATAAATTCAATGCGTCTTCTTCTGTCCCATCTGTATTGGCCACTTTAAACCGACCAAATGGTGAAAATCTATCCAATAGGTATAGAACTAAAGCTACCACATGTACAGAAACCATAACCAAAATCCATAAGGTGTTACTGAATGGTTGTAAGAAAGATACCAATGTTGATGATCTTGAAGGCTTCAAATAAAATTTGTTGTTAATATTTTTGTTGTTCTTTGATTTTGCTGTAGTATTATGTTTACCTTTTTCTCTAAAATGGTAATACCTTGATACTTAAAGGGCTTACTGAATTCGATAAACTCAGCCCTTTCAGGATTTATGGTTAAAGGAGCAACTATCATATCTGCTTTTTCGCTAACAAGTTCGCTAATAAGTCCTGTCCATTCTTTTTTACCTCCCGCTAAAATAAATCATTAATATATCTGCCTTTAGTTTTTGCACAAATATCGGATTGTTTGTAATAAAAAATGCATTTACTTCTAGTTTTGTAGTTACTTAATAATTAATTTTTAGCGCTTCAGGCCTTCGAGGCCTTGGACTTCTATTTTCTTCATAATTTCTTATCATTTCTTCCTGTCTTAAGCGTTGTGGAGGAACACACGTATCTTTTTACCTCTCGCTAAGAGAGGTATTGGATTCATGCTAAAATTCGCATATCCAGATTTTATTGAATAAGCACAATTTAAGCTTCCTAGAATCCGATTATAACATTTTTAAAATGGTGTGTGTGTGTGTGTATGTGTGGATGTTGGAGGGACGATTCCTCAAAAACTATTTAGACTTAAGACCTGTTTAACTATGAATTCCTCAATCTGACATTCCTGGGAACAGCTGAAAAGGTTTTGGTAACAATTGGACAACCGGAAGTAGTAGTTTCTTAGAAAAATTCTTCTAAATATAATTTTTTGGAAATTTTTGTTATAACAAATATTGAATACCTATCAAAATTATCCATCTAATACACTTAAAATTTTTATTATATCTTGTATAGATTTAGAGATAAAAACACTATAATATATAGAATATTCTAATCGCAGAGGCTAAGGCACTAAGGAAACCAGTTGACAAATTCAAATGTTTATAACATAGTTTGTAAATGACATATATCAGTGTCAAAAATCAACAGTTTTAGTGACAATCTGATAGTAATTAAATATTTAAATTATAGGTAAAATGCATATATCCATCAGAAATACCGCCAATCTGGTTAATGAATTGGAAGAATCTCTGAAATATAGGAATTTCCTCATTCATGAAACATAGATATAATTAGAATTATATGTGTGCAGAAGACATGTTAAATATAATCAAGAACAATATTTGGGTAAAGTTCTGTGATATTTTGTTATAAAACGACGGTTCGATAGCGAAGTGCAATACAATACTTATATAGCCTAATATGGAAATGGCGAGAGGTCTTGTGCTAGCCACAACAGATTTTTTAATTTGTGGTCATAATTTTGTTGCTTTTGAAACAGTTAATAATTAAGTATTACAAAACTATAAGTAAAAGCATTTTTATTACAAAAAAAAAAATGTTGAAATTTTTACCAGAATAGTTTTTGACTATATAGTTCCCAAATTGGCCATCAGGAGACAGAGCTAAACTATAAGTAAAGTTAATAGTTTTTGCCAGTTGTTTCAATAAATCCATGCAGTAACCACGACAACAATACATAGCAGTTTCTATAAAAAAGAACATTGTCAATACCATTTGTTAGGTATGCACATCGACCTTTAAACTAATGGACCAAGTGTCTCCTATTCTTTTATTGTTAGAATAATGCTCCAACATAAAAGGATAGAAATATATATTCTGTCCTTCAACAGTACGGAAGTTCTCAGTTAAAGTATACTGCGCATGCGTTCGTACTCATTGTACATCTTTTTCAGTCATATGCAAACCTCTATACATCGCTCTCTATCACTAAATAGTTGTCAAAATCTACATTTGACGTTTCGTGACTGTTTGTGTATTATTTACTTTTTTGGAGAACATTTACAATTATTTCTGTCAATACATACGTATATGTGTTATGAGGTGTGTATGCGACAAAATAATGGGGAAACGGTGTATTTCGTGCAGTCAGCAGTACGTACGCGGTTCAGCTGTGTCATTTGATATGTAAGTCCTTATTAATTATTACTTGTTCCCTATAATATAAAATGTATATAATATATTGTATTAAAAATATATAATACAACTAATTATACACAAAAAAATTAAATCTATATTCTCAGCAATTATGCATCAAGTATAACAAGTTAGGGACAAATAATTTTTTTTATTTTGTCGCGTTTTCTTAACTTCCGTTGAAGGGTAGAGATACTATGTCTGCACCGTTATGGCGGGACAAGCGTTTTGCTCGTACGCTGCGTCTATTAGTTTAAAGGTCGATGGGTATGCATTAATTATGGTACCATCGTCTGACGAATTAAAATGGGGACATTTAATTTCATCTGGTTTACAAGATTCTTGGTCATCTAGCAATCTTCTTGTATAAACAAATGGTTTTTCTTCTATTGTCAAAACTTTTAAATGGGTAGGGATCATGAAACCTTCAGGTTTTTCAGACAGACGCCCGGGCCATAAAATATTCTTCTCTTCAATGGTTAGATGCATTTTATTATGCTCCTACAAGAAAAATAATTTGGAACTGCAGTTTTCATGTTTTATGGTTCATACTCTATCAAAATAGTATCGTCCAACTGGTACATGTTTCTGTGATGTCTGAATGTTAATGACATCATATTCTGCGTTAATTCTGTCTCCTTGGTCATCAAAAGCGACTTTTCCTGTAGAACCATTTAGAAGTACTTGGTTTTTGATGAAATTAAATAAAACTTTTCCTGTCTCCCAAATAGATCCTGAATTGTCGCAATCTTTAGGTGCTTCAGTAATCTCACTAGTTTGGTTCATGTCTCTCAATGCAGATGCTAGGACATATCTAGAAAAATATATGTTTTAAACCCTGAATAGATCAATTCAGAACAAATGAATTTTGTGAGGGGCAGCTGTCAGAAATAAATTTCATACATAATTTACTCAATGATGGAACCATGGAGAAAGTTATGTTTTAATTTTATAAATGAATTGTATAAAAATCACAATTTCTCGATATTTATCATAAGATATATAATTAAATAATTTTTAAAAATATTCAAAAGTGAGGTTAAAATCCTGTGGAGGGCAGGTGACGTTATTCTGGAATGAAATGTTTACAAGGTGTTTCATATAATAGTATAATAGTAAAACTAAATTGGAGTCTTAAGGTTAAATTATAATTAAAAAAGAAAAATCCCTTAACCTTAACAATAATTTTTAAAAAACTATATACATATTTCGAGAACTACGTTCTCATTATCAGTAGAAACTACAAAATAATAAGACCCAGAAGTTAAGATTACTCAGCATGTAAACCATGCCAGAGGTCAAAACAGTTCTGAGAATAAGGGAGAGAACTCTGGTTATACAGGTTGTCTCTAAAATAGGGGGACATGGCTTAACCACAGATTCCTGAGGCTAAAATAAGACGATTTACCTAAACTTGCTTCTACCGGAAAGTGTACCATTTAGCCAGAATTCTGCTTCAAAGTTCTTCGAAAAAAAAAAAATAATTAATTTTGCTTGTAATAACGGAACGCTTTATACGATTTGGATGAAATTTGATATGATCATCTTTTAAGATGATACTTGTTATTAGTAGTGAAGCACTAGTGTATGAAACTTAGGTGTCCCAACATTGATTAGACCGTAACTTAAAATTATTTTTTTTTTTTCAGTAAGACATTCAATAGTAAACTTTTCTCTCGGTGTAATTTGTGATATCTGTTACTGTTCACACTATCCAAATGTCAAACAACTAATTTTTAATGACAGTAACAATGGTATATGGGTTGTCAAAAATTTCCTTTGCAATATTCTAAAACTAGTAACATTCGTTTGTTCGGCCTAATAATATGTTCCTATCATTATTATAAATAAGACATATATTAACTACTCCTAAACAAGTTGAGAAGATTGTCAACTCGTTACTGTCATTATGCAGACACTCAGATTTTATAATTTTCTGTGTGAACCGTAACAGGTATCACAAATTACACGGAGAGAGAAAAGTTTACTATTGAATGTATCTTTCTGAAAAAAAAATAATAATAATAATAATTTCACGTTATCGGCGTGGCCATTAAAAAGTTACGGTCTAATCAATGTAGGGACACCTAAGTTCCATATACTAGTGGTTCACTAATAATAACAAGTATCACCTTAAAAGATGCCTTATAACCAAATTTCATCAAAATCGAACGAAGCGTTCTGTTATTATAAGCAATTTTTCTTTTCTAAGAACTTGAAGCAGAATGCTGGCTAAATGGTACACTTCCAGTAGAAGCAAGTTTAGTTAAATCGTCTTATTTTAGCCTCAGGAATCTGTGATTAAGCCATGTCCCCTTATTTTAGAGACAGTTGTATAGCGAGAGGAGTCATAAGGTGAGTGGATACCTAATTAGGTAACTAAGATTAAACAAAATAACTGTCTTATATTAACTCATATAATTTATAATTTGGGATGAGACCTACAGTATTGACCATAAAGATAGCAACTTAAAAAAATTCAATTGCTCTAATGTAAAAACTGGGATTTCAGAAATAAATTACTGCAGTATTAGTGTCTTAAACCAAGTTTAATTTACATTAAAAAAATTTGCATTATATTAACAAAAATTGATTCACTTGATAACAATTGGAGATTTTATCAATCGAAACTTTGTGTAACTCAAAAAAAATAAAGACAATGAAAGTTCGAAGTACTTCTTTTATTCTTAAAAATTGATTTATGTGCAGAAAAATATTTTTTATTTGGACATAAAAATAGCAACTTTTATAAAATTAATATAAAAACTAAATTTTCTAATATTTAGTGTAATAACCGGAACCACGAGAATTTATTACTTCTTCTCGTTTCATCATGAATTCAAGTAATTTTCTTACTACATTTCTATCAATTAATCTTAGTTCATCACTAAACAATACTCTTTTCCATATGTCAGTTGTCCAGTTTACATGATTTTCTGCAAAAAAATAATCGGGCCTTCACGTTCTTCTTCGAAAGAAGTGGTTTCTTTGCAGGCCGACGACTATAAAGTTCTCCGGCAACTAATATTCTTCTTCCCTGTCTTGAAGATATTTTATCTTTAACATTACTTAGTAGAAAGCCTAAAATTTTCTTTGATGGTAACAACGGATTTTTAACGATATGTGTTTTATCATTCTGTCGCTTCGGTTTGATGTTTTTTTTGTCTACTAGAAATTGTAGAAGGCTCAATATTACCCTTCCTTCGAAAATGGATTATTATTTGTGCTATTGTAGATTTATGCAAATTAAAGTTCTTCGACATTTTATTCCGCGAAGCACCATTTTCATATGATTTAATTATTAAATTGCGAAATTCTTTAGTCAAAGTCTTATTACGACCCATAATTTTGAAGTACTAATTTATATTTTTTAAACAATTATACGATATAAACGTTGAAATTGAGAAAATAAACACACACATTATGTAGTTGCTATTTTTATGTCCAGACAAAAGTAAGAATTATGCAAATTAAATAAATTCTATAAATTTAATATAAATTATTTTAACATAAAATAAACTTATTTTAAGAAGTTATTCTTTATGTAATTTATTTTCAATATTCTTATGTTCACTTCAGAGAAATAGAATTTTTTTAAAAGTTGCTATCTTTATGGCCAATACTGTAGATCCCAGTTCATCAATTGAATACATACATGCTGTCCCTAATATGGGCCCTTTCGTCTGTAGCATTGACCAATTTCAACCCCAAAAGACCTTCTGGGGCGTTTTTGGCATCCAACGCTTGTTCTGTAACTATCCAAACATATCCTGCTTCTGTCATATTCATAAGGGCAGCGTCTCGAAATATAACACATGCGTCCTGTTTTCTATAAAACACACATACATGTGCACTCTCCCCAATAACTTTGAGTGCCTGTAACTTACCCGGCATACATTAAATACACCCTAGCTTGAGCGCTTTTCATAATTTGGAGTTGTTCCATAAAACTTTCTAATCCTGGTTCAAATTCTATAACCGATTCGACCTATGACAATATTTTTCATTAAAAAGGGTTGTATTGGAACAGGTCGAAATATATGCCCTATATATACCTGTACTTTTATTTCTACGTCATCTTCCAGGCTTTGAGAAGTTGTTTGGAACCTTCCCAATATAGCCCTTCCATCCGTGTCTGAACTATGAATGAATATAACTTTCATGTAGTTGAAATGGTTTAGTAAGTCGACCCATACGTCAGCTTGGTGTGAATATGGGGGAACTGTTCTTAAAAATGACACATGAATGTTCTGGAACAAATTAATACGTGGGTAGGAAGCTTATATTACAAAAGTTTCAGTCGTAAACTTATTAGGGACGAACGAGAAGCACTCTTTTGCCGTGATAGTCTACAACCGTTAAAACGGGGGCGTAGAATGCTGTGCGATCTTAAAAATTTGAAATCTATTTTCTATCGAATTTTTCGAATAGAAATCTTAATACTATATCAAAAAATTGATTTTAATAAAGAATAAAAAGACCGATTTTAATAGTAGATCAGAAAATCGATATAAAAAACGATGAAGAGATCTTTATTGTTAAGAAGTTTCTACTAGGACTGCGAAAAAGATCGATTGATCGTTGATCGATACTAACCTACACCAAGGAAACCCAACTGGTCAACTACAAATTCAAATGTTTGTAACAGGGTTTGTAAATGACAGATACCAGTGTTAAAAATCAACATTTTTGTGGGAAATGTATTTAATCTTTCTTATTGTTTTATTTATTAAATATTTAAAATTATAGGTAAAATGCATATGTCCATCAGAAATACCGCCAATCTTGTTAATGAATTGGAAGAATCTCTGACATTTAGGAACTTCCTCATACAATGAAAAATAGATATAATTAGAATAATTCTAATTTTTCTATTTATATACAATATTTATATATAATTATGGTATGTGTGCAGAAGACGTGTTAAATGCAACAAAAAAAATCTGTTGTGGCCAGCACAAGACCTTCCGTCAATTCGATGTATTTTGTACATAACCCATACCAAAAGGTCCTTGGAACAGATTCTATATAATATCATGTAAAATCGAACACGAACACATACTGTTTTTTTACAAATTCCATACTAAAAGTTCATTTGAAAAGGTTCTTTAAATCCAATAAAATTATAACATAAACTACACTAAGTAATGTCCTTCCATCTTCTCTTTGGCCTTTCTCTGCATGTCACTTGCGAGTAACAATATGACATACCAATTTTAGATCCTATACTTTTCATATTTGGTTTTGCACTTGCAACTGACATCTGTCAATTAATTTTTTTTGAATAATTATCTCAGCTGTTTCCATAATAAATTGCAAAGCAGACTAATTTTTCAAAATTAATTTCTTTATAATGCTTTAAATTTACATCTATTTAATATGAAGGAAAATATATAATTAAACCGTATAGAGAAGAGTATTTTCTTTAATATACATAATAACAAAATGTCAAAAAGTAATATTTAACTGCGTTTTTTTAAGAAAAACTGTTAAAAACTTCAAAAAAGGGTACTTCCGGTGGATCGATTATAACCAAAATCTAATCAACTCTTCATATGGATGTACAGAAGAGGAATACGAAAGAATTATATTTTTTAGAATTGTAGTATTGGAGTTATCGTCGGAGAAAAATTTGTCACACACGGACACACATACACACACACACACACACGGACACACGCACGCACACACACACACACACACACACACACACACATACATACATACATACAGACATCATCTTAAAAATAGTAAATTTGTATTGTAGGGACCCTAAAACGTGCTTAGTCATTAAAAACTCACCACCGAATTTTTTGACCAAAGACAATACCTTCCTTACCTAAAGGTGACGGAAGGTAAAAATATATGGTTAAAGTTCTGTATTTTTTTATTATACCGTGAATATTTTTTAACGTGAAACATTGGGTTTGTCATATCCATGGTTACGACTTGACATTAGATTGGCAGCAATGTATTTGCCCGTTCCATTTAAAATTAAACATAGGGAACGAATTTGACATTTGATAAGACGTCAATAGAGGTTAATTTTGTTCAAATAATTATACCTGCATTCTAAATTAAAATTAGTTGTAGAAAAAATACAGCGTGCACCTTGTGCCCGAGTGGTTTTCTGACTCGGCTA
Organism: Ophonus ardosiacus; assembly: GCA_943142095.1. Lineage (NCBI taxonomy): Eukaryota > Metazoa > Arthropoda > Insecta > Coleoptera > Carabidae > Ophonus > Ophonus ardosiacus. The sequence continues at coordinate 4,126,018 of OW964839.1, forward strand.
AATTTCTTACAATATTTAAATATAATACTTCTGTCAAATTCATTCCCCATGTGTCATTTTATATGAGACAGACAAATACATTGATGTCAATCAAATGTCAAATCATAACTTATAGGAAAATTCAACGGTTATCTGTCATATTGACATCTTGTGTGCACCTTGTGCCCGAAATATGTTTAGTTTTCTCGAGTGGTTTTCTGACTCCGCTAAATTTCTTACAATATTTAAATAGAATACTTCTGTCAGATTCGTTCCCTATGTTTCATTTTAAATGGAACGGGCAAATACATTGCTGTCAATCAAATATCAAGTCGTAACCATGGATATAACAAACCCAATGTTTCACGTTAAAAAATACTCACGGTAAAAAATACAATACTTACATAACATAAAATGGAAATGGCAAGAGGTATTGTGCTGACCACAACAGATTAAAAAAAATCGATCAAGGTCGATCAATCGATCGTTTTCGCTGTTCTAGTCTGTAGTAGTTTTTTGTATCTCGGGTACTTTTTACCTTCCGTCACATTTACGTAAGGAACGCATTGTCTTTGGTCAAAAAATTGGATACTGAATTTTTAATAAATGACTTATTTCTATGACATTTATCAACACCCCTTCTACAGTAAAATTTTTGAAGGCCATCTACGAATTGTATCTTTGAATTCAGATTTTGTGCTGTCAAATTTAGTAGTGTCTTTTACTTAGTTTTTATGAGGGTACATAATATCTTGTGTACCTCATAAAAACTATGTAAACGACACTACTAAATTTGACAGCATAAAATCTTAATTCATAGATGCAATTCGTAGATGGACTTGATCGGACTTCTTTCAAAAATTTTACTGTATACAGCCCGATTCACAAAAAAGTTTAAGCTAATCCTCATTTTTTGATTAGCGGATTCTACTCTAATTTTGATAGTTTATATCTTAAAATATAGTCTAATCTATTCCTAGTATCTACCTTTATTGATAATATCATGAAAATTAAATTTTAAATACCGGAATAGAATAGAATTCACTAATCCAAAAATTAGGATTAGCTTAAACTTTTTTGTGAATCGGGCTGATAGTGTTCTACTTTATTACCTTGTCGGAGAAGGCAGAATCACGACTCGAAATCCCTATTACAGGTATATGATAAAATCCACTAGTATACGATACAGCTGCGGGAGACAAATCTCCCGTTAATGGGTGTGACACTATTACAGCATAAACCCTTTTGGCTATAAGTTCATTGCATACGTTAAGGGCTGTTCTTATTGGGTTCGGATCCATGGGAATCGCTTTATCATAATATGTAACCCCTCTGGGAACATATTGTTGATCGAAGTTCAAATGCTGAAATAAATTGTTTGGCTATATCTTGTGAAAAACTATGAAGGGTTCAAAATGTTTCATACTTACAGCAATTATTTCTTTGAAATAAAATTGACTGGAATTACTACTAAGGACACCACCTATATTAAAATAGTTAGGGTTTGCAGCTAACGTACAGACTATCTCATGACAGAAAAGTAATAGAAGTATTTTTGATATAGTTTTCATTTTGATTTATTCAATTCCTGAAAGAAAATAATTTGTATGAAAATGAAATAGGGTTAGTCAAAATTTAACTATCTTATGGCCGGTTTTATAAACGGGAAATAAATTTACTTCCAAAGTAAATAAAATTGGAGAAAGCTGAAGAAGAAAGAAGGAATTGTCAAGTGCAATTTGTATAGTGTATGTTCATGTATTAATTTTATTGGATTTATAGAATCTTTTCAAAGGATCTTTTGGTATGGAATTTGTAACAAATAGTATGTGTTCGTGTTATAATTTTATTGGATGTATAGAATCTTTTCCAAGGAACTTTTTTATAGCATTTATCCATTTTTATTTCTAAAAATTCGCACAGTTCAAATACTCTAAAAATGCGTACAATTACGTAACATTCTCTTTACATTCAAATAATATTACTACCAAGTTTATATCTTTACACATTTTTGAATTATTGCCCCAAAAGTCAATATACCACACATTTAGATAAAAACTTCAAAATTTTCAAAAATCTAATTTTTATGTATCTAGATACTTCTCAATGCGCTGATTCCAAATTTTGAAACCGCAGGTCGATATCTCGTTTCGTTCTCGAGATATTTAGATTTAAAGTTTTGCTCAAACCTGCCCATTTTTGGGTATTAACCCAAAAATGGGTCGAGATATGAATTAGGCAACATCACCATTCGATTCTACGGACAAAAATACATAAGTATAGCAATTTTCATAATTTTTGTCCAACCGGTTCATTTTTTATGAATAAAAACTTGAAAACCCCTGAAAATGGCCAAATCTGAAAAAATCGCAAGGGGTACCCCTTACGATTATTTCAGATTTTGCCCGTTTTCAGTTATTTTGCTTTAGAGATTGTATGCGGTGTTCAAAAATTCTGAAAATTGGTGTACTTATGTAATTTTGCCCGTAGAATCGAATGGTGTTGTCGCCAAATTCATATATCGACCCATTTTTGGGTTATTACCCAAAAATGGGCAGTTTGGAACAAAACTTTGAATCTAAATATCTCGAGAACGAAACGAGATATCGACCTGCGGTTTCAAAATTTGGAATCAGCGCATTGAGAAGTATCTAGATACATTAAAATTAGAATTTTAAAAATTTTGAAGTTTTTATCTAAATGTGGGGTATATTGACTTTTGGGGCAATAATTCAAAAATGGGTAGAGATATAAACTTGGTAGTAATATTATTTGATTGTAAAGAGAATGTTACGTAAGTGTACGCATTTTTAGAGTATTTATATATGAGTATTCATAATGTATATTCATGAGATAATTTTATTGGATTTATAGAATATTTTCCAATGAACTTTCTGTATGGAATTTGTAAAAAATTGTTCAGTACGACAAAAAGAGAACAGTTTTATTATTCTTAAATCTTTAAATTTTATGTTATTATAAAAAATCTTGAACGCCACACGCCCGATATGCAAATAACGACCTAATGACGTTAATAACTATTTTGGATTTGTGAATAAGGCTTAATAGCTATAAAAGTCGTTGTTATGAAATATTTCAGAATTGAAAACTGAAACCATACAGCTTCTCGTTGCTAGGCAACGGAATGTATTGATCCTGAAATTTCAGCTGAAGATGATTGCAAAAATAAGAAATCTGAAATGGGACCAGCATGAATTAGTACATAGTTGTACATAAACAAAGAAATAATGTGCATACATATTTGTACCTATATGTAAAAAAAGTCTGTATATATATTCGAAACATACGTACATATAGATCCTCCCTGTTATATACATATATAGATATATTGAACAATTATTCTATTAAATACTATTTAAAATAATGATTTTGACATTGACTTATTTAGTGAGCTATTAACTTAATCTACTTTTAATTTGAAAAAATGGAAAGTTCAATTTTATATCATTTATTTATTTAAATTTTATTTATACATTTTCAAATTAGTTTCTATTTTGTTTACAAAAGAAATTACTGTCCTACTCTTTTATAAATTAAAGAAAAGATTTATATTCTTTACTGTTTATAAAATATTTGTTAAATATTTATATCGTACCTTATTTTTTATATAGCAATTCCTGTATTTATTCACATATTATTCACTAATTCCTGCTGAAATTTCAAGAAAATCCTGCTACATTTTCAGGAGTTTAGCTCACGCCCGATGCCAAAGCATTACTGGTCCTGCTGTCCTGCATCCTCCTGGATAGCAGGATAAATTGACCTATATTTCACCCAGCAGGACATGCGTGCATATATGTAAACAAAATAATGATGTTTACATATTATTACCAATCAGAGTTTTATGAATAAATAAATATATCATCACGACATATTACTGGGAGGGGCAGTCTGCTTAAACAGATATCGGTAATGATGATGATGATAATGATGATATATTTGTACTGCGTGGGCGTTTACCAGGAGTCACCTCACTGGCTCAATGAGCAATTATTATTTATTTATTTTTTTGCCATTTAAAATTCGAATAATTTTGGCGTCTGTCAGATGTACGACCAGACACTCAGACACACGGCTACGAGACCTCATAATGATAAAAATTTGTTGTGGGCAGCACAAAACCTCTCGCCATTTCCATATATAAGAACATATTACCTATATTTAATATTTCGGGCACACACACAATTTTTTTTTAACTCATGCGTATATGTAATATATGTATCTATAATTTTAAATATTTAATTAATAATAAGAAATATTAAATGTACTTCCCAGAAAAAGCCTTTAGAAATGTATATGGATTTGTTGACACTGACATTTTTTCTGTCAATTGCAAAACATTTTAATTTTCCAACTGGTTTCCATGGAGTTATTTTAGCTGTGAAATTCATTACAATGGATTATTTTATATATTTATAATTCTCCATCTCTAAATCTATGGAAGATATAATAAAAATGTTATATGTATCGAATAGAGAATTTTATATTCTTTAATCTTTGTATAAATAAATACCGTGAGTATTTTTTAACGTGAAACATTGAGTTTGTCATATCCATGGTTACGACTTGACATTTGATTGACAGCAATGTATTTGCCCGTTCCATTTAAAATTAGTTGTAGAAAAAATATAGTGTTCACCTTGTGCCCAAGTGGTTTTTTGACTCGGCTAAATTTCTTACAATATTTAAATATAATACTTCTGTCAAATTCGTTCCCTATGTTTCATTTTATGGGGTCCCGTGGCCGCGTGCCTGAGTGTCTGGTCGCGAACCTGGGGGAACCGGGTTCGATTCCGACCGACGCCAAATATTTCGAATTTTAAATGGCACAAAAGTGACCCCTGTGGTGCACTCTCCACGCCAGCTATGAGTGCCCGTGAGGTGACGCCTGGTAAGCGCCCACACGGTAAAATATATCGTCATTTTAAATGGAACGGGCAAATACATTGCTGTCAATTAAATATCAAGTCGTAACCATGGATATAACAAACCCAATGTTTCACGTTAAAAAATACTCACGGTATATCATCACGGCATATTACCCATTTCTGAGTGTGCCAATGTGCTTTGTACACAGATTTTGGTAATGATGATGACATATTTGTATCGTGCGGCCGTTTACCAGGCGTCACCTCACGGGCACTCATTGCTTGCGTGGAGAGTGCACCACAGGGGTCATTTTTGTGCCATTTAAAATTCGAAATATTTGGCGTCTGTCGGAATCGGACCCGGTTACCCAAATTCGCGACCAGACACTCAGGCACCCGTTAACGGGACTCCATCTTAGTAATAACATAAATTTTCCAAAAATAATATTTAGAAGATTTATTTTTAAAGAAACTATTACTTTCGGATATCCAGTTACCAAAATATAATCAGCTGTTCCCATTAATGTCAAATTAAGGTATACGTAGTTAAATGGGGAAGTTTAGCGACTTTTTTTATTTTTTATTCCATGGCAAATGACTTGAAAAATGATTTATTTTTTTCGAAAACTCCCAGATTTTCCGGAAAAGCCGATTTTAAGCTGTGATGACGTCGGTAGAGGCTTGGCGCAACGTATGTCGACTGATACACTGACGGACGCGGTTACGGTTACCAGTGAACAGGGCATCGAACCCGCCAACAACTGGGTTCGGTTTAGGTTCAGGTTAATTTGTTTTTTGAAAGATGGTTTAGGGTGCGGTTCTGGTTCAAGCATTAATAAAATTTGCGGTTTTGTTCGCGGTTCAGGTTCGAAATAATGTAAAATGAGAGCCGGAATTTACGCAAAACGCAACAAGAAACGAACAGAATTTTCACGAAAAGTCAGCCCAGACAGCAACGCAGACGCCTAAGACGTCGACTATCGGCTGTATTTACTTTTCAAACTAAAAATGAACCTGAACCTGAGTTGAACCCCGAACCTAAATTTTAATACTCGGTTCGGTTTCGACTCAAGTTCAATTAAAAATATATCTGAGGTTCGGTTCTCGGTTTGGGTTTTCCCTAAAATGTTAAGGTTTGGTTCCGGTTTTGGTTCGGTTCAGGTTCGGGTTCGATGCCCTGCCAGTGAAGCGCTTGTACGCTTTGTTACGACCTACGTTCAAGTGGTTCGATTTCACCGTTCTGTCTGAGTTTGCGCATAACTGACTTGTGACGTACTTACAGTTAACCCAAAAAATATTAATTATAAATAAATGGAGCAATAATTTTAATTTTTAATTTTAATTTCAGCAGTCATTTGTGTTATATTTGTGAGAAAATAGTGTGTTATGTAGAATTTTTACCTTGCTAAACTTCCCCATTGGTCTTTAGTCTTATAGAATTTGAGAAACCGTCCCTCCAACATCCACACACACGCAGACATCTTGTAAAAATGTTAAAATCGGATTGTATGGACCTTAAAACATGCTTATTCATTAAAATCTGGATATGCGAATTTTAGCATGAATCCAATACCTCTCTTAGCGAGAGGTAATAAAACAAAATACATTTTTTTAATACATATATTTTCTTTTTTCGTACAAAAACAATATAATACATTACGTATTCAACCTTCACCCTGCTTGTGTCTTGGTCAGTCATTATCCTTATATCTAGTGCCAGTATTTGTGCTGTTGTTGATGGCCGTTTTGACCGGCTTGGTTGGCTTGTTGCACGGCTTGGACTGCAGCCGTTGCTGCGTTCAACGAAGCGTCTTTTGCTGCGTTAGCGTGCTGCAAAGCAGCAGCTGCTTCTGATTGTTGTAAGGCGGATATTTTTGCTGCCTGCTCTTCTAAATACAAAAATAAGAATAAAATTAAAAATTATGCCTTACGATTTTATTTTATTCTTCATAAAAACTATGGAATTGTGTTTATATTTAAAGCATAGGCTCCGAGATTTATAAAATAGAGTATTTTATAAATTTATCTCAAAAATATATAGAAAAAGTGTTAATGCATACATAGAAAATTTAATAATCTTTTATTTTTATCGCGAAGAAATAACATTTTATAGATATTTATACACCAAGTGAACTAAGATAATGTTTATTCATGAGAAGTTTAGCTCACGAACCCGTAAGGGCGAGTGAGTTAATTACTTCGAGTGAATAAACATTCTTAGCTCACGTGGTTTATACAATATTTCATTCAATTTTGACGAAATAATAATAATAGGATCTTATACGCCAAGGTTGAGAAGATAATCATTATTGACCTAGCGAAGCCTGAGGGATACAAGGCGCCTATTATTGTATTGTACTCGTACAGTACAAAACAATAAGTAACACGTGCTTTCTACAGTCAATATTTTTTGGTTTGTTAATAGACGCAATTTTGACATCTGTTATCAGTCTGAACTTCACGTGCGCACCGTTAATGATCTTTAATTTTTGTCGTCTGTCTCGGCCTTTAGTATTTAGGATCTAGGTCTTCTTCACATAAATACAACTCCGAATGGCACACTAATGACATCCATTGGTTCGTTTAGCAACACTTTAGAAGTACAATTCGATTTAATTTGATGCTTCATATTAAATGTTAGTATTATATTTCATAAACTAGAAGCTAAGAAGCTATTCTTGGACAATAAATTTTACATTTTGAACAAATTATAGCAACGAACTTGATTTGTTTAATTAGTGCGCGTCAACTTCAAGGCATAGTGTGCTCCTGCAAAACCCTAAAATCTAATTCCTAAAATCCTAAATAACCACAAGATATAGGGCATACAAATTTAGGATTTAGATATTAGGGTGATAAAAGTGCAACATCGGACACAGCCTAAATAATGTCATTATTTAGGGCATATAAATTTCGGATTTAGATATTAGGGCGATAAAAGTGCAACTTCGGACCACAACCTAAATAACGATAACATCCCCTACCTGTTCTTTGTATTTCTTGAGCCGCATGACTGGCACTCTTATGTATCACATGCGCTGCAATCTGCTCCTTCTCAGCCGCTACCCTTTGAGCCCTTGCAACTTCAGCCTTAGCAGCTGCAAGCCTGTTCTGCGCCTGCAGAACTGCATTGGATGCAGATGCACTTGCCTGCCTTGCAGCTGCAGCTGCAGCTTCGCTTCTTGCTTGAGCCAAATTTGCCTGTCGTTCTTTGTTTGCTGCGGATTCCTGCTGTTCGACTAGGGCCTGCTTGGCGTCTTGAACGCGGGATTGGAGGTATTGAACCTGCATTGAGGCGTCTTGAGCGGCGGTGATGGCGGAGGCGATGAGGCTAGGAGAGACGGGGGGGCTGTAAGGAGGCAATGGTTTTTGGAGCTGAAAAAAGGAAATTATTAGTTGCATAATTTGTTCATAAATAAATAAATAGATCATCACGGCATATTACCCTTTTCTGGGTGTGCCAATCTGCTCTATCACAGATATCGGTAATGATGGAGAGTGATGTGAAAAAAATCATATCCATGATTTATAGATAATCATAAATCATAATCTGTAAATCATGGATATGATTTTTTCACATAAACTGTAAATGTATTAATATTTGGATTTCATAAATGTGAAAGTTTATATATTATTATTGCTGAAGCAGTGGCGTTACCAGGATTTTGGTTTAGGGGGGCGACTAAATAATTTCATGTACTTATTTTTTCATATTTATATTTTAGGCATAATATAAAGATATTTTAAGATATTAAGTTAGGAAAGTTAACATTTAAAATATAAGAACCGTTAAATAAGAAAATAAGATATTTTAAATAACATGAACAAAAAAAATATTGTAATACTGTTAAAAATAAGTGCAAATAAATATGAGGGCATATATTACTGACCAAAATGAGTAAAAAAAGCTTAATCAACATGAGTACGATCTTCAATAGTTTCTGAGATATGAGGCAGTAAAAAATGAGTTATTTCGGGGTTTACCTCTGCTAAGTAAGAGTTGTTACAACTTTGATTAAATGAAACTTTTGTTTTCCTTTCAGAGGTGATCTTAGATGTGTGCTTTTTTTTTTAAGAAAAAATCGAATAATTGTACTAAGATAAATGTTGGTTAATACTTAATTTTCAAATAACTTCGTAACTATAATAAAGTGAAAAAAAATGTTTCATATTAAATTTTATTGTTTTTTATGGTCTATTGACTGACATAGATAAAATTTTGTTTAATCATTAAATATCTTTGTCAGTTTTTCTTCTATGCTAAATACACAATGGCCTCTTCTGAGAAATAGTTGAAGATCAGAACCATGATTATTAAATTTTTTTTTTACTCATTTTGGTCAGCACTATCCGTCCTCGTAGTTTGTTAATACTTATTTTTGAACAACCTGTATATTATTATATCACATAAAGATGACAAGAGATTATATTACGAAGTCTAATTTACGGTTGGATTTTTTGTGAAACGTTCTATTACTTTTCCAACATCTATATTAATATTTCTGTGAAACTCTGTTAAACTCTCTTCGTCCATTTTATTTCGTAAATACATCTTTAATCGATGAAGTGTTCAAAAACTCCTCTCTGGCGACGCTGTACTAACAATCAATGTTAATATTTTTTACCTTAAATACTTGAAATTGAAAGACGACAAAAGCAGAAATGATTTTTAACTCTTGATCTACAGTGAATACGAATTAAAAGCCCATGTTTAATAAATCTAAAGACCGAGCAATATTTAAGACCTCCATAAATGATAATAAATCTTTATTAGGGGGCTACATTTGGGTGTCATATTGTCATTTTTTATTTCTTGTAGATCAAGAATTTCCAACACAAATATAAAAGACAGAGAATACATACTTTTTTAAATACAATGCATTTTTGGCGTTCCCCTAATTGTATATGTGTGTGTGTTCATAAAAAATAAGGTCTAGGGGGGGCGATCTCCCCCCCTCTGGGTACGCCACTGTGCTGAAGATGGGCTAATTTTTGCCCGAAACGTACATGACTTGTATTTAACGTTTAAATAAATATATGGAACATTAAGACCAAATTCACTCTACTACGAATCCCATGAAGGTTCCCAAAGGATACTCCATTTAAAATTTTAAATAGAGTTCCTTAAGTTTTCAATATGATTTACTTATTAAATATTAAATGTAAATTCAATAATTTTGAATTCTTATTCGATCTCAGAAAATTTATCTCGTCATTCTAGTTCCTTTTCAAGATTCATTATGGTTATTTTGCCGAGGCGTTATTCGTCATAAAAAGACGAATTTCCCTGCTTGATATGTAAATTACTATTTTACCCCCTTTTGTAAGGCAAAGTTTTTTGGTCTCTATTGACTGAACTAAGATAGTTTTCATCTTTTGCAGATACTTACCACTATGGGCACTGGTAAGGGAAGTGGTTCCGCAGACAAACCAGGAAATCCAATGCTGTTCCAACCGCTTAGGCCGTATTCAACTCCTCGCTTCACTGCCCCATTGGTGGGAGAGAGACAGAACGCGAGGGCGCATACAAACACCTGCAACTGACAAGGATGGAGACATCAGAACGGGGTAAGTGAACTTAAAGCAGATATACTCAAATAGAGGTCAAGGACTTCAATATTTACTTCAGAGTGAACAAAAATAACTGATTCAGTTGGAAATACAATTCCGGGGATGTTTATATTCCCAGTTTGCACTACGTTAGGTAAAGGCGGAAATATTATTGACATGTCATTTTTAGAATAAATATAAATCGGTTGTCTAGAGTACAGCATTTTTATACTGAAGATAGTTCATCCGTGACAACCCTAATCAAGTGAAATGAGTCATTATATTTAACTCATTAAAATGTTGTATTGTTACTTTAAAAATTGATAAAATAATTTGTAGTTTCAATGAGCTACTTGCGTACCTTTTTTACCTCCCGCTACCCTAGGTAAGGGAGGTATAGGGATCGTGCTAAAAATCTCATATCGAGATTTTAGTGAATAAGCACGTTTCGATGTCCCCAGAATCCGATTTTAACATTTTTACAATGGTGTCTGTAGGTATGTATGTGTGTGTGTGTCTGTGTGTGTGGATCATGTGGACACGATTACTCAAATATATCAATCAGAAAAATTTGAAATTTTGTATACCCATTCTATACTAATATGGGAAGTGCTCATTAGTTTTTAGTGTATATCGGATAAACGGAAGTATCATTTATACAAGCTTTTAACAGTTTTTCTTGTAAAAAATTCATTGAATATAATTTTTTAGCAACTTTTACCAATACAAATTGAATATAATGGCACAATCTTCAATTCTACGATAATAGCATTTAGTAAATAACTTGAAATAACTTCATATTATATTATAAAATAATTTATTTTGTACATCACTTTGCCTCTGCGTCAAACAAAAACAATACCTTAATAACAAATTTCACATATTTAAATATTTAGATATACAGGATAATTCGATTTAAGTTTGACGTTTGCAGCATTATATATCAAACAGCTCTCAATAAGAACGTGATTTCAAAGTGTCAAATAATAGTTTGCAACTACGAAATGGATAATGTACGGCGAAGAATTTACACAGATTGCGTTTTAGAGCATAAGAAAGTTGGTGATGATTTTGACAATAATGTGTGTGTGACGATTTTTTCCTTAAAATATATTAATGATCCAAAACTTTGCAAAGTTGGTATTTAATACTCTTATATAATTTGAAACAACATATTAGATTTTGACTAAATATGATAAACCGGATGTAGTACTTAATTTGAAGCTTTAACAGATTTTTCAGGAAAAACATAATAAAATATAATCCAAAATTTCGTATTACAAACCGTTTTATTTATTGGAACAACAAAGTAGATTTTGCTTACAAACGATCAATCGGAAGTGAACCTTTACTTAAAAGCTCATTGCTATTTTAAACATGGAATTGGCGGGAGGTCATGTGCTGGCCACATCAGATTTTTACTTATGAATTCTAATTTATATAAAAATTCTACGACTTGTAATGATTATTATATATTTATTTGAATCACATTTTGAATTGTGGCCATCAACGGATGAACTATCATTAATAACTGTTGTATTGTAATCAAAAAACCTTCTTACCACGGTGGAAGACATCTTCAGATATTGGTAATCTTCGTAGACTGATCCTCTTCAGAGATCCTCTGGACTTTATATACTCCTTTCGAGATATTCCTTCTAAATCCATCTTTTCTGAATTATTATGATTATAACAGAAGGTGCAATTATTTACAATGTCTAGAAGAAAGATAGCTCAGACTTATAATTATTTAAACAACGAGAAAGGGATACAAAAGATTAATTTTTACTTTGATTTAATAAGATAAGAGTACCATGTAGTCAGTAGCTCTAGTTTACAGTGTGAAAGGATTAATCGGTATATATTTGTAATGCCATATGTGTTATTTGATAAATGCATAAATGTATACTTAAACGTAAATGTATATTGCATATGTTACAAGTAATATACAATTTATTTATCCATTAATAGTATCGGACATAAATAAATAGAGACTCTATACAGGGTGTCTCTTAAATAGGGGGACATGGCTTAACCACAGATTCCTGAAGCTACAATAAGACGATTAAATTAAACTTGCTTCTACCGGAAAGTGTACCATTTAGCCAGAATTCTGCTTTAAAGTTCTTCGAAAAAAAATTAATTTTGCTTATAATAACAGAACGCTTTATACGATTTAGATGAAATCTGGTATGACAGTTCATATGGTTATAAGTCATCTTTTAAGGTGATTAGAGATGCACTCAATTTCGAGCTTTGGCCCGGCCCGGCCCGAAGCCCGCCTCGATTTCGAGTCGATCATCGAGCCGGGCCGAAGATATTTTTTATCGGGCCGAATCGAGCTAATCATATTCAAAAATCGAGGCGAGTCGTACTTTTGATTTTGGCCCGGCCCGAAAAATCTTATAGTTCAATCAAATGCACAGTTTCCTTAATATTTTAATGAAAATGGATGAAGTTAAAAGGATCAAAATGATTTAATAACAACATACTTCACATATTAATAAATAAAAATGTATTATTTTACTTCAAGAATTCAAGGTTATTCATTAAAGCATAATAATTATATTGTGATGTTGCTATTATTATTGTTATTACTCGTATGTAAATTATATTTTTTATATAAGATTTGTGAAAAAGTTGTTTAAATTTTCGAACGTCTTTGGTAAACAAAGTGTTAAATACTCGTAGGTCTGTAATTTTTATAACAAACTTACACTAGAAGGGTCTCTTTTTTAACTACTTATGTTAACTAATGTTGAAAGTTATAAGAATGTAGAGGTTTTTTATAAGTTTGACACGAAAAAAGTTAAATATTTCGCCTTAACATAAAAATCAACATTAGGAATGCCGGATGCACCCACTTTCGAGCTTTGGCCCGGCCCGGCCCGATTTCGAGTCAATTTTCGAGCCGGGCTAGTTAATTTTTTTGTCGAGTCGATCTTCGAGTCGGGCCGGCAATTTTTACTTTCGGGCCGAGTCGATCCAAACCTCAAAGCCCGGCCCGGCCCGGTCCGGTCCGAATGCATCTCTATTTGTATGACTGTAAGTAAATTACCGATTATTTTGTTGTTTATAAATTTCCATGCAGTGTTTTTTATTGATTCCTATTCCTACAAAAGTAGAGTCGGTCTATTTATGTCAAATATTGTATATAATATGCCGAAGAATTAAAATTATCTTCCCATGCTTTATTTATTAGAAAATTAATCAGTCTATTTAAATATCGATTGATTTATAAAAATTAATAATTAAATTCATATTCTCAACGCTTTCGACAGATTCCAATAGAAAATTAGAAACTCTTAAAATATTTCAAATATTTGTAGTTTTTTTTTTGAAACCAATTTTCCACTTAAATATTGTTTATGTAAAACAGGAATTTTAATCCGTTATATAAATTTCGTAATAATTTTTTATTTTCGGAAACCACGAGGAATGTAATACAAAAAATTAACAGTATAGGAAACTGCGGTTTTGCTAAAATACGGAACTGAAATTTAAAAATTCGCGATAGTACAAGTAAAAGTCTTGCAAGAAATATGTGCATATTATTGTCAGTATTAATTAATTTTAAGATTAATACCGTACTTATTAGGATTGCAGAAGTATGATATTTTTTATCGGCAGAGAAAGTAAGAGAATGTTTTTGAAAAAGTTAAACATTTCATCTGTTCTACTTGATTTGATATACCTTCACTCGTAATCAATATTATTTAAAATGTTTTTGGGAAAAAATATTATGAAATTTATAGTAATAGATCGTGAATTATTATTTTTTATTCAATTTTGATGTTTTAAACTGTTATTATTAACTCCACAGCAACAAATATAAGTAACATTTTATTCACAAGTGAATTAAATTTTTTTAGATTGCTCTCACAAATTTTAATTCACTTTGCAACAAATAATGCATTTAAAATAACATCGGGTACGAAAATAACACTCACCGGAATTTATAAAATAGATTATTTTATATATTTATCTATAAAATATATAGAAAAATCTGTTGCGGCCAGCACAAGACCTCTCGCCATTTCCACATTAGGCAATAAGTATTGTATTCCACTTTGCTATCGAACCGTCGTTTTATAACAAAATATTACAGAACTTTACCCAAATATTGTTTTTATTGTATTTAACATGTCTTCTGCACACATATAATTCTAATTATATCTATTTTTCATTGGCGGTATTTCTGATGGATATATGCATTTTACCTATAATTTCAAATATTTAATTAATAAAACAATAAGAAAGACTAAATGTACTTCCCAGAAAAAGCTATCAGAATGTCATTAAAACTGTTTATTTTTGACACTGACATTGATATCTGTCATTTACAAACTATGTTATAGACATTTGAATTTGTCAACTGGTTTCCTTAGTGTAGTTTTGCCTACTCGACTTATTATATCCCGATATTCTATATATTATAGCGTCTTTATCTCTAAATTTATAGAAGATATAATAAAAAATTTAAATGTATCAGATATAGAATTTTGTTCTTCAAAATTAGTAATATCAAAAATTTTCAAAAAACGAAATTTAGAAGATTTGTTTTTTAAACTACTACTTTCGGTTGTTCAATTGTTACTAAAACCTTTTCAGCTCTTCCCAGGAATGTCAGATTGAGGAATTCATAGTTAAACAGGTCTTATGTCTTATAGTTTTTGAGGAATCGTCCCTCCAACATCCAGCCATACACACACACACACACACACACACACACACACACACACACACACACACACACAGAGAGAGAGAGAGAGAGAGAGAGAGAGAGAGAGACATCATTGTAAAAATGTTATAATCGGATTCTAGAGACCTTAAATCGTGCTTATTCACTAAAATCTGGATATGTGATTTTTAGCATGAATCCAATACCTCTCTTAGCGAGAGGTACAATGTATGAATGTATACTTGTAGAAAATTTAATAATCTTTATTTCTAATGGGATTAATTGCTAAAAAATTACATTTAAACTATTTTGAGCTTCAAGAAAAGTGTCATTTCCGGTTATCTGATTTACACCAAAATCTAATGAATTCTTTTCATATTAGAATACGGTAGATATACAGTGTGTTCAAAAAAAATCCTAATTCGGAGTAGGCTATGAATAAAAAAACATAAGTCAATTTGAAAGTATTTAATTAAATATCAATTTGACACGAGATATTATTAAAAATGTTATCTATAGAAATCAAAGATTTTCTTCTTGAATTCTTATTTTAGAAATATAAATAAATTAGAAAACGCGAATGGCAATATTTTGTATCCTTCTTTATTATCTTTTCTCCTTAAAATTACATTTCACGATCAATCTTAACAACTTCAATTTTGAATTGAATAATAATCAGACATACGTTTCTGTGTTCGTAACCTACTCCGTATTAGTTTTTTTCTGAACACCTGTACAAGGTTTCAAAATTTTCTGAATGATATTTTAGATGAAATTTTATAGGACCCACAAATATAAATAAATAAAACTATACAGCATGGTTTTATATAAAAATTTATTAATACAAAAATATAAAATCTATATAATATCAACAATCATTCATCAGCCATTTCACTAGTTTTTGAAATAACCCAACTTTCTTTTTCAAATTTTTGATTATGTTGCATAACAGGCACATTTTTCGATTCTTTCCCATCTATAAATTCCTTCAGATCAGGATTTTGTGACGACTTAGAATATTTATACATTTTAAATTCTACTTTGGGTTCGGAAAAACCTTGAAAACTGTCAAAATCTGTATCGTGCTTAAAAGGTTCATAAATATACTTTTTGTAGTTTGTAGGTTTTTTATTATATTTTGAGTCTGTCGTGTATTTGGTTCTTGATTCTTCGTGTTCTTCTTCTTGAGGATGGTCGTCTTCGTGGAGGAATTTTTCGTGGTCTGCTTTGAAGTTGCCGAAGAAGCGATCGGGGTGGAAGTTGGCGGATTCTTGGCGGATGTCTTGGGGTTCTCTTTCGGATGATTCGTTGAGCTCTTCTTTGTCATCTTCTTCTTCCTCTTGGCGTTCTCGTTGATCCTCATTTTCTTCTTCATTCTGTTCTTCGTTTTGGTCTTCGTTTTCTTCTTCGTTTTGTTTCTCGTTTTGTTCTTCGTTTTGTTCCTCGTTTTGTTCTTCATTTTGTTCTTCATTGTCTTCGTCGTTTCGTTCCTCTGTTTGTTCTTCATTATTGTTTTCATTGTTTTGTTCATTTCTTGCAGGAATTTGTTTTACAGGAATTGGTTGATGTTTAACAGCAGGATTTTCGTAAACTGGGGCAGGATTTTGGGGAATAATTCGTTGAAAATTTCTGTAAATCTTAGCAGGCTTTGGAGGAGATTGTTTTGGTAGGTACAACTGCTTTTGTAGGTACAACTGTTCTTGTGGGTGCAACTGTTTTTGTAGGTGCAATTGTTTTTGTGGGTGCAATTGTTTTTGCACCGGCAATTGTTGCTGTATTTGGTATTGTTGTTTTTGTGGGTGTATCTGTTTCTGCACTGGCAATTGTTGCTGTACTTGGTATTGTCTAGGTTGGTACTGCACTTGTTTTTGTACATTCAATTGTTTTGGCTGATACACCAATTGTTTTTGTGCATTATTTTGAGGTTGATACAACTGTTGTTTTGGGGTATGGATATTGGTATGCAAAGGGTGGTATACATGGGTTTGGAAGCCTATATTTTGGACTTCACCCACTTTTGGACCAAGACCATTTATGGGCTGAGTGACTCCTACATTTTTGGTGAAATCTGCGATTATTTGACCTGGCAATTGTTGATACTTTGGGCCAAGATCATTTATGGGCTGGGTGACTGCTACATTTTTAGTGAAATCTGCGTTTAGTTGAACAGGTAATTGTTGATATTGATTCAAACCCAATAATAAATTTTGGTAAGGTTGATTGTTGTATTGATTGTTGTAAGGTAGCACATATTGAGCGTATGGTACTTGAGCACTGGCTTGAAGGTATTGCGTACCACCATTATTTGGGAATTGGTGGGTTAGCTGATATTTAGAGGGTAAGGAAATTATTACAGGATTTTCCTTAGAGGTTTCTGCAGAGGGTTGTTGTAAAAGAGGTAGTTTTTGATGAATAGGGTAATTTGATTCAATGATACCTCTTCTCTGGAGGCATTCCGAATCGTAGAAAAGAGTAAGAAATAGAAGAACAATCTGTAACACAAAGAAAATATATTAGAATTTAGTTTTTGACAATTTATTAGTCAGAACTATTATTTTAAACAATGTGAAAACGGTCGGAGACTTTTTCATTGTCTGTAAAGATAAAATAGAAACTAAACTTTCAGTATGGGGTCCCGTGGCCGCGTGCCTGAGTGTCTGGTCGCGAACTTGGGGAACCGGATTCGATCCCGACCAACGCCAAATATTTCGAATTTTAAATGGGACAAAAGTGACCCCTGTGGTGCACTCTCCACACCAGCTATGAGTGCCCTTGAGGTGACGCGTGGTAAGCGCCCACACGGTAAAATATATCATCATTACCGATGTCTACATGTGTTGTAGATACTGGCACACCCAGAAATGGGTAATATGCCGTGATGATATATTTATAACTTTCAGTCCATGGGGTTCCGTGGCCGCGTGCCTGAGTGTCTGGTCGCGAACCTAGGGAACCGGGTTCGATCCCGACCAATGCCAAATATATCGAATTTTAAATGGCACAAAAGTGACCCCTGTGGTGCACTCTCCACGACAGCAATGAGTGCCCGTGAGGCGAGGCCTGGTGAAATTTTTTGAAATTTTCTCATTAATACTTTCAGAATACTATTATAAACTACACAATTATATTTTCATTTTGTTAAATGTTGTTGATATGTCAGTACGGTAATAACATTGCTGTACTGATACAGTTATTACTTAGTTAACAACCTACTTTTGTTTATGTAAATAAAGGCTTAATGCCAATCTGTTTTGTACACAGTTATCAGTAATGATCTTGATATATTCATACTGTGCGGGCGTTTACCAGGCGTTACCTCACGGGCACTCATTGCTGGCGTGGGGTTACTGCCATTTAAATCTAGAGAACTCATATTTTTATACATTAGCCAAAAAATAAAATACCGGTATTTTTTTAATCGAATGTTTATAGTTTATGAGAAATAAATTAGTTAAATTTTGAAGTGACGTCACGCCATAAACTTAGGGCATGCTTTCAACAGGGCTATTTCAAGAAATTTTATATGACTTTTGAGTACTAAATTTTAAAGATATTATTGTTCTTTAAAGTCTCAAATTTGAAAATTTTGCAATTAAATATTAAAATTATTTGTGTAATATTTCCAAAAAGTCACCAGGGGTGGGATTCTGTAACTCGTCCGTTATTAAACGGTACCGCTATCACTATAGAAACGTAATTTTTATAAGATGATTGGTATATTTACGTCATACTTGTCAAATAAAATGATGTCTTCCATGTAACCACAGTGATAACAGTACAGTTTGATAACGGTCGAGTTACAGAATCCCACCCCAAAACTGAAACAGAATGTGACGTCAGATAATACAGTGAAAGTTCCATTTGCGGACAGCTCCCACAAGCGGACATCTCTCATAACAGGACAGTTTTTCTGGAACCATATTTTTGGGTATCAGTTCCTATATAAAAAACGCTCTCATAAGCGCACTCTCTACCGGACGGACACGGACAACACAGTTTTTCCCGAGAGGCCCGAAACGCTCTCATGAGCGGACGCGAAACTCCGAAACCGGACATAAACAGCCTCCTCAGTATAACTTCTCAAGGTAACATTAACACAGGGGGTCCCCTATTTTACAGAAATGCAGTATTTTATGTGTCTCCGAGATTCATAGTTTGAAACTTGTGTGATAATGGCATCCAGGAAAACGTTTTTTTTTTTTTTACATTAAGGCAGAAAATGGAGGTGAAAGGTATATCTATTGTAGCATTTTTCAAAAGAAGATTTTATTGCGTTTTTTTTACAGGAAAAATATAGAAAGTTGAAGCGGTTAAAAATATCAGATTTTTTTAAAATTAATCTTTTTTCGATATGTTCAAATATGTTACTTTATTTATTAATTTTTTCGTATCTTTAAATAGAGCTTTATTGTAAGCGGACACCCCCATAAGGGGACAAAAAAGTTGGAACCTTCGGTGTCCGCTTATGAGAGCTTTCACTGTATACAGTTTAACATGTGACAAACTGTCGCCTACTTTTATTTATATAAATAACGTAAACTGTTTTTCTATTGGCTATGAATAACGTGTCGTGTTGTATGTACTCCATCACAGAAGTGAGGGGTTGTTTCTCATGACTACTTCGGCGTCAATTTTTTATTTAATTATGTACGAAAATAACAATAAATTATTACTATTATTGTTATTACTGTGATCAATATTGTACAAACTTTCATTTAATTCCTATTTAAAAATTGTGAAACCGACTCATTGCAAATAAGAATATTATTTCAAAATTTTTAATTTTTATTTTTATAATGAGCAACTGTGATATTCGAAGTTTGGCAATAAAGTAACAAGATTTTTTCGGCTTCCCTGTAAACTTGACAACATTGCACGATTAATTTGTTTTTAGATAATTAGTCAAACTGTTCGA
This sequence comes from Ophonus ardosiacus, assembly GCA_943142095.1. Classification (NCBI taxonomy): domain Eukaryota; kingdom Metazoa; phylum Arthropoda; class Insecta; order Coleoptera; family Carabidae; genus Ophonus; species Ophonus ardosiacus. The sequence goes on from OW964839.1 coordinate 4,146,032, forward strand.
CTGTACCCTTTGATTGAGACCGCACTATTGGATTGTATAAAAATAGTCAAAATGACAACACTTATTATTTCGTCACTAAACCAAAAACACTGTCTTCACTGTATTCAAACACTCCCGCCTTTTTTCCAATCACATATCCGCTTCCTCGACCAATAGAAATCTACCTACCAAACGTCCCATGTTGTCTGGAGAACATCTATTGGTTGACTGACCTAGACATTGTTGTAATCAAGTCTTTTATAGCAATAGAACTCGCAAAAAATTCGCCGTGGTCGTTCAGTCAATCAATTACGGATAGATTTTGTTTTTGTCAAGAGAACGCTTGTGAAACTAACTTTGCTCAAGCGGAAAATAGGAACTAATAATTTATTAAAGAAAAAGATGTTGAATGACAAGCATAATATAGACTTTTACTTTTAATTTGACGGAGTATATGACGGTAAATTTAAGTGCATACTGATGTGTTTTGTAATATTGGGTGTGTCATTTTTTGTTACCAAAAAGAATTTGTTACGAAATAGGTATCCCACAAAATTGTGTAATAATTTTAATAGATTTTGAACGTACGCTACTCGCCATAAAACAATCTGTTGTGGCCGGAACAATATCTCTCGCCATTTCCATTTTATGTTATACAGCGTGTCTCACAACTCGCGCCCCAGACGAAACTGACACTTGCCGACGACAATAGGTTGCCAACAAATAGAAGAAAATAATTTGCGGCTGCTTGCATAACGGAGTTACAAGACTTTTTAATCCACCAAGCCCGGAAGGATATCTTGAGGTGTGATGATATTATTACAAAATAAAACTGGTTGCTAGGTTTTAAAAATACTACTAGTGAGTTACAAAATTTGTTTGACTTACTGTAATTTTGACTTTTCACTGTCAACAAATTTAGGTTAGCGAAGGTGCCATCCGACATCATCATTTATATCGTACAGTGCAACGTGTTGTAGCGGCTGTGTAAAATGTGTTAAACGAAAATATTATTGTCATTTGGCATAACTTTATGATCCACAAGATTTCTATCCGGAAAACGTTCCGAATAGACTCGTGCTGCCTCCCTGGCGTTACGTCCACATTCTCCGAAAATTATAATCATTTCTAAGTAATCAGCGGCTGAATACATGGTAAGAATTTGCCTTTTTTTAATTTGACAATGACATTTTTCGAAAACTATAGTCGCCCACACATTTTAAAGAAGATTTGATTTGTATAAAACCATAGTAACGTACGGCAAACATATGTTGAAGGTGTAGGTCTCTGATTGGTCTTTTCTCTAATATCTTTTAAGCTAGATTTTTTTTCTTCGAAATTACACATCCGAGTACAGTCTCGAGTTTCCTCATTCGTTCTAGGGCGCGAGTTGTGAGACATCTGTATTTAGTATTGTATTGCACTTCGCTATCGAACCGTCTTTTTATAACATTACAGAACTTTACCCAAATATTGTTTTTTATTGTTTTCTGCACACATTGTATGAGGAAGTTCCTAAATGTCCAACTCATTGAATATTTCTGTCACATTGTCTTGACTAAAAATGAGTGTCATTGAAAAAGAAATAAATAAATAAATAAATATATATATATATATATATATATATATATATATATATATATATATATATATATATATCATCACGGCATATTACCCATTTCTGAGTGTGCCACAATCTGCTTTATCGCAGATATCGGTAATGATGATGACATATTTGTACCGTGCAGGCGCTTACCAGGCATCACCTCACGGGCACTCGTTGCTGGCGTGGAGAGTGCACCACAGGGGTCACTTTTGTGCCATTTAAAATTCGAAATATTTGGCGTCGGTCGGGATCGAACCCGGTTCCCCAGGTTCGCGACCAGACACTCTGGCACGTGGCCACGGGACCCCATATTGAAAAAGAAGTCCAACTAATACAGTTAATTGAACAATGTAGATATATTTATGATGAAAAAGATGTGTCGATTTTACAAGAAGTGACATTACCGGCCTGCTCTTTTAGGAGTTTGTCCTAAGAGTACAAGAACCGGACAGGGTAATGTAAAGTTTAATGCAGTCATAATGCTAATGCTAAGGTAAATGTATTAGTTCACAGTTTACATAAACCAGTCTTAAAAGGACCACTTGAATCATTTGTTTAGATTATTTCGATCAGAAATTGTTCCATGTGGTCATTTATTTGTTCGTAATAATTCATAAAGACTTCACAAAGTGCGAACTGCCATTTTTTCTTCAAAACTTGCTTGTTTATAATCAGAAACATTTAAATATTAAATACATTTTCTGGAACACAAATGTTTGTTTGCAATTTTAAATTTACGCGCGTAATCTGTGTTAACCGCGCATATGGATCCGGCTTGAAAATTTTTGATCGGATCCATCGACCTTTAAACTAATGGACCAAGTGTCTCCTATTATTTTATTGTTAGAATAATGCTCCAACATAAAAGGATAGAAATATATATTCTGTCCTTCAACAGTGCGGAAGTTCTCAGTTAAAGTATACTGCGCATGCGTTCGTACTCATTGTACATCTTTTTCAGTCATATGTAAACCTCTATACATCGCTCTCTATCACTAAATAGTTGTCAAAATCTACATTTGACGTTTCGTGACTGTTTGTGTATTATTTACTTTTTTGGAGAACATTTACAATTATTTCTGTCAATACATACGTATATGTGTTGTGAAGTGTGTATGCGACAAAATAATGGGGAAACGGTGTATTTCGTGCAGTCAGCAGTACGTACGCGGTTCAGCTGTGTCATTTCATATGTAAGTCCTTATTAATTATTACTTGTTCCCTATAATATAATATGTATATAATATATTGTATTAAAAATATATAATACAACTAATTACGCACAAAAAAATTAAATCTATATTCTCAGCAATTATGCACCAAGTATAGCAAGTTAGGGACAAATCAATTTTTTTATTTTGCCGCGTTTTCTTAACTTCCGTACTGTTGAAGGATAGAGATACTATGTCTGCACCGTTATGAGGGGACAAGCGTTTTGCTCGTACGCTGCGTCTATTAGTTTAAAAGTCGATGATCGGATCGCTCTGTCTGAATGATCGGGGTGAGTTTTCGAACGCGTCAGTATAACCCGATTGACTTTACGAAAACTTCAGATTGCATTGGATCAATCCGATCGACTGTTCGAAAACGCCTGTTTTTATCGACCAATAATACATTTTTATCTTCCGTCACCTTTAAGTAAGGAAGATATTGTCTTTGGTCAAAAAAATCGGTGGTGAGTTTTTAATGAATAAGTAAGTTTTGAGGTTCCTAGAATACAATTTTACCAGTTTTACGATGATATCCATACGAAGAGCTGATTACATTTTGGTTATAATTGGTCAACCGGAAGTTCCCTTAATTGAAGTTCTTAACAGTTCTTGAAAATCTAATCATTTTAAAACAAAGGTGTTACATTTTTGTGGCGAGTAAAATAATAATGAATCCAGGTCTAATATTTGCCTTAAACTGGCGAATAAAATGTGTCGTATTCATTCTTGTGATACGTTTTGATCTATCTCGCCGTAAGCTTTTTCATATCCAGTTCTTCCGCTAGGTAGTTCATTATTCTCGCTTGAAATAAAGGAGAACACTCACTTTGTAGCACATAAAGAGAACTTCAAACGATGAAAAGCAAGATTATCCCCAGTATTGATCTTGTGGCATGTTCAAGAGTTTCCACAATATTTTGTTTGTATCATCTCCGGGATCACACAACGAAATCAGTCACACCAAAACTTAGAAACAAGAGTCCGGCTTTCTGATTATGCCGGGAACCATTGGATCATTTGCCGGCATTTTCTTGGTGCCCGGGGTTTTACTCATTGCTGTATGATATGCCCGCTTCCAATGGATCACTTTCCGGCATTTGCTTTGTTTCATTCATGGTATTGTTCCTTTTACTTTGTTCCCATTACGATTTTTTTAAAGAGAGTCAATAGCCTTAGAATGTAAACAACAAGACATCGTCCTTTCTTTAGTTTTTAGTTTAAGCTTTTAAGTAGATCACAATTTAATTATTGCAATCAAAAATTTAATTATTGTAATCAATAATCTGAGATTACAGATTATCTTTCGTCATTCCGTTGAGGGATTACGTTTGGGATTAGTTTTTAGGTCGATAATCTTAGTTTTTGACAACAAAGGAAAGGGACTTTCTTTTATAAGAAGCGATTGTTGCAATCATTTGTAATTGTTGCAGTATTGTCTCATTATTTCTGAGCGTTTGGTAGGTACGCAATTGCACAATTATAGAACATTTTATGTAGATTATTATAATACGTACGAGTATGTCACCGTGTAGTAAGTCAAAATGTCATGAGTTTGAAGTATGAACCATAAGAAAAATATAGAATACTTTAAAAGAATATAGAAATTTCGTACAATTATTTTTCGGGTATTGCAAATATTATACAACTTTCAATATACCCAGTAGATGTACCTAGGTATCTGTAATACAAGCCGTATTGCTTCATTAAATTGGGCACATGTTTTTACGCAATAATTGAGCATACGCTGAAGTCTGCTGTATACTTCCTAGTATGAGTACATACACTACTGATAATCTGTCTAGTTATCTAGTACGTACTATGTTACGTATATCGATCTGTACTGTTGTACTACCGTATTGCTGAATGCTACGTTAAGTTGGGTATGTTTTACGGACCGGTCGCAATTCTATATTTTGTACTTTTTTGTGTATTTTAATAATAATTATTGCAATATTACGCAATGGGTTTATTTAGTAGACGCATTGGACCTTTGCATTATTAGACCACTACCGTACTGCTACCTTAAGTTGGGCATAGGTAATTTACGTCTCAGGCCTCGTTTATCCCTTGAGTATATGCTTGTCTGTATTTTGTATTTTTTGATGTATTTGAAATATTGAAATAATTATTAATAGACTACTACTGTAATATATTGTAAGAGCCATATACATACTACCGTACTGCTGTATTAAGTTGCGCACAGATTTTACGCTTATGTTCTAGGTATTAAAATTATTATTAGACTGTTTACTAATATTTTAGACGCACAGTCAGACATACTGCTACATTTATTTGGGCACGTATTTTACGCTACTACACCTAGTAGATGCATCCATCAATATATTGAATCAATTCCGTACTGCTACGTTAAATAGGGCAATATATTTTACGTTTTGATGAAATAAGTTAGGTCTACACTTCCTTTATGATTGTGACTTAATTTTTAGTGAAACATACTTAGATCTCTGCAATTATTATTTGACTAGTCTTACACCCAAAAGATACACCTTTACTGTACTGCTTTGTTAAATAGGGCACATATTTTTTACGTTTTGAAAAGGGAAATATAGGTTGCACTTCTTTGGTGACTTAATTTTGCTAAGACAAGATGACAGACGATAATAAGAAGTGTTTCCGATGAAATTGACCTTTTATTTTGATGATACAGGCACATAGACATCTATACCCGTAAGGGGGTACGAATTTGAGACCTGCAGAACATAGAACATCAACGGAAACAATACATGACACAAAATAGTCAACAATGCAATAAGACTATTGTTGCAACAAAATGTTTGGACATTGTATTGTTGTAGTATCATCAAGAATATGATTTTAAAGATGATCCTTTGTATATATCAACATTTTGTCTGTCCCTTTTATCTTCAGGTCCTTTCAAAAAGTCTATTATAAAATTTCTTTTGATATATTGTTCTTACAAACAAAAACACCTTCTTTTGTTGTTTCCAAGGCCTGCCACTATAATATCTCACTGGTCAGCAATTCCGTAACATCCCAAAAGATGACAAAATCAATAGACGTCCTTCTCGTCCAGACAGTCTTTTGTTAAAGCGGCAAGTTCAAAATTATGCAACAATTAACCTCAGGTTTTCTTTAGGAGGAATGTCCGAGGAATTTATTGATAAATTTAAACCCTAGGGTTAATTTTATTGCAAATTGTTGTCCCTAGGATGACATATGAAGTCTAACGGACTTAACTCGTGAGTCGTAACGACCGGAGAACAGCATGTTTAGGAGTAAATCGCGAAGGAAATTAGACCACGCCTTGGAAAGTAGTTTCGAGTGGTGTTATCTTTATTTAGTATTGATTTAATGATAGTTTATATAGTTTTTTGGTAGGTATTACATTTTAGAATGTTTAATTAATGGCTTGAAGTTATTTTACAATAGTTTTTTGCCTTAATTTTGTAAGAAATTATGAGAAAACTTATAGTAGGAGGAGCTAATACATATATTGTTGTCTCACTTGTACAAAACTTTTACACAAATTTTTCAATATAATTTTATAAAAACGTATTAAATTTTGAACATATATTGTTTAAACAATAATATATTTATATATTATACAAATAATTTATTGTAAATTATTAAAATAAACTATTTTTCTTTGTTCTTAAAATCGTAGCGCATCTATTTCCATCTCTTTTGCACACAAATCGTTATTCATATGTTTCTAACTCTATTTTATATAAAATTTATGTTTTTACAAATAGATAGCAAAGAATATAGTATAAAAAACAATGTTTAAATATATTTTGCAATAGTTTTCCTATTAAAAACGAACTTCATGCAAAAATGGGCGGAACTGTGCAGTCATTTCTTTCTATCTTGATGAATTGTGTATAGTGTCATCTTTGTCTTACGGTCATAGCACTCTAGAAAGAAAATACATAAATAAGCTTATCGCTTTAAATACGTTATTAGTTGTTATTGTTATTTTTTATTTATCTATTGTTTCATTTATTTATATGTATTTAATTATTTTAATTATTTATATGTATCATAAATACAATTATTGTACGATAATCATATCTTTTTTTACCTATTTTACCTCTCTCTAAGAAAGGCATTGGATTCATGCTAAAAATCGCATATCCATATTTTAATGAATAAGCACGTTTTAAAGTCACTAGAATCCGATTATAACTTTATACAATGATGTGTGTGTCTTCCTCAAAAACTATAATACTTATTCTAGTATTCCACAATCTGACATTAATAGGAAGAGTTGAAAAGGATTTGATAACAATTGGACAACCGGAAGTAGTAGTTTCTTAAAAAAATCTTCTAAATATTATTTTTTGAAAATTTTTGTTATTACTAATATTGAAGAAAATAAAATTCTCTATCTAATATTAATTATTAAAAAAAATATATATCTTCTATAGATTTAGACTTTAGAGATAAAGAAAATATAATATATAGAATTATAGAATAACGTGTTGCAATAAATCCCACAGTCCAGACTACTGCACCAAGGAAACCAGTTGTCAAATTCAAATATTTGTAATTGACAGATAAATTTTAGTGTCCCGTGGCCGCGTGCCTGAGTGCCTGGTCGCGAACCTGGGGGAACCGGGTTCGATCCCGACAGACGCCAAATATTTCCAATTTTAAAAGGCACAAAAGTGCGGTGCACTCTCCACACCAGCTGTGAGTGCCCGTGAGGTGACGCCTGGTAAGCGCCCACACGGTAAAATATATCGTCATCATTACCTATGTCTATATGTGTTGTAGATACTGGCACACCCAGAAATGGGTAATAAGCCGTGATGATATATTTATTTTTTTATTTTATGTCAGTGTCAAAAATCAATAGTTTTACTGATATTACTGAAAGATTTTTCTTAATAAATTATTAATTACATATTTAAAATTGTAGGTAGGTATATATATTAATAGTAATAATCCCGTCAATGAATTGGAATCATCTTGAACATTTTAGAAGAGTAGAACAAGATTCCTTATAGAATGAAAGAATAGATATAATTAGAATTATTCGTATGTACAAGAAATGTTACATTCGATACTTATGTAATAAACTGGAAATGGCGAGAGGTATTGTGCTGGCCACAACAGATATTTTTTTTCATATATCGACTCCGGTCTGCAGAAATGCTTAGGCCATAGAATTATTTTATATTATGATACATACACGCATTTAATAATAACAAATATTTTTTAGAAAACAGTTTTGATTACAATATAAATAAATAATCTTTTCCTTTAATAAGCTCAAAACTAATTTCCACATATCTTCTACGATTTCAATTAATTTTAGATACATAACAAACAATAGTCTAATCGCTCACTTGATCACAACATTGTGAAATGATTCATAACAATAGCTGACAATTTCATTTAAAAATGCGTTGTACATCTCATTGATTTTGCTACTTTTTCGAACTTTCTTTCACATTTCTCTTTCCCATTTCTGTTCTCTTGGTGGCCATGCCCTCAGAATTATGAATTATGGCATTATTAATATCAACAAAAGGGGCACTAATATTTTCATGACAATTTTCTGCTCTCCTGATAACGCGATATCGGATATGATACAATTTTCGTATTTTTTTCTTGATGACAACAATTGACTGCAACAATACGTTATCATATCAAATGCCTGACTGTTTAATTACTTAAATGGTTTACATAGCTATTAAATTTGTTTACCTTGTCTAGTAAGCATCAAATTGTCAACTAAACGATTGTGGTATCAGGAAAACACGTTGCGTAGAAGTTTTCGTGATGTTCAACGGACTTGTTCCATCATGTTTTCCTGTTACAAAGACCGCCAAATTCGCGCCTAGGCAGCATGTAGACTGGTCACGTGGTCTTCGACGCGTTGCTATAGCAACGACAGAACGGGTAAACAGATGTTCAGATGTTTTTCCGGCGGCAATTTGAAATAAAGGTCTAGAATACTTTAATTTTAAAAATAGTGACTGGCGGACTATAACTAATGAATGGTAAATGATACATTGATTTTATGGTCTTTTGTACATATGTTTTTCAATTTTCAATTGTCGTGCCCAAGTGGTACAGTCAGACAAAGCAAAAAACCAATAAATAGGATATTGAAATAGACAGTATTCCATTAAAAATCCGATAATCTATATTTAAATGAAAAGTATCATTTTCCGTTAATTCGGACATGCTGAATACGGGAAAAATAATAACAAAAATCTCTGGGCTTTAGTTTCCAAAACAGAAATTTTTATTTTCATTAGAAATCTCTCATGGTTTTTTCACTTTGCCGACCTACAACTAATGAACGGTTAAAGATACATTGACGCGTTTTGCGCCATTCGATTTTATGTACTTTTGTACATATGTGTTTCAATTTTCAATTGTCGTGCACAACTGGTACAGTCAGATAAAGCAAAAAACCAATAAATAGGATATTGAAATAGACAGTAGTCCATTAAAAATCCGGTCACCCTGTATTTAAATGAAAAGTATCATTTTCCCTTAATTCGGACATGCTGAATACGGGAAAAATAATAACAAAAATCTGTGGGCTTTAGTATCCAAAATAGAAATTTTTATTTTCATTAGAAATCTCTCATGGTTTTTTCACTTTGCCGACCTATAACTAATGAACGGTTAAAGATACATCGACGCGCTCTGCGCCATTCGATTTTATGTACTTTTGTACATATTTCTTTCAATTTTCAATTGTCGTGCCCAACTGGTACAGTCAGACAAAGCAAAAAACCAATAAATGGGATATTGAAATAGACAGTAGTCCATTAAAAATCCGATCACCCTGTATTTAAATGGAAAGTATCATTTTCCCTTAATTCGGACATGCTGAATACGGGAAAAATAATAACAAAAATCTCTGGGCTTTAGTTTTCAAAATAGAAATTTTTATTTTCATTAGAAATCTCTCATGGTTTTTTCACTTTGCCGACCTATAACTAATGAATGGTAAGAGATACGTTAACGGGCGTTGCGCCATTCGATTCTATGGAGTTTTCTACATATGTATACCAATTTTGAATAATCGTGTCCAGCTAGTATAGTAAAAGTATATATAGCCCACTAATTTTCAAGAAAATATGTTTAGAACTTAATGTAAAGTACCACTTCCGGTTTATCATACATATATAGTCAAAATGTAAAATGTTGTTACAAATAATATATGAGTTTTAAATACAAAATTTGAAAAGTTTTGAATTATATTTTAATATATTTTTTCAAGATTATGTGGCGCCAAGAAAAATAATTAAAATTACGTAAATTTATCTCCGATTAAAAATTAATTTAATTTTTTTATTTCTGTCTGCAACACAAGCCTTTTGTCGGTTGCTACGTCATTACCAAGTATTAGATAACTAATTATTTTAAAAAATATACCTCCTAAAGTAGTAAACAGTCATTTACATTTTGTCTTTCATAGTGAAAGGATGGTTGTACTCTTCTGGTTTGCTGGACCGTGCTCGACCATTCCTTTATTTATTTTTTTTATTTGTATTTCGTAGTATTGAAATCTGTGGTAGTTACTTCTACCCTTAAAATAAATTATAAGATTTTAGAATTAAATTCATTAAATTAAAGTGCGCCTAGACCAACCCAGGGCTCAGAAGTACAACGTGGGATACATATTTGTGTAACGGTAGTTTGGTAAAATGTCCAGGTTTATCCTGAGACAAGGTATGTGAAAATAAACTTCCCAGCAAATTGAAAATTTATCAATTTCGTTACTTTAATTTTTAAAATATTTTAGGTCAATAACTTGGCATTTTCCTTAATCTAACAATTGTTGCTGTACCCGTAATGTTGGGTATAAGGCAAAACAATATGATATAAATACAATACAATGAATTGTACAACAATTCAAATTTTAATATTTTAAAATACATTGCTTGTACTAGTGTTACATAAAATAGCTAAAATCTTTTATATTTCTTAAACTATTTAAAACTTAGTTTCAAAATTTATTTGCGAAGCATACATTACTATAATTACGTCTTATAGATTATTGACATGGATTTTTCCATTTATTTATTTAAATATTCAAACTATCAAATAAAAATTAAGGTAAATGACACACCCAACAATGGGTAATAAGCAGTAATGATATAATAATTATTTCCTAATAAACAGCTTTGTATAAAATAAATAGTGATTTCAACTTTAAATAAATTGAAAACTGAGTACAATGTGGCATATAAAGGAATGACAGTGTGTGAGTGATTGTGTAAGCGAAATCTTGCTCTATAAAATTGCCCGGGAAATTTTATACTGTAAGACTAGCTTTAATTAAGGTAGACATAAGTTAGCTTAGGATAAGTTAGTTATAAGATAGGGCGCCATACTTGTACTCAGTTTTTTTCATATTAAACATTAAATAGTTATTTATTAATAAACAATTATTTGAATATATTTCTATAATAATAACTTGGGAAAATCCTGTCTGCAAAATTCATTAAAAATTGTTTCATTTTCAATAATTTCAATTCATTCTTTTAATTGATTTTTCAATATTTTTTACTTTTATTGTATGCTAATTATAGTTTTCAGTTCAAATCCCGCACTCAACAATTGTGAAAGAGAGGAAATGTTTAAGTTTTTGACCCAATTTTCTGATACATAATTTTTAATTTTTACAAATTCAGAATAACGTATTGCATTATTATTTTGTCAAAATTAAATTCGTAATGGATGTTATTAGTATTTTGTCAAAATTGAATAAAATATTACATAAACTACGTGAGTTAAGAATGTTTATTCATTCGAAGAAATTAACCAACTCGCCCTTGCGGGCTCGTGAGTTAAGCTTTCTTCTCATGAATAAACATTATCTTAGCTTACTTGATATATAAATATCTATTAACAAATATATATTTTACTATATTAGATGCTTTAAACAACTTGGATTTTTAAAGTGTTACCTATTACAATTTTGCTGGGAAGTTGCTGTACATTGCAATGAATGTTCAATTATTAATAAATGAAAATATAAAAATAATTAAGAATGACAGGTGTGAGTGAGTGTGGATTGTATATATGGGTAAAACAAAAAAAAAGACAAAAAAAAATACGAATAATAAGAAAACAAAAACCAATTTTTATTTATGAATGATCCCCTGAATGTTTTGTGTGATTGAGGTTTATTTAGTATTGATAAATATTTAGTAAAAGACATAGTACTTCAACATTTTTATTCAGACAATAATGTTTTGCAATATTTACAAATCTTTGGAAGAAAATTTTGAATCTATTTCATTCAATTGAAATGGAATTTTCTGGGTCTTTAGAGAAAAGATATCACACCCAACTAGGGGTAAAGAACATTATAATACACAGATATTTTGCATTTATACAAATTTTAAAATTAAAATGAATTGAATAATAAGTCAAATAAAAACGTTCATTGCAGTACAGCCTAGTTAAGTTTAGTTTAAGGGGGCGCGTCGTCATCCTAATTTTAACTTGTAAATCTAACTTGAACTGTAACTTTCGTCCCGGGTGAATTTGCTCGCGTAACCCGGCATAAGGTCCAGGTCGCTAATTTTTGCATATCCCGGCATGAGGTCCGGATCGTTTCCGTTCCGTTGACATCGCATAGGCCAAGGTCCTTTTAGACCTGGATATTATCGTCCTTCTAGACTCCGTGGGATATAATCATCATCCTAAATTTAACTTTTAAATGGTAGATTTCATGCTGGCATGAGGTCCGTTGTTTTAGTTTTTTTTTTTTTTATGTATTATTAGCTCGTGTAATCCGGTATGAGGTCCGGATCGATTAGGCCAGGAACCCAGGACCTGGACAACGGGGGACAACGAGGGATCGAGAAAGGAGCAAGTCTTCAAGGCGAATTAAAGACGCGAATATATTCGAAATTTGTTGCGAACCGGGTACCGGAAATTTTGAACAGATTTTGATATTGATTTTATTTTTTGTTGTGTCGGGAGTATTTTTTATAAATTGTAGTTTGGGGTTTGCAGGGTTAATTTTTGCCATAAATTCGTTCGCGAAAATCGATTTATAATGATATATTTGGGGTGGGATTTTGGGATTGTTTATATTATATTATTTTATATTATATATGCTCGTATATAATATGAATATGATGTAATATATTTATTTTACATATGTTATGCTTTTTTTCCTAGCGCACTGAGTATTTGGCGTGCCAGTATTTTTAATACTGTGCAATGAATACTCATCAAATTCCGCCGAAAGTCTCTCGCGGGCATGAAAATGTTCGGTGGACTTTACACACGGTAAAAAAAAACTTTGTTGCAGATTACTAAAATTAGTACCAGCAGCTAATTTCGTAATCACAATGAAGTTGTTTTTTATCGTGAGGTGAGCAACCCTCGTCCAAGAAAACTTACCCTCCTATATGGATTGCACGGGGTCGGTTTTCGCGGAATGGGGAGGGCGCGGTCGTAGGTCCAAACACTGTATGGAATATGACGATAAGCAATAGTTTATCGGCGTATGCATATCAGTGGTTGGAACGCGCTTGGCCCCAGCAGGCCGCGTCCGTGAACAAGCCACAAATAGGTTCATTTCATCTCATTATCATTTTTGTTAGGGTTTCAGGCGCGGGCGATTCTATTTATAGTTTATATGAGATCGTTAGGGTTTTGTAGGACACCCCAGTCGTGGTTTAGACCGGGGTGGCTCTGTCCTCAACTCCTTTGAATCGCAGGGGGTTTGGATAGGGTTCCCTGCCCAAGTGGAGAGACCTTGTCGTGGTGGCAGGGCTTAACCATACCCAAATTGGGGTGGGACCAACGTCTCCACAAATTAACGAATTAATATCTGTTTTTGGTTAATATATTAACAAAATCATTATTTTGGCACATATTAATTCGATCAATTTTATTTAAATGCAATTATTTTAATAAATGAACAAATAAAGTATAATTATAAAAAATCTGATGACCTCCCGCCAATTCCATGTTTAAAATAGCAATAACTTTAAGTAAAGTATCACTTCCGGTTGATCTAATTTGTTGTTCCAATAAACAGAAAAGTCTCTAATACCAAATTTTGAATTACATTTTATTATATTTTTCCTCAAAAATCTGTTAAGAGCTCCAAATTAAGTATTACTTCCGGTTTATTAAAGTCAAAATCTAATATGTTTCAAATTATAAAGGAGTTTAAATACCAAAGTTTTGGATCATATTTCAATAGATTTTTTGGACCGAAAACGTTACCTCCCTTACATATGGTATGGCGGGAGGTAAAAATACATAATATATGTAAAATAAACTAATACAAAAATTGTCAATTTAGTAATTTTTCCAGAAAATAGCCCAATTTAGAGCAGCTGATGTTCCTTTAGCCAGATCTTCTCTCGTGCATTCCTCTTCTAAGTTGGCGCACGTGAGCAGGTGGGTCATTATTTGTTCTTGACTACAACGACATAAATTGGGTTCTACTTGGTACCCCCAGTTGTACCTATATATTTCATAGGCGATTTAAAATTTTCCAAATGGGCCATTTTTGGTCATTATCTGGTGGTGGTTTTTCATCTTTTGCAAATAAAGTAAAAATAAAATTATGATAAGTTATTAAAAATTAATTTAATTCAAGTAATTTGAAATAAAGTATTAAATATCTTTATGAGGATTTTGAATGTGTCTTTGCTTATAACACAAAAAATAGGGGTTGGGCACTTTAAATTTAAATATTAAAATATATTTTATCTTTTAAATATCCTAATTTTTATTTATTTTGCATGTTACAGGGATCTATGCAGTATGGCCGATACACCTTTCGAATGTACCTACATGAAACCTGATTTCTTGCAGTATCATCGTTGGACAATGAATCCCGCGACGTGGAGAAGAATTTCCCGAAAAAAATGCACCCTTATGCCCTCCCCATAAACCCTGTTTCAAAGGTATTTATGCCCATTACCATCTATTTCTCAATAAAACCAAATTAATTTGTAATATTTCTTGTATTATGTTATTATTTATGTATAATTTCCGGTAAAAATTGGTGTACACTGTTGTATGATGAATTTAAATTACAAATCATTATGTAAGAATCTTAAATTGATAATTATTTTCACGGAAATACTCTTCATCCGTTCAAAATTGATAGGATTTTATCGTATTCGAATTCTCGCTGTATTTCCACCAATCACAAGCTTCGTTATTTTTACCAATCACAATCGTTAGTTGCACCAATCACATGAGACCACGCCCTGAGCGTCACTGCGTTACATGTTTTGCAAGCAAGTTGATGTTACGGAGTGGTTTTATGTTTTCGTGATATATTTTGTGATTAAAATAACTTATTTATGTGTTATATTTGTGAAATGGACTTGGAGCAGTTGAATTCAAATGCCTAGCTGTAGTTTGAGAGGTAAATTACTTGATTTTCTAATAAATTTATGGACAAAAATCTTGACGTAACCTTACATCTTCAAGTTCTATATAAATATGTATTTGTATATTGAATTCATCATAACACAGCTTTAATACATATAATATATTGTTGCATTTAATATTCTTTTACATTAGTAAAGTATTAATACATTCTTATACGACGTAGAATGTCTAACCTTGCTTTTTGAAGGTCGTACATGATTTGCAACTTTCAGTATCATATTTTTAAGAACTTAAACGTAAAATCGTGTAGTGTATATATATCTAGCTGCAGTTTGAAAGGTATATTATGTAATTTTATAATAAATGTAAGGACAAAAATCATATTGAAATATCTAATGATGCTACGGACATCTTCAAGTTCTAAATGTACATTTGTATAGGTATCAAATTCATCATTAAATAACAGCTAATACAT
The DNA here is from genome assembly GCA_943142095.1 of Ophonus ardosiacus. Lineage (NCBI taxonomy): Eukaryota > Metazoa > Arthropoda > Insecta > Coleoptera > Carabidae > Ophonus > Ophonus ardosiacus. Next base: position 4,161,633 of record OW964839.1, read on the forward strand.
TTTTACACTTGAGTATTTTAATCTTGCTTTTTGAATATCATATGCAACTTTATAGAAGTGTCCATAATATTATGTAATGTTTATCTATAGAGGTGTGCAAAAGTTTTAAGCCAAACAGATTTTTAAACCATTATCATATATTGTAAAGGTGATACAACAATGAAACAGTTATGTTAATAAACATATGCATGTGTGCATAAAGTATGTTCCTATTATAAACCAGAAACTATGTAGGTAAATAAAATTATGTAGTAACAAAATAATTTCTAGTACTATGCAAAAATATTGCGTCAAAAATATGCGTATTTCACAACAACTAATAAATCTGTTCAGTCTTATTTTGTTATCCATATTTAATAGTTTATCATCATTTCTTTTGATACAATCACTGCAGAATACTCTCGAAACATTGATTTAATTAAATTTGTAATACTGTCTTGTGGTGCACATCTTGTCATTCATTTTCTAAATGGTTCTACAGTTCAGGCTTGTTATTCTTTTCCATCGCGGATGTTTAACTTCTGGCTTAAATGTTTTATTGGATTTAAATTCGGAGATTAGGGTGGCCAAACAAGAATTTGGACTTTTGTTGACCTAAAAATTAGTTTATTTAGATTTTAGTTTATTTATTTTATATGTTCGCTTTGTTGGTTTACGGGGGTCTATTGCATCTTAGCTTATCAGCTAATGATTTTGGCAATGTATATTTGTGATAATTCCATTTGCTGTGCTTTTATCGATCATTAGGAAGTCTGCTATCTCACGAGCAACCTCTCCTTGACGAGAAAGGTTTATTGCGGATTCTCGTACCTGAAAGTGGGTGTATATCACCAATTTGTTAGACAATAACATAAGTTACTATTGAATTGAATATTATTTATTTGAAAGAATTTACATATATTTCAATCTCGATTACAGTAACCTATATAACTACATTTTCTCGCTTGATAACAATGCAAACAATGATGTAGAGACGAATGATTTTCATGTGATATAAAAAGCGCCCATAACTATTAGTTTAAAACGTAGTAAAACGACATTCATTCCCTAAATAATGAAAATTTTTATTTTATATATTAATTTATTTATTGCTCAGTACATTATACATAAGCTGGACAATAAATCCATGTTCTACGCGTTGAGATGCTAGTGAAAATTTCTCAAGAACACAACCGATGTTACATCTTTAGATAAGAAAATACTTATTGCAATAATAACCAATGTTGACATATCAGTAAAATATTTCAGAGCTTTAGTACTACAAACACTTTAAATAAGAGAATTAGTAACATTAATAATCAACATTAATAGTACGTAGTGTTAATGTACTCCCGGTTTTATTAACATTGAAAATTACTCGTTTATTTGAAATCACTCATTTTCAAAGTTATAAAATATTAACGTTGGTTGTTCTTGCTTTAAATTAATTAACTTAATATGTGATAGTGAATATGTGATAAGTGTATATTTGATAGTGAATATATCAGTATTATATTATAATTTCTCTACTTATTTCCTATTGATATTGATACAGTTTTTTTCTAAGACAGTCACACTATAGCAGTTAATATATTCAAATTAAACATAAATTTGTTTAAAAAACTTTGTATTAAATTTTTGATCTATTTTTAATTGTACCTCTGTATATAAATCTTTCCATCACTATTATTTATTTGAAAGTATTTATATAGGTATATTAAAGTAATCTATATCTCGATAAGTCTTAGAAAAAAAATGTTATACATTATACTCGCAAAAATCTGTAATATTATGTAATAACTTATACGATACAACTTAATAAATATTTGGCGATATATATTTCATTATTTATTTATTTACAAGTTCTCATAGAATAATATCATTACAATATGTAACACAAATAAAATGTATTATATAAATAACCAATAAAAACAGTAAAAAATAATACAATTTCTCAATTCAAAACCTATTTTCCTATCCTCAAAAATTGCATTCCAGGAATTCACCAAAATACGAACTAGATCATCAAAATGAGATCAGCAGGATATGAACGATTTACGGCCTATAGGTAAGCAACCAGCAAAAAACGTTTCGACAGCACCGCAAAGCGATCGCCGATCTGCACCCTGCATGAATAATATTAGCGCCTAAATTTCATCCTAGTGCACAGCAGATTACAAAAGCAAGTAGCCTACACGACAAAAATTCTAGCCAGCAAAATCCGAGCCACGAGCACCAGCAAGGCTTCTGGTCGACAAAATCGCAAAAATCGTGTAAAATCGACGTTTTAGAGCCGTAGCGGCCGAAAAGTAGCACTTTACTCCCGCTACGAGCATTTTTGAGCTCTCAGACGGATTTTCAGCCGATCGCAAGGCATTTACCCACCAAAATTCAGAAATCCATCGATCGCAATACTGTTGCTAGGCTTCTGGCTGACAAACTTTAAAAAATCGTGTAGAATCGGCGATGTACAGCGTGTAGCAAGACTTACTAGCCACGAAAACGAGAATTTGTGTGCTCTCTGGCCGAACGGAACGTATTCCCCCACAAAAATTCAAATTTCTGACAATACGGTAGGCTGTAGTAAGGCCTGGTGATCGAATCGTGAATCTCAAGTCTCCCACCACGGATTTCTAGCTGTGTATAATACTGGCTGTCTGTTGAATTTACAGCCATTCGTGCAGCGTGAGAGGTGGCGTCCTACCGGACACTCTTTGTCGTGAAATTACGTAATCACGTCTATTTCAAGCTATATACAGGTTTCTAGAAATTTTTTGCTGGCTAGGCCCCAGGAACCAGCGGAGCGATCCGATCCCAGCTCCCAGCAACCCGCCCAGCACCCACGTGCTGCCTTCGGCTGTAGCCTAGGCGCGCTCGTGGATGGCTAGGGCGGGTTGCTGGTAGCTAGGATGGGATGCTCGGCTGGTTCCTGGTGGCTAGTAGCGGGGTTCGAACCTGGATCTTTAGGATGGGAGATTTTTGTTGGTCGTCGTTCTGGTTGTGGATCTATAGGCTGTGAAATGGTTTCTAAGCGGGATATGAACTTAGATCTTTGGATTGCAATTTTTTTGTTTTGGAAATAGGGTGTTAGAATGAAATATTAAATAGTATTATCGGTATTTATTGATTATAAATATAATACATAATGGTGTACATAATGCATTGCTATATTTTGCAAAGATATTGTTTTAATACAGAGATATATGCGAATGACAATTATATACATAAATAAATGTATCTTGATCTGTAACACTTTGAAAGATGATATTTGATATAGGTTGTTTTAAATTATATATATAAGAACATATGATATAAATTCTTTATTATGATTCGTTGAAATATACAAGTAGGCTAACATATATTGACAACAATCGATCGATTCATTGTTGAAAGAACTTTTATAAGGATCATTTGTTTTAACAAATAGAAATAATAGAAGACATTAATTATCTATAAGATGATTATATGTTTATTTATAACAGAAAATCCTTACAAAGTTTTTCCCTAACATTTTTTGGGTATTGAAAATATATTCTAAGTTTAAACTAATATATTCTACAACTTCAAAATGAATGTCTCTCTTGCTATAAACTTTTGGGATTCAAATTCGAATTCGCACATAGCTAAAAGATATATTTAAATTATGTAAACGAAAGTTTAAACAAAATGAAAAGAAAATTTTGATTTTTTGTAAATCAATTGTTGAAAATGAAGTTTAAAAAGTTTTCAATCATGCAAACAGTATATAAAATATATTTGAACTATATTTGTTTTAAAGTGTATCAAACATGTAAATGTTAATATATTGATTAACTCTGTGGAATCGAAATATGAGGTCCAAAATTTTGTGATCTATATAAATAGGGATAATGTATCAATGTATCAGTTTTATATCTTAATTAATGCATTTCGAAGTTTAAAATGTAATGTTTTTAATTACGTCGAAACTCTTATTACGTCATTCTTACAGGAGAGACATTTATTTTGTGATACAGTTTTAAATAAGAAGACTTGGTACATAGGTGATTTGAAAGCAAAATGTTTTATCATATTTTTCAACGGACGTAGAAAAAATGTGTGTGTAAAGTATCATTTTCCGCTCTAGATACACAAATAACTATTTTTTCAATGTGCGAATATGTTATTAAGTGTATTTTAAATATAATAATACAAATTAGGTTTTATCTTACTATGTTTTATTTAAATCGATCAGAGTATTAGATTACATGTGTACTCGTATGTATGTAGGGGATGCAAATGATGGTACAGAAAAATAGAGCTAAGTCCCAATTACTTATATAGTTTCGAGATATTGAAATTTTAAAGTTTTAAATATGTACTATTGATTCATATATTGTGCATAATAACTTTAAAATTAAATACTTCAAGAACTAAGAGTGATAGCAAATTATCCTAATCTTATTTTTATTTGTTGGATTATTTTCTATAAGTAAACGAAATTTCAGCACTTTGGAATCGCTGAAAACATTTTCAGCAATGCTTGTTTCACAACAGGTATATCTATTGACAATAGCAATTTAAAAAAATGAGTATATGAAAAACTAAAAGAAAAAGCTACTTGCATTTTCAAAATTTAGTTGTAGAGAGTTATTTCGTGTATTTATACAAATTTTAAAAAGTTTTAAATCGCTGAAAATATTTTCAGTAATGTTTATTTCAAAACGTGTTCATGTTTATTAAAAATATCAACTTTGAAATTGAATATCACGAAAACTAAGAAAAATAGCGCCTCGTACTTTTTAAATTTGTATATAGAAAGTAATTTTCTATATGTATAATTTTAAAATGTTTCAGTCACTGGAAAAGAAAATCAGTGATGTTTATTTTAAGACGTGTATATGTTTAATGAAAATAGTAACTTTAGAAATGAATATCACGAAAATTAAGAGATATAGCGACTTGTACTTTTCAAAGTGATATTAAGGAATTTATTTACTATATTGTAAACCTAATTTTAGAATATATGAATCGCTGAAAAAGTTTTCAGTAATGCTAGTTTCAAGACGAGTACATCTCTATTGAAAATAGTAAGTTTAAAAATAGCCATTTGTACTTTTCAAATTCGAATGTAGGAAATTATTTTGTAAATGTATAATTATTTTCCAAATGTATGAATCTCTGAAAATAATCAGTAATGTTTAGACTTAGCTCTTTCGTTTCTTGCACCCTTCAAATAATGTGTATGTATGTAATATGTGTATTAATGTATGAGAACCTAACGTAATACGCTTTGAGATGTTGAAATATAATTATGAAAATTAAAATGGGAATTGTATAATGATATGATTTTATTCTCTGTCATTTAAATATGCTTATATGTATGAGTGTTTTCGACATTTGTTTATAAAGTTTTTATTAGTAGAGCAGATGATTTTTCACGTTAAATGGTTATATAACATAAGTACTTTATAGGTGTGAGGTGGTTTTATTTATTTATTTACATAAATTTTATAAACATGACTTGGGGCGTACAAAATCCATGTTCGGGTTGTTTTGGGGTGCGATGCTCTGCAACAGAGTGACCATCTCCAATGCGGAAATCAGGATTCATGAACTGCAACTCTCTCGGGTACTTCTGCAGTATCGTCTGTTTAAGTGCACAGCTTATCTTTCTGCAACAATAGAAAATATACTCGAAAGTAACAAATATCAATTAGTGGTTAATGGTCATAGAAAATAACATGTTTTTATTTGTAGATTATTAAGAATGATTTCAAGTATATATAATTATTCTTTAAAAAGATATATTAATGCCAAAGAAAGTGCGAGTTATTCAATATTACAAAAGAATGAATAAATATTTCAATAGATCAATTATAGATTTTAATGCATAATGTGTAAGATATTAAAGTATTTTAATAATGAGGTATAAGTTACGTAATTTGTCGCATTATCGTACACATTCATAATTACGCATATATGGAACAAAATATATGTAGTAAAATATATAGGACATACAATGATATGATATATTAAATTATCCACAAGATGAACACAATTCACGACAGATGTTTAACATTAGAAAACATTTTTTTTCAAATATCTTTGCTGTAAAAGTATATGGGGCTTTATACATAGTATTTACAGAATAAAATGTTAGAAGATTGTATATGGTAGAAATATTAAATAATTATTATCAATTAATGCAAACTATTTTCGATATAATATGAACAATTATTTAAAAATAGCTTATATCTTGTATCTATACTAGAATAATCTCTCCAAATTAATGGCTAATATATCAAATGAAAATACAACTATGTGTGAAGTATTATAAAAGCAAAAAAAAACTCACTTTGAATAAATGAAATCTATGGATATAACTCCCCAAGTCCTGCAGGTATTCTAACGTCCTCTCCAAGCACCAGGAAGTCGTCCTCGTGGTCACAGTACACCAGCGCACTACACACACGTCTTTACACTAGCACTGTAACAAACAAACTGAAAGAATTAATCCATGTAATAGTTAGGGTGTTAAATAATTTACCCCGTAGAAATACAAGTCAACAATTAAATAATAATGAGTCATTATAAATAATAATTGCTTCGTATGTATTATGTAATCAATTCACGGTGTTTTGAATTTTATGAATGTAGAAGAGGCGCGAAAAAATTTGAGTACGCAAAATACAAAATTACAATTTTTTTTTTATTGTAACATTTTATTAAATATGTGTGTTCTTTTCAGATGCAGCCGTGTGAAAAGACGACATCCTGGTGTTGCAGACTTAGCGACTTGGAGTCCCGACATTGTAACCTGAAGCACTCAACAATGGTGAGTTACATTGTAGTAGATATTTTCTTGTAATCTCGCCCATGGGGATTAGCTGTTAAATTTACGTTTTGATGAAAAGTACTAAAATATAATTAAACAATATAATATTATATGTAGTAATCAAATAATATTACTACCAAGTTCATATCTCTACCCATTTTTGAATTATTACCCCAAAAGTCAATATACCCCATTTTCAGTAAAAACTTCAAAATTTTCAAAAATCTAATTTTCATGGATCTAGATACTTTTCAATGCGCTGATTCCAAATTTTGAAACCGCAGGTCGATATCTCTTTTCGTTCTCGAGATATTTAGATTCAAAGTTTTGCTCAAAACTGCCCATTTTTTGGCAATAACCCAAAAATGGGTCGAGATATGAATTTGGCGACAACACCATTCGATTCTACGGGCAAAATTACATAAGTACACCAGTTTTCAGAATTTTTGAACACCGCATGCAATCTCTAAAGCAAAATAACTGAAAATGGCCAAAAATCGCAAAAATCCTAAGGGGTACCCCTTACGATTTTTTCAGATTTTGACCATTTTCAAACTTTTATTCATTAAAAATGAACCGGTTGGTCAAAAATGATGAAAATTGGTATACTTATGTATTTTTGTCCGTAGAATCGAATGGTGATGTCGCCAAGTTCATATCTCGACCCATTTTTGGGTTATTACCCAAAAATGGGCAGTTTTGAGCAAAACTTTGAATGTAAATATCTCGAGAACGAAACGAGATATCGACCTGCGGTTTCAAAATTTGGAATCAGCGCATAGAGAAGTATCTAGATACATAAAAATTAGAATTTTGAAAATTTTGAAGTTTTTATCTAAATGTGGAGTATATTGACTTTTGAGGCAATAATTCAAAAATGGGTAGAGATATGAACTTGGTAGTAATTTTATTTGATTGTAAAGACAATGTTACGTAAGTTTACGCATTTTTAGAGTATTTAAACAAATGTATGAATTTTTAGAAAGAAAAGTATTGAAATATAAATGAATAAATGCTATAAAAAAGTTCCTTGGAAAAGATTCTATATACTTAATGTTTAGGAGGATAACTTTTATTTATTTATTTACATAAATCTTATAAATAAATATTGAGGGCACCATTACATGTTGGGGTGTCTTCAGTGTGATGCTCTGCAACAATATGATCATCTCTGACGCTGAAATCAGGATAGATATCTTTCTGCAACTCATTCACATCCTTCTACGGCTTGGCCAGGACTATAATTCATATCTGTTACATGTTTCTGTAACAATAGAAATATATTCGAATTAATATTCGGATTAATGGTTACAGATAATAATATGGATGGACTTAGAACTGTTTCAATCGTTTGTAATTATTAAAAATAAAATACCTAATATGAAAGTAAGTGTGAGAAATTTAATATTAAAAAGAATATTTAAATTTTTAATTATTTAAATATAAAATATTTGAAGTAAAATATATAGTACGTCCAATAATATATGATATGTGTATATGGTATTAACACTATGAATAATTCTAAATTAACTCAAATTCTTTTCCACACAACATCAATTATAATTCAAATATAAAGTATATATACACCCGAATAATCGTTAGAAATAATGGCTAATATATCCAATAACGGTTACTAAAAGTAGTTTAAAAATATAAAAAGAAATTTACTGTGAATAAATTATTTCCGTAAGTATAAGTCCAAATCGTGAAGATGCCCAAAAGTCCTCTCCAGGCACTAGGAAGTCGTCCTCGAAGGCACAGTACACTAGCACTGTAACAAACAAACTGAAAGAATTAATCCATGTAATCGTTAGGGTGTTAAATAATTTACCCCGTAGAAATACAAGTCAACAATTTAATAATAATGCGTCATTATAAATAATATTTGCTTCTTATGTATTATGTAATTCGTTCACGGTGTTTTGAATTTTATGAATGTAGAAGTGGCGCGAAAAAATTTGAGTACACAAAATACAAAATTACCTTTTTTATTATAACATTTTATTAAATATGTGTCTTCTTTTCAGATGCAGCCGTGTGAAAAGCCGACATCCCGGTGTTGCAGACTTAGCGACTTGGAGTCCCGACATTGTAACCTGAAGCACTCAACAATGGTGAGTTACATTTTAGTAGATATTTCTTTTCATAAGGATTAGCTGCTAATACTATATGTAGTTCACTAAAAGTCCGACTATTTTCCCTTAATTAAAACTAAGTGAGATAGCGATTTGCAGTTTTCAAATTTGGATTCCGGGGGTTGTTTCAAATATGTATACATAGTTTTAGAAATTTGAATTACCGGATACAGAGTTAAATTTCAGTAGGAAATATTTGAACCTAGCTTTTTGTTTTTCTGTACCTTTTAAATAGTATGTATGCATGGATGTATGGTATGTGAATTTCTTATATAATGAACTGTAAAATATATGACAATGAAGATATATGTGTTGCATAATGACATGAATTGATTATGTGCCAATTTTTCTTGCCATATATTAGTTATACGAGTACATAATGTTTAGGAGGATAATTTTTTTTTTATTTATTCACATAAATTTTATAAATAAGTCTTGAGGGGTACCAATACATGTTGGGGTGTCTTCAGGGTGACGCTCTACAACAATATGATCATCTCCAACGCTGAAATCAGGATAAATATCTTTCTGCAACTCACTGACATCCTTCTATGGCTTGGCCAGGACTGTAATTCATATCTGTTACATGTTTCTGTAACAATAAAAATATATTCTAAATAATATTTGGATTAGTGGTTACAGATAATAATATGGATGGACTTAGAACTGTTTCAATCGTTTGTAATTATTAAAAATAAAATACCTAATATGAAAGTAAGTGTGAGAAATTTAACATTAAAAAGAATATTTAAATTTTTAATTATTTAAATATAAAATATTTGTAGTAAAATATATAGTACGTCCAATAATATATGATATGTGTATATGGTATTAACACTATGAAAAATTCTAAATTAACTCAAATTCTTTTCCACACAACATCAATTATAATTCACCCGAAATAGTCGTTAAAAATAATGGCTAATATATCCAATAATGGTTACTAAAAGTAGTTTAAAAATATAAAAAGAAACTTACTATGAATAAATTATTTCCCTAAGTATAAGTCCAAGTCGTGAAGATGCCCAAAAGTCCTCTCCAGGCACTAGGAAGTCGTCCTCGAAGGCACAGTACACCAGCACACTACACACACGTCTTTACACTAGCACTGTAACAATGAAACTGACAAACTGACAAAATTGATCTATGTAACAGTTAAGCATTAGATAACAATAATAAAAAAAAATGGTAGTCAACAATCAAAATAATGAGTATAAATTATAGTTGATGTCTATGTATTACATAATTTTGTAGTCGCTCGTACAATTTTTTTGAAATTAATATTTGTAAACAAGGTCTATGGATTACCCGCGAAATATAATTAATGAACTTTAGGGTTGAAAGAAAGGATGCTACTTTTTAATTTTGAAAATGCAAAATGTTGATATTTGAGAATAAATGATCTATTTAAAAACGCTATTACAAAAAATCTTGTATGTAATACGTTGTGAAATGAGTGTTTTAGGCACTTGACGTGTTGTAGCACTCGCTTACCCTCGTGCGTATAAATTTCACGTCGTCATCATTTCGCAACTTATTACAAAAATAGTTATTAAAAACTAAGTGAGATAGCGAGTTGCAGTTTTCAAATTTGAATTCAAGGGGTGTTTTTCGATATGTACACTAAGTTTCAGGAATTCGAATTGCTGAAAAATAAAATTCTGTCATGTTTGTTTCAAGATAGGAAAATGTCTTTTGTGTATTCCATGATAAAAGTAAAATATTATAAAAACTAAGTGAGATAGCGACTTGCCGTTTTCAAATTTGAATTGAGGGGGTGTTTTTCGATATGTACACCAAGTTTCAGGAATTCGAATTGCTGAAAAATAAAATTCTGTCATCTTTGTTTCAAGATAGGAAAATGTCTTTTGTGTATACCATGATAAAAGTAAAATATTTTAAAAACCAAGTGAGATAGCGACTTGCAGTTTCCAAATTTGAATTCAGGGGCTGTTTTTCTATATGTACGCTAAGTTTCAGGAATTCGAATTACTGAAAAAAAGAATTCAGTGATGTTTGTTTCAAGATAGGAAAATGTCTCTTGTGCATACCATGATAAAAGTAAAATATTTTAAAAACTAAGTGAGATAGTGACTTTCAGTTTTCAAATTTGAATTCAGGGGGTGTTTTTCTATATGTACACCAAGTTTCAGGAATTCGAATTACTGAAAAAAAAATTCTGTCATGTTTGTTTTAAGATAGGAAAATGTCTCTTGTGCATACCATGATAAAAGTAAAATATTTTAAAAACTAATTGAGATAGCGACTTGCCGTTTTCAAATTTGAATTGAGGGGGTGTTTTTCGATATGTACACCAAGTTTCAGGAATTCGAATTGCTGAAAAATAAAATTCTGTCATCTTTGTTTCAAGATAGGAAAATGTCTTTTGTGTATACCATGATAAAAGTAAAATATTTTAAAAACCAAGTGAGATAGCGACTTGCAGTTTCCAAATTTGAATTCAGGGGCTGTTTTTCTATATGTACGCTAAGTTTCAGGAATTCGAATTACTGAAAAAAAGAATTCAGTGATGTTTGTTTCAAGATAGGAAAATGTCTCTTGTGCATACCATGATAAAAGTAAAATATTTTAAAAACTAAGTGAGATAGTGACTTTCAGTTTTCAAATTTGAATTCAGGGGGTGTTTTTCTATATGTACACCAAGTTTCAGGAATTCGAATTACTGAAAAAAAAATTCTGTCATGTTTGTTTTAAGATAGGAAAATGTCTCTTGTGCATACCATGATAAAAGTAAAATATTTTAAAAACTAATTGAGATAGCGACTTGCAGTTTTCAAATTTGAATTCAGGGGATGTTTTTCGATATGTACACTAAGATTCAGGAATTCAAATTACTGAAAAAAACAATTCTGTCATGTTTGTTTTAAGATAGGAAAATGTCTTTTGTGTATACCATGATAAAAGTAAAATATTTTAAAAACTGAGTGAGATAGCGACTTGCAGTTTTCAAATTTGAATTCAGAGGGATGTTTTCTGCATGTATACTAAGTTTCAGGAATTTGAATTGGAAATTCCAACTTTAGAGCTCAAATATCTGAAACTAAGTAAGATAGGAACTTGTACGTTTCAAATTTGATTTGCACATGCATCCTTGTATACATAAGCAACGTTTTAAAATTGTTGAAATGTTGACAAATACTTTTCTATAGAATATTTCAACTTTACATATTAATATGAATAGAAAAGTGGTATTATTAATACAAATACAAAGTGCAGATACAATAAATAAGTTATTACATTTATAATTTTATTAATAAATCATTTCTTTTTGCAGATCATCAAGTTTTCGACGTTCCAGTGGTAAGAGACGTAGACATCGCGACTTGGAGAACCCTTTCGTGTGTCTATAGTATCCTGGGGCTTCTCTCCGGACCTGGTGGACATGATTTCGTTGTCTGGATCAGGAAACCATCCCCTGCGGTATCGTGAAGTCGTGAACCGGTTCGCCTGATCTCCATACTTGAAATTCTATGAAATATAAATGTGAGAGTTAAACTGTATATTCCACTAAACTTTGTCATGCGTTATTTCACATTCTTGTTTATTACTCCTACATGGTTAAAGATAGCAACTTGCACAATGAAAATTTGGAATCTACATAAAATTCTCTGTACGATACGTCTGATTATAATTTTTAGCTTCGATTGGTTTAGGAGTTACGGGGCGTTAAAATACATGTATTTTCGTCAAATTTTCTCCGTACACTTGTTTCATATTTTCATTTATCACTACTACAAGAATAAAGATAGTAAATAGGGAAGAAAAAATTTATATTTTACATAAAATTCGTTATTGGCAGACACATTTGTTTTGTGTTTAATAACTTAGAAGAAATGTAAATGTAATATCAAAGGTTCATACTTACCTATGGTGAATTTTCATAATATATCATCCGCTGTTGTATCATCACTGTAATATATCATCATCGGCGATTTTCACAGATCAGAATACACTTTGTAGTAAATATTACGTAACACTTACTCCAATTAGAATAACTTGTATAACACTTGGTATTAGTAAAACACTTTTACGGACAATTATACACATTTTAATAATAGGAAAGACTTTTTTTTAAATATACAGCATCTGTATAGTAAACTAACTCACGACACAATATAATTTTGAATAAGGATTAAACAATGAACACTAACGGAAGGACAGAGTCTTATGCAACATTTTAAATAATATCTAAAATTATAAGAAGCAGAAATACGTTGTATAAGTTAAAATGAATTTTGAATATTTAGATTTTATTGTAAATAATAATATACATATGAACATTTAAATTTAGTGTACTATTAAATTATTAAATTTAGATTTTTTTTTAAAGTTTAAACAAAACGACAATTATTTAAAGCTATTTAAATATTTTTAAAATATTTATAGAGTAAATCTAACACTTTTAAAATATATAGCGAATTATACGATGTAAATAGAGAACGATTTCAATAAAAATTTCAAACTTTTTCGTTGCTATATGGCACTACACGATTATTCACAAGCACACGATGTTCACATCACCAAAGACTGAAAGGAACTGAAGTCTTTATTGTAAAAACATAATATTAATATTATCACGTAATACCCCCACTCTAATTAAGTGTTTATTTACTATATCTTTTGTACTTTGGCGCTCAAAATAAACAATGTTTATGTTTGTTTACAAGTTCCGCGAAGGGCCTAGTACACCCAGCAATAGGATTCGGTGACTACAACACTGGATGATGATAATATATGACTTTTTATAAGAATAAATAAATAAAATAGTAGTTTTCTTACCTTTCCTATGTAATAACAAAAGGGACAGGGAAATATCTTAATATTTAAGGATTTTTCCGGATTTTCCTATGCTATCTTTTAGTATTAAGTTCTCTAGGTACGAAAATAACCATCCGATAGGAGTCCGCCCTTTTATAAAGGGCTAAGGGCTTATTTGAGCCCTTAGGGAAAATTTGACCACGGATTTCATTTATGCAGCTCCAAGTAGGTTTAACAACACTTGTCCGGATTTTCTAGCTCTTTTAGTTCAGGAATTAGCGCAGGCCCTTCGCCACAAACTTGAAGGGCAAATATATTGTAAACCAAAGGGTTTTCATCAATTCTGTGCAAGCCAATGGAAAGCGCGGGTTCGAATCCCCCCGATTCGCTATTTTCCGGCCCTTTACCCCTATAAATGGACTAATTTAAGTGTTAGTCCCTTTAAAAAACTTTAAGGGCCCATATCTCGAAAACGGCTGGGTTTTCAGCGTTTTCCTTAAAACGCTGTTCCTTAGGGGAATTCGAATGAGTAATATAGGGTCAAATTACATCATACCAAAGTTTGAAGGGCGTAGGGCAAAGTTTTTTACAATAAGGGTTTTTGAAAATTTTTGAACATTTTTGATTTTTTTTTGTTTACACCAAAATTTTATTATTTATTTTTTAAGCTCTATAAGCAATAAAATAACCATCCGTAGAACTCTTTCTCATTTTTGTTCCCCGGATACTATGGAAAATATTCGACTCAAAATGCGACACTTTTTAATTAAGAAATGCTTTATATCTCCTAAACTACAAAAGGTTGAAGGGCCGGACAATGTTTTTTAGACTAATTACGACCCGTAGAACACGAATCCGGTCTCACATTGAAAATATGAGAACTCTTTTCATTCCTGTTATCCGGATACCATCAAAAATTTTCGACTCAAAAACTAAGTAAAATTGAGTAAAATTGGGTTTAAAAAAAGTGTTGTAGCTCCAAAACTACAGAAGCTAGAAAGGCCGGACAGGGTTTTTTAGACTAATTACGACCCGTAGAACACGAATCCGGTCTCACATTGAAAATATGAGAACTCTTTTCATTCCTGTTATCCGGATACCATCAAAAATTTTCGATTCAAAAACTGAGTAAATTTTGGTCATTGACCCCAAAAATTGGGTTAAGAAAAGTGTTGTAGCTCGTAAACTACAGAAGTTAGAAGGGCCGGACAGGGTTTTTTATACTAATTACGACCCGTAGAACACGAATCCGGTCTCACATTGAAAATATGAGAACTCTTTTCATTCCTGTTATCCGGATACCATCAAAAATTTTCGATTCAAAAACTGAGTAAAATTGAGTAAAATTGGGTTTAAAAAAAGTGTTGTAGCTCCAAAACTACAGAAGCTAGAAAGGCCGGACAGGGTTTTTTAGACTAATTACGACCCGTAGAACACGAATCCGGTCTCACATTGAAAATATGAGAACTCTTTTCATTCCTGTTATCCGGATACCATCAAAAATTTTCGATTCAAAAACTGAGTAAATTTTGGTCATTGACCCCAAAAATTGGGTTTAAAAAAAGTGTTGTAGCTCCAAAACTACAGAAGTTAGAAGGACCGGACAGGGTTTTTTATACTAATTACGACCCGTAGAACACGAATCCGGTCTCACATTGAAAATATGAGAACTCTTTTCATTCCTGTTATCCTGATACCATCAAAAATTTTCGACTCAAAAACTGAGTAAAATTGAGTTTAAAAAAAGTGTTATAGCTCCAAAACTATAAAAGCTAGAAGGGCCGTACTAGTTGTATTAGACTAATTACAATCCGTAGAACACGAATGAACATAAAAAAATTTCCCATGTCTTATTTCCCTTATAAATGTTACATAACTACATACTTCCCTGTCTCTTTGTTGTGGTACATCCCCCTGAAATAAATGACGGGGTGTTAAATAAAAATTGTATTGGTTTAAGAAATATTTATTGTTTATTATGGTCATAGCTTAAATTGTATGTATTCTTATTTGTATTTTATAAACAATTATGCCTAGGGATGTTTAAAAAATAGTCTGTATAAATTTTACTTGTATTTATTGTTTATTTGTACTTTACATTGTTGTATTTCATGTAACTGCCCTTAATGTACTTTGTAAATAAATAATATACTTACCATTATCCTGAAAATTAGAAATAGGGATGTTTAAATAATAGTTTGTGTACATTTTACTTGTATTTATTGTTTATTTGCACTTTACATTGTTATATTTCATGTAACTACCCTTAATGTACTTTGTAGATAAATAATATACTTACCCTTATCCTGAAAAATTAGAAATAGGGATGTTTAAATTATAGTTTGTATACATTTTACTTGTATTTATTATTTATTTGTACTTTACATTGTTGTATTTCATGTAACTACCCTTAATGTACTTTGTAAATAAATAATATACTTACCCTTATCCTGAAAAATTAGAAATAGGGATGTTTAAATAATAGTTTGTATACATTTTACTTGTATTTATTGTTTATTTGTAATTTACATTGTTGTATTTCACGTAACTACCCTTAATGTACAATAATATTACACAATAAAATATAATTTAAGATATAAATTGTTTATTTTTTACCCCTTTGCTACCCCTACACGTATATAGTTCTTAGAATTGCCGCTAGAGGGCAGCACCTATTAGAAAGGGGTTTGCGCCTAAAATATAGGCAACCAGAAATACTACTCCGCTTTGAACAAACATACGTACATACATCATTTTAGGGTTATACCTAATGGGAATTTAACCCATAAAATATGGGACGTTTACTATGGGAATTTGAGTGGTGAAAATGGGACGAAAAGGCTCTAAAAAAGATGTATACCTATTGGGAATTTAAACCCAGTATTTTTCGTCAAATTTTTCGTCCAATTTCACCTGTCAAAATATACATTTGACAGCTTTGCCTGTCAAATGTATATTTTGACAGGTGAAATTGGACGAAAAATTTGATGAAAACTAGTGAGTTAAATTCCCACATCCGATTTTCAATGCAAAAACACCCAAAAATAAGCGTCCCATTTTCAGAGTAACAAATTCCCATTAGGTATACATCTTTTTAGTAAACGTGCCATATTCAGAGGGTTAAATTCCCATTAGGTATAACCGAAAATGATGTATGTACGTACGTATGTACACAAATGAAATTTTTTTGGTTAAATTTTCCTCTAAGTTGGAACATTTATCGACAGGTGCTGCCCCCTGGTGGCCGTTTTAAAAACTACATACGTGTGGGGACTTAGAAAATAAAAATCAATTTTTAAACAATAATATATTTGTATTATATCAAAAAATTACAAGACTTATAAAAATTAAAGTTTATTGCTATTATTACAAAAGACTTTAACATTATAATAAATTGTTATTAGATTTGTTGATAAATTTAGTAACAATTGTGAACAGAATTATAACACAAAAGAAACTTAAAAGACACTTGTGTTTGTAAATTCTGTTCATAATTATTTCTCACTAAGTTTGTTTAACAAATTTGGTGACAATCTTTTAACGTTGTCAAACAGGCCTTAATTGTAAGTTAGAAATGTGTTTCGGAAAGTAAAACTATCATTATTCTGATTGTAAATATTATAAACTATTCTACATCTTTATTTTGTAATAAAAGTAACTAATATTACAAAATAAAGATGTAGAATAGTTTATAATATTTACAATCAAATTGTAATGACAGATATACTTTGTAAAACACATTTCTAATTTACAACTAAGGCCTGTTTGACAACGTTAAAAGATTGTCACCAAATTTATTAAACAAACTTAGTGAGAAATAATTATGAACAGAATTTACAAACACAAATGTCTTTTACGTTTCTTTTGTGTTATAATTCTGTTCACAATTGTTACTAAATTTGTCAACAAATCTAATAACAATTTATAATAGTGTCAAACATGATTTAGTTATAAAACTAAAATGTTTGTTCCCAAATAAAATTATCATTATTATAGTTGTATTATTTGTTGTTAATTATTTTGCATCTTTATTGTGTGGACTGAATAAAGATGCAATAGAATTGAACACAAATAATATAACCATAATTTTATTTGGTAACAAACATTTCAGTTTTATAACTAATACGAAACTCTACATTTATATTATTTAAGTTTTAGAGTAAAATGATACTATATTACGTAGAGTTTCGTTTACAATAGTAATTTAACAAATGAAATCTTGGTGGTCCCTAAATAAGATTCCTTGTTCCCATTTTTAAAGGTACAAAGATTTCTTATTCAGTTCAAGACCGTTTGACATTAAAATAAATTGTTATTAGATTTGTTGACAAATTTAGTAACAATTGTGAACAGAATTACAACACAAAAGAAACGTAGAAGATATTTGTGTTTGAAAATTCTGTTCATAATTATTTCCCAACTAAGTTTGTTAACAAATTTGGTGACAATTTTTTAACGTTACCAAACAGGCTTTAATTGTAAAATTGAAATGTTTGTTACCAAGTAAAATTATCATTATTTTGGTTGCAGATATTATAAACTATTTTGAATCTTTATTTTGTAATAAAAGTAACTTCTATTACAAAATAATTGATATTTACAATCAAAATAATGATAATTTTGCTCGGTAACAAACATTTCAATTTTACAACTAAAGCCTGTTTGACACGTTAAAAAATTGTCACCAAATTTGTTAACAAGAAATAATTATGAACAGAATATTTAAACACTAATTCCTTTTACGTTTCTTTTGTGTTATAATTCTGTTCACAATTGTTACTAAATTTGTCAACAAATCTAATAACAATTTATAATAGTGTCAAACATGATTTAGTTATAAAACTAAAACGTTTGTCACCAAATAAAATTGTCATTATTATAGTTGTATTATTTGTTGTTAATTATTTTGTATCTTTATTCTGTGGACTGAATAAAGATGCAATAGAATTGAACACAAATAATATAACCATAATTTTATTTGGTAACAAACATTTCAATTTTATAACTAATACGAAACTCTACATTTATATTATTTAAGTTTTAAAGTAAAATGATACTATATTGTAGAGTTTCGTTTACAATACTAATTTAACAAATGAAATCTTGGTGGTCCCTAAATAAGATTCCTTGTTCCTATTTTTAAAGGTACAAAGATTTCTTATTCAGTTGAAGACCGTTTCCGAAACTTCATATTAATATTATATATTTTGTTACCACCCAAACCTCCCACTTACCAAAATATATAATATTTATTAATACAAAGCTTCGTTTACAATACTTAAAATCTAACTTTGCCCTGACCGCGTCTAAATACTTAATAATAATTACAATTTTTACTAAAACTACCTACTTTACAACTAAAGGAACATGGGTATTAATTTAAAATAAACGCAATAAAAGTTTGTTTTATTGTACATAGATTTTAAACAAATGAAAAAGAAGCCATGGTCTGCGTCTCCAATCGGCACTGCAATCTTGACGATAGTGGCGGTGGGGAGTTCTTTTTAACCTAAAAACTATCTTAAAACTAAAAACGAAACCCTTTATTTAATAAATAGTATATATAAGGGAAACACCGCCCTCAAATACCAAACCCACGTTCCCTTATATATACCGTTTATTAAATACAGTTCCGTATACAATAATACTTACAATCTAACTTAAATTATTGTAGTTCCCCCCCCCAAATGAAGTTAGTGAAGTGCGCAAAATAACCTATCTTACGTTAAGATATATTTCAATGAAAAACAAATCTAAAAAAGCCTATTTTACGTTAATAACGATTTCAAAGCAAGTCTAAAAATGTCAAGTTACGTTAATTTTTCTCTCTCTCTCTCTCGAAAAGCAAAAACAACCCTTCCTACTTATTTCTAAGCTATCTTATGTCTACGCGAACTATCTTATATCTAGATTAAACTAAGCTAAAGGCGTGTGAGAGAGAAAGAGTACGAGCTAAGCAAATGGTGAGAACGCCGTGGCGTCGAACGCCGTTGTTGGTTCTCACGGAAGTTTACGAGGGGGTTAAGCCGACCCCACGCGATGCCAAGCATTTACGGCCTACAAACCGAACTAGGTAGAGAGCACGGCAGCAGTCACATGTAACTACCTAGGGTGCACGCCAACCTACCTAGCTACTCCCGGAGACATTCGCCCGCGCCTCTCGCGGATACCCTACACCGAACGCGGTTATTAACCCGTGTGCTCAACAAAATTAATTCAAACAAAAACTTTACCTATTCGTTGCCATTACCATTAAATGATGATTACGTTGCCTCCGGATGAGGAGAGCACATACGACCATAAGAAAGCTTTCTGTGCCAACTATGGATTAATGTCCCTAGAAACATTCACACAAGTGTGAAGCGATCCACCATAACAACAGGATTCACATGACGGTGCGTTGCACATATCAGTCCACTCAATTATGGCTATCGCGCACGAACCCTACCTACCCAGCCCCTCTGACCGTGTGAAGTTAATTGAATAAGGAACCCGAACACCCCAACAAGTTTCGAATCTGTTACCTCCTTCCTGACTCACTCATCCATCCACCTGCAAGCATCCCCCGATACGTCCGGTATTTTCTTTTCCCAAGCACTCTCCCTAACTACCGTCTGGGTAAGCCACGCGTACGGTTACCGCTGCAACCGTAGACGCGCGATTTTAGGATGATCGCCACGGACTGCACTTCAAATTAATCAATTTATTATTTTTAATTTTTAAAGAAAACGCGTGTTTGCTCGACGGCGCGATGAGCCAAAGTTTAATTAAAACCTGAAAATACATTTCCAAGAACTTAAAACTATAGTATTCCTCACGTACGAATGGCATTGCACAAGTACAATTCGTTTTATAATCTGTGCTGACATCTAATAAGAAACTATCTTTTCCTGCATCAAAAAACACACATGAATTGATAAATCAACACTAAACACAAAAATGTTAAAACACCCGTCAATGTTTACGAACTATGTTGACAGTTTCAAATTATTTCCTAAATGTTGCCTTATGAACAGATTTTATAACCTGTGTGTCAAAAAAACTATTTCAATTACGTGTCTTTAACAAGCCTACACTTTATTGCGCGCAATGCCATCCTTACGTAAATAATACTAAAACTTATAAAGCTACTACTTTTTAATCTTCTAGATGTCCGATTCCTGAAAAATAAATGCTAATCATTTGTTCCCAGATATTGATTTTATTGATAAATAGTCGATATTTCAATTTCAAATTGTTTTGATTTTATAAGAACATTTATGAAAGTTATATTTCGTTTACTACAGTACTCAAAACTGAATTTGAGTTCAAGATAATATTTAGACATATACCTTTAACTATAAGTTCTCATGGTTGAGTATGAGAACAAAATAATAATTATGTATAGTAATATTCCCTAGACTATAAGTTCTCATGGCTAAGTATGAGAACAAGATGATAATTAGGCATATAGTCATATTCCTTTGACTATAAGTTCTCATGGTTGATCATAAGAACAAAATAATAATTATGCATAGTCATATTCCCTAGACTATAAGTTCTCATGGCTGTGTATGAGAACAAGATTATAATTAGACACATATTCATATTCCTTTGACTATAACGTCTCATGGTTGAATATTTTATAAACGTTGCAATTATGAGAAAAATAAAGTTTCCTACCAGGTTCATCCATCGATGGCCGCCTACGTCGAAGATTTGTCTGGTGCTCAGCTATCCTTACAAGATCCTTAAAGTTGCAACTACAGCAGCTTTTGTAGTGTTAAAATCCAAAGCTCGAAAGTTGTACCCAAATTTTCCAAGTTTCTTGACGCACCAGACCAACCAAAGGTCCACCTATTAAATATTAATTATTAGTTTGTGGTATTCTTGAAACCATTTAAAAAACTGTTGAAAAAAATATCTTATGGCAAACGTGTGTTCATTACGGAAGACACTTGAGAAAAGTATCGCTTTTTACCTCTCGCTAAGAGAAATATTGGATTTATGCTAAAATGATGTGCATGTATGTGTGTGTATGTAGTGTGTGTGTGTCTGTGTGTGTGTGTGTGTGTGTGTGTCTGTGTGTGTGTGTGTCTGTGTGTATGTGTGTGTCTCTGTGTGTGTGTGTCTGTGTGTATGTGTGTGTCTCTGTGTATGTGTGTCTGTGTGTATGTGTGTGTCTGTGTGTGTGTGTGTGTTTGTGTGTATGTGTGTGTCTGTGTGTATGTGTGTGTCTGTGTGTATGTGTGTGTCTGTGTGTATGTGTGTGTCTGTGTGTCTGTTTGTGTCAGTGTGTATGTGTGTGTCTGTGTGTCTGTTTGTGTCAGTGTGTATGTGTATGTCTGTGTGTATGTGTGTGTCTGTGTGTATGTGTGTGTATGTGTGTGTATGTGTGTGTATGTGTGTGTATGTGTGTGTCTGTGTGTGTGTGTGTCTGTGTGTGTGTGTCTGTGTGTATGTGTGTGTGTGTGTCTGTGTGTGTGTGTCTGTGTGTGTGTGTGTGTGTGTCTGTGTGTATGTGTTTGTCTGTGTGTGTATGTGTTTGTCTGTGTGTGTCTGTGTGTCTGTGTGTGTCTGTGTGTATGTGTGTATGTGTGCATGTGTGTCTGTGTGTATGTGTATATGTGTATACAGAATAATCTATTGCAATAAATCACACAGTCCAGACTACACTAGTTGTCAAATTCAATTGTTTGTAATTGACAGATAAATGTCAGTGTCAAAAATCAACAGTTTTACTAACATTAGTGAAAGCTTTTTCTAGGAAGTAAGTACATTTAATATTTCTTATTGAATTATTATCTAAATAATTAAAATCATAGGTAGGTATGTATATTAATAGTAATAGTTCTTAATATCCTTAAGAAATACTGCCAATTCCGTCAATGAATTGGAACCATCTTGAACATTTTAGAAGAGTAGAACAAAATGAAAAGTGCGAGAGGTATTGTGCTGACCACAACAGATTTTTTTAAAGTGATTTATGTAATGTGAATGTGATATATGTAATGAATCCACGTGTATAATGAGATATTACATCCAACAGTTTTTAAATGGTTCGACCAGTCAACATTTTCAACAAACAAATTATAAAACCTATCTAAATTCCTACAAATTTCTTTCGACTAGTTTAAAACATAGATTATATACTTACAGAAACTTTACGAAGTTGTTTTTCAGTATACCAAAAGTAAAGGGTCTCGGTAGAAGCTAAATCTGGACTATAAGATGACCCTTAAAATACCGGTCGAACTATTATCACCAGTCATTTGGCCCACAGTTTTTCTTAAAGTTTTAAGTCTATATTGAAAGTAGAAATTTATGTAGATTTTTATAATTTGTTAAAAATGTTGACCGGTCGAATTATTATGAATTTGGGCCCGTGAGTAGAAACAATTTATAAAGTACTGAAATTTTCACATTAACAAATATTATACCTCATGACTTTTTGCAAAAGTAACACTTTAACAACATGAATAACTATTAATATAGTTGAAACATTGTTTAAACTTACTATTGATATTAATTTGCAACAATATAAAACACCAAATATATTTATTTTTACGTGTTGTGTATCTTTAACTGTGCACGAATGTCAGATGAAATTACGATATTCCACGCACTAGAGAGATAGAACTGTTTCAACTAATCATTCAACTTTAATAGTAATGGCTAGTAACTAGATTTGAACTAGTTAATTTTTATTCTACGATTCGACTCGTAGATTATAAAGTATTGTTGCATTGACAATAATATTAGCTGTTCCAACCAAATAAATACATTTAATAATGACCACAGAAATATAAAATAAGAGATAAAGATAAAAATATCCACTTACATTTGATGATTTCTTGCTGTCTGAACCGCTAGGAATCTGTTCTCTGGTCCTTTAAAATTGTATCTCGACTCTGGATATCATTTCCAATGGTCTGGAACACTGCAGATTCGTTGATTTCTACTGAAAAGAAAATAATTCATTGTAATATACAATCAAATTATCATTACAAATGACATTTGTATATTTGAGAAAGAATATTGATAGATAAAAATAATTAATTAAGTTGTATAAACTATAAATATTGTTGAAATGTTGTTTAATCTTACTATTATTATTAATTTGCAACAATATGAAACCCCAAATATATGTTTTTTAAATTAATAAAACTACACTTACAAATTAAGAACACCTTTTGTCCGTTTTAACTTTCAAAGTTTGCTGTAAATTTAGTAGAAAATACGAATAGTACAACACTGACTATTTTACTAATCGAATTTTCATAAAAAGATGAAAAAATTCACAAATTTTCAAGATAATTAATACAGTAATTCAACTTTTATGGATCAAAGTGCGTAGACGAAACGACAACAAACGTACAACGTGTTCAAAATGGCGATTTAGAAACTTGTTGTACTACCCAACCTACATAACACTCGCCCTGATATCAGCGCCAAAATATTGGAACTAATTACTAATTAATTAAAAATAAATTCTAATAAGGGGAAAATTATACTTTTCATTTAAATACATAATGATCGAATTTTTACTGCCCTACTGACTATTTGAAGTACCATTTTTTGGTTTTTCGCTTTGTCTAACTGTACCAGCAGGGCCCGGCAATTGAAAATTCGTACATATATGTACAAATGTCCGTAGAATCGAATGCCGCAAACCGCGTAAAAAAAATCTTGTACCGTTTAATAGTTATAGGCCGACAAAGTGAAAAAAACATGAGAGATTTCTAATCAAAATAAAACTTTCTATTTTGAAAACTAAAGGCCAAAGAATTTTTAAATTATTTTCCCCATAATTAGGGTGTCCGAATTAAAGGAAAATGATACTTTCTATTTAAATACAGGGTGATCGAATTTTTACTGCCCTACTGACTATTTGAAGTATCCATTTTTTGGTTTTTCGCTTTGTCTAACTGTAACAGCAGGGCCCGGCAATTGAAAATTCGTACATATATGTACAAATGTCCGTAGAATCGAATGCCGCAAACCGCGTCAAAAAATCTTGTACCGTTTAATAGTTATAGGCCGACAAAGTGAAAAAAACATGAGAGATTTCTAATCAAAATAAAACTTTCTATTTTGAAAACTAAAGGCCAAAGAATTTTTTAATTATTTTTCCCATAATTAGGGTGTCCGAATTAAGGGAAAATGATACTTTCTATTTAAATACAGGGTGATCGAATTTTTACTACCCTACTGACTATTTGAAGTATCCATTTTTTGGTTTTTCGCTTTGTCTAACTGTAACAGCAAGGCCCGGCAATTGAAAATTCGTACATATATGTACAAATGTCCGTAGAATCGAATGCCGCAAACCGCGTCAAAAAATCTTGTACCGTTTAATAGTTATAGGCCGACAAAGTGAAAAAAACATGAGAGATTTCTAATCAAAATAAAACTTTCTATTTTGAAAACTAAAGGCCAAAGAATTTCTTAATTATTTTTCCCATAATTAGGGTGTCCGAATTAAGGGAAAATGATACTTTCTATTTAAATACAGGGTGATCGAATTTTTACTACCCTACTGACTATTTGAAGTATCCATTTTTTGGTTTTTCGCTTTGTCTAACTGTAACAGCAAGGCCCGGCAATTGAAAATTCGTACGTATATTTACAAATGGCCGTAGAATCGAATGCCGCAAACCGCGTCAAAAAATCTTGAACCGTTTAATAGTTATAGGCCGACAAAGTGAAAAAAACATGAGAGATTTCTAATCAAAATAAAACTTTCTATTTTGAAAACTAAAGGCCAAAGAATTTTTTAATTATTTTTCCCATAATTAGGGTGTCCGAATTCAGGGAAAATGATACTTTCTATTTAAATACAGGGTGATCGAATTTTTACTACCCTACTGACTATTTGAAGTATCCATTTTTTGGTTTTTCCCTTTGTCTAACTGTAACAGCAGGGCCCGGCAATTGAAAATTCGTACATATATGTACAAATGTCCGTAGAATCGAATGCCGCAAACCGCGTCAAAAAATCTTAATTAAATCGAATTAAGGGAAAATGATACTTTCTATTTAAATACAGGATGATCGAATTTTTATTGCCCTACTGACTATTTGAAGTATCCATTTTTTGGTTTTTCGCTTTGTCTAACTGTAACAGAAGGGCCCGGCAATTGAAAATTCGTACGTATATGTACAAATGACCGTAGAATCGAATGCCGCAAACCGCGTCAAAAAATCTTGTACCGTTTAATAGTTATACGCCGACAAAGTGAAAAAAACATGAGAGATTTCTAATCAAAATAAAACTTTCTATTTTGAAAACTAAAGGCCAAAGAATTTTTTAATTATTTTTCCCATAATTAGGGTGTCCGAATTAAGGGAAAATGATACTTTCTATTTAAATACAGGATGATCGAATATTTATTGCCCTACTGACTATTTGAAGTATCCATTTTTTGGTTTTTCGCTTTGTCTAACTGTAACAGCAGGGCCCGGCAATTGAAAATTCGTACATATATGTACAAATGTCCGTAGAATCGAATGTCGCAAACCGCGTCAAAAAATCTTGTACCGTTTAAAAGTTATAGGCCGACAAAGTGAAAAAAACATGAGAGATTTCTAATCAAAATAAAACTTTCTATTTTGAAAACTAAAGGCCAACGAATTTTTTAATTATTTTTCCCAAAATTAGGGTGTCCGAATTAAGGGAAAATGATACTTTCTATTTAAATACAGGGTGATCGAATTTTTACTACCCTATTGACTATTTGAAGTATCCATTTTTTGGTTTTTCGCTTTGTCTAACTGTAACAGCAGGGCCCGGCAATTGAAAATTCGTACGTATATGTACAAATGGCCGTAGAATCGAATGCCGCAAACCGCGTCAAAAAATCTTGTACCGTTTAATAGTTATAGGCCGACAAAGTGAAAAAAACATGAGAGATTTCTAATCAAAATAAAACTTTCTATTTTGAAAACTAAAGGCCAACGAATTTTTTAATTATTTTTCCCAAAATTAGGGTGTCCGAATTAAGGGAAAATGATACTTTCTATTTAAATACAGGGTGATCGAATTTTTACTACCCTACTGACTATTTGAAGTATCCATTTTTTGGTTTTTCGCTTTGTCTAACTGTAACAGCAGGGCCCGGCAATTGAAAATTCGTACGTATATGTACAAATGACCGTAGAATCGAATGCCGCAAACCGCGTCAAAAAATCTTGTACCGTTTAATAGTTATAGGCCGACAAAGTGAAAAAAACATGAGAGATTTCTAATCAAAATAAAACTTTCTATTTTGAAAACTAAAGGCCAAAGAATTTTTTAATTATTTTTCCCATAATTAGGGTGTCCGAATTAAGGGAAAATGATACTTTCTATTTAAATACAGGGTGATCGAATTTATACTACCCTACTGACTATTTGAAGTATCCATTTTTTGGTTTTTCCCTTTGTCTAACTGTAACAGCAGGGCCCGGCAATTGAAAATTCGTACATATATGTACAAATGTCCGTAGAATCGAATGCCGCAAACCGCGTCAAAAAATCTTGTACCGTTTAATAGTTATAGGCCGACAAAGTGAAAAAAACATGAGAGATTTCTAATCAAAATAAAACTTTCTATTTTGAAAACTAAAGGCCAAAGAATTTTTTTAATTATTTTTCCCATAATTAGGGTGTCCGAATTAAGGGAAAATGATACTTTCTATTTAAATACAGGATGATCGAATTTTTATTGCCCTACTGACTATTTGAAGTATCCATTTTTTGGTTTTTCGCTTTGTCTAACTGTAACAGCAGGGCCCGGCAATTGAAAATTCGTACATATATGTACAAATGTCCGTAGAATCGAATGTCGCAAACCGCGTCAAAAAATCTTGTACCGTTTAATAGTTATAGGCCGACAAAGTGAAAAAAACATGAGAGATTTCTAATCAAAATAAAACTTTCTATTTTGAAAACTAAAGGCCAACGAATTTTTTAATTATTTTTCCCAAAATTAGGGTGTCCGAATTAAGGGAAAATGATACTTTCTATTTAAATACAGGGTGATCGAATTTTTACTACCCTACTGACTATTTGAAGTATCCATTTTTTGGTTTTTCGCTTTGTCTAACTGTAACAGCAGGGCCCGGCAATTGAAAATTCGTACGTATATGTACAAATGGCCGTAGAATCGAATGCCGCAAACCGCGTCAAAAAATCTTGAACCGTTTAATAGTTATAGGCCGACAAAGTGAAAAAAACATGAGAGATTTCTAATCAAAATAAAACTTTCTATTTTGAAAACTAAAGGCCAAAGAATTTTTTAATTATTTTTCCCATAATTAGGGTGTCCGAATTCAGGGAAAATGATACTTTCTATTTAAATACAGGGTGATCGAATTTTTACTACCCTACTGACTATTTGAAGTATCCATTTTTTGGTTTTTCCCTTTGTCTAACTGTAACAGCAGGGCCCGGCAATTGAAAATTCGTACATATATGTACAAATGTCCGTAGAATCCAATGCCGCAAACCGCGTCAAAAAATCTTAATTAAATCGAATTAAGGGAAAATGATACTTTCTATTTAAATACAGGATGATCGAATTTTTATTGCCCTACTGACTATTTGAAGTATCCATTTTTTGGTTTTTCGCTTTGTCTAACTGTAACAGAAGGGCCCGGCAATTGAAAATTCGTACGTATATGTACAAATGACCGTAGAATCGAATGCCGCAAACCGCGTCAAAAAATCTTGTACCGTTTAATAGTTATACGCCGACAAAGTGAAAAAAACATGAGAGATTTCTAATCAAAATAAAACTTTCTATTTTGAAAACTAAAGGCCAAAGAATTTTTTAATTATTTTTCCCATAATTAGGGTGTCCGAATTAAGGGAAAATGATACTTTCTATTTAAATACAGGATGATCGAATATTTATTGCCCTACTGACTATTTGAAGTATCCATTTTTTGGTTTTTCGCTTTGTCTAACTGTAACAGCAGGGCCCGGCAATTGAAAATTCGTACATATATGTACAAATGTCCGTAGAATCGAATGTCGCAAACCGCGTCAAAAAATCTTGTACCGTTTAAAAGTTATAGGCCGACAAAGTGAAAAAAACATGAGAGATTTCTAATCAAAATAAAACTTTCTATTTTGAAAACTAAAGGCCAACGAATTTTTTAATTATTTTTCCCAAAATTAGGGTGTCCGAATTAAGGGAAAATGATACTTTCTATTTAAATACAGGGTGATCGAATTTTTACTACCCTACTGACTATTTGAAGTATCCATTTTTTGGTTTTTCGCTTTGTCTAACTGTAACAGCAGGGCCCGGCAATTGAAAAATCGTACGTATATGTACAAATGGCCGTAGAATCGAATGCCGCAAACCGCGTCAAAAAATCTTGTACCGTTTAATAGTTATAGGCCGACAAAGTGAAAAAAACATGAGAGATTTCTAATCAAAATAAAACTTTCTATTTTGAAAACTAAAGGCCAACGAATTTTTTAATTATTTTTCCCAAAATTAGGGTGTCCGAATTAAGGGAAAATGATACTTTCTATTTAAATACAGGATGATCGAATTTTTACTACCCTACTGACTATTTGAAGTATCCATTTTTTGGTTTTTCGCTTTGTCTAACTGTAACAGCAGGGCCCGGCAATTGAAAATTCGTACGTATATGTACAAATGACCGTAGAATCGAATGCCGCAAACCGCGTCAAAAAATCTTGTACCGTTTAATAGTTATAGGCCGACAAAGTGAAAAAAACATGAGAGATTTCTAATCAAAATAAAACTTTCTATTTTGAAAACTAAAGGCCAAAGAATTTTTTAATTATTTTTCCCATAATTAGGGTGTCCGAATTAAGGGAAAATGATACTTTCTATTTAAATACAGGGTGATCGAATTTATACTACCCTACTGACTATTTGAAGTATCCATTTTTTGGTTTTTCCCTTTGTCTAACTGTAACAGCAGGGCCCGGCAATTGAAAATTCGTACATATATGTACAAATGTCCGTAGAATCGAATGCCGCAAACCGCGTCAAAAAATCTTGTACCGTTTAATAGTTATAGGCCGACAAAGTGAAAAAAACATGAGAGATTTCTAATCAAAATAAAACTTTCTATTTTGAAAACTAAAGGCCAAAGAATTTTTTAATTATTTTTCCCATAATTAGGGTGTCCGAATTAAGGGAAAATGATACTTTCTATTTAAATACAGGATGATCGAATTTTTATTGCCCTACTGACTATTTGAAGTATCCATTTTTTGGTTTTTCGCTTTGTCTAACTGTAACAGCAGGGCCCGGCAATTGAAAATTCGTACATATATGTACAAATGTCCGTAGAATCGAATGTCGCAAACCGCGTCAAAAAATCTTGTACCGTTTAATAGTTATAGGCCGACAAAGTGAAAAAAACATGAGAGATTTCTAATCAAAATAAAACTTTCTATTTTGAAAACTAAAGGCCAACGAATTTTTTAATTATTTTTCCCAAAATTAGGGTGTCCGAATTAAGGGAAAATGATACTTTCTATTTAAATACAGGGTGATCGAATTTTTACTACCCTACTGACTATTTGAAGTATCCATTTTTTGGTTTTTCGCTTTGTCTAACTGTAACAGCAGGGCCCGGCAATTGAAAATTCGTACGTATATGTACAAATGGCCGTAGAATCGAATGCCGCAAACCGCGTCAAAAAATCTTGTACCGTTTAATAGTTATAGGCCGACAAAGTGAAAAAAACATGAGAGATTTCTAATCAAAATAAAACTTTCTATTTTGAAAACTAAAGGCCAACGAATTTTTTAATTATTTTTCCCAAAATTAGGGTGTCCGAATTAAGGGAAAATGATACTTTCTATTTAAATACAGGGTGATCGAATTTTTACTACCCTACTGACTATTTGAAGTATCCATTTTTTGGTTTTTCGCTTTGTCTAACTGTAACAGCAGGGCCCGGCAATTGAAAATTCGTACGTATATGTACAAATGGCCGTAGAATCGAATGCCGCAAACCGCGTCAAAAAATCTTGTACCGTTTAATAGTTATAGGCCGACAAAGTGAAAAAAACATGAGAGATTTCTAATCAAAATAAAACTTTCTATTTTGAAAACTAAAGGCCAAAGAATTTTTTAATTATTTATCCCATAATTAGGGTGTCCGAATTAAGGGAAAATGATACTTTTTATTTAAATACAGGGTGATCGAATTTTTACTACCCTACTGACTATTTGAAGTATCCATTTTTTGGTTTTTCGCTTTGTCTAACTGTAACAGCAAGGCCCGGCAATTGAAAATTCGTACGTATATGTACAAATGGCCGTTGAATCGAATGCCGCAAACCGCGTCAAAAAATCTTGTACCGTTTAATAGTTATAGGCCGACAAAGTGAAAAAAACATGAGAGATTTCTAATCAAAATAAAACTTTCTATTTTGAAAACTAAAGGCCAACGAATTTTTTAATTATTTTTCCCAAAATTAGGGTGTCCGAATTAAGGGAAAATGATACTTTCTATTTAAATACAGGGTGATCGAATTTTTACTACCCTACTGACTATTTGAAGTATCCATTTTTTGGTTTTTCGCTTTGTCTAACTGTAACAGCAGGGCCCGGCAATTGAAAATTCGTACGTATATGTACAAATGGCCGTAGAATCGAATGCCGCAAACCGCGTCAAAAAATCTTGTACCGTTTAATAGTTATAGGCCGACAAAGTGAAAAAAACATGAGAGATTTCTAATCAAAATAAAACTTTCTATTTTGAAAACTAAAGGCCAACGAATTTTTTAATTATTTTTCCCAAAATTAGGGTGTCCGAATTAAGGGAAAATGATACTTTCTATTTAAATACAGGGTGATCGAATTTTTACTACCCTACTGACTATTTGAAGTATCCATTTTTTGGTTTTTCGCTTTGTCTAACTGTAACAGCAGGGCCCGGCAATTGAAAATTCGTACGTATATGTACAAATGGCCGTAGAATCGAATGCCGCAAACCGCGTCAAAAAATCTTGTACCGTTTAATAGTTATAGGCCGACAAAGTGAAAAAAACATGAGAGATTTCTAATCAAAATAAAACTTTCTATTTTGAAAACTAAAGGCCAAAGAATTTTTTAATTATTTATCCCATAATTAGGGTGTCCGAATTAAGGGAAAATGATACTTTTTATTTAAATACAGGGTGATCGAATTTTTACTACCCTACTGACTATTTGAAGTATCCATTTTTTGGTTTTTCGCTTTGTCTAACTGTAACAGCAAGGCCCGGCAATTGAAAATTCGTACGTATATGTACAAATGGCCGTTGAATCGAATGCCGCAAACCGCGTCAAAAAATCTTGTACCGTTTAATAGTTATAGGCCGACAAAGTGAAAAAAACATGAGAGATTTCTAATCAAAATAAAACTTTCTATTTTGAAAACTAAAGGCCAAAGAATTTTTTAATTATTTTTCCCATAATTAGGGTGTCCGAATTAAGGGAAAATGATACTTTCTATTTAAATACAGGGTGATCGAATTTTTACTACCCTACTGACTATTTGAAGTATCCATTTTTTGGTTTTTCGCTTTGTATAACTGTAACAGCAAGGCCCGGCAATTGAAAATTCGTACGTATATGTACAAATGGCCGTAGAATCGAATGCCGCAAACCGCGTCAAAAAATCTTGTACCGTTTAATAGTTATAGGCCGACAAAGTGAAAAAAACATGAGAGATTTCTAATCAAAATAAAACTTTCTATTTTGAAAACTAAAGGCCAAAGAATTTTTTAATTATTTTTCCCATAATTGGGGTGTCCGAATTAAGGGAAAATGATACTTTCTATTTAAATACAGGGTGATCGAATTTTTACTGCCCTACTGACTATTTGAAGTATCCATTTTTTGGTTTTTCGCTTTGTCTAACTGTAACAGCAGGGCCCGGCAATTGAAAATTCGTACATATATGTACAAATGTCCGTAGAATCGAATGCCGCAAACCGCGTGAAAAAACCTTGTACCGTTTAATAGTTATAGGCCGACAAAGTGAAAAAAACATGAGAGATTTCTAATCAAAATAAAACTTTCTATTTTGAAAACTAAAGGCCAAAGAATTTTTTAATTATTTTTCCCATAATTAGGGTGTCCGAATTAAGGGAAAATGATACTTTCTATTTAAATACAGGGTGATCGAATTTTTACTACCCTACTGACTATTTGAAGTATCCATTTTTTGGTTTTTCGCTTTGTCTAACTGTAACAGCAGGGCCCGGCAATTGAAAATTCGTACGTATATGTACAAATGGCCGTAGAATCGAATGCCGCAAACCGCGTCAAAAAATCTTGTACCGTTTAATAGTTATAGGCCGACAAAGTGAAAAAAACATGAGAGATTTCTAATCAAAATAAAACTTTCTATTTTGAAAACTAAAGGCCAAAGAATTTTTTAATTATTTATCCCATAATTAGGGTGTCCGAATTAAGGGAAAATGATACTTTTTATTTAAATACAGGGTGATCGAATTTTTACTACCCTACTGACTATTTGAAGTATCCATTTTTTGGTTTTTCGCTTTGTCTAACTGTAACAGCAAGGCCCGGCAATTGAAAATTCGTACGTATATGTACAAATGGCCGTTGAATCGAATGCCGCAAACCGCGTCAAAAAATCTTGTACCGTTTAATAGTTATAGGCCGACAAAGTGAAAAAAACATGAGAGATTTCTAATCAAAATAAAACTTTCTATTTTGAAAACTAAAGGCCAAAGAATTTTTTAATTATTTTTCCCATAATTAGGGTGTCCGAATTAAGGGAAAATGATACTTTCTATTTAAATACAGGGTGATCGAATTTTTACTACCCTACTGACTATTTGAAGTATCCATTTTTTGGTTTTTCGCTTTGTATAACTGTAACAGCAAGGCCCGGCAATTGAAAATTCGTACGTATATGTACAAATGGCCGTAGAATCGAATGCCGCAAACCGCGTCAAAAAATCTTGTACCGTTTAATAGTTATAGGCCGACAAAGTGAAAAAAACATGAGAGATTTCTAATCAAAATAAAACTTTCTATTTTGAAAACTAAAGGCCAAAGAATTTTTTAATTATTTTTCCCATAATTGGGGTGTCCGAATTAAGGGAAAATGATACTTTCTATTTAAATACAGGGTGATCGAATTTTTACTGCCCTACTGACTATTTGAAGTATCCATTTTTTGGTTTTTCGCTTTGTCTAACTGTAACAGCAGGGCCCGGCAATTGAAAATTCGTACATATATGTACAAATGTCCGTAGAATCGAATGCCGCAAACCGCGTGAAAAAACCTTGTACCGTTTAATAGTTATAGGCCGACAAAGTGAAAAAAACATGAGAGATTTCTAATCAAAATAAAACTTTCTATTTTGAAAACTAAAGGCCAAAGAATTTTTTAATTATTTTTCCCATAATTAGGGTGTCCGAATTAAGGGAAAATGATACTTTCTATTTAAATACAGGGTGATCGAATTTTTACTACCCTACTGACTATTTGAAGTATCCATTTTTTGGTTTTTCGCTTTGTCTAACTGTAACAGCAGGGCCCGGCAATTGAAAATTCGTACGTATATGTACAAATGTCCGTAGAATCGAATGCCGCAAACCGCGTGAAAAAACCTTGTACCGTTTAATAGTTATAGGCCGACAAAGTGAAAAAAACATGAGAGATTTCTAATCAAAATAAAACTTTCTATTTTGAAAACTAAAGGCCAAAGAATTTTTTAATTATTTTTCCCATAATTAGGGTGTCCGAATTAAGGGAAAATGATACTTTCTATTTAAATACAGGGTGATCGAATTTTTACTACCCTACTGACTATTTGAAGTATCCATTTTTTGGTTTTTCGCTTTGTATAACTGTAACAGCAAGGCCCGGCAATTGAAAATTCGTACGTATATGTACAAATGGCCGTAGAATCGAATGCCGCAAACCGCGTCAAAAAATCTTGTACCGTTTAATAGTTATAGGCCGACAAAGTGAAAAAAACATGAGAGATTTCTAATCAAAATAAAACTTTCTATTTTGAAAACTAAAGGCCAAAGAATTTTTTAATTATTTTTCCCATAATTGGGGTGTCCGAATTAAGGGAAAATGATACTTTCTATTTAAATACAGGGTGATCGAATTTTTACTGCCCTACTGACTATTTGAAGTATCCATTTTTTGGTTTTTCGCTTTGTCTAACTGTAACAGCAGGGCCCGGCAATTGAAAATTCGTACATATATGTACAAATGTCCGTAGAATCGAATGCCGCAAACCGCGTGAAAAAACCTTGTACCGTTTAATAGTTATAGGCCGACAAAGTGAAAAAAACATGAGAGATTTCTAATCAAAATAAAACTTTCTATTTTGAAAACTAAAGGCCAAAGAATTTTTTAATTATTTTTCCCATAATTAGGGTGTCCGAATTAAGGGAAAATGATACTTTCTATTTAAATACAGGGTGATCGAATTTTTACTACCCTACTGACTATTTGAAGTATCCATTTTTTGGTTTTTCGCTTTGTCTAACTGTAACAGCAGGGCCCGGCAATTGAAAATTCGTACGTATATGTACAAATGTCCGTAGAATCGAATGCCGCAAACCGCGTGAAAAAACCTTGTACCGTTTAATAGTTATAGGCCGACAAAGTGAAAAAAACATGAGAGATTTCTAATCAAAATAAAACTTTCTATTTTGAAAACTAAAGGCCAAAGAATTTTTTAATTATTTTTCCCATAATTAGGGTGTCCGAATTAAGGGAAAATGATACTTTCTATTTAAATACAGGGTGATCGAATTTTTACTACCCTACTGACTATTTGAAGTATCCATTTTTTGGTTTTTCGCTTTGTCTAACTGTAACAGCAGGGCCCGGCAATTGAAAATTCGTACGTATATGTACAAATGGCCGTAGAATCGAATGCCGCAAACCGCGTCAAAAAATCTTGTACCGTTTAATAGTTATAGGCCGACAAAGTGAAAAAAACATGAGAGATTTCTAATCAAAATACAACTTTCTATTTTGAAAACTAAAGGCCAAAGAATTTTTTAATTATTTATCCCATAATTAGGGTGTCCGAATTAAGGGAAAATGATACTTTTTATTTAAATACAGGGTGATCGAATTTTTACTACCCTACTGACTATTTGAAGTATCCATTTTTTGGTTTTTCGCTTTGTCTAACTGTAACAGCAAGGCCCGGCAATTGAAAATTCGTACGTATATGTACAAATGGCCGTTGAATCGAATGCCGCAAACCGCGTCAAAAAATCTTGTACCGTTTAATAGTTATAGGCCGACAAAGTGAAAAAAACATGAGAGATTTCTAATCAACTTTCTATTTTGAAAACTAAAGGCCAAAGAATTTTTTAATTATTTTTCCCATAATTAGGGTGTCCGAATTAAGGGAAAATGATACTTTCTATTTAAATACAGGGTGATCGAATTTTTACTACCCTACTGACTATTTGAAGTATCCATTTTTTGGTTTTTCGATTTGTATAACTGTAACAGCAAGGCCCGGCAATTGAAAATTCGTACGTATATGTACAAATGGCCGTAGAATCGAATGCCGCAAACCGCGTCAAAAAATCTTGTACCGTTTAATAGTTATAGGCCGACAAAGTGAAAAAAACATGAGAGATTTCTAATCAAAATAAAACTTTCTATTTTGAAAACTAAAGGCCAAAGAATTTTTTAATTATTTTTCCCATAATTGGGGTGTCCGAATTAAGGGAAAATGATACTTTCTATTTAAATACAGGGTGATCGAATTTTTACTGCCCTACTGACTATTTGAAGTATCCATTTTTTGGTTTTTCGCTTTGTCTAACTGTAACAGCAGGGCCCGGCAATTGAAAATTCGTACGTATATGTACAAATGACCGTAGAATCGAATGCCGCAAACCGCGTCAAAAAATCTTGTACCGTTTAATAGTTATAGGCCGACAAAGTGAAAAAAACATGAGAGATTTCTAATCAAAATAAAACTTTCTATTTTGAAAACTAAAGGCCAAAGAATTTTTTAATTATTTTTCCCATAATTAGGGTGTCCGAATTAAGGGAAAATGATACTTTCTATTTAAATACAGGGTGATCGAATTTTTACTGCCCTACTGACTATTTGAAGTATGCATTTTTTGGTTTTTCGCTTTGTCTAACTGTAACAGCAGGGCCCGGCAATTGAAAATTCGTACATATATGTACAAATGTCCGTAGAATCGAATGCCGCAAACCGCGTCAAAAAATCTTGTACCGTTTAATAGTTATAGGCCGACAAAGTGAAAAAAACATGAGAGATTTCTAATCAAAATAAAACTTTCTATTTTGAAAACTAAAGGCCAAAGAATTTTTTAATTATTTTTTCCATAATTAGGGTGTCCGAATTAAGGGAAAATGATACTTTCTATTTAAATACAGGGTGATCGAATTTTTACTACCCTACTGACTATTTGAAGTATCCATTTTTTGGTTTTTCGCTTTGTCTAACTGTAACAGCAAGGCCCGGCAATTGAAAATTCGTACATATATGTACAAATGTCCGTAGAATCGAATGACGCAAACCGCGTCAAAAAATCTTGTACCGTTTAATAGTTATAGGCCGACAAAGTGAAAAAAACATGAGAGATTTCTAATCAAAATAAAACTTTCTATTTTGAAAACTAAAGGCCAAAGAATTTTTTAATTATTTTTTCCATAATTAGGGTGTCCGAATTAAGGGAAAATGATACTTTCTATTTAAATACAGGGTGATCGAATTTTTACTACCCTACTGACTATTTGAAGTATCCATTTTTTGGTTTTTCGCTTTGTCTAACTGTAACAGCAAGGCCCGGCAATTGAAAATTCGTACATATATGTACAAATGTCCGTAGAATCGAATGCCGCAAACCGCGTCAAAAAATCTTGTACCGTTTAATAGTTATAGGCCGACAAACTGAAAAAAACATGAGAGATTTCTAATCAAAATAAAACTTTCTATTTTGAAAACTAAAGGCCAAAGAATTTTTTAATTATTTTTCCCATAATTGGGGTGTCCGAATTAAGGGAAAATGATACTTTCTATTTAAATACAGGGTGATCGAATTTTTACTGCCCTACTGACTATTTGAAGTATCCATTTTTTGGTTTTTCGCTTTGTCTAACTGTAACAGCAGGGCCCGGCAATTGAAAATTCGTACATATATGTACAAATGTCCGTAGAATCGAATGCCGCAAACCGCGTCAAAAAATCTTGTACCGTTTAATAGTTATAGGCCGACAAAGTGAAAAAAACATGAGAGATTTCTAATCAAAATAAAACTTTCTATTTTGAAAACTAAAGGCCAAAGAATTTTTTAATTATTTTTCCCATAATTAGGGTGTCCGAATTAAGGGAAAATAATACTTTCTATTTAAATACAGGGTGATCGAATTTTTACTGCCCTACTGACTATTTGAAGTATCCATTTTTTGGTTTTTCGCTTTGTCTAACTGTAACAGCAGGGCCCGGCAATTGAAAATTCGTACATATATGTACAAATGTCCGTAGAATCGAATGCCGCAAACCGCGTCAATAATCTTGTACCGTTTAATAGTTATAGGCCGACAAAGTGAAAAAAACATGAGAGATTTCTAATCAAAATAAAACTTTCTATTTTGAAAACTAAAGGCCAAAGAATATTTTTATTATTTTTCCCATAATTAGGGTGTCCGAATTAAGGGAAAATGATACTTTCTATTTAAATACAGGGTGATCGAATTTTTACTGCCCTACTGACTATTTGAAGTATCTTGTACCGTTTAATAGTTATAGGCCGACAAATTGAAAAAAACATGAGAGATATCTAATCAAAATAAAACTTTCTATTTTGAAAACTAAAGGCCAAAGAATTTTTTAATTATTTTTTCCATAATTAGGGTGTCCGAATTAAGGGAAAATGATACTTTCTATTTAAATACAGGGTGATCGAATTTATACTACCCTACTGACTATTTGAAGTATCCATTTTTTGGTTTTTCGCTTTGTCTAACTGTAACAGCAGGGCCCGGCAATTGAAAATTCGTACGTATATGTACAAATGGCCGTAGAATCGAATGCCGCAAACCGCGTCAAAAAATCTTGTACCGTTTAATAGTTATAGGCCGACAAAGTGAAAAAAACATGAGAGATTTCTAATCAAAATAAAACTTTCTATTTTGAAAACTAAAGGCCAACGAATTTTTTAATTATTTATCCCATAATTAGGGTGTCCGAATTAAGGGAAAATGATACTTTTTATTTAAATACAGGGTGATCGAATTTTTACTACCCTACTGACTATTTGAAGTATCCATTTTTTGGTTTTTCGCTTTGTCTAACTGTAACAGCAAGGCCCGGCAATTGAAAATTCGTACGTATATGTACAAATGGCCGTTGAATCGAATGCCGCAAACCGCGTCAAAAAATCTTGTACCGTTTAATAGTTATAGGCCGACAAAGTGAAAAAAACATGAGAGATTTCTAATCAAAATAAAACTTTCTATTTTGAAAACTAAAGGCCAAAGAATTTTTTAATTATTTTTCCCATAATTAGGGTGTCCGAATTAAGGGAAAATGATACTTTCTATTTAAATACAGGGTGATCGAATTTTTACTACCCTACTGACTATTTGAAGTATCCATTTTTTGGTTTTTCGCTTTGTATAACTGTAACAGCAAGGCCCGGCAATTGAAAATTCGTACGTATATGTACAAATGGCCGTAGAATCGAATGCCGCAAACCGCGTCAAAAAATCTTGTACCGTTTAATAGTTATAGGCCGACAAAGTGAAAAAAACATGAGAGATTTCTAATCAAAATAAAACTTTCTATTTTGAAAACTAAAGGCCAAAGAATTTTTTAATTATTTTTCCCATAATTGGGGTGTCCGAATTAAGGGAAAATGATACTTTCTATTTAAATACAGGGTGATCGAATTTTTACTGCCCTACTGACTATTTGAAGTATGCATTTTTTGGTTTTTCGCTTTGTCTAACTGTAACAGCAGGGCCCGGCAATTGAAAATTCGTACATATATGTACAAATGTCCGTAGAATCGAATGCCGCAAACCGCGTGAAAAAACCTTGTACCGTTTAATAGTTATAGGCCGACAAAGTGAAAAAAACATGAGAGATTTCTAATCAAAATAAAACTTTCTATTTTGAAAACTAAAGGCCAAAGAATTTTTTAATTATTTTTCCCATAATTAGGGTGTCCGAATTAAGGGAAAATGATACTTTTTATTTAAATACAGGGTGATCGAATTTTTACTACCCTACTGACTATTTGAAGTATCCATTTTTTGGTTTTTCGCTTTGTCTAACTGTAACAGCAGGGCCCGGCAATTGAAAATTCGTACGTATATGTACAAATGGCCGTAGAATCGAATGCCGCAAACCGCGTCAAAAAATCTTGTACCGTTTAATAGTTATAGGCCGACAAAGTGAAAAAAACATGAGAGATTTCTAATCAAAATAAAACTTTCTA
Organism: Ophonus ardosiacus; assembly: GCA_943142095.1. NCBI lineage: Eukaryota > Metazoa > Arthropoda > Insecta > Coleoptera > Carabidae > Ophonus > Ophonus ardosiacus. The sequence continues at coordinate 4,201,770 of OW964839.1, forward strand.
TTTTGAAAACTAAAGGCCAAAGAATTTTTTAATTATTTATCCCATAATTAGGGTGTCCGAATTAAGGGAAAATGATACTTTTTATTTAAATACAGGGTGATCGAATTTTTACTACCCTACTGACTATTTTAAGTATCCATTTTTTGGTTTTTCGCTTTGTCTAACTGTAACAGCAAGGCCCGGCAATTGAAAATTCGTACGTATATGTACAAATGGCCGTTGAATCGAATGCCGTAAACCGCGTCAAAAAATCTTGTACCGTTTAATAGTTATAGGCCGACAAAGTGAAAAAAACATGAGAGATTTCTAATCAAAATAAAACTTTCTATTTTGAAAACTAAAGGCCAACGAATTTTTTAATTATTTTTCCCAAAATTAGGGTGTCCGAATTAAGGGAAAATGATACTTTCTATTTAAATACAGCGTGATCGAATTTTTACTACCCTACTGACTATTTGAAGTATCCATTTTTTGGTTTTTCGCTTTGTCTAACTGTAACAGCAGGGCCCGGCAATTGAAAATTCGTACGTATATGTACAAATGGCCGTAGAATCGAATGCCGCAAACCGCGTCAAAAAATCTTGTACCGTTTAATAGTTATAGGCCGACAAAGTGAAAAAAACATGAGAGATTTCTAATCAAAATAAAACTTTCTATTTTGAAAACTAAAGGCCAAAGAATTTTTTAATTATTTATCCCATAATTAGGGTGTCCGAATTAAGGGAAAATGATACTTTTTATTTAAATACAGGGTGATCGAATTTTTACTACCCTACTGACTATTTGAAGTATCCATTTTTTGGTTTTTCGCTTTGTCTAACTGTAACAGCAAGGCCCGGCAATTGAAAATTCGTACGTATATGTACAAATGGCCGTTGAATCGAATGCCGCAAACCGCGTCAAAAAATCTTGTACCGTTTAATAGTTATAGGCCGACAAAGTGAAAAAAACATGAGAGATTTCTAATCAAAATAAAACTTTCTATTTTGAAAACTAAAGGCCAAAGAATTTTTTAATTATTTTTCCCATAATTAGGGTGTCCGAATTAAGGGAAAATGATACTTTCTATTTAAATACAGGGTGATCGAATTTTTACTACCCTACTGACTATTTGAAGTATCCATTTTTTGGTTTTTCGCTTTGTATAACTGTAACAGCAAGGCCCGGCAATTGAAAATTCGTACGTATATGTACAAATGGCCGTAGAATCGAATGCCGCAAACCGCGTCAAAAAATCTTGTACCGTTTAATAGTTATAGGCCGACAAAGTGAAAAAAACATGAGAGATTTCTAATCAAAATAAAACTTTCTATTTTGAAAACTAAAGGCCAAAGAATTTTTTAATTATTTTTCCCATAATTGGGGTGTCCGAATTAAGGGAAAATGATACTTTCTATTTAAATACAGGGTGATCGAATTTTTACTGCCCTACTGACTATTTGAAGTATCCATTTTTTGGTTTTTCGCTTTGTCTAACTGTAACAGCAGGGCCCGGCAATTGAAAATTCGTACATATATGTACAAATGTCCGTAGAATCGAATGCCGCAAACCGCGTGAAAAAACCTTGTACCGTTTAATAGTTATAGGCCGACAAAGTGAAAAAAACATGAGAGATTTCTAATCAAAATAAAACTTTCTATTTTGAAAACTAAAGGCCAAAGAATTTTTTAATTATTTTTCCCATAATTAGGGTGTCCGAATTAAGGGAAAATGATACTTTCTATTTAAATACAGGGTGATCGAATTTTTACTACCCTACTGACTATTTTAAGTATCCATTTTTTGGTTTTTCGCTTTGTCTAACTGTAACAGCAAGGCCCGGCAATTGAAAATTCGTACGTATATGTACAAATGGCCGTAGAATCGAATGCCGCAAACCGCGTCAAAAAATCTTGTACCGTTTAATAGTTATAGGCCGACAAAGTGAAAAAAACATGAGAGATTTCTAATCAAAATAAAACTTTCTATTTTGAAAACTAAAGGCCAAAGAATTTTTTAATTATTTTTCCCATAATTGGGGTGTCCGAATTAAGGGAAAATGATACTTTCTATTTAAATACAGGGTGATCGAATTTTTACTGCCCTACTGACTATTTGAAGTATCCATTTTTTGGTTTTTCGCTTTGTCTAACTGTAACAGCAGGGCCCGGCAATTGAAAATTCGTACATATATGTACAAATGTCCGTAGAATCGAATGCCGCAAACCGCGTCAAAAAATCTTGTACCGTTTAATAGTTATAGGCCGACAAAGTGAAAAAAACATGAGAGATTTCTAATCAAAATAAAACTTTCTATTTTGAAAACTAAAGGCCAAAGAATTTTTTAATTATTTTTCCCATAATTAGGGTGTCCGAATTAAGGGAAAATGATACTTTCTATTTAAATACAGGGTGATCGAATTTTTACTGCCCTACTGACTATTTGAAGTATCCATTTTTTGGTTTTTCGCTTTGTCTAACTGTAACAGCAGGGCCCGGCAATTGAAAATTCGTACATATATGTACAAATGTCCGTAGAATCGAATGCCGCAAACCGCGTCAAAAATCTTGTACCGTTTAATAGTTATAGGCCGACAAAGTGAAAAAAACATGAGAGATTTCTAATCAAAATAAAACTTTCTATTTTGAAAACTAAAGGCCAAAGAATTTTTTTATTATTTTTCCCATAATTAGGGTGTCCGAATTAAGGGAAAATGATACTTTCTATTTAAATACAGGGTGATCGAATTTTTACTGCCCTACTGACTATTTGAAGTATCCATTTTTTGGTTTTTCGCTTTGTCTAACTGTAACAGCAGGGCCCGGCAATTGAAAATTCGTACATATATGTACAAATGTCCGTAGAATCGAATGCCGCAAACCGCGTCAAAAAATCTTGTACCGTTTAATAGTTATAGGCCGACAAATTGAAAAAAACATGAGATATCTAATCAAAATAAAACTTTCTATTTTGAAAACTAAAGGCCAAAGAATTTTTTAATTATTTTTTCCATAATTAGGGTGTCCGAATTAAGGGAAAATGATACTTTCTATTTAAATACAGGGTGATCGAATTTTTACTACCCTACTGACTATTTGAAGTATCCATTTTTTGGTTTTTCGCTTTGTCTAACTGTAACAGCAAGGCCCGGCAATTGAAAATTCGTACATATATGTACAAATGTCCGTAGAATCGAATGCCGCAAACCGCGTCAAAAAATCTTGTACCGTTTAATAGTTATAGGCCGACAAACTGAAAAAAACATGAGAGATTTCTAATCAAAATAAAACTTTCTATTTTGAAAACTAAAGGCCAAAGAATTTTTTAATTATTTTTCCCATAATTGGGGTGTCCGAATTAAGGGAAAATGATACTTTCTATTTAAATACAGGGTGATCGAATTTTTACTGCCCTACTGACTATTTGAAGTATCCATTTTTTGGTTTTTCGCTTTGTCTAACTGTAACAGCAGGGCCCGGCAATTGAAAATTCGTACATATATGTACAAATGTCCGTAGAATCGAATGCCGCAAACCGCGTCAAAAAATCTTGTACCGTTTAATAGTTATAGGCCGACAAAGTGAAAAAAACATGAGAGATTTCTAATCAAAATAAAACTTTCTATTTTGAAAACTAAAGGCCAAAGAATTTTTTAATTATTTATCCCATAATTAGGGTGTCCGAATTAAGGGAAAATGATACTTTTTATTTAAATACAGGGTGATCGAATTTTTACTACCCTACTGACTATTTTAAGTATCCATTTTTTGGTTTTTCGCTTTGTCTAACTGTAACAGCAAGGCCCGGCAATTGAAAATTCGTACGTATATGTACAAATGGCCGTTGAATCGAATGCCGTAAACCGCGTCAAAAAATCTTGTACCGTTTAATAGTTATAGGCCGACAAAGTGAAAAAAACATGAGAGATTTCTAATCAAAATAAAACTTTCTATTTTGAAAACTAAAGGCCAACGAATTTTTTAATTATTTTTCCCAAAATTAGGGTGTCCGAATTAAGGGAAAATGATACTTTCTATTTAAATACAGCGTGATCGAATTTTTACTACCCTACTGACTATTTGAAGTATCCATTTTTTGGTTTTTCGCTTTGTCTAACTGTAACAGCAGGGCCCGGCAATTGAAAATTCGTACGTATATGTACAAATGGCCGTAGAATCGAATGCCGCAAACCGCGTCAAAAAATCTTGTACCGTTTAATAGTTATAGGCCGACAAAGTGAAAAAAACATGAGAGATTTCTAATCAAAATAAAACTTTCTATTTTGAAAACTAAAGGCCAAAGAATTTTTTAATTATTTATCCCATAATTAGGGTGTCCGAATTAAGGGAAAATGATACTTTTTATTTAAATACAGGGTGATCGAATTTTTACTACCCTACTGACTATTTGAAGTATCCATTTTTTGGTTTTTCGCTTTGTCTAACTGTAACAGCAAGGCCCGGCAATTGAAAATTCGTACGTATATGTACAAATGGCCGTTGAATCGAATGCCGCAAACCGCGTCAAAAAATCTTGTACCGTTTAATAGTTATAGGCCGACAAAGTGAAAAAAACATGAGAGATTTCTAATCAAAATAAAACTTTCTATTTTGAAAACTAAAGGCCAAAGAATTTTTTAATTATTTTTCCCATAATTAGGGTGTCCGAATTAAGGGAAAATGATACTTTCTATTTAAATACAGGGTGATCGAATTTTTACTACCCTACTGACTATTTGAAGTATCCATTTTTTGGTTTTTCGCTTTGTATAACTGTAACAGCAAGGCCCGGCAATTGAAAATTCGTACGTATATGTACAAATGGCCGTAGAATCGAATGCCGCAAACCGCGTCAAAAAATCTTGTACCGTTTAATAGTTATAGGCCGACAAAGTGAAAAAAACATGAGAGATTTCTAATCAAAATAAAACTTTCTATTTTGAAAACTAAAGGCCAAAGAATTTTTTAATTATTTTTCCCATAATTGGGGTGTCCGAATTAAGGGAAAATGATACTTTCTATTTAAATACAGGGTGATCGAATTTTTACTGCCCTACTGACTATTTGAAGTATCCATTTTTTGGTTTTTCGCTTTGTCTAACTGTAACAGCAGGGCCCGGCAATTGAAAATTCGTACATATATGTACAAATGTCCGTAGAATCGAATGCCGCAAACCGCGTGAAAAAACCTTGTACCGTTTAATAGTTATAGGCCGACAAAGTGAAAAAAACATGAGAGATTTCTAATCAAAATAAAACTTTCTATTTTGAAAACTAAAGGCCAAAGAATTTTTTAATTATTTTTCCCATAATTAGGGTGTCCGAATTAAGGGAAAATGATACTTTCTATTTAAATACAGGGTGATCGAATTTTTACTACCCTACTGACTATTTTAAGTATCCATTTTTTGGTTTTTCGCTTTGTCTAACTGTAACAGCAAGGCCCGGCAATTGAAAATTCGTACGTATATGTACAAATGGCCGTAGAATCGAATGCCGCAAACCGCGTCAAAAAATCTTGTACCGTTTAATAGTTATAGGCCGACAAAGTGAAAAAAACATGAGAGATTTCTAATCAAAATAAAACTTTCTATTTTGAAAACTAAAGGCCAAAGAATTTTTTAATTATTTTTCCCATAATTGGGGTGTCCGAATTAAGGGAAAATGATACTTTCTATTTAAATACAGGGTGATCGAATTTTTACTGCCCTACTGACTATTTGAAGTATCCATTTTTTGGTTTTTCGCTTTGTCTAACTGTAACAGCAGGGCCCGGCAATTGAAAATTCGTACATATATGTACAAATGTCCGTAGAATCGAATGCCGCAAACCGCGTCAAAAAATCTTGTACCGTTTAATAGTTATAGGCCGACAAAGTGAAAAAAACATGAGAGATTTCTAATCAAAATAAAACTTTCTATTTTGAAAACTAAAGGCCAAAGAATTTTTTAATTATTTTTCCCATAATTAGGGTGTCCGAATTAAGGGAAAATGATACTTTCTATTTAAATACAGGGTGATCGAATTTTTACTGCCCTACTGACTATTTGAAGTATCCATTTTTTGGTTTTTCGCTTTGTCTAACTGTAACAGCAGGGCCCGGCAATTGAAAATTCGTACATATATGTACAAATGTCCGTAGAATCGAATGCCGCAAACCGCGTCAAAAATCTTGTACCGTTTAATAGTTATAGGCCGACAAAGTGAAAAAAACATGAGAGATTTCTAATCAAAATAAAACTTTCTATTTTGAAAACTAAAGGCCAAAGAATTTTTTTATTATTTTTCCCATAATTAGGGTGTCCGAATTAAGGGAAAATGATACTTTCTATTTAAATACAGGGTGATCGAATTTTTACTGCCCTACTGACTATTTGAAGTATCCATTTTTTGGTTTTTCGCTTTGTCTAACTGTAACAGCAGGGCCCGGCAATTGAAAATTCGTACATATATGTACAAATGTCCGTAGAATCGAATGCCGCAAACCGCGTCAAAAAATCTTGTACCGTTTAATAGTTATAGGCCGACAAATTGAAAAAAACATGAGATATCTAATCAAAATAAAACTTTCTATTTTGAAAACTAAAGGCCAAAGAATTTTTTAATTATTTTTTCCATAATTAGGGTGTCCGAATTAAGGGAAAATGATACTTTCTATTTAAATACAGGGTGATCGAATTTTTACTACCCTACTGACTATTTGAAGTATCCATTTTTTGGTTTTTCGCTTTGTCTAACTGTAACAGCAAGGCCCGGCAATTGAAAATTCGTACATATATGTACAAATGTCCGTAGAATCGAATGCCGCAAACCGCGTCAAAAAATCTTGTACCGTTTAATAGTTATAGGCCGACAAACTGAAAAAAACATGAGAGATTTCTAATCAAAATAAAACTTTCTATTTTGAAAACTAAAGGCCAAAGAATTTTTTAATTATTTTTCCCATAATTGGGGTGTCCGAATTAAGGGAAAATGATACTTTCTATTTAAATACAGGGTGATCGAATTTTTACTGCCCTACTGACTATTTGAAGTATCCATTTTTTGGTTTTTCGCTTTGTCTAACTGTAACAGCAGGGCCCGGCAATTGAAAATTCGTACATATATGTACAAATGTCCGTAGAATCGAATGCCGCAAACCGCGTCAAAAAATCTTGTACCGTTTAATAGTTATAGGCCGACAAAGTGAAAAAAACATGAGAGATTTCTAATCAAAATAAAACTTTCTATTTTGAAAACTAAAGGCCAAAGAATTTTTTAATTATTTATCCCATAATTAGGGTGTCCGAATTAAGGGAAAATGATACTTTTTATTTAAATACAGGGTGATCGAATTTTTACTACCCTACTGACTATTTTAAGTATCCATTTTTTGGTTTTTCGCTTTGTCTAACTGTAACAGCAAGGCCCGGCAATTGAAAATTCGTACGTATATGTACAAATGGCCGTTGAATCGAATGCCGTAAACCGCGTCAAAAAATCTTGTACCGTTTAATAGTTATAGGCCGACAAAGTGAAAAAAACATGAGAGATTTCTAATCAAAATAAAACTTTCTATTTTGAAAACTAAAGGCCAACGAATTTTTTAATTATTTTTCCCAAAATTAGGGTGTCCGAATTAAGGGAAAATGATACTTTCTATTTAAATACAGCGTGATCGAATTTTTACTACCCTACTGACTATTTGAAGTATCCATTTTTTGGTTTTTCGCTTTGTCTAACTGTAACAGCAGGGCCCGGCAATTGAAAATTCGTACGTATATGTACAAATGGCCGTAGAATCGAATGCCGCAAACCGCGTCAAAAAATCTTGTACCGTTTAATAGTTATAGGCCGACAAAGTGAAAAAAACATGAGAGATTTCTAATCAAAATAAAACTTTCTATTTTGAAAACTAAAGGCCAAAGAATTTTTTAATTATTTATCCCATAATTAGGGTGTCCGAATTAAGGGAAAATGATACTTTTTATTTAAATACAGGGTGATCGAATTTTTACTACCCTACTGACTATTTGAAGTATCCATTTTTTGGTTTTTCGCTTTGTCTAACTGTAACAGCAAGGCCCGGCAATTGAAAATTCGTACGTATATGTACAAATGGCCGTTGAATCGAATGCCGCAAACCGCGTCAAAAAATCTTGTACCGTTTAATAGTTATAGGCCGACAAAGTGAAAAAAACATGAGAGATTTCTAATCAAAATAAAACTTTCTATTTTGAAAACTAAAGGCCAAAGAATTTTTTAATTATTTTTCCCATAATTAGGGTGTCCGAATTAAGGGAAAATGATACTTTCTATTTAAATACAGGGTGATCGAATTTTTACTACCCTACTGACTATTTGAAGTATCCATTTTTTGGTTTTTCGCTTTGTATAACTGTAACAGCAAGGCCCGGCAATTGAAAATTCGTACGTATATGTACAAATGGCCGTAGAATCGAATGCCGCAAACCGCGTCAAAAAATCTTGTACCGTTTAATAGTTATAGGCCGACAAAGTGAAAAAAACATGAGAGATTTCTAATCAAAATAAAACTTTCTATTTTGAAAACTAAAGGCCAAAGAATTTTTTAATTATTTTTCCCATAATTGGGGTGTCCGAATTAAGGGAAAATGATACTTTCTATTTAAATACAGGGTGATCGAATTTTTACTGCCCTACTGACTATTTGAAGTATCCATTTTTTGGTTTTTCGCTTTGTCTAACTGTAACAGCAGGGCCCGGCAATTGAAAATTCGTACATATATGTACAAATGTCCGTAGAATCGAATGCCGCAAACCGCGTGAAAAAACCTTGTACCGTTTAATAGTTATAGGCCGACAAAGTGAAAAAAACATGAGAGATTTCTAATCAAAATAAAACTTTCTATTTTGAAAACTAAAGGCCAAAGAATTTTTTAATTATTTTTCCCATAATTAGGGTGTCCGAATTAAGGGAAAATGATACTTTCTATTTAAATACAGGGTGATCGAATTTTTACTACCCTACTGACTATTTTAAGTATCCATTTTTTGGTTTTTCGCTTTGTCTAACTGTAACAGCAAGGCCCGGCAATTGAAAATTCGTACGTATATGTACAAATGGCCGTAGAATCGAATGCCGCAAACCGCGTCAAAAAATCTTGTACCGTTTAATAGTTATAGGCCGACAAAGTGAAAAAAACATGAGAGATTTCTAATCAAAATAAAACTTTCTATTTTGAAAACTAAAGGCCAAAGAATTTTTTAATTATTTTTCCCATAATTGGGGTGTCCGAATTAAGGGAAAATGATACTTTCTATTTAAATACAGGGTGATCGAATTTTTACTGCCCTACTGACTATTTGAAGTATCCATTTTTTGGTTTTTCGCTTTGTCTAACTGTAACAGCAGGGCCCGGCAATTGAAAATTCGTACATATATGTACAAATGTCCGTAGAATCGAATGCCGCAAACCGCGTCAAAAAATCTTGTACCGTTTAATAGTTATAGGCCGACAAAGTGAAAAAAACATGAGAGATTTCTAATCAAAATAAAACTTTCTATTTTGAAAACTAAAGGCCAAAGAATTTTTTAATTATTTTTCCCATAATTAGGGTGTCCGAATTAAGGGAAAATGATACTTTCTATTTAAATACAGGGTGATCGAATTTTTACTGCCCTACTGACTATTTGAAGTATCCATTTTTTGGTTTTTCGCTTTGTCTAACTGTAACAGCAGGGCCCGGCAATTGAAAATTCGTACATATATGTACAAATGTCCGTAGAATCGAATGCCGCAAACCGCGTCAAAAATCTTGTACCGTTTAATAGTTATAGGCCGACAAAGTGAAAAAAACATGAGAGATTTCTAATCAAAATAAAACTTTCTATTTTGAAAACTAAAGGCCAAAGAATTTTTTTATTATTTTTCCCATAATTAGGGTGTCCGAATTAAGGGAAAATGATACTTTCTATTTAAATACAGGGTGATCGAATTTTTACTGCCCTACTGACTATTTGAAGTATCCATTTTTTGGTTTTTCGCTTTGTCTAACTGTAACAGCAGGGCCCGGCAATTGAAAATTCGTACATATATGTACAAATGTCCGTAGAATCGAATGCCGCAAACCGCGTCAAAAAATCTTGTACCGTTTAATAGTTATAGGCCGACAAATTGAAAAAAACATGAGATATCTAATCAAAATAAAACTTTCTATTTTGAAAACTAAAGGCCAAAGAATTTTTTAATTATTTTTTCCATAATTAGGGTGTCCGAATTAAGGGAAAATGATACTTTCTATTTAAATACAGGGTGATCGAATTTTTACTACCCTACTGACTATTTGAAGTATCCATTTTTTGGTTTTTCGCTTTGTCTAACTGTAACAGCAAGGCCCGGCAATTGAAAATTCGTACATATATGTACAAATGTCCGTAGAATCGAATGCCGCAAACCGCGTCAAAAAATCTTGTACCGTTTAATAGTTATAGGCCGACAAACTGAAAAAAACATGAGAGATTTCTAATCAAAATAAAACTTTCTATTTTGAAAACTAAAGGCCAAAGAATTTTTTAATTATTTTTCCCATAATTGGGGTGTCCGAATTAAGGGAAAATGATACTTTCTATTTAAATACAGGGTGATCGAATTTTTACTGCCCTACTGACTATTTGAAGTATCCATTTTTTGGTTTTTCGCTTTGTCTAACTGTAACAGCAGGGCCCGGCAATTGAAAATTCGTACATATATGTACAAATGTCCGTAGAATCGAATGCCGCAAACCGCGTCAAAAAATCTTGTACCGTTTAATAGTTATAGGCCGACAAAGTGAAAAAAACATGAGAGATTTCTAATCAAAATAAAACTTTCTATTTTGAAAACTAAAGGCCAAAGAATTTTTTAATTATTTTTCCCATAATTAGGGTGTCCGAATTAAGGGAAAATAATACTTTCTATTTAAATACAGGGTGATCGAATTTTTACTGCCCTACTGACTATTTGAAGTATCCATTTTTTGGTTTTTCGCTTTGTCTAACTGTAACAGCAGGGCCCGGCAATTGAAAATTCGTACATATATGTACAAATGTCCGTAGAATCGAATGCCGCAAACCGCGTCAAAAATCTTGTACCGTTTAATAGTTATAGGCCGACAAAGTGAAAAAAACATGAGAGATTTCTAATCAAAATAAAACTTTCTATTTTGAAAACTAAAGGCCAAAGAATATTTTTATTATTTTTCCCATAATTAGGGTGTCCGAATTAAGGGAAAATGATACTTTCTATTTAAATACAGGGTGATCGAATTTTTACTGCCCTACTGACTATTTGAAGTATCTTGTACCGTTTAATAGTTATAGGCCGACAAATTGAAAAAAACATGAGAGATATCTAATCAAAATAAAACTTTCTATTTTGAAAACTAAAGGCCAAAGAATTTTTTAATTATTTTTTCCATAATTAGGGTGTCCGAATTAAGGGAAAATGATACTTTCTATTTAAATACAGGGTGATCGAATTTTTACTACCCTACTGACTATTTGAAGTATCCATTTTTTGGTTTTTCGCTTTGTCTAACTGTAACAGCAAGGCCCGGCAATTGAAAATTCGTACATATATGTACAAATGTCCGTAGAATCGAATGCCGCAAACCGCGTCAAAAAATCTTGTACCGTTTAATAGTTATAGGCCGACAAACTGAAAAAAACATGAGAGATTTCTAATCAAAATAAAACTTTCTATTTTGAAAACTAAAGGCCAAAGAATTTTTTAATTATTTTTCCCATAATTGGGGTGTCCGAATTAAGGGAAAATGATACTTTCTATTTAAATACAGGGTGATCGAATTTTTACTGCCCTACTGACTATTTGAAGTATCCATTTTTTGGTTTTTCGCTTTGTCTAACTGTAACAGCAGGGCCCGGCAATTGAAAATTCGTACATATATGTACAAATGTCCGTAGAATCGAATGCCGCAAACCGCGTCAAAAAATCTTGTACCGTTTAATAGTTATAGGCCGACAAAGTGAAAAAAACATGAGAGATTTCTAATCAAAATAAAACTTTCTATTTTGAAAACTAAAGGCCAAAGAATTTTTTAATTATTTTTCCCATAATTAGGGTGTCCGAATTAAGGGAAAATAATACTTTCTATTTAAATACAGGGTGATCGAATTTTTACTGCCCTACTGACTATTTGAAGTATCCATTTTTTGGTTTTTCGCTTTGTCTAACTGTAACAGCAGGGCCCGGCAATTGAAAATTCGTACATATATGTACAAATGTCCGTAGAATCGAATGCCGCAAACCGCGTCAAAAATCTTGTACCGTTTAATAGTTATAGGCCGACAAAGTGAAAAAAACATGAGAGATTTCTAATCAAAATAAAACTTTCTATTTTGAAAACTAAAGGCCAAAGAATATTTTTATTATTTTTCCCATAATTAGGGTGTCCGAATTAAGGGAAAATGATACTTTCTATTTAAATACAGGGTGATCGAATTTTTACTGCCCTACTGACTATTTGAAGTATCTTGTACCGTTTAATAGTTATAGGCCGACAAATTGAAAAAAACATGAGAGATATCTAATCAAAATAAAACTTTCTATTTTGAAAACTAAAGGCCAAAGAATTTTTTAATTATTTTTTCCATAATTAGGGTGTCCGAATTAAGGGAAAATGATACTTTCTATTTAAATACAGGGTGATCGAATTTTTACTACCCTACTGACTATTTGAAGTATCCATTTTTTGGTTTTTCGCTTTGTCTAACTGTAACAGCAAGGCCCGGCAATTGAAAATTCGTACATATATGTACAAATGTCCGTAGAATCGAATGACGCAAACCGCGTCAAAAAATCTTGTACCGTTTAATAGTTATAGGCCGACAAAGTGAAAAAAACATGAGAGATTTCTAATCAAAATAAAACTTTCTATTTTGAAAACTAAAGGCCTACGAATTTTTTAATTATTTTTCCCATAATTAGGGTGTCCGAATTAAGGGAAAATGATACTTTCTATTTAAATACAGGGTGATCGAATTTTTACTACCCTACTGACTATTTGAAGTATCCATTTTTTGGTTTTTCGCTTTGTCTAACTGTAACAGCAAGGCCCGGCAATTGAAAATTCGTACATATATGTACAAATGTCCGTAGAATCGAATGCCGCAAACCGCGTCAAAAAATATTGTACCGTTTAATAGTTATAGGCCGACAAAGTGAAAAAAACATGAGAGATTTCTAATCAAAATAAAACTTTCTATTTTGAAAACTAAAGGCCAAAGAATTTTTTAATTATTTTTCCCATAATTAGGGAAGTCCGAGTTAAGGGAAAATGATAGTTTCTATTTAAATACAGAGTGATCGAATTTTTACTACCCTACTGACTATTTGAAGTATCCATTTTTTGGTTTTTCGCTTTGTCTAACTGTAACAGCAGGGCCCGGCAATTGAAAATTCGTACATATATGTACAAATGTCCGTAGAATCGAATGCCGCAAACCGCGTCAAAAAATCTTGTACCGTTTAATAGTTATAGGCCGACAAAGTGAAAAAAACATGAGAGATTTCTAATCAAAATAAAACTTTCTATTTTGAAAACTAAAGGCCAAAGAATTTTTTAATTATTTTTTCCATAATTAGGGTGTCCGAATTAAGGGAAAATGATACTTTCTATTTAAATACAGGGTGATCGAATTTTTACTACCCTACTGACTATTTGAAGTATCCATTTTTTGGTTTTTCGCTTTGTCTAACTGTAACAGCAGGGCCCGGCAATTGAAAATTCGTACATATATGTACAAATGTCCGTAGAATCGAATGCCGCAAACCGCGTCAAAAATCTTGTACCGTTTAATAGTTATAGGCCGACAAAGTGAAAAAAACATGGGAGATTTCTAATCAAAATAAAACTTTCTATTTTGAAAACTAAAGGCCAAAGAATTTTTTAATTATTTTTCCCATAATTAGGGTGTCCGAATTAAGGGAAAATGATACTTTCTATTTAAATACAGGGTGATCGAAATTTTACTGCCCTACTGACTATTTGAAGTATCTTGTACCGTTTAATAGTTATAGGCCGACAAATTGAAAAAAACATGAGAGATATCTAATCAAAATAAAACTTTCTATTTTGAAAACTAAAAGCCAAAGAATTTTTTAATTATTTTTTCCATAATCAGGGTGTCCGAATTAAGGGAAAATGATACTTTCTATTTAAATACAGGGTGATCGAATTTTTACTACCCTACTGACTATTTGAAGTATCCATTTTTTGGTTTTTCGCTTTGTCTAACTGTAACAGCAAGGCCCGGCAATTGAAAATTCGTACATATATGTACAAATGTCCGTAGAATCGAATGCCGCAAACCGCGTCAAAAAATATTGTACCGTTTAATAGTTATAGGCCGACAAAGTGAAAAAAACATGAGAGATTTCTAATCAAAATAAAACTTTCTATTTTGAAAACTAAAGGCCAAAGAATTTTTTAATTATTTTTCCCATAATTAGGGTGTCCGAATTAAGGGAAAATGATACTTTCTATTTAAACACAGGGTGATCGAATTTTTACTACCATACTGACTATTTGAAGTATCCATTTTTTGGTTTTTCGCTTTGTCTAACTGTAACAGCAAGGCCCGGCAATTGAAAATTCGTACATATATGTACAAATGTCCGTAGAATCGAATGCCGCAAACCGCGTCAAAAAATATTTTACCGTTTAATAGTTATAGGCCGACAAAGTGAAAAAAACATGAGAGATTTCTAATCAAAATAAAACTTTCTATTTTAAAAACTAAAGGCCAAAGAATTTTTTAATTATTTTTCCCATAATTAGGGTGTCCGAATTAAAGGAAAGTGATACTTTCTATTTAAATACAGGCTGATCGAATTTTTACTACCATACTGACTATTTGAAGTATCCATTTTTTGGTTTTTCGCTTTGTCTAACTGTAACAGCAAGGCCCGGCAATTGAAAATTCGTACATATATGTACAAATGTCCGTAGAATCGAATGCCGCAAACCGCGTCAAAAAATATTTTACCGTTTAATAGTTATAGGCCGACAAAGTGAAAAAAACATGAGAGATTTCTAATCAAAATAAAACTTTCTATTTTGAAAACTAAAGGCCAAAGAATTTTTTAATTATTTTTCCCATAATTAGGGTGTCCGAATTAAGGGAAAATGATACTTTCTATTTAAATACAGGGTGATCGAATTTTTACTACCCTACTGACTATTTGAAGTATCCATTTTTTGGTTTTTCGCTTTGTCTAACTGTAACAGCAAGGCCCGGCAATTGAAAATTCGTACATATATGTACAAATGTCCGTAGAATCGAATGCCGCAAACCGCGTCAAAAAATATTGTACCGTTTAATAGTTATAGGCCGACAAAGTGAAAAAAACATGAGAGATTTCTAATCAAAATAAAACTTTCTATTTTGAAAACTAAAGGCCAGAGAATTTTTTAATTATTTTTCCCATAATTAGGGTGTCCGAATTAAGGGAAAATGATACTTTCTATTTAAATACAGGGTGATCGAATTTTTACTGCCCTACTGACTATTTGAAGTATCCATTTTTTGGGTTTTCGCTTTGTCTAACTGTAACAGCAGGGCCCGGCAATTGAAAATTCGTACATATATGTACAAATGTCCGTAGAATCGAATGCCGCAAACCGCGTCAAAAATCTTGTACCGTTTAATAGTTATAGGCCGACAAAGTGAGAAAAACATGAGAGATTTCTAATCAAAATAAAACTTTGTATTTTGAAAACTAAAGGCCAAAGAATTTTTTTATTATTTTTCCCATAATTAGGGTGTCCGAATTAAGGGAAAATGATACTTTCTATTTAAATACAGGGTGATCGAATTTTTACTGCCCTACTGACTATTTGAAGTATCTTGTACCGTTTAATAGTTATAGGCCGACAAATTGAAAAAAACATGAGATTTCTAATCAAAATAAAACTTTCTATTTTGAAAACTAAAGGCCAAAGAATTTTTTAATTATTTTTCCCATAATTAGGGTGTCCGAATTAAGGGAAAATGATACTTTCTATTTAAATACAGGGTGATCGAATTTTTACTGCCCTACTGACTATTTGAAGTATCCATTTTTTGGTTTTTCGCTTTGTCTAACTGTAACAGCAAGGCCCGGCAATTGAAAATTCGTACATATATGTACAAATGTCCGTAGAATCGAATGCCGCAAACCGCGTCAAAAAATATTTTACCGTTTAATAGTTATAGGCCGACAAAGTGAAAAAAACATGAGAGATTTCTAATCAAAATAAAACTTTCTATTTTAAAAACTAAAGGCCAAAGAATTTTTTAATTATTTTTCCCATAATTAGGGTGTCCGAATTAAAGGAAAGTGATACTTTCTATTTAAATACAGGCTGATCGAATCTTTACTACCATACTGACTATTTGAAGTATCCATTTTTTGGTTTTTCGCTTTGTCTAACTGTAACAGCAAGGCCCGGCAATTGAAAATTCGTACATACATGTACAAATGTCCGTAGAATCGAATGCCGCAAACCGCGTCAAAAAATATTTTACCGTTTAATAGTTATAGGCCGACAAAGTGAAAAAAACATGAGAGATTTCTAATCAAAATAAAACTTTCTATTTTGAAAACTAAAGGCCAAAGAATTTTTTAATTATTTTTCCCATAATTAGGGTGTCCGAATTAAGGGAAAATGATACTTTCTATTTAAATACAGGGTGATCGAATTTTTACTACCCTACTGACTATTTGAAGTATCCATTTTTTGGTTTTTCGCTTTGTCTAACTGTAACAGCAAGGCCCGGCAATTGAAAATTCGTACATATATGTACAAATGTCCGTAGAATCGAATGCCGCAAACCGCGTCAAAAAATATTGTACCGTTTAATAGTTATAGGCCGACAAAGTGAAAAAAACATGAGAGATTTCTAATCAAAATAAAACTTTCTATTTTGAAAACTAAAGGCCAAAGAATTTTTTAATTATTTTTCCCATAATTAGGGTGTCCGAATTAAGAGAAAATGATACTTTCTATTTAAATACAGGGTGATCGAATTTTTACTGCCCTACTGACTATTTGAAGTATCCATTTTTTGGTTTTTCGCATTGTCTAACTGTAACAGCAGGGCCCGGCAATTGAAAATTCGTACATATATGTACAAATGTCCGTAGAATCGAATGCCGCAAACCGCGTCAAAAAATATTGTACCGTTTAATAGTTATAGGCCGACAAAGTGAAAAAAACATGAGAGATTTCTAATCAAAATAAAACTTTCTATTTTGAAAACTAAAGGCCAAAGAATTTTTTAATTATTTTTCCCATAATTAGGGTGTCCGAATTAAGAGAAAATGATACTTTCTATTTAAATACAGGGTGATCGAATTTTTACTGCCCTACTGACTATTTGAAGTATCCATTTTTTGGTTTTTCGCTTTGTCTAACTGTAACAGCAGGGCCCGGCAATTGAAAATTCGTACATATATGTACAAATGTCCGTAGAATCGAATGCCGCAAACCGCGTCAAAAAATCTTGTACCGTTTAATAGTTATAGGCCGACAAAGTGAAAAAAACATGAGAGATTTCTAATCAAAATAAAACTTTCTATTTTGAAAACTAAAGGCCAAAGAATTTTTTAATTATTTTTCCCATAATTAGGGTGTCCGAATTAAGGGAAAATGATACTTTCTATTTAAATACAGGGTGATCGAATTTTTACTACCCTACTGACTATTTGAAGTATCCATTTTTTGGTTTTTCGCTTTGTCTAACTGTAACAGCAAGGCCCGGCAATTGAAAATTCGTACATATATGTACAAATGTCCGTAGAATCGAATGCCGCAAACCGCGTCAAAAATTATTGTACCGTTTAATAGTTATAGGCCGACAAAGTGAAAAAAACATGAGAGATTTCTAATCAAAATAAAACTTTCTATTTTGAAAACTAAAGGCCAAAGAATTTTTTAATTATTTTTCCCATAATTAGGGTGTCCGAATTAAGGGAAAATGATACTTTCTATTTAAATACAGGGTGATCGAATTTTTACTGCCCTACTGACTATTTGAAGTATCCATTTTTTGGTTTTTCGCATTGTCTAACTGTAACAGCAGGGCCCGGCAATTGAAAATTCGTACATATATGTACAAATGTCCGTAGAATCGAATGCCGCAAACCGCGTCAAAAAATATTGTACCGTTTAATAGTTATAGGCCGACAAAGTGAAAAAAACATGAGAGATTTCTAATCAAAATAAAACTTTCTATTTTGAAAACTAAAGGCCAAAGAATTTTTTAATTATTTTTCCCATAATTAGGGTGTCCGAATTAAGAGAAAATGATACTTTCTATTTAAATACAGGGTGATCGAATTTTTACTGCCCTACTGACTATTTGAAGTATCCATTTTTTGGTTTTTCGCATTGTCTAACTGTAACAGCAGGGCCCGGCAATTGAAAATTCGTACATATATGTACAAATGTCCGTAGAATCGAATGCCGCAAACCGCGTCAAAAAATATTGTACCGTTTAATAGTTATAGGCCGACAAAGTGAAAAAAACATGAGAGATTTCTAATCAAAATAAAACTTTCTATTTTGAAAACTAAAGGCCAAAGAATTTTTTAATTATTTTTCCCATAATTAGGGTGTCCGAATTAAGAGAAAATGATACTTTCTATTTAAATACAGGGTGATCGAATTTTTACTGCCCTACTGACTATTTGAAGTATCCATTTTTTGGTTTTTCGCTTTGTCTAACTGTAACAGCAGGGCCCGGCAATTGAAAATTCGTACATATATGTACAAATGTCCGTAGAATCGAATGCCGCAAACCGCGTCAAAAAATCTTGTACCGTTTAATAGTTATAGGCCGACAAAGTGAAAAAAACATGAGAGATTTCTAATCAAAATAAAACTTTCTATTTTGAAAACTAAAGGCCAAAGAATTTTTTAATTATTTTTCCCATAATTAGGGTGTCCGAATTAAGGGAAAATGATACTTTCTATTTAAATACAGGGTGATCGAATTTTTACTACCCTACTGACTATTTGAAGTATCCATTTTTTGGTTTTTCGCTTTGTCTAACTGTAACAGCAAGGCCCGGCAATTGAAAATTCGTACATATATGTACAAATGTCCGTAGAATCGAATGCCGCAAACCGCGTCAAAAATTATTGTACCGTTTAATAGTTATAGGCCGACAAAGTGAAAAAAACATGAGAGATTTCTAATCAAAATAAAACTTTCTATTTTGAAAACTAAAGGCCAAAGAATTTTTTAATTATTTTTCCCATAATTAGGGTGTCCGAATTAAGGGAAAATGATACTTTCTATTTAAATACAGGGTGATCGAATTTTTACTGCCCTACTGACTATTTGAAGTATCCATTTTTTGGTTTTTCGCATTGTCTAACTGTAACAGCAGGGCCCGGCAATTGAAAATTCGTACATATATGTACAAATGTCCGTAGAATCGAATGCCGCAAACCGCGTCAAAAAATATTGTACCGTTTAATAGTTATAGGCCGACAAAGTGAAAAAAACATGAGAGATTTCTAATCAAAATAAAACTTTCTATTTTGAAAACTAAAGGCCAAAGAATTTTTTAATTATTTTTCCCATAATTAGGGTGTCCGAATTAAGAGAAAATGATACTTTCTATTTAAATACAGGGTGATCGAATTTTTACTGCCCTACTGACTATTTGAAGTATCTTGTACCGTTTAATAGTTATAGGCCGACAAATTGAAAAAAACATGAGAGATTTCTAATCAAAATAAAACTTTCTATTTTGAAAACTAAAGGCCAAAGAATTTTTTAATTATTTTTCCCATAATTGGGGTGTCCGAATTAAGGGAAAATGATACTTTCTATTTAAATACAGGGTGATCGAATTTTTACTGCCCTACTGACTATTTGAAGTATCCATTTTTTGGTTTTTCGCTTTGTCTAACTGTAACAGCAAGGTCCGGCAATTGAAAATTCGTACATATATGTACAAATGTCCGTAGAATCGAATGCCGCAAACCGCGTCAAAAAATATTTTACCGTTTAATAGTTATAGGCCGACAAAGTGAAAAAAACATGAGAGATTTCTAATCAAAATAAAACTTTCTATTTTAAAAACTAAAGGCCAAAGAATTTTTTTATTATTTTTCCCATAATTAGGGTGTCCGAATTAAAGGAAAGTGATACTTTCTATTTAAATACAGGCTGATCGAATTTTTACTACCATACTGACTATTTGAAGTATCCATTTTTTGGTTTTTCGCTTTGTCTAACTGTAACAGCAAGGCCCGGCAATTGAAAATTCGTACATATATGTACAAATGTCCGTAGAATCGAATGCCGCAAACCGCGTCAAAAAATATTTTACCGTTTAATAGTTATAGGCCGACAAAGTGAAAAAAACATGAGAGATTTCTAATCAAAATAAAACTTTCTATTTTGAAAACTAAAGGCCAAAGAATTTTTTAATTATTTTTCCCATAATTAGGGTGTCCGAATTAAGGGAAAATGATACTTTCTATTTAAATACAGGGTGATCGAATTTTTACTACCCTACTGACTATTTGAAGTATCCATTTTTTGGTTTTTCGCTTTGTCTAACTGTAGCAGCAAGGCCCGGCAATTGAAAATTCGTACATATATGTACAAATGTCCGTAGAATCGAATGCCGCAAACCGCGTAAAAAAATATTGTACCGTTTAATAGTTATAGGCCGACAAAGTGAAAAAAACATGAGAGATTTCTAATCAAAATAAAACTTTCTATTTTGAAAACTAAAGGCCAAAGAATTTTTTAATTATTATTCCCATAATTAGGGTGTACGAATTAAGGGAAAATGATACTTTCTATTTATGTACAGGTTGATCGAATTTTTACTACCCTACTGACTATTTGAAGTATCCATTTTTTGGTTTTTCGCTTTGTCTAACTGTAACAGCAAGGCCCGGCAATTGAAAATTCGTACATATATGTACAAATGTCCGTAGAATCGAATGCCGCAAACCGCGTCAAAAAATATTGTACCGTTTAATAGTTATAGGCCGACAAAGTGAAAAAAACGAGAGATTTCTAATCAAAATAAAACTTTCTATTTTGAAAACTAAAGGCCAAAGAATTTTTTAATTATTTTTCCCATAATTAGGGTGTCCGAATTAAGGGAAAATGATACTTTCTATTTAAATACAGGGTGATCGAATTTTTACTGCCCTACTGACTATTTGAAGTATCCATTTTTTGGTTTTTCGCTTTGTCTAACTGTAACAGCAGGGCCCGGCAATTGAAAATTCGTACATATATGTACAAATATCCGTAGAATCGAATGCCGCAAACCGCGTCAAAAAATATTGTACCGTTTAATAGTTATAGGCCGACAAAGTGAAAAAAACGAGAGATTTCTAATCAAAATAAAACTTTCTATTTTGAAAACTAAAGGCCAAAGAATTTTTTAATTATTTTTCCCATAATTAGGGTGTCCGAATTAAGGGAAAATGATACTTTCTATTTAAATACAGGGTGATCGAATTTTTACTGCCCTACTGACTATTTGAAGTATCTTGTACCGTTTAGTAGTTATAGGCCGACAAACTGAAAAAAACATGAGAGATTTCTAATCAAAATAAAACTTTCTATTTTAAAAACTAAAGGCCAAAGAATTTTTTAATTATTTTTCCCATAATTAGGGTGTCCGAATTAAGGGAAAATGATACTTTCTATTTAAATACAGGGTGATCGAATTTTTACTACCCTACTGACTATTTGAAGTATCCATTTTTTGGTTTTTCGCTTTGTCTAACTGTAACAGCAAGGCCCGGCAATTGAATTCGTACATATATGTACAAATGTCCGTAGAATCGAATGCCGCAAATCGCGTCAAAAAATCTTGTACCGTTTAATAGTTATAGGCCGACAAAGTGTAAAAAACATGAGAGATTTCTAATCAAAATTAAACTTTCTATTTTGAAAACTAAAACCCTGAGAATTTTTAGTTTATTTTTTTCCGCGTGGTCGGATTAAGAGGATATTAAAAATTGCCCCTGATATTATCATTACTACTGATAACTGTGTTGACACACCCACAGATTGTGAAATATTCGAACCGTGATGATTTATTTATTTATTATCAAAACAGAAAAAATGAATTAATTTAGCATGACTTACATTAGAAGATCTCAACTACTCGGCATCTCTGCAATCTCGTACTCAACTGCTCGGTATATCTGCAAACTCGTTTTCAATTACTCGGGAACTCTGCAATTTCTATTCACCTGCAAATTGACAAAAACATAAAAATTAAAGTGTTGTTTGCTACTGAATGCATTTTAATCGATTTCTAATAAATAAATTAGTTAAAAACATTTGTTATTATTCAAATTTTAGTTTGTTACCAATATGTTTGCTATGAAATATTTAATAATTTATAAAATTGTACACAAAGCTTAACTATAATTATGAAACATTTTATTCTCATACAAACACATTATCAACTTATATAATCATTAATAAAGTTGGGATATTATTTAAACTTACGATTGTTATTAATTTGCAACAGTAGATAACAATATTTCACTATTAACACAATAATATATCAACAATAAATGCATTTTTAGCAGCAAAATAAAATATATATTTGCTTGAAGACGACAGCTATACAAGTTACAAGTAAGAACATTACAGACGAACACAAACGAGTTTAATTTGGAATGCCGACCGTAATTATGCTTGATATTGTTAATTCAATGCAGATAGAAAATTTATTTACAAAATAAAAATTAAATAAAATAAGGGATGAACTATAAAATGCAATTATTCATGAATATTCGAACGTAAAATTTTATATCAGTAAAAATGATACTAAATTTAGTTACGGAAATACCTATGGGTTTTTTATTTATAATACAAATACACAAAGCTCAGATTCAATGATTTCTACTGAAAAGAAAATAATTCATTGTAACATAAAATAAAATTATTATTTCGAATGATATTTGTCTGTATGAGACAGAATATTGTTAGATAACAATAATTATTATAGTTGTAATTAAAGATTGAACTTGTGAAAAAATTAACACGTAATTTTTATAAGAAACAACGTATTTCCACTAAAAATAACTATTAATATAGTTGAAACATTGTTTAAACTTACGATTGTTATTAATTAAAACTAAATAATGTTTATTAAACTACAGATAAATTATCAAAAACAATATTTCCAATACTTTCATGCAGGTATTGTAACAAAATAACTAAAATTCGACTTACATATCAAAGGGACACCACCAAAGTTTGGTTGTTTTCTTGCACTAAACAATCGATTCCCACAAAATTCTTATCACAAACGTTTAAAGAACACTTTATTTCACTTTTCCGCGTAAATTTTCTCAGCTTTTCCTAGTTTTTCCAGCACAAAATCATGAATTAGTAGCACTAAAAACATGTTGGGAATTTTCTCTTCGAGCACATGTATGAAGAAGCCGCGCGTGGGATTATGGGAGTTTTGCAGTGTGACGCGTGTGTATCGCTCCGCCGGGAACTATATGTTCGAAAAATACTGAAATAAAGAGAAATGTTGTTAAAATAACCCCGAAATGTTATATTAGTTTTCGTAAAATACAAAATAGATTATTAATGTATCTTTTACTGTTCATTAGTTATAGACCGGCAAAGTAAAAAAAACGTAAGAGATTTTTAATCAAAATAAAAATTTCTATTTTGGAAACTAGAGTCCAGAGAATTTTTTTGTTATTTTTCCCGTAATCAGCATGCTTGAATTAAGAGAAAATGATACTTTCCATTTGAATACAGGCTGGTCGGATTTCTAGTAGACTACTGAATTGTTTAAAGTTACCATTTTTTTCATTTTTGCTTACTCTTACTATACTAGTTAGACACGGTTATTCAAAATTGGTAACCATATGTAGAAAAGTCCATAGAATCGAATGACGCAACGCCCGTTACTGTATCTTTTACCATTCATTAGTTATAGTCCGTCAAAGTCAAAAAATATTGTTAAATTTGCTTTAAAAATAAAAAAATTCTATTTTAGAAACTAAGGCCTAGAGATTTTTTTCATTATTTTTCCCGTAATCAGCATGCTTGAATTAAGAGAAAATGATACTTTCCAATTAATTATAAGATGGTCGGATTTTTAGTGGACTACTGAATTGTTTAAAGTTACCATTTTTTTCATATTTGCTTACTCTTACTATACTAGCTAAACACGGTTATTCAAAATTGGTAACCATATGTAGAAAAGTCCATAGAATCGAATGGCGCAACGCCCGTTACTGTATCTCTTACCATTCATTAGTTATAGTCCGTCAAAGTCAAAAAATATTGTCAATTTTGCTTTAAAAACAAAAATTTCTATTTTAGAAACTAAGGCCTAGAGATTTTTTTCATTATTTTTCCCGTAATCAGCATGCTTGAATTAAGAGAAAATGATACTTTCCATTTGAATACAGGCTGGTCGGATTTCTAGTAGACTACTGAATTGTTTAAAGTTACCATTTTTCTTTCATTTTTGCTTACTCTTACTATACTAGTTAGACACGGTTATTCAAAATTGGTAACCATATGTAGAAAAGTCCATAGAATCGAATGGCGCAACGCCCGTTACTGTATCTTTTACCATTCATTAGTTATAGTCCGTCAAAGTCAAAAAATATTGTTAAATTTGCTTTAAAAATAAAAAAATTCTATTTTAGAAACTAAGGCCTAGAGATTTTTTTCATTATTTTTCCCGTAATCAGCATGCTTGAATTAAGAGAAAATGATACTTTCCAATTAATTATAAGATGGTCGGATTTTTAGTGGACTACTGAATTGTTTAAAGTTACCATTTTTTTCATATTTGCTTACTCTTACTATACTAGCTAAACACGGTTATTCAAAATTGGTAACCATATGTAGAAAAGTCCATAGAATCGAATGGCGCAACGCCCGTTACTGTATCTCTTACCATTCATTAGTTATAGTCCGTCAAAGTCAAAAAATATTGTCAATTTTGCTTTAAAAACAAAAATTTCTATTTTAGAAACTAAGGCCTAGAGATTTTTTTCATTATTTTTCCCGTAATCAGCATGCTTGAATTAAGAGAAAATGATACTTTCCATTTGAATACAGGCTGGTCGGATTTCTAGTAGACTACTGAATTGTTTAAAGTTACCATTTTTTTTCATTTTTGCTTACTCTTACTATACTAGTTAGACACGGTTATTCAAAATTGGTAACCATATGTAGAAAAGTCCATAGAATCGAATGGCGCAACGCCCGTTACTGTATCTTTTACCATTCATTAGTTATAGTCCGTCAAAGTCAAAAAATATTGTTAAATTTGCTTTAAGAATAAAAAAATTCTATTTTAGAAACTAAGGCCTAGAGATTTTTTTCATTATTTTTCCCGTAATCAGCATGCTTGAATTAAGAGAAAATGATACTTTCCAATTAATTATAAGATGGTCGGATTTTTAGTGGACTACTGAATTGTTTAAAGTTACCATTTTTTTCATATTTGCTTACTCTTACTATACTAGCTAAACACGGTTATTCAAAATTGGTAACCATATGTAGAAAAGTCCATAGAATCGAATGGCGCAACGCCCGTTACTGTATCTCTTACCATTCATTAGTTATAGTCCGTCAAAGTCAAAAAATATTGTCAATTTTGCTTTAAAAACAAAAATTTCTATTTTAGAAACTAAGGCCTAGAGATTTTTTTCATTATTTTTCCCGTAATCAGCATGCTTGAATTAAGAGAAAATGATACTTTCCATTTGAATACAGACTGGTCGGATTTCTAGTAGACTACTGAATTGTTTAAAGTTACCATTTTTTTCATTTTTGCTTAATCTTACTATACTAGTTAGACACGGTTATTCAAAATTGGTAACCATATGTAGAAAAGTCCATAGAATCGAATGGCGTAACGCCCGTTACTGTATCTTTTACCATTCATTAGTTATAGTCCGTCAAAGTCAAAAAATATTGTTAATTTTGCTTTAAAAAAAAAAATCTATTTTAAAAACTAAGGCCTAGAGATTTTTTTCATTATTTTTCCCGTAATCAGCATGCTTGAATTAAGAGAAAATAATACTTTCCAATTAAATATAGGGTGGTCGGATTTTTAGTGGACTACTGAATTGTTAAAGTTACCATTTTTTTATTTTTGCTTACTCTTACTATACTAGCTAAACACGGTTATTCAAAATTGGTAACCATATGTAGAAAAGTCCATAGAATCGAATAGCGCAACGCCCGTTACTGTATCTTTTACCATTCATTAGTTATAGTCCGTCAAAATCAAAAAATATTGTCAATTTTGCATTAAAAATAAAAATTTCTATTTTAGAAACTAAGGCCTAGAGATTTTTTTTATTATTTTTCCCTTAATCAACATGCTTGAATTATGAAAAAATAATACTTTTCATTTAAATACAGGGTGATCGGATTTTTAGTGGACTACTGTTTATTTGAACATTCCATTTTTTTGTTTTTCGCTTGGTCTAACTGTACCAGAAAAACACGACAATTAAAAATTGCCTCACATTTGTACAAAAGTCCATAGAAACGAATAGCGCAAAGCGCGTCAATGTATCTTTAACCGTTCATTAGTTATAGGTCGGCAAAGTGAAAAAACTATGGGAGATTTCTAATCAAAATAAAAATTTCTATTTTGGAAACTAAAACCCTGAAAATTTTTAGTTGATTTTTTTCCTGTAATCAGCGTGGTCGGATTAAGAGGATATTAAAAATTGCCCCTGATATTATCATCATTACTGATAACTGTGTTGATTGACACACCCACAAATTGTGAAATATTCGAACCGTGATGATTTATTTATTATCAAAAGAGAAAAATGAATTTATTTAGCATGACTTACATTAGAAGATCTCAGCTACTCGGCATCTCTGCGATCTCGTACTCAACTGCTCGGTATCTCTGCACACTCGTTTTCAATTACTCGGGAACTCGGCAATTTTCATTCACCTGCAAATTGACAAAAACATAAAAATTAAAGTGTTGTTTGCTACTGAATGCATTTTAATCGATTTCTAATAAATAAATTAGTTAAAAACATTTGTTATTATTCAAATTTTAGTTTGTTACCAATATGTTTGCTATGAAATATTTAATAGTTTATAAAATTGTACACAAAGCTTAACTAAAATTATGAAACATTTTATTCTCATACAAAGACATTATTAACTTATATAATAAAGTTGGGATGTTATTTAAACTTACGATTGTTATTAATTTGCAACAGTAGATAACAATATTTCACTATTAAAACAATAATATATCAACAATAAATGCATTTTTAACAGCAAAATAAAATAGATATTTGATTGAAGACGACAGCTATACAAGTTACAAGTAAAAACATTACAGACGAACACAAACGAGTTTAATTTGGAATGCCGACCGTAATTATGCTTGACTTTGTTAATTCAATGCAGATAGAAAATTTATTTACAAAATAAAAATTAAATAAAATACGGGATTTCTATTTTAGAAACTAAAGCCCAGAAAATTTTTTCGTTACTTTTCCCGTAATCAGTATGACCGAATTAGGGGAAAATGATACTTTTTATTTAAATACAGGCTGATTGAATTTTTACTGTACTACAGACTATATGAAGTTTCTATTTTTTATTTTTTGCTTTCTCTGACTGTACCAGCTGGGAACGACAATTGAAAACTCATACACATATGCACAAAGGTTCATACTTATAGAGACTTTTAAGAAAAAGTAGCACATGATCCAGTTTTTCTTTGAAAGTCTATTCGTTTGTCTCTCTTGCACTCGTGCCATTGTGTGAGAGAGAAAACTTTTCAAGTCACTTGAAAAGAAAAACTTGATCGTGTGATGCACGCTTAAGATTGCTTGACATAAGGGCGAATAAATTACTCATGATTTTTAAAACTATGATAATTGGATATTAAACTAAAGATAAGTTGTAAAAATCAATGTTCCAAATGCTTTCAAGTACATAAAGATTTAAAAAATTAGCATAATCACAGACGCCAAAGAGTAATTATTAAAATTACATAATATAATATACTTTATATTATTAATTATGGAAATAATTGAACAATTACAGTCGCTGGAGTCTCACAGAATCTATGCCTCCGTAAAACAAAGTATTAATTCCATTCTACATAACAATTTTAGGAAACATATCTTGCTATACGTCATTAGAACGACGAAATGTCTAATATTAATAAAAATTGGAGATAATTTGTATTAGTTATTACCTAAATCATATATTAACTAATTAAATTAAACCGGGTGGGCCAACTAATATGCGACGGGGCTCGTATTTATGCATAAACAAACGAAAAATAAATATGAAATAAATAACAATTTCGCTTACCTTTTGAGGTTAATCCAGGACCAGTGTAAAACGAACAGCATATAAAACTGGCAGCAAACAGCGTGTTAATATTGCAACAAAGTTCTCAGAAACTATTATCGGCTCGACATTGTTCGTAAACATCAATAAATATTCTTAAATTTGATCACTAATTTCACCAAATGTTATTCAACAACACAATATTTCTTCAAAACACACGTACACTTTCTCAATTTCATAATAAAATGTTATTAAAATTCGTAAACACTATTTAAATAATTATTAGTGTTGATAAACACCCAGTTACGTTCAATGAACACGAAATAACTTGGAATCTTGTGCAAAGTTACCACAACGTGAAACTAGATGGCGCCTTCGCGGAGCAGCGCGACGTGGACACACCGCGACCTGAATCTAGACTGAATGACACTATGACTGAATCATGGAGTCGCTCGCGGAATTTACATAAGAGGACGTCTGTTGGAGAGAGATAGGAGATATCCAACGTCAGATTGATGATTGATGATTTGGAATTATCAATTAACATTAAATGATAAATAATCTTTATAAAAACATGCCATTTTATATGCTATTTATGAAAAAGTACTTAAAACATTTGTAGATTTTAGTATTTCCGAGAAATCGGCGAAAATTCAACGACTTGAAGTTGGAACTGTCAGCTGTTAACCAAGAATATTGTTAAAATGTTGATTATAGTTACTGGCTTTGTTTAAGCATTATTGTAATATGTTTTTGAATAAAAATGATCCTTATTATTCCTATTTTAATATTCCATGCTTGCTTTTACTGTAATTAATAATAAATTGTTGTATTTTGTCAGAGTTACATAATACCTGTACCAGTCATTTATGTATTTGTTTTAATAACATTGCAATATATTTTTATGAAAAAATAATGCTTATTATTCATATTATAATATTCTATAAACAATTTTTCATTATTTATTTATAAATTGTCAAAATTTGCAATGTTTTCATTGTAGATTTGGCTCCGGGAATAGGGGCACATATTATTATTATTTCATTAAATATTTCTATAATTTATTAGCAAAAAATTAATATTCAAACATTGTTTCACATATTTCCAATAACAATATTGCCCTAATTGTTCCATAAGTGTAATAATTTCATTCTAAATGTTATTGCAAAAACAGCTGATTCCAAGATGTGACTGTTTCAAAGTATATATCTTTAAAAATATAAAATATTTGGAACTATATATTGTTGTTAAATAGTCTCAAATACTTGTAAATTGTTGTACATTAACTTTTATTGATATATAAATAAAAATATGTACGCAAAATACAGTTTAAGATATGTACAAAATCTGATAAAATGATTCCAGAATCTTATGTTTAATCATCGTTCTTTTGGAAGAATATCATATATTTCTCGAATAATAAATTTATTTTCTTATCAATTTATATTATAACACATTCTACAAAAATATATAATTTGTTGTACATTAACCTTTATTACGTTGTTGGAAAATGTTTCATTTTAAATGATGAGTTATTTTTCTATTAAGAACTCTCATAAAAATGCAAATACATGGTTTAACTTTGAGACTATTCGTGATGAAGAATGTCTGCATGTGTGTCTGTGTGTGCGTGTCAAAATTTCTCTGACGATAACACCAACATTACAATTCTAAAAATCATAATTCTTTCGTATTCCTCTTCTTTACATCCATATGAACAGCTGATATGATTTTGGTTATAATTGGAGAACCGGAAGAACCCGTATTTGAAGTTTTTAAGTACCACAAAAAAAATTAGTAAAACCATTTTTGAGTAGCGATATAAATACCATTGTTGATAAATGTTACATTAAAAAATGGACCATTCAAAATACATATATATACCAAATTTTATTAAAATATTTAAACAAATGGCCATTTAATTAAAAAATTCTTAAAGGTCGTTGACCCCAAAAAAATTTTGGTTTTAAATCGTATTTTACTAAGCTTAAACCACTCGTACAGTAATTCTGAAAATTTTTAAACTTGTATTAAAAAATACGTAGAATTTAATGGTAAAGTCGACAAGTTTGTATCTATACCCAGTTTTGGGTAGCAAATATCTACCCCATTTAAGGGTTAAAGATACGATTCTAATTTTATCAAAAATCGATTCCTCGGGTCAAAATATACAAGTATACTAATTTTTGTTAATTTTCTGCAAAGGATATACTAAATATTTAAACTTGTATTTGCCCTAAATTTCCGGATTCTTGTCGGTGTCCGACGCGTAGCTTGCGCACTAAAAATTCAAAGATTTGCGGTAAAATTCAAAGTGTGTTTATTTGGAATTCCCTCAACAAAAAAAAATGAAAATTGGTACACTTATGTAAAAATATACGTAGAATCTGATAGTGAAGTCGAAAATTGTTTACCTTTACCCAGTTTTGGGTGGTGAATATCTACCCATTTAAGGGTTGAGGGTACGACTTTAATTTTAAGAAAAATCGATTCTTTGGGTCATAATACATATGTTTACTTATTTTTGTAAAAATATTGCAACAGATAATTCAGTAATATCAAAACAAAATTTTCAGACGTCATTGACTCTAAAAGTGTGTGATTCAGAACCTTATATTACTGTAGTACAATAATTCTGAAAATTGGTATACATGTATAAAAAAATATGTAGATTCGAATGGTGAAGTCGACAGGTTTGTATCTCTACCTAGTTTTGGGTAGCGTATATCTACCCATATAAGGGTTGAAGATAGGGGTTTAATTTTAGAAAAAATCGATTCTTCGTCTCAAAATACATATGTGTACTAATTTTTGTTAATTTTTCTGCAAAGGATATACTAAATATTTGAACTTGTATTTGCCCTAAATTTCAGGAATCTTGTCGCCGTCTGACGCGTACCTTGCGCACTAAAAATTCAAAGATTTGCGGTAAAATTCAAAGTGTGTTTATTTGGAATTCCTTGAACAAAAAAAAATGAAAATTAGTACACTTATGTAACAATATACGTAGAATCTAATGGTGAAGTCGAAAATTGTTTATCTCTACCCAATTTTAGGTGGTAAATATCTACTTATGTAAGGGTTGAGGGTACGACTTTAATTTTACGAAAAATCGATTCTTTGGGTTACAATACATATGTTTACTAATTTTTGTTAAAATATTGCAACAGGTAATTTAGTAATATCAAAACAAAATTTTCAGAGGTCATTGACCCTAAAGGTGTGTGATTCAGAACCTTATATTATTGTAGTATAATAATTTTGAAAATTGGTTATACATATATAAAAAAATATGTATATTCGAATGGTGTAGTCGACAGGTTTGTATCTCTACCCAGTTTTGGGTACTATATACCTAACCATTTAAGGGTTGAAGATAGGGGTTTAATTTTAACAAAAATGAATTCCATGATTTAAAATATATATGCATTGTAATTTTTTATCAAAATATTTTGAATGGTCCAGTTTTAATTATTGTAACATTTATCAACAATGGTGTCTGAATCGCTACTCAAGAACGGTTTCAATAAATTATTCATGGTACTTAGACCAATTAAGCAATTGAAGACTGGGTTATTTATATAAGAAAGTACGTAGATTCTAATGGCATTATAGAAACAATTTCATCTCCACCCATTTTCGGGTCGTGAATTTATACTCATTTTTGGGTAACAAATGTGGATTTAATTTTATCAAAAATCGATTCCTCGGGTAAAAATACGTATGTATACCAATTTTCATTTAAATATTCCTCAGGATACAAAAGTTATTCAAATTTTCATGCACATGCAATGTGTAGCTAAAGTTAATATATATATATCAATATACAAATACAGTATTATGTAACTTTTAATTGTGAGTAAATATCTTCAAATAAACTTTTTTTAAAAATGAGAAATAAAGCCGTTATTTAATAATTTATGTATCAATAATTCCAATAAAATATTGGTATAGCCACCTATTGATAAGAATTATAAACACTGGCTGGACTTAGTGAATTTTATCTTATTCATTTTCAGAAATTATTATCTCAAAACTAGGGCGTTAAATAGAAAAAAGTTTCAAATAAAATTTACTCAAAATATTCTATTTTAATTATTTATATAACAATCTTAATTATATAGTTTGTATTTTTAGAGATATAAATGTGTAAATAAATAGAAGATTCGTTCAAGAACTATACGTAAATAAAATAAATTATAAGTTAAAACATATTTAGAATTAAATAATAAATAGAGTTTGTTACAAAAATTATTTTGTAAACAATTTTGTTTGCGAGAAATAAATTGATGTTTATTTTTATTCATTATCTCTGGAATTAAAACGAATATTAAAATTTTTTCAACCAAACTGCCTTTTATTTTTAATTACAAATATTTTTTCTTATGACAAACTTGGGCGAAATGTTATTAGTTTAGCCAAAAAATGGATTTTTTCAAATTCATTAATACCAAAACAATACTGCTACTGTACTCTATGATGAAACTTATGAACTATATTCTTTTGTTGTCCTGTAAGAAAGTACGTTAAACTTCTCATTTTAAATAAATTAATAATTAAAATATAGTTTAATACACGATTTTATGTTTATTATAATTAAAATATGCTTTTCTTTGTCAATTTTATTTGACGTTTGTTATATCTGCAGCAAGATGTCTCCACTTGTATTACAGCAAATCTGACCTTCATAAAATCCAGGACTGTAATTAAAAATTATTGGTTATAGAAAATGTTTAACAGTTTTTTGGGCCAAAATTTATATGTATTTCAACAAGGATAAGACAATAGTTTATAAAAAATACAAAATAAATTATCAAACTTGTTTATTTAAGAATATATACGGAAATATTGACTAGCAGAAAATTTCCTGAATACGTCTTGTGTGATAGCAACAAATTATTTATGGAATGCAAAATATGACTGGCGCTGGCGCTTAAATACCATAAAATGTACATTGGAATTTCTTCAAAATTTGACCACATACAATAATTTTTCAATTAAATATTGTTATTATATGTAATTTGGAGGTTAAATAAATATAATATTGTACATATTATTCATTTTTTATTATAATAAATACCATATTTTGTTATATACATTATAGAGTGTACAGAATAAAAGTATTTCATTGTTTGTTAATATTATATATAATAATTGTTAACTATAACATATTGTAAACATTATGCTAATAATACAGTTTACAGAAATAAACATATAATACAAAATAAATAAAAATTATTATGTATAACACTGACATCGCATCTACATTTTTTGTTTTCATTTTTCTTCACTAATTTTTCATAAAAAGTTAATGTGTTATACATCAGCAGATTCAGTGTGAAGCACTGAGTAAAATTATAGTAAATACTTGTACTA